>JAIFGZ020000105.1:0-1200000 GCA_019925245.2 Oryza australiensis
GGGAAGGCGGATTGCATCTTGGTCTTCAAGATGTTGTCGAAAGATCTCGTATTTGTTGGGGAGCGAGCGGCGCCGAGTGGGTCTTTCCCTCAGGCGGTTTGAATCCGAGTCGAAGGAGGGTCGCCAGGCGGGTTGGCGGCAAAGTCGCCGAAGTCTTGAAGGAGATCCCATCACGCTTGTCGCGAGATTTGTTGAAGAAGTCTTGACGCGCGGCCCCACCTCTTTGTGGACCATGGCGAGGGGACGGGGAGAGGGGTTTCGGCGGGAGATGGAAGGAATATGGGAGTTTAAACCCAAATGCAAGTCTGCGCTCCCCCTACACAGCGCGCCATTGTCGATGTCGTGTCGACACGCGGAATCCGGGGACCCTTTTTGGTTTGGCACGTGAGGGAGCGGTGAATGCGGGGCTCAAACTCGCGGGGAGATAGAGGAAAGGTAGCAAGATGGAAGAAAACCGTGCAATCACGGGGGACACGGGAAGAATTATACAGGTTCGAGCCGTCGAGAGAGACGTAATACCCTACTCATGTTCTTGCACTATGAGGATGAATTACAAGTGTTGGGTGGTGTCGAAACTTGGTTTTCGCAGTATATATTTTCCAGGGTCGCAGTAAGATCGCCAAGCACAATGGGTTAGGAGAAGAGGAAGATTTAGACAGTTCGTGCCCTCTCGTGAGGTAATACCCCTACTGTTTAGGTGGATTCGATCCACCGAGTGTCTTTATTGATCTCGTGATCTAAAGCGCAGAGCTAAAGGCGATCTCCTATCGGAATTTCGATCTAGAATCGATCTACGATCTAGTCTTGGATATCCTCAAGGGACGCCCTTACCCCCTTATAGTCTTGGGAGGAAGTGGTTTACAAGTCGGAAACCCTATCTTACTCTAAGTCGGTTTCCTCTAATCTTACCAAAACCGTGAATGGCCCTATAGGTCGATTGCCTTATCTCTATCGGCAACCCGTAACACCCAAGTCAAGTTCGGCCTGATATGCGGCACAATCTATCCCTACCTCCGGTGGATAAGCTTGTCATGTAGATACCCGATTGTCACAATCTCCTTACGGTGGTTGTTCTTCCCTGGAGGGCTAGAACCCATGGCCCAAGGTACCCAAAATGGGAGAACCTTAACTCCGTTTTGGGACACGCTTTTTGGAACCTCCTTTATGATGGACTTGGGGCATCCTTTTATAGTGCAAGGGGACACCACGGTAGTCCTAGTTTTTCTACTCCGCTCCACGTGATGGAGCTAAGCTTCGCCTGCCTTGTCTGGGGAAGCTACCCCTATTCTTGTTCCTATTGCCGCGTCACAAGAGTTAGTGGAGAAAATGGGCGTCGTGGCCGCCATGCCGCCGACGTGAGGATGGGCCAACCTACCTACTCAGCCAGGCCTACCGGCCGTGGCCCTTCACACGGAGAGGCGTCGACGCATAACACCCCCTGCGCTCAATGTTCCTCCTCTCCCACGTGGCCGCCCAACGCATTTAATGCGACCGGACCGGGCGTGGAGGAGGGCGTGCGTGGTGGACCGTGCGGTCATACCGCGGTCGCCCATTGGCCAAAGACTTTATACCCGTTCGCCTCATGACGGACAAAAAGGAATGATGATGATGAGCGGCCAGCCCGACGCCGCACCATCGCAATAAATGTGACGGGCGTCGTCTCTCTCTAGGCATTAAATGTGGTGGTTGGCGCTGGCGGTTGAACTCGCCCCTCTCGGAGAGGTGCGGGGTGAAGGACGAGAGGTCCGGTGATCCGGACCTAATGGCCATCCGAGAGCGCGGCGGCGGGCCGCCCCGAGCCAAGCACCCTTTGGGGTGGCCATGTGGCCGCCCGTGGCCGGACGCTTGAGCCATCCAGACATATCTTTGGTGCGCCCGGTGAGCGAAGACGTTTTCTTCTTCGATATTGCATCCTCGACATACCCTCGGGCCCATATCACCGACACTATGCTACTCTAGTGTGCCTATTTCTTAGTAAGTTGGTCCTTATTGAGGAATGAGGTGTAGATCGGTATTTTACCTCGAAAGTAGAATACAAAGGTCGCTAGGTGATATCGAGCATTGTAAGTTCTTAGGACCTAAGTACGTAAAAGTTAGAGGATTGTAGGAAAGTTAAGGATGAATTATTCTTCGTATTCCATCTCATTCTAATTCTTGCTTAATATATTGTCTCCTTTTGACTAAATTCCTTTGTCTATTCTGTTTCTTACCCATATATTTTCATTAGTACATCCATCTTACTAGCATTCTTATATCTTTTCTTAGTTGGAAACTCTACTAACTTATATGCCATATATATATATATGGCAACCACCTCGACGTCCGCCCGAGGGCACAGCTCTTCGTACGACACGGGACGTGTGTCGTCGCCGTCTTGGCCACCCTCAGGCGAAGGTCCCGAGAAGCTCCCGCCATTCAGCCAGCGCGCTCAAGCACGTCGTCGTTCGGAATGACCGACGACGTGTCCGGTCAATCTTGGCAAGGAGTGTTCGGCCACCTCCAAAACGTGCACTCCCCCCATCGCACGTCGGCCGTCTTCAGCATTCCGGTAGCTAGCTTGATACGCATGACTGCCAACCTGTGCATGGTCGAACCATGGTCGGCCGTAGCTCAATCCGGAGTTAAAAAAGAGAGAGCTTACGAGAGCTCGCCCGCTGGTCCACTCCGATCATCTGGCCGAGGCCTCGCCCCCCGGCGCCTCCGCGGCATCGCCTTCTCTCCGCCTCCGGCCTCACCACCTCGACGCCGCGCCCTTGCCTCGGCGGCATCAAGTGCGTCGACGTGCTCTAGACGATGGCCTCGACCGCGGCGAAGAGCGTGATCTCTGCGGCATTGCCGACAGGGAGGACCCTTCAATGCAGGGGTCGATGCTCGATCGGCTCCCTATCAACAATGATAATCATCCTCGCAACGCCATTAAAACAAAGAAAATAACAAAAAAGGAGGACTCACTGGGTGGAGGTTGTGAACCTCACAACACCCCGGGGATTTTCTTGGTGGGCTCTAACGCCCGCCCACCCGTCTCCGCGTGCGCTTGGCTCCGCTCCGAAGAAACGGTTAACTTCCACTTCCCCTTTGGGTCGATCATCGCCACGGGAAGGCGGGTCGCCGCAACTTCGGTTGCAGCGCAACATTGGGGATGTCAATGTCCCGCCATGGCATGAACACTGGCATGTGAGGACCCAACATAAGAGCGTAAAAGACAACAAAAGAAGAAGCATCTGGTAAAGGATGAAATCCAAGACTTGCTACGGGCATGAATCTCGGGGCTTCCGCTCCGCTCGATCTTCGTGGAACTCGACGATGAGGCCATGAGTCTTGGAACGCTTTGAGAAGCGAAGGTTGTGGAGCAAAGGCGGGGAGTCTTGGGGTTTTCTTTCAAGCGGCGAAGGAATAAGATGGCGTAAGAAGAAAGAAATAATGACCAAGGTTTAAATAGGGAAGATGATGGGCTTGGTGGTGTAATTCTCGAAAACATGTGTAGCACCGTTTATGAGCGGGTGCGGAGTATTCAAGCGTCTTGCCCATCTGTGTCTTCCTAGCGCGCCACGTCACCCTTGGGAAAGATCTGGACCATCGGTTTCTCGAGTAGCGAAGCCGGCGTCCACAAAACTTCGCCGCTGTCCCAAGAAATCGCATACTGATCACACCACCTTTCCCATCTCAGCCCGCCAACCCTACGACGCTTGGGGAAAGGGTGGGATACCAAGGGTTCGATGTGTCGTTGCGATATCTCGATTCTCGCGCCCTTGACGAAGGTGCGACAGTGAATGTCGAGAGGACTTTCTTTGACTTAGCAAACCGTAGTTGGCCTCCAGGGTCGAGACTTCTACGACTCGGGCGTGGGCATCCAGGCTGGCCCACGGATGGGGTCGGGACTACGCAGCCTCGGGCGGTAGTCCCAGGCTCACCGCTCCGACCTCCCACCGCCTCGGCGTCGTGGTTTTTAATAACTCGGGCAAGGGCTTCCGAGCTAGCCGGGGAGGGATCGGGACTACTTACGCGCGAGTAGACCCGACCACCTCGCTGACCACCACTGCCCCTAGGCAGTGGTCTTTCCGACTCGGGCCGGCTTGTAAATCGCCTTCCCTGGTCGCAGGAACTACCTTATGTCTCGGACGGTGAGCGATGCTCTCGATAACTCTTATTAGACCTCGAGCAACACTCAAATCGCGGGGTGAACGAAAAACACTCTTGATGATCGACCCTAGGCTCGGATTAATCATCCAGACCCTAGGCTCGAGGGCTACACCCGCCAATTGCACCCGAGGCGGTGCACCGGCGAAATCTTGAGCCGCAAAAAGCTTCAATACCGGGTGGGAACTAACACCTTGGAAAAAAACTTGACCCTAAGGCTGAATGTACCATTCGCCTTTAGGCTCGAGGGCTACACCTAGCAGTGCACCTAGGCGTGCACACCAAATCCTTGGCTCGATGCTTTAAGAATCGGTTGAAGACGGCGACAAAGAAGACCTGCGATCCTAAGGATGGATGTTTCATTCCTCCTTAGGCTCGAGAGGCTGGCAGCCGTGGTGTCACCCAAGGTACCCGGACTAGAGTCAAAGTCCAAGCGGAGTCGAACCGAGAGTCCTTGGGACGTGGTCGATGATTCGACCCCTTGCGAGGTCGAGTGCCCCGACCTTTCCCGAGTCCGAGCCTCGGTTCTTCGTCTCGACCTCAACCCATCACCGCCTCGAGGCTCTTTTAGGGACAAGACTTGGCGCACAAGGAGGAAGAGGAAGGAGACAACGCGGCAAAGTCGACACCACTGACGGCCACGAGGAAGGATCCCAAGGTTAGAGAGAACACAAGATGCCCACGGTGTATAGAACCTAGCAGACCATCATGTACCTTTTTCAGATATTGTTTGTACTCACCCTTTAGCGTAATTAGACATAGCTTCCTTGGCCCTCAAGCTCTCCTGTTCTTGCCCCTTGAGCTATAAAAAGGGAGGGCGGGCGACGGGGCCAAAGGACCGAACATTGCGGGAGAGATCCAACCCAAGCATTTGCAACTCGATCCAGGGCTTGCATTCTCACCATTGTAACCCTTGTTCATCATATACCCCAACAAAGAACATTGGACGTAGGCCTATTATCCTTCGAGTGAACCATTCCCTATAACTCTCTGTGTCTTTTGCTCTTTGGCTCGTCTTAGGACTCGAGTCGACCATCCCGGATTCATCGGAGGATAGCTTCGCTATCGTTCTCTTTCACTTCTTTGGGGACCCTCTTTGAAGGACCTGTGACCCACTCATCGACAATAAGCAACCTACAAGAAATATACAATTGAGTGCGACACAAATCTTCGGATGCTACCTATTGAAAAATTCCCAAAGCCTCTTTGGTTGATAAGCTTGAGAAGGAATATCTCAATGGCCTTTCTACCACAATATTATCCTACAAGTACAAGAATGAGTCGGGCGTCACATGCACGGTTATTAAAACTACTATATTGATGGTCTATGTAACCGAGAAAACTACAACTATTATAGAGAAAAATGTAGTATTCATAGTGATAAGTGCGATTGAGATTTATGCCTCGGTTTGAGGGCTACATTGTACAATAGTTTAGAATCGGAATTGAATTACAACCAACTGAAATCCAAATTGTACATCCAATTTTGAACAAATTCTCACAAATTTGATCGAATTTCAAAACATATTTCCAACAATTTTTTAGTGGTGGCCAGTTTAAGGCTCTTCCTACGTGCGGCTATGCGAGTGCAGGAGTAGTTGAACTCATGAGAGCAACTCTAACGATCCAATCGGTAAAGCTCCGCTTGACATCGAAAGTGATTGACAAAGCCGAGGTTTACCACCATCATCTCGGTATATTTATTATTTGAAATATTTGTGAACTTATTAATTAAGAATGATGGTCAAAATCTAAATATAAATAGTTGGAGTAGTATATAATTGATAAATATATAGTAAAAATATATAGTGAAAACCGAATTATTTTGTAATACCCTTCATTGTAAAATAAATTAACTTTTATATGTATATTCGAATATAGGATATGTTTAGATTCAATTTTTTTCGAGACAGTGGTAGCAGGGGAAAAATGTAAAAACATGCATACATCTTGGGTCAAGTGCAGTGAGAACATCAAGACTAAAGATCCCCCGAGGCGAGGCCCCGTCTCCGGCGATGGGCAAGCCGACGCTGCCTCCCGTCCTCCTCCTCCTCCTCCTCCTCCTCCTCGTGCTGCCGGCGACGACCTGCGGGGCGGATGCGGGCGGCGGAGGGGACCCGGAGGAGTTCCAGATCCCCAGGGACGGGAGGGTGCTGGAGCTGGACGACGGCAAGCTTCGAGGCGGCGGTTCGCGCTGCCGGCCTCCTCTTAGTCGACTTCTACGCGCCCTGGTGCGGCCACTGCAAGCGCCTCGCCCCTCAGGTACTCTGCACTTCACCTCCTCCACCCATCTGCTGCACTACTATAGCTCGCTGCCACCGCCGGTGAACTGCTATGCTCGCGCTGCTCCATTGCCCTTCAGGCTCCGTTTCCCTTGTTAGAAACTCTAGTGCCGGTGCTAGTCACGATCAGGTAGGCAAATCAACTGGGGAATTTGAGGATTTTGTAGCAGCTAGCGAGTGATTCAAGGTATGCAGGTTGACACGGCATTTTGAATTCAGATGACTTGGGTGTCATCGCAGACAATCCAAAAAGGAAGAAAAATTCCACTCCACTCTACTTGTAGTATTGTAGAGTTTTGCTACCTAATGGGTTGAGCGCAATTTTCTTGCTTTGTTCATCTGTGTGGATGGTTTGCCTCTTTATGAAATGGTGGATAGGTGAGCCGTTGCTTGTGTTGCTTTTGCAGTTAGATGAAGCTGCTCCGGTGCTGGCGGGGCTGAGCACACCCATCGTAGTCGCCAAGTTAAATGCCGACAAGTATAAAAAGCTCGGGTCGAAATACGGAGTAGAGTAAGGCACCACCTTAAATAGAGATGCTCGGTTCACTAAACACTGACAAGATTGAGATGCCTAATGTTTCTGGATTTCTAAATGCAGTGGATTCCCCACTCTGATGCTCTTTGACCATGGAACCCCAACGGAGTACACTGGTTCAAGGAAGGCTGATTTGCTCGTTGAGAGCCTTAAGAAGCTTGTTGCACCTGATGTTTCTGTTCTCGAATCAGACTCAGCGATCAAAAGCTTCGTTGAGGATGCTGGCATGGGCTTTCCGTTGTTTCTCGGGTTTGGGGTGCATGAATCCTTGATTGTTGAATATGGAACGAAATACAAGAACAGGGCCTGGTTTTCTGTAGCAAAGGGTTTCTCCGAGGATATGATGGTCTTTTATGATTTCGACAAGGTCCCTGCATTGGTTTCTGTTAACCCAAAGTATCGTGAGCAAAGCATTTTCTATGGCCCTTTTGATGATGGTATGCTTTCTATAATCATCTTTTACTCATTTTTTTATTCATGTACTCTGAGGGAAAGCCTCAATAGCAGTCTCATTCCGCTCGATCCTTTTTGTTTCCCACTTATCTAGTAATGTAATGTAGTTCACATAGCGTACACACCACATTTTGTACAAACTGACAGAACGTGGACACATGAAATACATCTTTCTTCTCAAGCTTGATAGCACGTTGCTGCATTTGTTGATGCAGGAGCCTTCTTGGAAGATTTTATACGAAATTCCCTTCTGCCTTTAATTGTGCCCATGAACAGAGAGACTGTCAAGATGTTGAATGATGATGGGAGGAAAGTTGTTCTTATGATTTTACAGGATGATGAATTCGACGAAAATTCCCACAGCTGATAAAAGTATTGAGGTCTGCAGCCAGTGCAAACCGTGATCTAGTGTTTGGTTATGTAGAGTCAACCAGTGGGAGGAATTCACTGAGACTTTTGATGTTAAGAGCTCAGAGCTGCCAACGATGATAGTCTGGGACAAAAAGAGGAGTATGAAATAGTAAGTAGATCATTTTTCGCATTCCTCTTTCCAAACAAACAATCAATTAGTGTTTTTCTCTTATGAGATTCCAAAGAATTCGCCAATTTTCATTTCTTAAGTTTTATTCATGTCTCATATTGCCATCACATTTTCCATTCAAAATTATCTCTTCATAATTATTGCTTACTCTAGCTTGAAATTTCCATCTTCTTCATCTATTCAGTTTTCCGCTTGATTAATCGACATGATTCTTCTTTTAAGGTTGAGGGTTCAGAAAGACTTGAAGAAGGTGACTATGGGTCCCAGATTAGCCGTTTCCTCGAGGGATACAGGGCAGGAAGAACAACGAAGAAGAAAGTGGGTGGTCGATCCCCGACCCTGCTTGGTGTGAATGCGGTGTACATTCTCATATTTCTGGTTGCTGTTCTTGTTGTTATGATGTATTTCTCTGGGCAAGGCGAGGAAGCTCAACGGCCAAGACAACGAGCCCATGAAGATTGAAGATGAAAGACTTAAGGTCCAATGAGTTCCTGCTGAGCAGATGGCTCTTGTGACTCAGAGAGAGGGTTGCGGCAAGATAGGATGTTTTCTGATTTGATTTTCTTGACATGTCTAGACTTGTTTTTTTTTCTTTTCTTGATGTGAAGACAAATAGCCTACAGATATTGTTTTTTACTTCTACTTCCAACCCAGAAACAATTTCATTGATTTTGCTACCCGTCTCAAGGCTTTGGTTTGTTAGTTTCTTCTCATTGCCCTTCTAATTATCTGAACATATGTCTCTGTTATGTTCATCTCTAACCAGAATGATTCCACGGCTTGTCTTTTTGGAAATTCTCCATTATGCCATTATAGTACACAAGAATACTATCGATATTAAATGAGCAGTAACAAGAAGCTTTTAAAATCCAAATTGTACATCCAATTTTCAGCAAATCCAAGCGAATTTCAAGAAGAGATTTCCAAGATTTTCACTAGATGCGAGTGCAGGTGGGGTCGAAGTCGTCGGGCGCGACCCTGGCGATCCAGTCGGTGAGGCTCCGCTTGACGTCGGCGTGGTTGACGAAGGCGAGCTCGTACATGCTGCACAGGTTCACCACCACCGTCTCGTTCAGCGCCGCCGTCGGGTGGCTCTCCAGCGCTGCCTCGAGCACCTTGATCGCGTCGCCGAGGTCGCGCGAGTACATGAGGCACAGCGCCTTGTTGTTCACGGCCACCGCGTCGGCCGGGTCCGCCTCGATGCACCGCTCGTACTCCCGCACCGCCGCCGCGTAGTCCTTGGCCACCACGCGCTCCAGCGCGCGGTTGCGAGCGAGGAGGGTGGCGTGGGCGGGGTCGTCGCCGGCCACGGACTCCACGTGGCGGAACACGGCGGCGGCGGCAGCGAGGTTGCCGATCTGGAGGTGGGCGTACCCGAGGCGGGAGAGGAGCGCAGGGTTGTTGGGTTCCCGCGCCGCGACGGCCGCGAGGAGCGCGAGGGCCACGTCGAACTCGCGGTGGGCGAGGTGGTCGGCGGCGAGGAGGGACGCGACGAGGGCCTCGCGGCGGCGCCACTCCGGGTGGGAGGCGTCGGGGCGGGCGCGGACGGAGGAGAGGAGCGTGTAGAGGCGGTCGAGGGCGAGGGGGCGGTCGGCGGGGAGGAAGAGCGGAAGCAGCGCGTGGAGGAGGCGGAGGAGGAAGGGCGGCGGCGGGCAGCCCGGGTCCGGTCGGAGGGAGGCGATGAGCGCCGCGGCGTCCGGGTAGCGGCGGATCTTCGCGAGCGAGAGGGCGGAGAGCGCGGAGAGGAGGAGGCGGTGCTGCGGGTGCGACGCGTCGTCGAGGTGGGAGAGCAGCGACTTCCACTGCCCGCGCGTCGCCAGATCGTAGGGGACGGAGAGGTCGGGGAGGCCGGACGCGGCGGCGGCGGAAGGCGGAGCGGGGTGGACGCGGCGGCCTCCGCCATGGCTGGATCGGGATCTCAGAGGTCGGAGGTTGGAATCAGTCAATCAGACGATGGGAAGAACACACTTTGTACGCAGGTAAGGTACTTGGGCTTTTGGGCCGTCTCGACTCTGTTCGGTGCTTACGAGAATTAGGTTTCGTTTGTTTTTCGACTAAAATATTTGATCCTTCGCATCGAATGTTTAAATATTATTTTAAAATATTAAATATAAATTATTTATAAAAATATTTATAATTAGTGAATTATTTACGAGATAAATTTAATGACTAATTAGGTTATAATTTAACGATGTAAGGTTACATTAAACATTTGTTAATTAGGTTTAATATATTCGTCTCGTAAATTATTTTCTGGTTCTATAATTATTTTTATAATTAATTTATATTTAATCTTTTAAATTAATGTTTAAATATTTAATATGACAACCAAACGCCTCCTTACTCCGGCTGCATATCCTCCTCTAGCCGAAGTAGTGCTAGTGAACGACGGATGAGAGACTCGCGGGCAGTACTGTACTGTAGCATTCTCGTAATGCTACCAGTGACTCCAACTCACTGAATTGGGATCTCATTGGATTCACATCCAAAGATTAGGCAATATAAACTCATCAGGGGTAGTATTCTCGCAATGCTATCATTGACCCCAACTTGGGTAAGGGCTTGGGTAAGGACCCGTTTGGATATAGGTTAATAATTTTATGTCCCGAATGTTTAAGATGTTATTTTTAAATATTAAATATAGATTATTTATAAAATTTATTTATAATCGGTGGCTAATTCGCAAAACGAATCAAATGAGTCAAGTCCAATTACGCTATGATTTAACGATGTGATGCTACAATAAATTTTATTAATCAATTATTCGTCTCGCGAATTAATCAGATTCTATAATTTTAAATTTTTATAATTAATTCATATTTAGTCGTTCAAATTGATCTACACAAATTAACACTCAGAAATAGAATAGGAGGCAAAGGATGACACAAAGAAAGAGGAAAGATGGCAACAGAGGGATCAACTCGAGGATGGACGGTTAGTTTTATAACTAGCGCAGCTGCGTTCTTTTTCTTTTTTTCTTTTTAGGAATTGGCTTTGGATTAAAATAAACATAATTAACATATAACTAATTAAATATATAATTATTAAAAACTTAAGAAATTAATTTTTTTCGATTTAAAAAGATATATATAGAAAGTTTTTATATAGAAAGTTTTTGAATGAAACATAATGTTTAACAATTTGTAATTAGCTAATCTAAACCATAGTTTAGAACGGACCTTAAGTCTAGCAATTCTAAGTCATCCAAAAGTTATTACTTCTTATCTCAAAATATAACAGCTTTCAATATAACATTTTTTACCTAAATTTTTTATCAACCTATCACAACCTTCCATAATTAATCATAAACTTTTTACATTTAATCTCACATATTTTCTTATTCCATAACTAATCATAAACTTTTTACATTTAATCCCACATATTTTCTTAATACTCACGTGCAGCCCTACAACTTTTATATTGTGAGCCAGTAGTAGTAAGATTTGACACGAAACCGAGGAATTGACAAATGCGCAGTCATATTTTGTTTTATTCTTTTATTCTACTTTTTAATCTTTTCACATATTGTCCTTTTACTAGTATTTACAAGTGGCTCTCAATAAGGATGGCGTAATCAAAGAAAATGTAATGAGTGGATAAAAGCTTTGCAACTTTTGAAGATAAAGTCGTTGAGATAACTCCAAATGAATTATTATCACTTGCTTGCACAAACTAGCAAGCATGTTCCAACAATGTCTCAAGAACCCAAGATACGGTGATATCCAACCAGGGGACCAGGAAAAGCTTTTGCCATGATCTTTCCTTCAACACAAGCACAACTTCAATTTTGTAAGAGAACGAGAAGAGGAAGAAACATACAAGGCACACAGTTTGTGTGACTTGGCCTTCTCAGACAGCAAGTTAACGAACTCTCTGGATAGGAGACACCGCAGAAAAATGATCTTTTATTATTCGTTAGAGTAGCACTTCTCTCCATCAAAAGACCAGGGAAACTGGAATCAGCTTTAAGATTGACCCAAAGCAGGAATTTTCTTACAAGCAGGGATTGTAACCAAAACGCCCATTTCCGCAATTGCTTCTTTTTAGCTAAGAAATGGGCCGACATATTGTACAACCAGGAAATCCAGATGAAACAAACCTTTCCGGTTCGAAAAGTCAAATGGAGGGATGAGCAGAGAAGAGCTACCCAAAAGAATTTCTTTTCCCAAACTGACTTTGCTTCCCTAAAAATTTTCGTCGACATCTTAGTTTGTCCATGAGGCAGACCTCTTCAAAACAGGCTTCATTGCCTTATCCTCCTCTAGTGATATCATTCCGAGATGAGAAGGGTCCTCCAGCATCATCTTGGCGACCAAATACCCTGCGATAGACCAAGTCTGGAATTTCCTTGCCTGCTTGCCGACATACCGCCCAAGCTTCCCATCATAGTACTCTGGCCAACCATCCTTCAACAGCCTTCTCTCAGCTAAGTCAATTGCGCGCCTTGCAATTTGCGGCCGACCAGTCTTGATGCAGGCTGCTGTGAGCAACCATAGTAGTACTGCAGAAATAATGGGAAAAAATGTGTGAAGGTTATAACATGTTGAAGTCACTCAATGTCATGCTATCCGTTTCTAGTACAAATAACACAGAAAATCAGAACAGATATACTGCTAAGTTATATGTTTATGTAGGTTTCATGGGCACATGTACTGTGAGCAAAAAGAGAAGGCATCAAATTAAATAAACATTGCTCTTCTCAGCACATAAAAGGATTCATTTAAGGCCATAGCTCATCAAACAGAAATCTTGGGCACAAACGTATGGTCCTTCACTAATCACTGAAAGATGGTATATGGTTATCAATTGGTTTAATTCAGCGTCCAAATCACGTAATGATAGTAGAAGGGAAGCACGATAACATTTTTGCGACAAAAACTGTAATATTTAAGAGAGATTTAAATAATAGGAAGACCTTCTAACCTGGCCAAGATCCTCCATTGTGGTAACTCCATCTAGTATTCTTCGGATCACAGCCTGTCACAATCCGCCATTCGTGGTTCTCGATAGCAGGGTAGCATATCTTCAGAGGCATTTCACCAATAAGCTCTTCCCAGCGCTCCTCAATGAGATCCATTATGGCCGTTGATTGCTCAGGTGTAGCAAGGGATGATAGTATAGCAATCATGTTTCCAAGTGCAAACCACCGGAAGTCCATCCTTGCAGGACTAACATTACCAATGAAAAACCACCCTGACAAGGCATAAAATCAAATAACCAATCCGGAATAGAATCTGGAATGACATTGAATTTGTTGACAGCAGTGTGGGAATATTCCTCTGTCTTATAGCGATAAATATCATTTAGCTGCTGGAAATCAAGCCAAAAGTAACTCCGCATGTGATAACTTAGAGCATGAAGACGAGTTGCGATCTTCTCTACAAACTCCTTCCCTTCATTATCATGCTTAAGCAATAGAAGAGCACACCTTAGTGCCATAAAGAAAAGGGCTTGAATCTCAATAGGGTACCCGTAAACACCCTACAACAAAGATCAACAATAGGAGTGAGCAAAAGAAGCTTAGCCATAGGCCAACTTTTATTTAAGTAAGCATTACAGCCCATGAACCAATCAGTTACTCACTAAAAGACACATAGGACATATCAGATGCATATGTGAAAAGTCAGAAACAAATGTTCACAAGTAAACAGATCTATCAGTAATTTTCATAATTCTATTCTGCACTTCTGTATAACCAAAGTAACATCTGGAACTTCATATAACAAGAAAGGGGCAGTTATCAGGATCCGAGTAGAGTGTTGCATGTCCATGTATTAGGTCATGGTACACATACAAATGGTAACAGCAGGATCCAGCAGTGCAAGCAAGTAGAAGGCTACATGCCTATATAATATTCTCCACTCATTAGCAAATGTAACTTCAAGTATAATAATGGCATTTGAAATCTAAACCATGCCCACAAGAACGAACTGAGAGCCCTATCCCAGTGATAAAATAGCGCTGCTGCACTACCATACATTAACTGTATGAAGATGAAGAATCATTCAAACCACAAGAAAGTTATTATATGAAGAATCATATATGTTGTAGGCAGATCATAGATTCACAGAAAGCAAGCAAATTGTCATGAAATTGCTGAAAAGTCACATTATTTAAGCAATACCAATGTAACAGCAAATCTAGAGCGTCGTGTCTTTGGGTACAAATGGTAAATTAGCCAAAATTTTTGTTAGTGATGTTACTGTCAACTGATATCAGATCGGATACTTCCATTATCATAGAAATGCTAATTATAGTTAATATACTTGTGAGTTTGAAACAAGTTTTAAAAAAACTTGAGCGCCGCAGTAAAGCTTACCATTCTGCGATCTATCATGCAGCAACCGTCTGCACACAACAATGTTGGGAAGGTATCAAACCCCTCAGACAAACACAGGCTCAGTATCAGCCTCATCCCCTTCTGACATTCTGGCGTCTCCGCGAGCGTGAGATCCCCGGTGGACTTGGTGTAGGCCCGTAGAAGTATGATCCACCAGAAGCCCGAATCCACCGGAGCCACCCTGCCAATGGCGCTCTCCCCAAAATCCGCATGCAGAGTGTCGACGCCTTTCTTGGAGTCATGAAGCACTTTGAAGCTCGCCGGCATGGCGCCCCTCCCCGAGCTTGAACCGATCGACCTTCTTCTCCCAGCCCTGCAGCAGGAGCGTCTTGAGCAGGAAGTTCCTGACGATCTCCGGCTCGCCGTTCATCAGGAACGCCAGCGCGCTTGGCACGAAATCCTCACGAACACCTGCGAGCAAAGCAAGCTCCCCAGATGAGACAAACCATGCGGTCTCCAAAGCCCCGGAAGCTGAATTCGCAGACGTCGCCGCCGCCGCGGCGAAGAGCTAACCTACCTGGTCGTAGTTGAGGACCTCCTCGGAGGCATGATCGAAGGCGGCGATGGTGCCGAGGGGTTGGCCGCGGAAGAAGACGAGCGAGCGGCGGAGCGCCTCCCATGCGTCGCCGACGATGGGGTGCGGCTCGAAGGAGTGGAGCGCGGAGGAGGCCGGCGTGCCGACGAGCGACCGCAGGCCTCCCCCGGCGAGTACATGCCGTCGAAGCCGCCGCCGCCGCCCCTGGCGTGGCCGCCGGAGTAGGAGACGTCGCTGAGCGAGCGGTCGTCGAAGGAGCGCTGCCGCTCGACGTTGATCCGCGGCTTGTTCAGCAGCCGCGACAGGTCGAAGTCGTCCGACTCCGACAGCGACGTGTGCGACGCCGACCGCCGCATCCCGCCCGCTCCCACCGCCAGCTCCATGCCCGCTTGCTGCTTGCTTCACCCCACTTCCCCTCCCCTCCCTCCTCGCCGCAGATCTCCGCCGCCGCCCCCGCCCAGATCTACGCGAATCGCCGGAGGGGAGGGAGAGACACGCAGCGAGAGATCTGGTCGCGGCCCGCGAGCACGGAAGACCACGGCGGTGCGAATCTCGATGGATAGCTAGGTGGGGAAAAAATCCTCGCTGCCTCGAGCTCCCCTACTTATACTAGCACAGCGCCGAGAAGCGCTCGCCGGCAGTCCGGGACTCCGGCGGGGGGCCGTACACCCGGAGTATGACGGGTGGGGCCGGGGAAGTGGGGGCCACACGTCGGTGGGGGTGGGCGAGCAGGAACCGGGCTTTTCTCTCTCTTTTTTAATTTTATTAATCTGGGGGAGGCGAAGCGGAGGGGTGGGGTGTTGTGTGGTGCTTGGGGTTTTATTATGTCCCGTAGGCTAGACAGTACGGCGCACGTGGGGTTGGTGGCGGGGTGGTGGGGCCCGGGGAGACGAGGCGCTGACGTGGAGCTCCAACGGCGTAGGGTAGTTGGTCGCCACCGGAAGGGGATGGTTGGACGGCGACGGGGATGACCGGCGGCGAGCTGCCCGGCAATTTGGGGGAGGCGGAGGAGGGCGTGGGGGCAGACGTAGACGGCTTCTCGAGGAGATGCTTGGCTCAATTTTAGTCAGGACTTTAATGACGAAGTACAATTTATAGAGCTCAAACGATGACAAAGCTTTTGAGAGGGTTTGTATAGCCAATAACCTAACCAAATGAGTTTGTTGAGCCTACGTTGACGTGAAGCTGATTGGATATGATCGACTCAGCCAACGTGTCGCAATCATTAATAAAAAAATTATAGTATTAGTTGTGTTACGACCGTAATTAACACAGGTGATTATGTTGTAATGTAAATATCTTTATTTAGATTTTATTTATAATTTAAAATAAATTATTTGTATATATATTTTATTTTAACAAAGCTAATATCATATTATGTACAAACAAATTATTTTGATCGAGAAAGACTTATATAAATTAAAGGCGAACATACTATAACACATTATCGTGTGACATACGATATATTGCTATTATATAACTACTGGCACATTGATCCATCGGTTATAAGATTATGAGATATCTTTAGATAATCTGTTGTACTCTTTCCTTTTGTGAAGATAATCATCATCTTCCCCCAAATGGATGCACGATTTCAGCAGTTCAAAGCGCTGCAATCGATAAAGTAATAAAGCATGCGTAGAACGACACGAGTTGCCTAATAATGCATCGCAAATGACATTTAAAAATGGAAGAAAAAACTAACAAGAAAAGAAAGAGATAGAGGACCTATAAGCACCCACTAAACTAAAATGCTACAGTAAATAATATGCCGTCATGCATGACGCAGCCAACACGAGTTGGAGGAGACTTATTATACTAATCTAGTTTTCTTACAAGATTATTCGTTCGATATATCGGAACCAATATAAGACACGGAAAACGAGAAAATGGAAAACGAGGCAATATTATCATCGATCAGGCTGCTGCTGCTGCTGGCTGGACAAAAAAAGGACAACGTTGTGTTCAGGACTTTGTTGCTGCTGCTCGCTTTGATGTTTTGTTCGTTGTGTCAATTTCTGAAACAGAGACGGGCATTTTACTTTTTGTCATGTATTACCTGCGTTTTTGTCGAGGGGTCTTGGGAGCTTAATCAGAGATGGCCCCGGTCTGGGAAGTATCCGTGGCCCGATGCATGATTTCATTTAATAGGGTTGTGTGCATAAATTTTATGTGTATATATATATATGGATTTTTAATAAGATTTTAGTGAGATTAAAAATACGACGCTGGTTTCTGTCTCGTAAAATATATGTTAGAGATTGTATTTTATAAAAATGTAAGTGTGATGTTATATATGTAATGGTGTATATGGTGTATGTGTACGTGTTTGTTGTGTAATAAAGAAAAGTCTCGGTTTGATCATGCTGCCGTTAACCGCGTTTTCTTGCACCGTTCCATGTCCGATAGTGTCTAGAGATGGTAATGGGTAAATGGTAAATAGCCGATGGATAGTGGTCGTCTATACCTATATTCGTTAGGATAAATTTTATTCGTCAAAGTTATCCGTACCGCATGTGGGTAAGAAAATACTTTTATACCCGTACTCACGTGGGTAATTCTACCCGACGGGTTATCCGTACTCCGACAAAGTATATACATGCAGGTCATCCCACATACCAAATCCTTCCATTTCAGCCTCCAAATCCACAACAAGGCAACAAGGTTCACAAAGTCACAACAGAGTATGTACATGCAGATCATTCCACACACCAAATCCTTTCATTTCAACCTCCAAATCCACAGCAAGGCAGCTACGCATGGCGTGACGTCGTGGCATGGTGGGCGTTTCACTTGGGATAGAGAGGGCGCCAGGAGTGGAGCCGGGATGGGGGCGCCGCCGAGATGGGCCCGCCGGGGATGGGTCGCCGTCGGGAGTGGTCTTTGGGATGGGGACGCGACACGAGTAGAGGTGACTCAGCTGGGTGTGGTGTGCGTGTGGCAGCTCGGCTGGGGAAATGGATTGAGATTTAGGAAGAAGACTAAAACTAGATTTCACTTAAGAAAGGGCTCATGGGTCATATGGGCCATATAGGCTAAATGGGATGAGGGAGGGCAGTTAGACTTTTATACGGATATTTCTTACCGTGGGTAGACGGGTATGGGTAGTACATACCCACACCCATACCGACATACCCGATGGGTATGTGTTTTCATCAAAAACATATTCACGGATAGAAAATTTCTTTATATCCGTCTCTTTATCGGATAAAACCCGTCGGATAATCAGATTTCGAATACCCATTACCATCTCTGCTCTAATAGTGCCATAAGTACGTACAGTCCTGGATATCCGACACCGAGCCAGCAAAGGGATTGATTAACCCTGTTGTGACACAAAAATATAGTACTAGTAGAAGTTAAACGATGTCTCCTGCTCTCTTTGTTGGATGAGATGCTTCCCTTAGTTAATCACCCTCTTGCTCTCGAGTCTCGACTTTAGTTTTGTCACTTGTTACACCTTAATTCCCCAGTGTCCTGCAAGATAAGTAGTATTATCTTTGCCACTTAGCCAACAGGGCTGAACAAGACCTTGTTTCGCGAGCTTACGGCAGCTACACCCTTTTTCTCCTTCACAATTCTCAGCCTCCAAAATAAATTCTTGCTTAGGTTATACTATTTTTTAAATATATTATACCGTTAATTTTTCGTACATCATTCATCTTATTCATAAATTTTATATAAATATAAGTATAAGTTAAGATTATATTTTATTTAATGATAAAACAAGTCACACAAAAATAAATAATATATATAATAAGATGAATGGTTAAATATTATGTAAAATATATTTTAAAAAAGAGATAGTATAACTATATAAGACAGAAAATAAAATAAAAACTAATAAAAACTAATAGTAAAAAATCTAATTAATTCTCATCATCTACCTATCCAACGGCCAGCGACGGAATGACCGGCTGGCACCACGTGGACTTGTCGCGTAGATGCATAATAGAATATGAAATTTTTTAGTGATCTAAATCGGAAACAAAATTGTCGTGATATAATAAAATTTTCTTAGGCTCTAAAACATTTTTACAGCCGTTACTGTCAATATGTGCTTATGGGAATCTTGATCTTCCGAACAGGACCAAAATATGTTTTTTTTCAAAACCGTTCTGTATACATGCACACTTGGGCATGTTTGCATGCAGTCTTGCTTGACCTCACGCGGTGACCAAGAGCAGTAGAGCCCAAGATATTTCGTAGTCTCTATCTCCGTTTCATAAATTTGATGTTTAATAAAACAAAGGTTAAAATTTTTTAACTTTAACTAAGACATAATATATATATATATATGTCTTACAAAGTATTATAATTATAGTTTCAAAAAATATTATAATTATAATAAAAATAAAACAGTATTTATTTATTATATATATTATAATAAAAATAGTTAAAGATAGTTTTGAAAACCATGCCATTATCTAAAATGTTAATAATTATGAAATCGGAAAGAGTAGTGCAATGCAGCTTGGGAAAAAACGACCTAGCCTAATTAGCCATTTGGGCACAAAGAAAAAAAGGACAAGGCTAATCAGCCTCACGAGGAGACAAAAACTAGCTTACCGCCGTAATCAACGGAGTCCCTTTATTATTCTACTCCGTATAATAGAGTTACGTGTTACGAACGGGGAGACGAAGACGGTCTCCAGCGCTCGTGAGTGGGGCCGGGCGGGTGGACCCCACCGGCGAGGTGCCGGTGGGAACGTGGGAGGCCAACCGAGCCGGAGAGCGGAGCCGACCGAGGCGTCGGCTGGTGGGTCGCTTTGCTCGTGGCTGGATGGGGATGGGTGCGACCGGACGGCGACGCGCGGGACACGCTACTCCGTCCGTTCCGTGTCCACACGCCACAAACCAAAGGGCATTTAACTATTTCTCACTTTCAAGAAGATTTGTCACTCGTAAATTATGACGTGTGGTGAATATATGGTTTTTCATGTATCTATGATATATGATATATATGAATCTAACATCAAATTTTTAATTACCGTTTCTAAAAATAACAAATAGTTAAATATCTTTAAACCAAAAAGTACCCCAACCCACTGCACTTCAAACCAAAGTATCCCAACCCACCGCATGTGAAGCCTCGCCACCGCCTCTCGCCAGCCCAACGAGGAAGGCTCTACCTGTCATCGCGGGCCCACCTCCGAAAGATTTTCAAGCACAAGCCTCATAAGCTTAAATGTTAAGGTGGAGGAAATAAAAGATGAGAGAAAAAACCATCCATAATGCAAGAGACATCCTCTACATAAAAAATTTAAGACAGAAGAAAAAAAGAAGAGTAGATTGAATAAATAAATATTAAGGCTGATGTATTAAAGTTACTACTCTCTTCGGTTGACGTTTTGCACATGTCAAACTTTTATAAATTTGACTATCAATAATTTTATTTTCAAAAACACGATACAAACACATACACTCACAACAACATGCGCACACACCCCTACGAATACACACACGCATATCATATCTTTATAAGCACATCCGAAAGACAGATCAAGACGGGTGATAGAGATTGATGAAATCACCGCATATATAACAATAACAACATATTTAGTTTTAAAAACTATAACAACATATATAACAACATATATAGATTTATCTTTCAAGCCATTATAATAAAAGTAAACATGTATTTATTTACATATGTTATAATAAAAAATAATATTTTGTAGACCGTTTTATTGTCCAAAACGTTAAAAACTATGGAACCAAAGGGAGTAGTAAAGATATAATGTATTGCACATATTACCTATATTGCCTTTATATTTATGATTTGATGAACCGGCTACATCTCTTATAAAACTTGCTAGTACTACCTAGGACCTTGGTAGCTAGGCTAGTTTTTTTATGGATAACCTGCTTTTTTATATTTATTTGAGGGTACAAGAAATTACCCTCTCCATACCATTTCAAAATATAAAACACAACTCTTTTCAGACGTTGCATGTATTAACTAACATCTCCTCTCTACTAAATTATTATTTCTTTAATCATTTACCCTTAAGATCTCGAGGTGTATGTATTATTTTATTAGGTTGATTCAAACAATAAAGATGATAATAATTATTTCTTTGTTTTTGGGTTAAGGGTGATTGTGCCTTATAAATACTTATATTTATAAGAACTAAAATAAAGTTGAAAAGTTGCTTTAGAAAAGTATTTAAATAAATTTTATATAGAATAATTTTACACAAAACCGATAATTGATGGATGATCTAATTTCCTTATATAGTAATTTGAGGGCATAAAATGATGAGTTAACAACTATAAGTTTGAAAAATTGCTTTAGGAAAGTATTTCAGAAAAAAATTATAAAGAAAACTTTTATACAAAATACACAGTTTGAAAGCTTAAAGATGCTTTCGGTGGTGAAGGTTGAAAACTTCACCTCCCCGCATGCAAAACAAAACGATCCATTAACACATAATTAATTAAACATTATCTAAAATAAATTTGAAAAATAAGTTAGAGCAATCTAACATATTGATTAATTAAACATTAGTGAAAACAAAGTTTAAAAATAAGTTAATATGATTTTTTAAAATATCTTTTCTATATTTTTTAAGAAAACATATTGTTTAATGATTTAAAAACATATTGTTTAATGATTTAAAAAAGATACACGAGGAAGCAGATGAAAAGAGGCGCTAAAGAACACATGCGAACGAGGAATGCAGAATCAGAAAGGATTCGTCGTACTAAATTTTTTTAATTGAAGTGAACGCATGTTGATATTTTCAAATATATTTTTATTGGAGTGCAACCGCAAAAGCACAGCACAGCCGCACAGGTGAGCAGTAGCCCAGCAACAGCGACCTGTCAACGGCGGCAGCCTTCCCCTTCCCCATCTTATTAAGTTTCAGGCACACCGACTCGCTCTCCAGCCAGACAGAGCGATCACTGCAACTGCAATGGATGAGGAGGCTGGGGTTAACCTGTCAGAGGCCATGTGCAGCAGCTGGCAGGTGGGCCACCCCACCCCTCTGCTAGGATCATCTGATGCATCTGGCTGGCTGGCTGGCTGATACACGGTTGCTTTCAAGCCTGTGCAAAGCTCAACTCTGGTTGAAGAGTTGTGTATCAAGTCACTGTTGGATAAATGAACAGCCACGCCATTGCAACGTGTAAAAAATTAATATGATATGAGAGATATACTCCTCATATTGGCACATCCATCCCTCACAACAAACAAGAAGCAAGTGGGTTGGTGGCTTCAAGTCAACGCCAGATAAGCAGATCTGAGAAGGGAAACTTGATGGTGAAACAAAGCGGATTTTTGTCTATAAGAAAATGGCGCCCTAGACTTTAAAAAGTCAATATGAATTTATAAGATGCACTAATGTTGGCCTAGAAGGTATAAGACAAGCACATTACTGGTTTTCTTGGTAGCTTTACATGATCCTTCTCTAGTTCAGTGCCTTGTCCTACAAGCAGGACCTGCAAAACATGGGAAAATTGCACAAGGCAATTGTTGGCCCAACCTCACGTGTATGGGCTACGATTTTAAAGCCCCATCCAAACAAAGACCAAAGCTGAAGTTTTTAGACAAAGTATTGACAGATGGGCAAATGATAAAAACGATGCTACAGCCTGCAAAGACTAATGGTAGAATTTGACTTGAAAAATTAACTAGGACCCATTTCTGGAATATGGGTTGGTCTACAGCTTACACAAGATTTTTCAATGTTTGCGGCTATCCGTCGCAATGAAGGCACACAATCTTGACTAGGTGTTACAGAGATCTTGTTCAGACAGATTGACTGCAGCCAAGAATCATCATCATAACAAATGGCAGTACATAAGGCTTCCACAAATAAATAAAGGCACTAAAAATGACAGAAACCTTCCACATTGATTTGAATCTCATGAAAATACCTCAGACTGTAGAATCTAGCATGTACACCATCAAGAGAACAATGGAAGTTAGCCAACCATGCCCACAAACATCATGCTATCTACTGCTGCTGCAATTAGGTGAAAACAAAATAGTTGATACCACTATGTTAAAAGAGGATATAATAATACAAAACAGGAACACAGTAACTCTTACCTGACAGGCCTATTAAGTTACAGGTAATCTAACTCTTGTTGTGTTGTTTTTCTTTCTTTTATGTTTTGGCTTGACAGCATCTTTTAGACTCTTTGGCGATATAGCTTCCTGTGTTTCATCTGACCCTCCAGCAGTCAACCTTGACTCACTTTGCACCTCAGGATCACATTCAGTTAACATTGGTTCGTCATCCTCCTGCTTGTTGTCTTTAACTACTGATGATGGTTCTGCATATTGCAAGGTAAACTATCAGATGTCTGCATATTGCAAGATAAATTATCAGAAGGATGGGCATGCATAATTATATTTAAAAATCATCTGTGTCCCAGATAAGAGAACAGAAGTTCTCCCAAAATTTATCACAGATAAAAAAAGCAATTTGTACTTTAAACCCGACACGACTGGTATAGGAGTGGACTGGCAGGAGGAAGAATATCTACTGTCCGTTTACAATATCATAATGCCATATAGATTATTGGTTCACTCAGCCAAACCTGAATTTTCTGTACTATGTTGCTTGAAGGTAGAAACATTATAGAGATATGGGAAACATATCTTTAAACACTCATGCTCATGCACTGGCTACAATCAGAATCAGGAATAGAATAACAGGTAAACAATATTAACAGTACCAGGTAATTGAGAAATTCTGAGGGAGCTTAATGAAACTCCTTTAGAGTATGGATTCCTACATTGCAAGAAAATCAGGACAGGTTGGCAAAACTTCAACGCATATATTTACAAAACAAGTACAATGCTCCAATAACTACCAATTTGATGGACCACCAATGAATTTGGATGTTTGTTTTTGTTTAGCAGTTCTGTCCACAGTCAAGGATGAGTTCCTTTTTATATTTTGATGATCCTCATCATCACCTTTGCTTATCTGCTGAACATCACTGGACGCCTTTGTTCTTTGAGTTTGCAATGCACCATCAGAACTTTCCTTCATAGCCAGATCAGGAGCATTATCCTTTTTCAGCGCTGAGGCTGGCAAACGTTTTACTTTCTGCAGTGCCTTCGCAGAGGTGTATGAGTTAACCTGAACAAAGAGATGCTTAGGATGATATGCAAACTCAAACCATCGAAATATAAGGATGGTGAGAAGCTATGTATTTTCACAGTTCATATAACATCAAAGCAGGCATATAAATTGCAACATCATAAGTTTGCTCACAGACCTCATTCTTTATTTTGCTTGTTATATCAGCAGCTTTAACTGAAGCAATTCTTAAACACTGCATGATAACACTTGACATGACACCCTCTCCACCTGCTTTCTGGATGGCACATACATCACCATTTGAGTTAATTGTAGCAGTCATTCGTCCTCCCATAACAGCTTCTTCCTTATATGTTGGATCAATAACCTAAACATGAAATTCAGTCAATTTTAACTGTGAATGGCAAGAGCAGAACACATGATGGATGTCAATAATAGACCCTGACATTTTTAGAAATATATTGGGACATACCATGATGTTACCCTCACCAAAATATGCAAAGGTTACAGCAATGGGGAGATGGTGAATTGTTAAAGGGAGTGGATCCCTGACCTGTACAATACTTTAAACTAGTAAATAGATCAAATAGAGCATAAGACAATTTACGTGTGAGTGTAAATAAAGGTACTAGCATATGACAATTCAAAAACAAGGCTGTGTTTCAATTACACACTATAAGAAGCTACAGGAGCCATATAAATTAGCTACTCTTTACAGTGATGAAACAGAATAGGAAATGTCATTCCTTATCATTGAAACTTTGAACTCTGGGAAATGTGTTTGCAAGTGAATATACAATCCACTAGCTTACTGATAATATACAATACACTAGCTTACCTCAGGGTCATGTACTGTAACCTGTTGACCATCTTCCCCTCCAACCGTACATTCAGGCCTCCGGAATGTTGACAAAGCTGCCAGCGCGGCAATGTTAGCTGCATCAATGAGATTCCTGAGGGATAAAACCATTGCATCGGGCATGTTTAGAACTCTTAACCGGAAATGTTCACAAATCAGTTACATCACAAATTCACAAGGCAATGCATATCTCATACCCTCCATTATCCAAGATATGAAGGTCGACGCGCAGCGACCAGACATGCTTCCCGGCCACAACGCACAGTGACTCCATGTCCACGGCTCGGCTCTCCCTGAGAATCACCGAAGATTCTCATCAGATTCCACGCTCACGGCTCTTCAACAAACTTACCAAACAGCAAAAATCGGGAGACCACCTTAGGCCACGATCGACGACGCGACCCAGCTCGATCGCCGACTCCCTGGACGGCCCGGCTCGAAGGCAGGGTCGGCCATGGGCGAGAACTCGGTGAATATCGCGAGCGTCCCCTCGTTGGGCCTGTCCTTGTACGGCTGCACCAGCTGCGCCGTGGCGTAGCCCATGACCCGCGTGTCCCCGAGCTGCACCTCCGCCGAGCCATCCTCCCTGCACACACTCCAGAAGCTTCAGCGAAACGAAACCCCCAGCGGAACGCCATGGAAGGAGGAGGGGGAGGGAGGGGAGGGGGCAAGGAAGGCAACCTGCCGAAGAGGATCTTCAGGCGGCGGAAGTCGAAGGGGCGGCGGCCGTCGACGCGGAGGTCGGAGTGGAGGGCGCGCTCGATGAAGTCGCGCTCGTTCACCGTGGGGCGCCACCGCTGGTGGTGGTCCATCGCGTCCGGCGTTCGCGTCGCTCGCTCGCCGGCGGCGGGGGTGGTAGCTAGGGTTTTAGCGGCCGCGGCGGGGAAAGCGAGGAGAGAGAGTTAACGCCCGGTGGATTTGGAGCTGTGTTGGGCTGGGCCTCTCGCGAGAGACCGCCCCTTCACTCAGCCCACAAAGGCCCAAAACATATTCTTTGTGATTTTTGTTTGGATGAATGAATCCTTTGATTGGCTTGTTTTTCTGATTACACGACAGATGCACATATATCTATAATCTATATCAATATCTAACTATTTATAAAATAATATTTTTACCCACAGTCTCAATGCAGAAAATCCCTTGAGTATTTATAAAATTAACCCACGCCTCAATGCTTGAAAAGAAAGAAAGGTCTTGAATGAAAAAAGACCTCTTGCGCCCTTCCTTCCGTCGCTCCTCGGAGCTTCCGCGCGCGCCTACGCCTGTGGAGATTATGGCAATCGGGTATCCACATGTCAAGCTTATCGACTGAAGATAGGGATAGGTTGCTCATGCCAATTATGTAAACCAACTATGACTTGGGTGTTACGTTGCCGATTAGATAAGGCAACGACTCATAGTCACGGTTTGGTAACATTGAGGAAACCGACTTAGAATATGATAGGGTTTTCGACTTGTAAGCCCACCTCCCAAGACTATATAAGGGGGTAAGAGGCGTTCCTTGAGGGATATGCGAGAGCGGATATGAGCTTTAGATCGATATTAGATCATATGCTTTAGGAGCAAGAGCAACGAGATCTTGAGATCAATAAACACTCGGCGGATCGAATCCCGAAACAGGAGTAGGGTATTACCTCACAAGAGGGCTGAACTGTCTAAACCTTATTTTCCACCTAACCCATCGAGCTTGGCGATCTTGACGCACCCCCAATTTCTATTGCCGAAACCAAGTTTCGACGGTTGGAGCGCCGGTAGGGGAGCCACGCGTCAAGACTCTTCGACAATCTCGCCGACAAGCGTGATGGGATCTTCTTCGGGATTCGACGACTTCGCCGCCAACGACTTCGACAAGTTCTCCTCCTTCGACTCGGACTCGAACCGGTCGGAAGGAGAGACTCCACGCGCCGTTCGGGCTCCCAAATAGCGCCAAGATCTTCGACGACATCTTGGAGTCCAAGATGCGATCCACCCTCTCGACGAAGGACTTCACTCGGCACCGTTGGACCGCCGAACGCCGCCGAAATCTGCACCGACCCTCTCGTCTCCCTAACTGCAGAGACGATCTACTCGGAAGAAGACCTCTTGGCGCCGTTTGGACTAACAAACGCCGCGAGATCTACGGCAACCTCCTCTCCCCGAGTCGAGGACGACCCACTCGGAGGAGTCCGCGTCCTCAAGCTCGACTCGGGACTGGAACGATCCGGATCCGAGCAACCCAGATTGAGGGAGGTCGCAGTCATCCTCCGGCCATTCGGCTCATGCTCATCTTCGGAGCTCAACGAGTATCTCGGCTCCGTCGACTTTGACGACCTCTATGGCATCCCCTCGAACGAAGCCGACGACTCCGACCGCAACAAGGACTACGAGCCGAAGTGCTTCGATGTCCTCATGGCCGAGGTGGCCGAGTCCGACTCGGCCATGGCCCGCAGCTCGTGGAAGAAGAGCGAGCCGGGATCGAGCAGAGCGCAAGCAGCGTAAGAGGAGAAGAAACGCAAAGAAGAAGCCGACAAGAGAAAGCGGGATCTACGGGCGGCGGACGGTCCGCTCGGGAGGCTATTCTTCAAACGCGAGTCCGCAACACCAATATCTTCCAGACGCCACAGCGTAACGCTTTTTGTCGCCCTCACACTCTTGGATACCGTTATCAAGACGGCACCCCGACGTGACTCCAATATCGACAAGATCAAGACCATCGTCGCAGCCACAGCCAACGGTCATCCCTCCACCTCAGCACGAAGGCCGACTGAGTCTGTGGCTGAAACACCAGACAAAAGTCGGCTCCCGACCCTAAGGTCATGAGACTACAAGAGCCCCGAGCCAGACCGGTCGACAACTCAAGAGGCCCACGCCACGAGTCAATGCAAAAGCATCGGGAGCAAACGGCCGACTTCCTCGAGAAGCGACATGGACGTCCACCCATCCATCACCGTGTCCACCGCAACAATGACTCCAGCCTACCGAACCGGCTTGCCAAGGACCCCGTCGAGTGATCTGCGGGAAGTCCTCGATCGTCGCTACCAAGAGCGAGATCAACGCACTTGGGAAGATCGGAGGGGATCACCCGACAGCAATGACGACGGAGTCCCAGCTTTCACTGGAAGCTTCGCCGAGTGCATTGGCCGAACGGTTTCAAGCCGACCGGAATCGAGAAGTACGATGGCAAGACCGACCCCGAATCATGGTTGATCGTGTACACTCTCGCCATCCGTGCAGCGGCGGCGACAACAAGGCCATGGCCAATTACCTGCCCGTGGCCCTCGCCAACTCAGCCAGGAACTGGCTCACGAGCCTGCCAAGAGGCTCGATCGGCTCGTAGAGCGAGCTAAGAGACCATTTCATCGCCAACTTCCAGGGCACCTTCGAGAGGCATGGAACCCACTTCGATCTTTACAACGTCGTCCAGAAGCCAGACGAGTCATTGAAAGACTACATCCGACGCTTCTCCGAAAAGCACAATAAGATCCGCAACATCACCGACGACATCATCATCACCGCCCTCCGGAAGGGAGTCCGTAATGAGTGTTGATCGGAAAATTTGGCGCAAGCCACCGAAGACGGTAAAGCGGATGTTCGAGACGGCGAACTCCTACGCCAAATCCGGCGACGCGATCAAAGCGCGCGCCAAGATCGGCTTTGAGGAAAGGGACGACAAGCGATCGGGAGGAAGGCGACACCTAAGAAGGATAACGGCAATAGCAATCATGGCCAGAGAGATCGCAAGTGCCGGCCCGAGGACTTGGTTGCCACAACATCCAGCTCTCAACGTTGTCCCCGAGTTGCGGCCTACGACGCGATCATGAACGATCATGAACGCTCGGTGCACGCATCATCTACAAGCAATTCGCCGAGCAATATGCGGCACGGTTAAACAAGAAGCCGATGATGAAGCGGTCCATCGGGAACCAAGAAGAACAACCCTTGGAAATTCGAGCCTTTTCAAGACCCCGTGGGCGAAGTGAATCACATCTTTGGAGGCCGCAAGCTTATGAGTCCAAGAGGAAGCAAAAGCCGATGGACCGCGAGGTCAACGCGGCACAAACCGAAGTCCCACAACATCTACGATGGTGGAGGTGGCCATCACGTTTAATCGCTCGGATCATCCTGACCAAGTGGTTCACCCGGGGCGGTATCCCTTGGTACTCGACCGGTGGTTCGAATATCAAGCGAAGCGCGTCCTTATCAATGGGGGCGGCGTTCTCAATATCTGTTTGCCAAGACCTTGGACGAGATGCGTATTCCAAGATCCGAGTTGAAGGCAAGCTCGGCCCTCTTCCACGAAGTTATCCTGGGGCTATCATCTACGCCACTCGGGCACATCGCCCTTCCAGTCACCTTCGAGTTCGGGAGAACTTCCGGACGGAGAACATCACCTTAGAGGTGGCCGACTTTGAGACGGCCTACCACGCAATCGTTGAGAGGCCTACGCTTGCCTAGTTCATGGCGATACCACTCTACACTTACCTCTCGCATAAAGATGCCCGGCCCCAATAGCGTCATCACCCTACGCGCGACGTCAAACAAGCCTTCACCGCAACAAAGAAAGCCGCGATATGGCCCAATCTTGTGAGAGATCATGTGGCCGTAAAGAAATCCGATTGTTGCATCAACATCCGAAGAGGGTGAAATTCGCACGAGCAGAAGATAGTCAAGTCGGGACAAGGCGACGCCAAAACGAAGAAAATCTTCCTTGATCCAGTCGGCTAGATAACTTTAAGGACTTAGACGATACCATAGCCGCAATGTTCGGACGCGAGCTTTCATCATCGGCGATTTGGTTCTACGCAAGATCCAGACCACCAAGGACCGTCACAAATTATCTTCACTATGGGAAGGACCATACATAATCGCCGAGGTGACTTGGCCAGAGCATTTCGACTAAAGCGCGAAGATGGATCTATGGTGGAGAACTCCTGGAATATTGAACATCTTCAACGATACTATACTTAAATTACCGTAAGTTTCATGCTATTCTTGACTGCCAACCTCAAGCAAGATGACTTCTTGAGTTGACAGTCGGGGGCTGTATACGGGACAATAAAGCATGGTTTTCTTCGACAACCTGTTTATATTTGGTTTATCATTGTTTAGTGTTTTGATTCGAGTTTAATAGATAAGGACTGAGAATTTTTTGATAACCTAATCAAGCTTAGGTTTGGTGACAGTCGGACGAAAATTACTTAAAAAATTTTCTATGAAGACTCGGGTCAAGACATTAACATAAATAAGCTAGATATCTACAAGTTCACATCCGAGGTTACAAGTAGCATCAGAGGCATAAAGAGGCCAAGATGATTAAACTTACTCCCGACTGAACCTCGGACATCAAGTGAATCTTGGAGACTGGATGCGAAAGATGGCTTGTGATGGAACAAGAGTTCCTAGATGGATGGATTTGGGCGCGCGCGAGTTTAGGGTTCTCCGCGGAGAGCTTGTGAACAGTGACGCGAAAAACGAAGTGGCGGGGATGACCTCGAGACTTCGTAAAAAGACTTGAGGGTTTTTTGCTAAGTCATCTCACGATTGGGCCGAGCCCATGAGAGACTTGCGGCCCAGCTAAGGTGTGGCTTGACGCGTGTCCTTAGGGACTTAAGTGGATGAACTTAAGCAGATTTGCCCTGGCAATATGCACGTGTCACATAGCCCAATACCTTTAAAATCCTTTCATACCGCGGTTTGCATAACTTCATGAGAAGTTGGCACGATGCAATTTGAAAGGTGACAAATAGTTAAGCTTTTCATGGCTATCGATGACGGGAACTATTTGGTTTTAAAGCATTTAATTAAATGATTATATCAATGCTATTTTTTCAACTTGGTGAAGATCTTTTTAGATTTGAACCAATATTATGGCAGAGCTATTTAATATTTTGGTCATATTTTTCGGATGACTGAAAATTTTGTTTACCTATGAGGGCCAATTAAATTATTTGTTCCGAGATGACTCGGACAAGTTAACCTCGGATAAGCATGAGCTTGCCGAGTGTTTTTACCCACAGGTCGATTAAATTATTTGTTCCGAGATGACTCGGGTAAATTTTCGGGATGACTCGGGAAGATCAGCTCGGATAAGCATGAGCTTACTGAGCGAATTGATTTCTTACCCCTGATGGCTAATTAAATTATTTGTTCCGAGATGACTCGGGCATATCCACTCGGATAAACATGAGCTTACCGAGTGCTTTTTACCCACGAGGATTGATTGGATTGTTTGTTCTGAGATGACTCGGGCAAATTCACTCGGATAAGCACGAGCTTGCCGAGTGATGAGATTTTTATGATTGCTTTAGCTTGAGCTAAGCATCTATATGAGAATGATTTTTTATAGTTGTTGACTATATGTTTAGTCTGTTTTTGACTAACCACATAGTCGGAGGCTACACCTAATTAGGTGCATCAGGAGATGCACCTAGATATTTATTTTTTGAGAATTTTTTGGATGTTTTCCAGCCCTTCACAGTCTTTGGAGCCACTCGGGAGTTTCAGGGAGAGGTAATGGAATCACTCGGCGCCAGAAGCACTCGGCCAAAGAGTTAATTGGTTGTATGTCATTTTGGTTTGAGGCCGAGTTATCTCGTCGACTGCAAAGGACTCGGGGGCTACTGTGGAGATTATGGCAATCGAGTATCCACATAGCAAGCTTATCCGACTGGAGATAGGGATAGGTTGCTCATGTCAATTATGTAAACCAACTATGACTTGGGTGTTACGTTGCCGATTAGATAAGGCAACGACTCATAGTCACGGTTTGGTAAGATTGAGGAAACCGACTTAGAATATGATAGGGTTTCCGACTTGTAAGCCCACCTCCCAAGACTATATAAGGGGGTAAGAGGCGTTCCTTGAGGGATATGCGAGAGCAGATATGAGCTTTAGATCGATATTAGATCATATGCTTTAGGAGCAAGAGCAACGGATCTTGAGATCAATAAACACTCGGCGGATCGAATCCTGAAATAGGAGTAGGGTCTTACCTCACAAGAGGGCTGAAACTGTCTAAACCTTATTTTCCACCTAATCCATCGAGCTTGGCGATCTTGACGCACCCCAAATTTCTATTGCCGAAACCGAGTTTCGATAGCGCCCTTCCCTCCCGTCGCCGCCGAAGCTCCCACGCGCCGCCTCGCTTCCCTTTCTACGTCGTCGTCCCATTCTGAACGCACGTGACATTTTTCTAGTTACTATACATGCAACATTATACTCATACCCTCATACCTCCAAAAATATGTCTCTCTTAGTACATATTTTAAGAGAAAAAATAACGATATATCCCTGATTTCATTAAAATTTTATTAAAGGCTTATTTGTACGTTGTTTTGTATGTACGTGACAATAGTGTGCATCGCCTATTGATGAATTTTTTCATTTCATCTGAATTCTAGCAAATACATAGATTTTATTACGAGTAGCACCTCGTATCCGTGTGAAGTCATTTGGCTTTGACAAGGAAAGGACGTTTTTAAGTTGGACGTCGTTTTAACCTTGGAAAAGTTAACGAGTCGCAGGCGAAAGCACAGTGGGTCCACGGAAAAAAAAAGACGAAACGATTATGCAGCAGCATTGAGTGCAGCAGTCGAAGAAGGCGGACGCCGACAACGAACATCCTTGCGTCTCCACTGGCCATTGGCGACTCGCGATGCAAATGCAAACAAGATTCCGAACAGCCGACGTCGTCGTCACTTGTTCGAAACCAGGTCACTCTGTCGTCTTCAAGCGTACATGAATATGATACTCCACTTGGACTTTTTAAAATATAATATCCAGCTTAGTTTCTATTTTTTTCTGTAGTTTTGATTTTTTTAAACCTTTTTAGGTTTGGGTAATTTTTAAAAAATTAGCATGACTTATAACACAAAATTAGTTTAATTAAATAATAATATGTTTGTTCTGGGTTGAAAATATTGCTATGTTTTTTATAAAACTTGATTAAACTTTTTAAAAAATTGACTAAAAAATAAATAATATAAAACGAAGGGTGTAGAATGAAATATACAATTGTGGCGTTCCGACCAGTTTACAAGAATATGGATTATCTGTGTCATGCCCTCCAAAAGTACAATTTTTCAAAAGAAAAAAATTTATACATCAGAAAAAAACTTTCTACATTAGAATTGCTTAGAAAACCTTTTCTAAAATACTCTTTCTGAGTCTTATGAAAAAAATTTTATTCACATATAAAAATAAATAAATATCATACTTAAAAGCAACTTCTAACTTTAATGATAAAACAATTCACAGAAAAATAATAATTACATAATTTTATTTAAACAAGACAAGTAGTTAATAGTATGTGTGAAAATCAATGACGTCAATCATTGAAAGCCAACCGGAGGGAGTACTATTTTGCAGCTTTATTGCTAATCCAAAACCTTTTTCTATTGAAATATGCCCCACATGTGCGTAAATATAGACATCAGGATATGGATGCAAGTCAAACATTACAGCTCTCTAGTTCGCCAGAGGTTCTTCCCAGGGAAGAAATGCAATCAGTGGACACTGGAAACTGCCCCTTCATTCTTCCAACATCATGATTCTTTTGGTTGTCCAGCCAGGGAGCCTGGGCATCACTTCTCCCTTGGGAACACATGCCAAGTAGATATGTGAAGTATGCGACGTGTCGAGATAATACAATGATAAAGGGTGTGTGGTTTTAATCCCATGTTCAATTCTTCACACACTCACAATTTCTTTTAAAAAAATATTTGGAGGAATATAGTTTTTAAGTATGCAACATGTCCTAAGCCTTTGCACTTCTCATCCATTCCAAGGATCAGTTCATGAATGGTAAATGGTTTTCTAGCTGGTATAAGTACTACACAGCACACAAACAAAATAAGTCAACAGCAACCCTTTCTTTCTCGATCAGCCACTGACAGAAATACATTTAGTATCAGAAAAGTCCCTTAGAGAAAAAAAAACAGTACTACCAGACAACTTCGCCTCATTAGACAAGTAGTGCGAATCTCCAATAGGAGAGGAACAACATGCATGCCAAACAGGTACTACATCTTTAAACTTTCTTGAACGAATGGACGGTGAAAGTATCATTAAGCATAGAATAATTCAATCTATACCTCGGAGTTGATTTGATGATTCTTACAGTTCATCGAAGAGGTCGTGAAAGATACTTGCTGCTTGTTCAGTTATTCTTCCTCGTGAGGTGATGTCCTTTTCGCGAGCCCGTTGAAGACCGGAAATGCAGCTCTTCTAGGTCAACCAAGTACCTTTCCGAATGTTGCTTTCTTCTCTTTGTTTTGATTCAGTATGCGATGTAGTCCACGCATGCGGCCACCCCTGAAAGGAGAAAAGGAAAAGATATTGACAAAGGAAAATATACCAATATCAGTTCTTTCTACTGTTTTTCTCTACAATACTTTGTCTTGTGCTCTTGCTCATGACCCCATGCCAAGTGGCCAGATCTTATGTAGTTCCAAGTCACATAAGATAGAGAGCACTAGTAGTACTTAAAGTGTATTTGCAACTTCTAACTGAACTTGGTGTGCCGTGTCAGGCGACTCATCCAGAGGATTGATTACTTCATGCCTTGACAATGATGTGAAGTAGCACATGACCTTGTGATTCATAGGGGTAAGCTTAATTATCAAAACAGAGCTGCAGTTAATTAGTAATTAAGATCACAGCCCTGCACGAAGCAGAAGTTTCAAATATTATACTCGTCAAAGTACAAGCCAGTTAGTACCAATAGGAATAAATACTTGCATCATGGCCGGTCCAGAGTTTAAGGTCGTTTTGAGACAGCTTACTTGTTTGTAGCCAGGGATGGAGGCATATATACACTCCAGTTCGTTGAGTTATCAGTAGAGAAATTCTTCCCCCTCTTCTCCAGCCAGCTCTTCCAGGTTCCGACCATGGCGGCTGGAGCGATTCCGATGGCGTACCAGACCACTCCTTCATCACCGGACTGGCTGAACAAGGGCGACAACGCATGGCAGATGACGTCGGCGACGCTGGTCGGCCTGCAGAGCATGCCGGGGCTGGTGATCCTGTACGGCAGCATTGTCAAGAAGAAGTGGGCTATCAACTCGGCGTTCATGGCGCTGTATGCCTTCGCCGCCGTCTGGATCTGCTGGGTCGTCTGGGCATACCACATGTCGTTCGGCGACCGCCTCCTGCCGTTCTGGGGCAAGGCGCGGCCGGCGCTCGGGCAGAGCTTCCTGGTGGCGCAGTCCGAGCTCACCGCCACCGCCATCCGCTACCACGATGGGTCGGTCGAGGCGGCCATGCTCAAGCCGTTGTACCCGGCCGCCACCATGGTGTACTTCCAGTGCATGTTTGCCAGCATCACCGTCATCATCCTCGCCGGCTCGCTGCTTGGGCGCATGAACATCAAGGCCTGGATGGCCTTTGTGCCGCTCTGGATCACCTTCTCTTACACCGTCTGCGCCTTCTCGCTCTGGGGCGGTGGCTTCCTCTTCCAGTGGGGTGTCATAGACTACTCTGGTGGCTATGTCATCCACCTCTCTTCTGGCATCGCCGGCCTCACTGCTGCCTACTGGGTACGACGACAAAGCACCATGCCAACTTCTGCATCGATGAAATTTCTGACATCTCGCACGCATATGCAGGTTGGACCAAGGTCAGCATCAGACAGGGAGCGATTCCCGCCAAACAACATACTGCTGGTGCTAGCAGGGGCAGGGCTGCTGTGGCTTGGATGGACAGGCTTCAATGGAGGAGACCCATATTCAGCCAACATCGACTCATCCATGGCAGTGCTCAACACACACATCTGCGCATCCACCAGCCTGCTCGTGTGGACGATCCTGGATGTCTTCTTCTTCGGGAAGCCGTCGGTGATTGGCGCGGTGCAGGGCATGATCACTGGCCTGGTATGCATCACCCCTGGTGCAGGTGAGAAGCCTCCCCTTCCTCCATTAGCAGGTGGACTAGCTCAGCTAACACCAACCTCTTAGATTACTGCAATTTGCATCAGTTTACCTTGTCACCGTAGGAACCAATTGAAAAGTCTCAAACTAAAGAAAAACAAGCAGTAGTACCTTCAGCCAATCAGGTCTGCATCTGACGAAGTCAATACCAAGAATCCAATACCAGCATCTTCTATAACCTACACAGTATTGTTTGCATTGCAATGGAAAAGAAATGCTTTTCTTAATATATATATATATATATATATATATATATATATATATATATATATATATTCCAGTGCTGGTGCTTACTACAGCATCATTGGCCTTAAGGAACATAGCTAGTTTTATTAGTGTATATTGTAATCTTGTTTTCTCTGATGCGACACTCTTGCTACTAAGCTACCAGCAAAGGACATCTATTGACCCAGGTTTTTAAAACATCTGTGAGTCAGAATCCATCAGTTTAGCACTACTGATTGATTATTTTATGACAAATGGATTCAGCTATATTCACAAACTTCTAATTTGCTTTTTACAAATGCTAAACTAACTGGATCTATTGTGAAAGAAAGCTTCTGTTCTGTCCCAATTTGGACTAATTTTTCTCTGGTTCTCCATTGGCTTGGAAAATTCATGTGTCACTTTCTATCTTATGCAAGGATAACTATCAACTATGACTGACTGAACATGACGCTGGCCTTGAGCCTTTCTACCAAACTGCCTTAGGAAGCTAGCAACTTTCCCGATTGGTTTTAACATAGAGAGATAAATGCCCTTTAGTAATTATATTAAGTTAATTTTTATGTACACAAGCTCGTTTCTTTTCTTTTCTTTTTGAAATTTTAGCAGTTCCAATATGAAACCTATCCACCTGCAAAATGTGTGCTAGCAATAGCATGCACATATAGAGGAAACAAAAACACTCCATGGAACCATTTTAGATTTCTTCCCCAGAGTATCGTGATAATAAACAAAACAAATGGAAGTAATAAAGATGTGAGACAAAAACAATGTGGAGTCGAACACTTTTCATGCTAGGTGTGATCAACAAATAAACAGTATATCTTAGATGTGGTCACAAAGCATTTCAAAATTGGTCAACAAAGACTTAACTAGATTGTCATGAACAGGGCTGGTGCAAGGTTGGGCAGCTATTGTGATGGGAATTCTCTCCGGTAGCATTCCATGGTACACCATGATGGTGCTGCACAAGAAATGGTCATTCATGCAGAGGATTGATGACACGCTTGGTGTCTTCCACACACACGCGGTGGCTGGGTTCCTTGGCGGCGCCACGACTGGACTCTTCGCCGAGCCCATCCTTTGCAGTCTCTTCCTCTCCATCCCGGATTCTAGAGGTGCATTCTACGGTGGTGCCGGTGGATCACAGTTCGGGAAGCAGATCGCCGGCGCAATATTTGTCACTGCCTGGAATATTGTTGTCACCTCCATCATCTGTGTCATCATCAGCCTAATCCTGCCACTCCGTATAGCTGATCAAGAACTGCTAATTGGAGATGATGCTGTACATGGTGAGGAGGCATATGCTATATGGGCAGACGGGGAGCTCAATGACATAACCCACCACAATGAGAGCACACATAGTGGTGTATCTGTAGGAGTGACACAGAATGTTTGAACATTAGCCACTTTATTGAGGAAAAAGAAATAGAACTGCTTTTTTTCAGCTATCAATTGATAGAACAGACACCAGCAGATGAGCAGAAAACTACAAGTATATGCAGGAAACAACAGGAGATTAGCTTATTCATCACTCATATTATAGCAGTTGTTCATGTCATGATCCATGCAAGCATTATATTTCTTTACATTAATTTTCTGTGGATTTCAACTTCTTTTCCCCAAACAAAAGATACAAGAGCATGCTATCAATCATAATGCATAATCACAAGTACATAGGGAGGAAACTGCTACACATGCAAAACATTCAGATAGGGAACATAATCTATATTGTACCTATTTTACCATCACAGTATGAAGCTACGCTTATTAGAATGCCACAGCCCACATAAGGGTCTTTGGTCTTCCTAGGGATCAGAACTATGGCACTGAATTACAACCTCCGTCCCTAAAAGAGTGTCTTTGAGCTATGGACTTGGACAGTAAGACACTCTTTTAGGGGCGAAGGTAGTAGCAAAACACCATGTCCATTGGCTACACATCACAATCCTACATAGTTTGGCACACTGGTTCTTGTATAAGAGGTGTTCAGACTTCAGAAATGTCATTCAACACAAACTAAACCAATCTAAACTAACTTATGTTCATCCTACACTTGCCCTGTTACCAATCTAAACTAACACAACCTGGCCAGTTCCAACCGGCTACACCAATATATTCCTAAAAACACCACTAACTTATGTATCAATTTAAGAAACATGGATTGATGGGTATTCACAAAGACGAGAGAAGCTTAAAGAATAACGACTTACTCAAACTTGTACCTTGTTTCAAAAGTTCATATTTTCATTTCTTAGAGTACAGTTTGAATCTGAGTCAGCAGAAACTCGGGTACATCTTCTAAAGGACCCAGAAGATGTACATCTTTCTCATCATCAGCAGTAAGTCTAAAAGGTTAGTCAATGGTTCTTTCAAGTGGCATAAGAAAATGCATACTGGGTAACATTTTCTAGATATTTCTCCAATTCCTTTTCTCCACTCTCAAGAGTCTCCCAAAGTGATTTCCTCAATTCCTCGTTTCCTTGACTCTTCGTAACAAGATCATAAGCATAGCGCATAACATGGTTGCAGTATGCAGCTTCATCATCCATACATTCTTGATAGGATGATTCATATTGCTTTGGATTAAAAACCCACTTCTTAGCACCCTTGGTCCACCTCTTCAGTATATAGGTTTCTGGAATACTGCACACATTCTTGATGCTAAGAGCTTTGAGAGCATGTGGACAAAGCAAACCCATTGTTTCAAACTTACTACAGCTGCAATTGAGTTGCATTGTCGTCATATCAAAATGAACTGTGCAGACTCTTGACCCTCGCCCTTGCATTGTCATCTCATATTGATATCTGTTATTGTCTTCGCAATGAAGCTCCTTGAATTTTGTGGCTCCGCACCCATCAAGAAAATATGTCTCAAACAATTTGTAGATTCTGTGTGTATAAACTTTTGCTGCATGATTCAAAATATCACTGTGCTTTATAATACAAGCAGGAGGCTTATGGCTGCACCGTATGTCTTCATCAATCTCTTTTTCGTGCCAATCTTCAGACAACTTGTCGACAGCAACAACAATTGCAGACAGAGAGGTCAATTTGTCAGCAATGCAATTAAATATGTTACTCAGACTGTCACATTGTGGCTCATATTCAACCCCACCATCAAAAGTGTGTTTGTTGAGAGCACCACACCACTTCTGTTTGAGTTTATAAAGTTTCTTAAGCCATTTGTTATCCTCCAACTTAAACTCGCTAAGCATCCCAGCCCACGTTTCCTCAAACTCAGCTTCTGAGTCACATCCCTGCATACACTTGGTGAACAACTTATTAAATGCTTTGGAACCATTAAGTGCACCAAGACGAGAAGCAGCATTCTTTTGTATATGCCAGCGAGAAATGCGATGGCATGTATTTGGAAATACTTCCTCTATTGCCTTTGACATAACTTGATCTTGATTGGTAAAAATAGAGCGAGGATGTCGATTGCCCATTGACTCCAAGAAAGACTTAAATAGCCACACAAAAGATGACATGGACTCATCAGCTAATAGAGCACAGCCATACATGGTGTTCTGCCAATGGTGGTTCACACCAACAAAAGGAGCACATATCAAATTATGTTTGTTTAAGCGAAAAGTTGAGTCGAACACAACTACGTCACCGAAACAGTCAAAGTCAATCCTGCTCCTGCCATCACGCCAGAAAAATTAGTCATTCGACCACCTCGGTCTATTTGAACATCCCAATAAAACATGCCATCTTCATTCGCCCTGTTCTTAAGGTGTTTTACAAAGCTCTGCAAATCTCCATTCCCTATGGCAGGTGTCCTTGCCATACTATTATAACATGGGAGTGAATCTTGCTTCGACGTCTCTGTGTTGTTGGTTACACCAGTGTTTCCTAAAGTGATTTGGGAAGGTGCACCAGGTGCCTGGTACCCACCATACAACATTGCTTCTACAGAACTTGACCTCCCCGCTATAAGTGATCTTGCAGACCGTAAAAGATGTCGTTCTTCAGGTCTTGCCAAGTTGTGGTTGTGATCAGAGACCAGCCGGATAGCCTTCCACTCGCCATGGTTATTCACTCTAAAGCGGACCATGGCCTTACAATTCGTCCTGGTATGTGGGTCATTGAAGTTTGCATCAGTAAGCTTCTCCCCTTCCTTCAGGCCCTCCTTGGAGCAGAAGTAATCCTTGGTCCTGATCCTTTTTGTGCCAGTAAAGTAGGACTGCTTCCCCTTTCGGATACTGAACCCCATGCGGTGCCCATAGTCACAGTACAGCTTGTATGCCTCCTCCTCGCTGTACACTACCTTCCGGAGTAGTTCCTCGGTGCCCTCCTTGCTGCCATGAACTGTTGCCGCCTCTTCAGTCTCGGCTTCATCACCATACGCCCTCCTCCCCATTTCATCACCAGAGTTAGTAACCGCCCCTTGTCCTTCCATGACCCTGTCGCTACCAGCATCGTCGTGCTGCGACCCAACTCCTTGATCTACACCAATGCCTGTCTCGACAGCAACTATAGCATTATCATCAACACACATCAGATCTCCACCCCCACCTTCACTGCCACCTTCACCGTCAGTGTTCACCATCTCTGCAAAAACCCCAGAGAATTGGCAAACCATAGCACAAAAACACATCAACAGTGGTCAAAAGTAAAAAAACCCATGATAAAAATAGGTGTAGGGGGAATCATGTGTCAAAGCTGCACAACAAGGCAAGTGTAATAACGGCACACCTATCATTCTTATATACCAACCAAAAGTCCCAAACCCTCACATAGATTATAGATAAAAATAATACAAGAAATGCAGCACCTTCCTAATGGACATGTGTGCCCAAATGCCCGTAAATTCTACGAATACCAAATTCGTTTGGTATGTAGTGGATGATGACGATTTCGGTATATCAGAACTTAGTATATACGATGTTAATTTCGAATCCTTAAACACCGAAACTAATCAAACCATACCAAAAATCCAATAGCTCGCGATTTCCCCCTAGGGCAGGGGGCGGACCTAACGTTGTGCACGGCAGCTCGGAAACTAACTGCTGCTGCTAGCACTAAGGTTAAGGGGCAAAGAGAAAAGCTTCCGGATCTAGAGCGGAAGAGAAGCTTAGCTAAGGTTAAGGAAGAGCGAGAGAGGAGGTGTGGGTGGGGGCGATGAGCGAGAGGATGCGCGGGGGTGCTCACCGGCGACCGAGGGGGCAGCGGGAAGGCGGGTGGCGCCGCTGCTCGCGCGATGGAGGAGATCGGGCGGTGAGGAGGGAGGCGGGGAAGGTGAGGCCGAGGGGGACGGAGAAGAGAGGAGAAGTGGGAGATTTCTGAGACCAAAGGCAATGGGAGGCAAGTCCACCATTCGATCAGACGTCGACGGCTCTGATTCGTTGCTCTGCTCGGAGGGAAATAGTGGCGGTTTCCTAGAGAGTGGCCGAGTGACTCCAAGGCAAATTATAACCAACATAAAAAAAATAATTTGGCCAGCCACACCTGCTGGCCAACGGTGGGCCCCACGCCCTCTCCCCCTCCTCTCTTTCTTCTCTCTCCTCCGCACCAGTCGTCATTGCCTCTGCCTCTTCCTCTTCGACGCTAACAACCTCGTCTCTAGCATCGTCGACCACAAGGGAGCACCGCAGCCTTCCCCTCTTCGACACCGGCCACTCCAACACCGCTTCCGACCACCTCTCCTACAGCGTCGCCTCCTGCAGCCTCCCAGCATAGGCGTCGCACCTCATCACCTCCCTGCCCTCCCCATGACGAGGATTCCCGCGCGTCGCTCCTTAGCATACATGGCCAAACGGGCCACCTCGCACGGCCCGGCCGGCACGCCACGGCATGGCCGCTAAGGCACGACTCCTCTAAGCGGGCCGTGCGTGCCGCCCACGTGCGACCCCGCCCAAGCACGGCCACAGGGTGGACGTGTCATGCCATGTCGGCACGGGCCCGTTAATGGCCTATGGGCGAGATCGGACCGTTCGGCTGTTTATCCCAAAAATGCGAAAACCAAACCCTAGCCGCACAGTTGCACACGCCTTCGCCGCCGCTCCGCTCCCCTGGGCCGACGCCACCGCACCGGATTCTCGCCCTTCCCTCTCCACGCCACCGCCTCTGCCGGCCCACCTTCCGCGCCGCGCCGTCGGGTCCGCCTCCGGCAGCCAACGCCGTCCCTAAGTCGCCTCGCCTCCGTGCCGACGCCGAGCCACTTCCGTGCCGCCGCAGCTCCGACGCCGACGCCGAGGCCGAGCCGCTCCGTCCCCACTCCCGCCGCAGCGTACAGCTCGATGCCGAGGCCGAGCCGCCTCCATCCCCGCGCCGCCGCAGCTCGATGTCGACGCGACGCCGAGCCTCCGTCCATGCCACCGGGCCATCGCCGATCTCTCGCCCTCTCCGTCCCCGTCGCCTCCCGCAGCCCGCCGGCTCCTCCACGCCACCGCGCTGCCGTCGCCAAACCCTAACCCTAACCCCGCCCTCGTCTCGCTGTCTCCCCCTCCCCTCCCCGCCGTTCCGTGTTGGCCCGTGGGCCGTGCCGTGCCCGAGCCAAGACGGCATACAAGAACCGCGCCGTGCCATGCCGCCTACCATGTGCCAAGGCGGCGCCCAAGCATGGCACACGCCACCGGGCCATGCCGGCACGGCCCACCGCCTCCCGTGCCATGCGGCCGAGTCGGTGAACGGTGTCGTCGTGTGTCACGCCCGAAATTCAAACCAGAATTTCGGCAACTAATTTGTGCATTAATTCCTCGTCCGGGCATCGGTAGAGGTACACAAATGGATAATTATTGATATTACAGAATCCACGTCTTAGAAACAATATAAAAAATTACATAAATGCAGCGAAAAGAAAAATACTAACTAAACTAAAACTCTAACACTGCGACGAAACTCCAAAACACCACAGCAACCTTGACGGCGGACGCAAGCCTAAACCTCGTCGAAACTTTCTTCTTATGCAACCTTTGGCTCGGAAGGGAAATTAAGCAAGACTAAGTACTCCCACCATGCTCAACAAGTCATACGGAAGAGGAGGTATGATGCGGGATAATTCACAAGAAAGGAAGATAGTCCCATTTGCATAAACAACATTTCATAAATAGTAATAGTTGAACGCAAGTAAAACAGTAATAATAATTAAGCAATATTAAATAAACATTGTCCAACGTTGAACCCACGTTGCAATAGGCCTAACCATCCATCTATACTAGTCAAGTTTCATCGGTCAAACCATTACTTAGGTGAGACTAATCACACTTGAATACGGTTGACCGCCGTAGCTGTGGGCACGACTATTCGAATAGTTTTACTCGATCGAGGTGTACACTGTACCCACAAGACACAATCCCACGACACGTTACCACGTGTGCCGTGTACCACCACGATACCCTTGAAAGGCTGTGACATGACCCTTCACATAACCCTCTCTAACCAATCGTACCACACCAAGGTTTCGCCCCACTTCCATCGGGGTAATGGGCAGCCCCATCTCGTGTTGTGGTGAATCCGGTGAGTCGATCAACCCTTAAAACCGGGCCGACCCAACTCCATCACGCCTACCCTCATTAGGGTCAGTCGACTAGATACGGCTACACTACGGATCCAACCATTATCCATGCCGGCTTGAGGTATGCATGGTAATTCTTCCAAGGTTTCGAGAACTAGTCCTTAATTGTCATGAACACTCTAACAAACATCCACCATGTGCTCACAACCCACCATTATCATATTTCGTTTTATTAGAACAACATCACATACTTGGCATCATCGAGTATTAGTCTCGAATGAAATATTTGATTAATGTGATCCCCTCAAATGAGCTAGTTGATCTAAGCTAGGCTAAGCATGTCCTAAATCAATATCTAGTCATATTGAACCCAAGTTATCAATGGTATAAGGTAAACAATTCATGTGGTGAGTACGAAGGTATAATAGTCCCATAAAATGACATTCCAAAACATATGCGTATTTGAGAGAAAAATAAGATATTTAGATAAAATAGATATACTATGATCAATGTAAAGTATGACTTGCCTTGCTCGAAGATTGGGAAAACTCGGCGACTACTTGAAGTAAACGGATCATTGGGATTATCGAATCTACACGACAAACAAAGCACTTCAATAAAACATGCTAAAGATCGACTGAAACAACATAAGAAACTATTTTTAATGGATTCTTGACATTTTCCTGGATTTAATGAAATTTGAATGGATTAAAACGGAGCTCGGATTAAAAGATATGAATTTTAGAAGTTTAATTGTGATTTTAAACTAAACGAGAAAAGACTAATTAAATTATTGTGCAATTAAGTCCCTTGCCGACGCAAGCATGCGTGGGTCGGGTAGGGCGATGTCGCATGATGTCATGCGACGCGGCGGAGGGCGCGGTCGGGATCGACATCGTCGGCCGACGTAGAGGGTGGTGTCAACACCTAGGGCTGACGTCGGCGGGGGCGACGCAAGCGGCACGGCGGCTCGGTCCGCGGTGGACCGAGTCCATGGCGAGACGGCAACGGCTGCCACGGGACACGTGCGTTAACGCCAAAATTTGGTAAGCCCCGGAGCCCGAATCGGCTAAGGTGTCCATCGGGCGATACCAAATCGAACAAGGCCCGGTAGATGTAGCCGATTTCGGTACGACAACATTAGAGACACCGTCGGATCAAGATGATGTGCTTCATGAGGATTGCCATATAAGGATAGAGTCCTAAAAGGGCAATTGTATCTATTAATTAGAAAGAGTTTGTAGTTTCCTATTTTATCTTTAGGAAAGTGTATTAGTGTCCAATAAGGACTCGATTTGTTTCCTTTTTATCTTTAGGAAAGTTCGGATTGTAATCTGTTAGGATCTTTGTTAGCCCGTGGGTATAAATATGTAAGCCCGGGGTTCATGTATGATATCTCTCGATCAATACAATTCGGCGCATCGCCACCCTTTACCTTTTCTACTTTATTCATCACCCGGGATTTGGCACCCGACGCAGGGTTGCATCGACCTCGATCTCCGGCGAAGGGGTAAGTCCAATGTTCCGTTGGCCCGGACAATTGTATTGGCTACATCGGCGTTGTCCAAGGCTACATCGGTACATTTGACCTCTTGGATTATTCCGGTTTGGTTAACATGTATTTATCTTATGCATCTGTTAATCTAGTCTTGGTATTTCAATTTAGTTCTATCGGTTGTCTCTCACTTTAGGGTTTCAACCGATATCGGCTAAATTGTTTATTAGATTAGATTAGCTTAGGCATTTACCATCCTAAAAATCGAGTCAAAGGCTTGATTGTCTAAATATGGTGTTTTTTCATACTTAGTGTTGCATCAATTCGGTTTGACCTACTACTTCCAATGCGATGTGTGTTTTAATCTTTAAATCGGTATCTATTTTATCATGTGATTGCTTTATGCCATATTACATTGCTATATCATCATGTTATCGTCGGCCGATCACCTTTACATAGATGTTTGCTCGCGCTGCCCGATGGATTGAAACCCTAGCCGCATCTGCCGGCATCGTATCACTGGGATCACGTCATCGGCTAATTGGCCGATCGGCTATATTGGTTATTGACCTATTGGCGATATGCTTTACTTTTAGCCGCTTTGTATATCTTGTCGGTGGGGGATCAAGCGATTGGCAAGCCCGCGCTTCATCGATTCTAGGACCCTGCACCGGAGCTAAGCGGATCTCCCAGCCGACGTGTTGATTTTTCTCATCAACAGCGTGGCGATACGCGGAGCGGCGGCCATGCGGGACACGTGGCGACCATCCGGCGGGACGGCGGCCGGATCGGAGACGGTGCGGGGCCGGGCGGGATCGGGCGGCCGGATGTGCCCGATCAGAGATCGGATGGCCGAGGCGACGGTCGGGCTAGGGCTTGGGTTGTGGCGGCGGCGGTGGCGCTAGCTCGCCGGCCATGGCCGCTCGGCGGCCGCCGGCTCGCCGGCGACGCGAGGAAGCGCGGCAAGCGGCAACCGCACGACGACAACGACGCGGGAGACACGGGGCGGCTTAGCGGCGCGTCTTATGCACGGGATGGGAGAAAGAAAGAGGAGGAAGGGCTCATCGGCGTTGGAAGGGAAGACGGCGGCGGCGGGGCGAGATTTGGGCGACGACGATCTAGGGGCTAAAACCTAGCGACATCAAAGTGGAAAACACGAAGGGGATCCGTGCGGGTTTTATAGGGGTGAAAGGAGACCGAATTGCGCATGGGATAAGGTTGAATTCCTCGCCGACAAACTCGGACTTGGAGAGAGAGAAAGTGCGGCGGCGGTTCGGATACGGCTCCGGCCGTTGCGGGACGTGGGGAGAACGGCGCGTGGCGCGGGAAAGTGGCCTAGGCCGCGCGCGGTGCGGGCGTGTGCGGAGAGGGCGGGGCACGGCGGCGGGATGGGACAACGACGGCCGTCGGGCGTGGGGAAGACGGCCCGACAGGTGGGGCCCACTGCCGATGGTCCGCGGGTGAGGAAGGCGGGCGGAGACTACGCGTGCGGTGTCCGGTTCGTGGGCCTCGGCCCACGGCCGAAGGAGAGAAGGTGCGGGTCGGCTTGGGTGAGAGGAGGAGTGGGCCGACGGGGAGGGGCGGCTTGGGTGTCGGCCGTGGGGATTTTGGGCGGGAAACCGTATGGATGAATAGGAAAATAATTAGAAAAATTGGGGAAAAGGAATAAGGGACTTAATTTAATTGTTGATTATTTATTTAAGCGATTAAAAATATTTTCAATGCTCTTAAAATTTCGATAAAAATCCTGTTAATGTATTTTGACATGTAGAATTTAAGAAAAATTATACCATGCCATTTTCACTTATTATTTGCATTTTAAAATTACTTATTGACTTCAAATAAATTCTAGAAATTCCAATTATTTAAGGGTGAATTATTTAAATGATTTAGGGGCAAAACTTGGGGTGCGACACCGTGCCCGGCCGCAAGCCTCGGCTCGGCTCATCGGCCATGTATACTCCTCGCCCTCCATACGGTCGTCGACGATGTTGGCTTGGGCGGAGGGGATGGTCATGCATCGGCGACTTCAGCGGAGGTAGGATGGTCGGGTGTGGCGATGGCTTGGGCGAGGCGTCGGGGATAGGGAGAAGCGGGGGTACGGGGAGCCAGCGGTGGGGAGAAGAGAGCAGAGGGAGGAAGAAGAAGAAGAGACCGACACACGGTGGCGTATCTAGGACATATTTTTAAAATTGTTGTAAATATAACAAGATAATAGAATTATATATATACATATATACACATATATATACCTATACACACACACATATATACATGCTATGTATGGCATGCCACACCAAACCCTCCCATGAGGTATGGCCAAATCCCTAATTTGAAAACTCAAATTGAAAATCGAACCGTTAAAATTGTTCTTCATATTAATATCTCCTTGTAGACCAAATTTTATTTTTTTTCGAATTTTTACTATTTTATCAAATAGGTCAAACATGCATTAATCCAATGATTTTTAGAGTATCTATTTTATTGCGTATTTGACCTATCCGATAAAATAGTAAAAATCAAAAAATATAAAACTTGGTCTACAAAGGATATTAATATGTAGAATAATTTTAATGATTCGATTTTCAATTTGAATTTTCAAATTAGAGATTCGACCATGCCTCACGGATGGTTTGGTGTGGCATGCCTCATAGTAGACCATCTCTATATACATATATATATATATATACATACATATATACATATACATATATACATGTATATATATAGTTTACATATATATACATATATCTATAACTATCTATAAAGCAAGTAGTGTTTCTACCTAAAATTTTTGTACTGTCGACTATTTTGTAGAAAACCCTTGAGTGTTTATAAAATTAACCCGCATCCCAATGCTGAAAAGAAAGGGAGGGCTTGGATTAAAAAAGACCTCTTGCGCCCCTCCCTCCCGTCGCCGCTTGGAGCTCCGCGCGCGCCTGTGCCTCCCTCCCTTCGCCGTCCGCGCGCGCGCTCGACTTCACCCGTTGCAATGCACGGGCACGTTGTTAGTGTGTCTATATATATATATATATATATATATATATATAGTTTTTGGGTGGTCCGGACCACCCCGGCTCGGCCATTGCCGACACGTGGGACCCATCAAAGGTGTTGAAGTGAATGACAAGTGGCCAAATGAGATTTAAAGAATTAGATTTAGACATGTTGTTAGAGATGTTTTTATCTAAGTTCATATATAAATATATATGTGTGTGTGTGTATGTATATGTATGCATATATGTGTGTATATGCTATTGGTGGTTTTTAAAAGTCAATGTAAAAAATAAACTATGCAGAAAAAACTATCACTACCGGAGAAACGATCTTTGGTTGAAGCGCCAAAACCTTTGAAGGTCCCTCTTTTCGGTGCCGAGTGGGTTAGGCTCGGTGGTAGAGGCGTAATCATTGATGCAAGTGGGATGACAACGGTCGACCTAAACAAGGTTGGATACTTAGACAAACCCTTCGTCCTTGCCAATGATGTACGGCAAGCTTTCTATGTCAAGGACATGGCTAGCAAAGCAAAAAGGGAAAAGGGTCTCGACGAGCCAAAGCGCCACGTGGTTCTCCCGGGTAAAAGGAAAATCGTGAGAGTTGAGGATAGAGCGCGAAGATTACGATCGGTTTGACGGGCAACCTCCATTCGCGGTGACGGTTGACCGAGCATCCTCCTATCAAATGAGGACACCCCTTACTCATGCAACGATCATAACGAAGGAACAATTGTGCGGAGAAAGTACGTGAGGACAACCATCACTTAACTAAATTTTTGTATGGACAATGTAAATTAGATTGAATTATTGAATTTATTGTAACCATTTGAATTTATTATAAATTATTAAATATTATTGTAAATTATGGATGATTGTTACAATTTAAAATACTTTTGAATAGGGCAAATATTAATTAAATATTATTATTTAAATTTAAAATACTTTTGAATAGGTCAAATGTTAATTACATATGATTGTTAGAAATTTAAAATAGTTTTGAATAGGACAAATGTTAATAGCATATTATTATTTAAATTTAAAATATTTTTAAATAGTCCATATATTAATTATATATGCATTTAAAATATTTTTGAATAAGGCAAATGTTAATTATTTAAAATGTTATTTTTGAATTTAAAATGTTATTTTTGAATTTAAAATGTTATTTTTGAATAAGGCAAAGGTTATATATGATTGTTAGAATTTGAAATAGTTTTAAAATAGGGCAAATGTTAATTCTATGTGATTATTATAATTTAAAATATATTATAATAGTGCATTGTTTAAATATTTAATCCCGGTTTTTAACACAAATCGGGACAAAAAATTTGGAAAGAGCGGAAAAACACCTTTAGTCCCGGTTGATGCCTTAAAACGGGACTAAAGATGCTCACCTACCGAGGGCACACGTGGCTGCTCCGCCATCTTTAGTCCGGTTGGTGGATCCAACCGGACTAAAGATTTATCTTTTGTCTCGGTAGAAGTCACCAACCGGGACTAATGTATATTTAGTCTCGGTTCGTGGCTTAAGCTGGGACAAAAAGAGCCCGATGACTATATATAGCGAGGGCGCGAGTGGATCCAACACTTAGTCGTTTCTCGCCCTCTTCGTCTTTGTCGCCGTCGTTGAACCCTAGAAGTCGCCGCGTCGCCGTCTTCTTCTCCGGCCGCCGTCGTCGTCGTCGCCGAAGAGCCGCCGTCGAGGGAGCCGTCGTCGCCGGCCCGCCACCGTCGCCGCAGTTAGATCCGAAGCCCCTTTTTTTCCTTCCCTCTCGTGTGCCGCGCACGCTTAGGGTTTAGGCGTCGGGCGCCATTGCCGCCATCGTCCGTCGTCGCCGCCGCGGCCGTCGCCGTCACCACCGCCCCTTCCCTCGCCTCCCTTGACGCCGCCGCTACGCCCTTGACACCGCGCACCCCTTGCTAAGATCCCTTGGCGCCGCCCCCGCCTCCCTGACACCACCGCCGCCTCCGCCGCCGCGGCCTCGTGTTGCCACCGCTGCAAATTTGAATTATATATTTGAATTTGAATGCAAATGTGAATATATATGTAAATGGAATTATATATATTTGAATTTTGAATTAAATGTGCATTTGTATTAAATGGATCGACTTATGTATTAAATGTGAATTTGTATTAAATGTGAATTTTGTGTATATATTTGAATGGACTTAGATGGACTATAAATGTGAATGTGAATTTTATGATTACTTATGTATTAAATGGACTTATGTATTAAATGTGTATTAAATCGACTTATGGACTTTTTATTTAAATTTGAATGCATGAATAGATTTAAATTTGAATGTGAATGTGAACTTGTGAATGTGACTTGTGCGAACGAACGAGAACGATAAAACGATAGAACGGACGTGAACCGCAATGACCGAACGATACAACGCACGACGGAACGATCGAACGACCGACCGAACGAACGAATGACCGAAATACCGACCGAACGAATGAACTCGTTCGGTCGGTCATTCATTTGTTCATTCGGTCGTTCGTTCGGATGTTCGTTCCATCGTTCATTCGGTCATTACAAGGATTATACAGAATCAACGTACCTCGCCATGCATCCTCCTCTTTTTCTCTCCTCTCCTCTCCACTTCCTCTCCTCTTCACTTCCTCTTCTCTCCACCTTATCTCCCTCATGTCATCCTCCTCTCTTTCTCTCCTCTCCTCTTATCTTCCTCTCCTCTCGCACGATAGAACGAACGACCGAACGACCGACGAACGAATAAACTCGTTTGGTCGGTCGTTTGTTTGTTCGTTCGGTTATTCATTTGGACGTTCGTTCCGTCGTTACAAGGATTATATAGAATCAACGTACCTCACCATGCATCCTCCTCTCTTTCTCTCCTCTCCTCTCCACTTCCTCTTCTCTCCACCTTATCTCCCTCACGTCATCCTCCTCTCTTTCTCTCCTCTCCTCTTATCTTCCTCTCCTCTGCACGATAGAACGAACGATCGACCGAGCGAACGGCGAACAAACGACCGAACGACCGAACGAATAAACTCGTACGTTCGTTCGTTCGTTCGTTGGTCGATTCGGTTGTTCGTTCATTCGGTCGGTCATGTTCTAACACGAGAGAAACAAAGAGATGAAGGAAAATATAGATGAAGTCGGCACATTTTTTCCATCTTCTTCTCTATGTTCTTTCTCTATGTTTTTTAGGTAGACATACATGATTTAAGCGAATAATTGATACATGTATTAACTAAATAATTTTTTTCTTGTCGAATTCCTTGATTAAGTCCTCGAACTCACAACAATCAAATGGATGATCATGAGGACGAACATTTTCTCCTTGACGAGATCGCCAAGGATAGCAACCAATATTATATTGAGGAGGAGAACAAGGATCCAAATAAATACCTCAACGAGGAGGGGACGAGGGGAACGAGGGAGGGAACGAGGAGGAAATGAGGAGGGAATGAGGACACCCCAGCCGTTGGAGAAAAGAGGGCACGCGGGCAACGCGGTGTCGCAAGCGAATTGAGGGTCGACATGTCATAACGGAAGTAGCACCGGACGGTCGACCAAGTGCCCCGATCGACACCGCAAGGAAGTTTGTGGCACACGGATGGGTGGTGAGGGATCACGTGCCCATCGGCGTTGTGAATGGAGGCGATCAAGGACGGGAGGAGATGAGCAGAGCTATCTCTCGGACACAAAGAAAGAGATCTTTGTGAGATCACCGGGAGGCCTTTGTGCAACACATGGCGGGGAGCAAACGTAAGCTCTCATTGAAAAGAACAAGGCCAACATAGCCAAGAAGAAATACCATCACAAGCTAGGGTCGGGCGGCTATCAAAAGGCAATGCGAAATGGGAGAAGATGAAAGCCGCACGGAAGCGCGAGATATCATTCCGAGCACGACCAGCGGCGAACGATCAAAACATTGGTTCTATGCTCACGGTGGATCGCTTAATCTCGTAGATGGATCGGTAGTCTTCGGCGCGAAATCCAAGAAGCCGTAGAAGATTAGAAGAAGCGCCGGAGGCCTCGCCTCGGGCTCGTTCAAGCCCGACAGAGAGAAGGACGAGCTAACGCTCGCACTCCGGAACCTCGAGCATCCGGGACGAATGCGAGAAAAAGACGTCGTTCCCCTGGAAATATGGGTTTCAAGCGGACGTCGACACATATAGGAGCCGCATGAGGACGAAGCGAGAGACGGATGCGAGGTTCACGAAATGGAGATCCGTCTCTCGCAGATCGATCGATAGTGGACCAAAAGGTGTCCGAAAGGATGGCAGTGAAGCGGAGCCACTGGGTTAGCCAACAGCCAGATCCAGCAACAACAGCTCAACTACAGCAGCAGCGCAGCAGCTACGCTTCAACGGGAAATGAAGGCGAATTGGCCCCACAAGCTCCAGTGTGTCCGTCATTCCCGTTGATGATATCACACACGGACACCGTGTGAGCGCACATTCCACTCAAGAACATAACAATCAAGGTATGTTTGTAGTTTTGTGTTAGTTATTTCCTTGAATAACTTGACAATCAAGCTTCATTACTAATTAATAAGCTATCTCGTTAATGGTAAAATTTGATAAACCCCGGAATCCTCATCGGCTTACGGTTCAAATTGGCTCGAGCTAGTATTGGTTTAGAGTTTTGGTCACCGATGGGGATTTTCCCTTATCGTATCTCTAGCGGTTGGATTCTTATCGATTCGGTTTGGGAAGATCTTATCCAAAAGAGATCGAGTTCGAGGATGATGCGGCTTGTATTTATTAATTAGGAAGAGTTTGTTAGCTTTCTATTTTATCTTTAGGAAAGTTTGTTAGTATCCGGTAAGGATTCAATTTGTTTCCTTTTATCTTTAGGAAAGTTTGAATTGTAATGCGTATGATCTCGTTAGCTGCGGGTATAAATATGTAAGCCTAGGATTCATGTAATCTATCCTCACGATCAATCCAACTCGACGTATCACCACCTTTTTAATTTTGGCTACTTTGTTCATCATCCGGCGGAACTTGGCACCCAACGCGGGCTGCATCGGCTTCGATCTCGGCGAAGGGTAAATCCAAGGTCCCGCCGGCCAAGGTATATCGTATCTATCTTTAGTTTCATTATTGTTCATAGATACATCGACTTAGTTAGGACTTTCTCGGTTAGGTTCGATATTCGATCAAGTCGATGTTTCTACAAACGTAATGTCGCTTTAGGTTGACTTCTTATATCCATCACATTAGACAAATCTATCGGCTCATCGAGTATTAGATTATCATATATAATCTCATGCTTTGCATCGTTAGGTCCGACCTACTATATTGTTATCGATAATCTAAGTCTTGTTAAGGCGATAGGTTCATGCCAATGTTTTACTGGAGGGTTAGCGGTCTTATCATATGTCTCTGTTAATCTAGTCCTAGTATCTCAATATAGCTCTATCATTTGTCTCTCGCTTTAGGGTCTCTGCCGATCTGGCTAAACTTGTTTACTAGATTAGATTAGTTTAGACATCTAGCACCCGAAAATTAGTCAAGGGCTTGATTGTCTAGATATTGCGTTTCTTTTCATACTTAGTCTTGCATCAATTCGGTTTGACCTACTAAGTCGTGATTAGAATTGTAGTCTCTAGCTTGCTGATGGCTATCAATAAGGGTTTCGTCGGGGTTTCAACCGATGAGTTATACGGACATCGGCATCGGTTGGAATCACACAATCGGCGTCAACGGATCGATGTTTTGATTATCGACCTATCGGTGATATGATTTATGCTCGCTATTTTGCATATTTTGTCGGTGGCGGATCAAAGCGACCGCACACCCGCGCTTCATCGATTTTAGGACTTGCACTTGGAGTTAAGAAGATCTCCCGGGCCGGCGTGTGATTCAACGTCAACAACGGCGGCGGTATGGATTTGGCGTCAACACTATCTTCTCGAACGGTGGCGTCGGGCATCGCGATTCCGGTGAGACCGAGATGACACCTACCACTGCAGCTCGTTCCACACCGGGTTTTCAAAAGTCAAAATTTAACGGGTGGAACGCGGATACGAAGATCTCGATTGGATATCACCGGAGGAGACGGGGAGACGACGGTAGGAGAAACAACTCACAGGATATTTCTTTGGAGGAAACCCTTCATCATATTTCCGGGCGAGAAGCGACACCTTTCGTTCCTCCGTCGTCGCCTCCACGTGGACCGTCTCCTTCGCCTCCTCGTCTCTGCGTCGCCTCCACGGGCACCGACTCCTAAACGGCCGTCTCCCACTCCCTAGCCTTCTCCGTCTCCTCCGTCGTCACAACGAGCACCGACTCCTAAACAGGACCGCCTCTCGGCCTCCTCAATCTCCCCCGCCTCCTTCGTCTCCTCCTAAGTGCGAGTGCTCAAGCCACGCGGTCAATATCAACCAATGGACCAAGAAGCAAGAGGCCTAAACTTGACCCGCTCCCTGACCCAAAGAAAACATCGCACGACATGACTCCCGAGGAGTTGCACGAGGCCGTCGAGCCGAGGTCAAGGCACATTTCAAGAAGAAGTCTCTGAGAAGCCTCCTGAAATTGCCCGGAGATAAAGTCCTTTTTAAGGAGACGTACCTAACGCCACGGCCTAAACCGCAACCGCAACCACGGTCCGACTATGACGGGACTATCGGGAAGGCTTCTAGGAAGGAGCAAACAAAGGGCAAAGATGTACCGCAGCTCGGCATGCGGCCTCAAAAACCCATGGAGTTCAAAGCATAATTCCAAATGTTCAAACCGAGTTAAGACAATTTATGAAATCGCTAAAATATCAATGGACCAATTATCCAGGCGTGCACCCTCGTGAAGGCTCCGTGAAGTACAAGTTCAACTTGGAAAGCCTCTTGTAAAGATGGATCAAGTTAAACATCTACCTACAGATGCACCGCTTCCATAAGTGGTACATGCAAGCATCTAGCGAGGTATAGAGATGGTCGTGGGCAAATACTCACTCGACTATTTCTTCGATGGAGGTGACCAATTCTTTATCCGATTCGAAGACATATTCGACTGTATTAGCTGGATGCCCTTGACGTCTCTCTTCTAGCCACGCGGGTTTTGTAAGTATCGTTCAATTATATTTATTTCATTTCTTAGCTCCTTGTTTTTAGCCGACTAAAATTCTTTTAACCGTTGTAGAATGACAATCCAATATTGCAACAAGCAAGAATCTCCCAAACATGGATTCATGGACCCACAAAAATCAACACCGTGATGGTTGATCAATATCCAGAGCAAACGAGAGGATAACATATACAATGCGCTAGTGCAGCACTACTACAAGATGTTTATCATTACGCCCTACAACACGGCGTGAGTTTTTACCTTCCGTACCAATTTCAATCCCGTGCATACATAAAGTTTCATATGTGACATCTCATGTAATTTGGAGATTCCATCTGGGCTCGTTCGTAATTGACATGGATCACTCGCGGATCCATGTCTTTGACTCAATGGATTAACCGAGTCCACATACGTAAATATCTTTGAACTATTAAACAGGTAATGCCATCTTACTTGCTATTGCATATATGCGGTTCTCGGATAATTACTAGCTAACTTTCAACTACACCTAGGGCATGGGCACGGCTCGGGTGAATGTTTGCGGAAATTGGAAAGATAAGCTCACTTTGTGAGGATGAACTTTCCAGTGAGTAACATGCTCCAAAGTTGTATTGAATCATTAATTTGTTCTAAAATATAAAATGTATATTCAATCGTCAGTCGTTTCTCCTTTAGTGTGCAAAACGGGCGTAGGGGACCAACTTATGCGGCTACTACGTGCGACTACATTCACCGCTTTGTTACCGAAGTGACAAGTCTCGACGATATAGATGTACGTATAACGGTCATTCATACATTACGTCTTGATTCCTTACATTTCATATATTTATTTCTCGTTTATTCGAATTAATGACGAGCTTATGCAAGCAAGAGACAACCTCCCCACGCGACTTTCATACAAGCTGCTCAAGAAGAATTAATGAGATTTATAAACGAGCAGACCATTGATCCCGCGAGAGAGTTCTACTTTAGTTTGAGTAACTTTACCACTTGGATCCACAAAGTAGACAATTTTTTTGTAACATACGAAATATATGTGGATATTATATGTGTGTACATATTTTGGTAATATATATATATATTTCCTTTATTAAGTTTATTTATATGTGTGTAAAATATATATTTATACATATATATGCATGTTGCATATATATATGTATAAATATATATGTGTGTAAAATATATATATGTGTGTAAAATAATTTTGAGGTCCAAAAGACAAGGCTCAAAAAATAAAAGAACAATGAAAAAACTAGATTAAGTTCTAAAATTCAAATACTAATTACAACTTATAAACCAATGAGCGAGATAATGACGGATGTCTTCCGCTAAACAGAGCCTATCCACTCTAACAACAAGAGGTGTTGTCGGCAATCCGCGGCGGCCGATCTCTCGAGCTAGACTCCCTTTCACCGAAACAGAGGTGTTGTCGGCAATCTGCACCATGCCGACCGAGAAATTTGGGGCCGGATGGTTTCACTGCTTTATTTTATCAAAAATGTTGGGATACAATCAAGGTGGATTTGCTTAACGCACTAAAAAGCTCGGCTCAGAAACGTCGAATCCGCATCTATTGAACTCGGCTTACGTTGTTGTACTTCCTAAGAAGGAAAACCCAACCATGGTGAAAGATTACGAGGCCTATAAGCCTAGTGCACGGTTTCGCAAAATTGGCAACGAAGATCCCGGCCAGAGCCTAGCTCCGCGGATCAAACGACTTATACCTCCTTCTCGATGCATTTATAAGGGGACGCAATATTCATGAAAATTACATCTTTGTTAAAGGTTTGGTCCAGCGGTTTCATCGCCAAAAGAAACCAATGGTTCTCCTGAAATTGGACATTGCCAAAGCATTTGATACGGTCCCTTGGGGCTTCCTAATAATTATGCTTCAATTCGGGGTTTTGGATCAAATTGGCGGCGCCGGCTCTCGGTTTTGTTCTTGACATCGCAAACAAAAATCCTCATTAATGGTGAGCTCTCGGACTCTATCGGGCTGGGAGAGGTCTTAGACAGGGCGATCCTTTGTCGCCGCCGCTGTTCGTGTTAGTCATGGATGCCCTACAAGCAATTATTGCACAAGCTAGGCGAGTTCGCGCTCTCCCCTTGATGCCCGTGAGAATATCCTTGCAATCTCCACTTACGCAAACGATGCTATCATGTTCTTCAAGCCGGTGGAAGCAGAGGCCATGGTGGTTAAGAGCGTTCTTAATTTATTTGGGAAAATAACAGGGCTAAAAGTGAATCTTGCCAAGAGCACTTTCCCTCCAATCGGGTGCTACGATCAGCAATTGGAAATGATGGAGTCCATCCTTCAATGCCAAAGGAAACTATTCCCCATCGTTTACCTTGGCTTGCCGCTATCTACTCGAAAGCCGACAAGAGAGATTCAAACAACATTGGATAGATTCGCCAAGAAGATGGGGGCTGGAAGCTGAAACCGCTCTCAATCGATGGTCGGTTGTGCCGATTAAAACAACACTCATGGCGCTCCCAATTCATTTCTTGGCTGTTTTGTAGATGCCTCGGTGGGCAATTAATGAGATGAACCACAAATGCGGGGATTTCTTTGGAAGGGACAAGATGAAGTAAGTTGAGGTCCTTTGCTTGGTCTCATGGAGAAAGGTTGCTTCCCGATCGCGAAAGGCGGGCTTGGTGTCAAGGATTTAAGTTTCTTTGGCCAGGCCTTGATACTTCAATGGCGAGTGAATGAAATCACGCAGTGCGACAGGCCTTGGACGGTTGTGGGTTTGACGCAGGAGGGGATGTTGAGCCTCTTTACCGCTCTAGCACGAAATGGTGGTTGGAAATGGGAGCGCACTCGGTTACGGACCGACAATTGGTTGGGCGGCGTCAACTTTGCTTTCGGTTGGTCGATTCTGTACTCATATGTGGGTGGCGGTAAGATTACGGTGGCCATGGCACTTGGGGACAATAATTGTGTAAGAAGATTGGGGGAGCTCTATCAAAAGAAGCGCTAGCGAGTACTTTCAACTTTGGGAAGAATTGCAAGGGTTTTCCCTACCCGATGCAAGATCAAATCGGGTGGAAGCCGACTATCGATTGCTCGTTCTCCGCGGCATTAGCTTATAGTTTGTTCTTTGTGGCGACGGAAAATTGTAGCTATGGGAAAATCCTATGGAGCTCCGGGCGCCTTCACGGGTTCGTTTCTTCATGTGGTTGGCCTTAAAAGGAAAGTGCCTCATAGCCGATAATCTAGCTAAACGAAATTGGCCGCATGAGTCACTTTGCAAGCTTTGTCAACAGGAAGAAGAAAGCTATTATCACTTGTTCTTGGCTTGCCCTTTCACGACGATGTCCGGAGACAACTCAAATTCTGGTGCAACTTAGATTTCATAATCCCGCGGACGCGGATTGCGGCTGGATGACTCGGTGGATTATGGAGAGGTCGCGTTCTGAATGCGACGAAGTAACTTTGATGTCTTCTTCATGCATATCACTTGGAAGATTTGGAAAGAAAGGAATGCAAGAGTCCTTCAGCAAGAATTCAAAACAGGTCGGCAGCGATCTGAGGAAATAAACGAGGATATCACAGTTTGGAAGGCGGCAGGAATCTTCTTATATTCTACGTTGGCGATCCAGGTTTGAGGGGAACGAATGAGGGCTTTTTTCTGAAGGTTGGCATGAAGCTAAACAGTGTTGCAGGATGGTGTACAGTGGAGCCGCTTCTGTGTTTTAGCAGGATCGAGCTTGGTGGCGGAGCCCCTGTTTTCGTTCCTCTGCAAATCTGCTCCCCTGTCTACCTGTCTAGTTTCCTTCTTTTTTCAGTTTCTGTGCTGTTTTTTCCCGGTTCCTTATGACCGGAATGGCTCGACTTGTATAGAATCGATTTACAAACTGTATTTTTCTTTAATTTTTCTTAATATAATCAGGATGACGTCTCTTTTCGCCGTCCCAACAAAAAAACTATAACAACAACAAAGAACAAAGAGAAATCCCAACATATGTGAATTGACCTTGTAGCTGCTACTAAAGACCTTGTAGCTGCTACTACTGCTCAGCAATTTAGTGCATTCTACTTTTGGTAGACATAATCTATCCTGCTCCAATTTGAGCATGTCATCTTAATTCTTAAGCATAGCTAAACGCCCAAATTTACATCAATAAATAAGGTTTATTACACAAATTATATACAACCTTGCTAGCTTAACCATCCAACCATTACAAAAGGCACTAGAAGCCTGTTTGGTAGTAATAATTTACAATGTTAACATATCACCAGGAAAAAAAAGATTAAAGAGAAAGGAAGACCCAAGGCAACAACAGACAGTTAAAGGGCTACAAGGACAAACTAATAACGAAAAGGATGCGACATCTCATCACCCCACAACTACCACAAAGTAGAAACATGCACAAAAACATCCTCTTGCCGGTAACGGCAAAGCTTGAACTCAACATCTGATCAGCTCTTCTGCAAGTCGCAGCTGGCATGGGCTTGCTTCACCTGCTTGGTGTACTCGTCCTCGCTATCGCCTTCCTCGCCCTCCTCATCCCTGTCTCCCTCATCGTCGTTGAGATTCTTACCGTCTTCCTGCTCTTCTTCCTCGGTCCAACCGAAACCGGCCACCGGAGTCGACGATGGAGGTGGTGTCTTTGCCTCTTGTACAATGTTCATGATCTCTTCAACGGTCTGATCCGAGAATGTAGGGGCACCGTTGTCCTTCTTGTAGTACTTCGCTTGCGCCGCTTCTGTAAGCTCTCGTGGCAAGTTCTTCAGAAACCAGGGGTGGTTTCTGATCTCTCTTATTGTTATTCTCTGCATGACATGGTGCAAATGGCATTATGTTAAATAGGACATAATGGAACATGGATTGAAGTTTCGTGGGCTACCATCTCCGGTGGATACCTTTGCGGGATTCGCAACAAAGATTCGAGAGAGGAGCTGTCTACAATCTTGGGATATATGGACGTACTCTGGTATTTTGTACTGAATTGACACAATTCTCTGCAAATTAAAAATGTGAGCACAATATATTTGTACATTAGTGTGGCTTTTGAAGATGGAATTTAGACAGGCTAAAGTGGGCGAATTATTACCCCGATTGTTTTTCTGAAATTCTTGGGATCATCGGGGTCCTCAAAAGGGTAAGCACCGACGAGCATCACATAAAGGGTCACACCGCAAGACCATACATCTGCCATCTGCACAAAAAAGACACTATCAATCATATAATTCAAATGATAATGTTACGAAACAAGAGAAGCATAATTTTAAGGAAGCATGAGCCTCAAACAGTGAAGGAATTTTGAATTGTCCCAAAAAAATCAGAAGGCTATAGTAGAAAAAGTTTCACACCATGTGTTATTAGAACTGAAGAATCCTGAGGGACAGAAAAAAGAACAGAATAATCCCAAGAAGCTCTTTGAAAGCGTATCCAGAGGTGGTGAAACTTCAAACAAACACCAGTCTCTTGTTCAGGAAAATGTGAAGCAACGAATTTAAGTGAAACCAGCAAGAATCAATTAGGAGTTGGTCACATGTGAACCTAGAATACACACCACTAATAATTTTCATTTGAATATAATATCAACTATAAAATGTAAGTATTATCAAATAACAGGTGAGTACAACATGGTGGCTTGAGAACTTCAGGTACGCTAACTTACTTAAAAAGGTAATATACAAATAAGGTATTCATGAAGGTCATTATCTTTGAAATCAAAACAAAGAAAAATATGTACAACCGACAGATAAAGTAAATCAAAGAACATTGTTTGAGAATAGTGGAGTTCTGCGAGCAACCCAAGAAAATAGAAATTATGCAGAGAGCTATGAACATTTGGACAATTTTTCTAGAAACAAGCATATATCCTCTTAACTTCTCCTAACTAATCTCAATGTCACCTTCAAAAATAAACCAATCTCAGTGCCGCTTTATAATAGCCTCTACCAGCAAAGCCAACCAATTTTGCATACTAGAAAAAAAATCAATTGGTAGTTTGGCATGACATCCCAAAAAAGTATGAAATAAAGTGCAATAGCCATTGGTCAAATAACATCAATATAAACCAGACAAACAACAGATGGCAAAATGAAAAAAAAAGATGAAGAAAAACAGTCCCAAAGGACCACAGGTGACCAACCAGATGTTCAGTCTAAGATGGCTACATGAAAAGATCAGGTCCGAGGGCCCCTATGTACACATCAACATGATGGAAATACGGTCCAGAAAAGGACATAAAGCATGATGAATGGGAACACAATTCGATTCATGGAACATGTCCACGGGGCTTCCCCACGATACATAGATCATCACGCGCAAGGATTTCAAATCTTTTCCTGCTTTCTTTCTGTCTACTACCTCTGAAGAAATAACTACATTATTTTTTTGGAACTCCACAATTTTTTTAGGCAATATGAATCCCGTCTGTTTGCTGGTCAAGGATTCACCACACAACAAAGCACACAGCAATCTTTTTTATTAATCCTCACTATCAAGTAGATCATTAAGCATGATAACAAGATCTCCATCAACAGAATCTGGTGCTTTGATCTATCAAATCTAACTTTCTTTTGGATCATCACATCAACAACACCATGCGAGACAAGACTCCATGTATACCAACTGTGAACCAGATCAAGGGAACAATTAAAGCAGGCACGCACCGGTGGGGGCAGAGATCACCATCAAGCATGCTGTGATTACTAAAAAGAAAATGTCCAGTGAACATTGGGAACATTTCGGTAGGATATCTCTTCCCTCCCCCCTCCTTTGACAAAATTGTCAACACAAATAATTGGAGCACTAGGAAATTGGAGCTTGGAAAATTGGAATCCCCCTACAGAGGTAAGGACAAAAAAACACTGGCAATTGGGGTCAGGCCCATTCCCTGTCTACTTGACCTCAGAAAAAAATACAAGAATGTAAAAGCACTGATTAGAGAGGTGCACCATGATACCATGAGCCTGGTCTACAAGGCACATATGTCTGCTACGTTTGGGTTCACATACTTAACTCCAGTCCTGGCATTCACATGAAAGTTCAGACTACGTTTGGGTTGGGGCCGGAGGGATTGCAGCAAGGTAGCACAAGCATAGGTGACCCACACAAGGATTAAGCACACAAACCCAGCTGCCCTGGACACAGCTGGAGAGACAGGCAAGCTAGAGGAGCAAGATGATTGAGACTGACCTTGCCGTCATACTCCCGGCGAGAGAGCACCTCCGGAGCGATGTACGCGGGAGTCCCGACCGTCGACTTCGGCTTTGAGTGCAGCAGTGATGACTGACCACAAAACATTCGCAAAAAGAACGGTCTTAGTACGTAGTAACCGACTGTAGAGCTAAATTAAAGAGCAATAAATACGATATTTTCGTTAGTTTAAGTGTTCTTTTGCCATCAGTTAGTTCGAGTGATGTCCCTCTTATGTATATGCGAAAAAAATTAAGGATCGCTGATAACATCATCCGATAAAGCTGAGAAGAAAAGGGGCAAATTTGATTCTCAATAGCGGCACGAGTTTAATAAGCACAATGAAGATAGCGACCCAGTTTCGTGTCAAAATTTTTGTCCTCACCAGCATGCCAAGTTCAACAAGGAAGGCTTCTTTCCGTATACTTTTCCACCAAAAACATGCATGGTTTGAAAGAACATAAAAATCTTTTTTAAAAAATTGTTACTACCTTGGAGTAGCCAAAGTCACAGATCTTAAGGCGCGGCGCCGGGCTGCCATCCAGCAGCGTGTTCTCCAGCTTCAAATCCCGGTGGCAAATTTGCTGCGAGCTCAAACAAACACGCAATCCTCATCAGTTTAACATTTTGAAAATTTCATATTAAAAAGCTTCTTTTTTTATTAACAGAAAAAAACAAAATTATTGATGTCCTCACCATGAAGTGGCAGTAGCTGACGCCGCAAATTAGTTGCTGGAAGAAATACCTCGACTAGAACAGTAGCAATCCACGTCCCCAATTTTGGAAAACACAAAATTAAAATTAGCACGCAAAACTCACGAATTTTTGGGGGAAAAAGGAGGGAAAGACTCGGGGACCGTTTAATTCGAAGAGATTAAATGATCACCTCGTCCTCGCTGAATCTCCCGGCGCTGCAGATCCGGTCGAACAGCTCGCCGCCGGCGGCGTACTCCATGACGATCGTGAGGTGAGTAGGCGTGAGCACGACCTAACAAAACAACAATTCCCCCAAATACGAACTAAAATTTCAACAAAACAAAAGAAATCCCGCAGCAAGAACAGCGAATTTCCCCCAATTGAAAACAAGAAATCCCCCTCCCCGAACTGCCCCGCGAATTCCGCAGCCTCACCTCCTTGAACCGGATGATGTTGGGGTGCCGCAGCGAGCGGTGGTTTATGATCTCCCTCGCCACATTCTCGTCAATCTGCAAATCACCCCAAAACCCCAGTAACAAAAAAAATCAGCCAAAAAATGAGAAATCCCGGCACGAAGAAGAACCCTAGCTCGCTTCGAATCACACACCTTGAGCCCTCGCGGTATGTACTTCATGGCGACGAGCTCCTTGGTCTCCCTGTTCCGCATCAGCCGCGCCACCCCGAAGTTGCCCGACCCGATGTCCTTGAGCAGCTCGTACTTCTCCATGGCAGGATCCCAGACCTGCTCCGATCGAATTCGGCGGCTTCCTTGCTCTGATGGTTCTTGGAGAGGGTTGGAGAGGGGAGGATAGCGCGAGCGAGGAGAGGAGGGAGGGAATGGAAGAGGATTCGAAGCTTAACGAGGAGGCTTTTTTTTTTATATATACTCCTATTTATTAGCGGTTTCTCTCTCCTGCTGCTCGTGTGTGATTTGATTTCTCCCCTTTATGGTGGGATTTGGGTGTGCTTAGAATTTTACTTTTTGGAATTTTCTAACCATGATTAACATGTACAACGGTAGTGTTTGATACGTATTCTTAATTAATAACTATACATATCACTAATAACTATACACTAAAAAAATATCCTATGTATAATATTTAAGACAACAAAATCTTTTAGCCCTATTTCACAAAATTTCTTTTAATAAATACTAAAAATATATTCTGAAACGTTATCATGCGTAGCAATGGTTTTTGACTTAGATCATTGACACGTGGATCTGCTCTTTTAGCAACAATGTTTCTTTTTTCTTCACTTTGTTTTTACAGATTTATTTGTACGATAACGAAAAAGCTCGTTAATAAAAATTGTTGTACATGCTCTAATATGGGTATTTGAACACGTTGGTCTGAGTGATTAGGATTAGCTTATGCTGTGATTAGTCGACGTGTATGTGGCGAATTTTGTAGAAGTTGTGGGAATGGTACGGCAACCGCCTTTGTCTCCATCGATATATACAATATCACAATACTGATAGATAACTGCAAAATAAATTCTATTGTGCAGTACTCCACCGTTATAAACTTATAAGATATAAAGGCGCCTTTATTTTTTTAAGTCAACAAATAAAATTTTTAACTAATAAATAAACTAAAAACATATGTGTTCAGGTTCATCTTACCGTGGGCGCATGCCGTGCCGTCCTTCACTGGTAAGGCGGTTTTCGCGCGAAAATTACGAAAACCGATCGGCGATGAACAGTACCAAATTTGGATTTAGACGATTTTATACGTACCATGAAAATCATGCCAAAAACTACGCAAAAACCACGAAAACCACGCAAACCACGTGAAAATCGCAAAAAACCGTGCCACGAAAATCGTAATTTAAATTTGAACCACATCCAAATCCGTGTCGTGTCACGGTTTCGGTCAAACCGCGCGAAAACCACGGTTTTTCCGGCAAACCACACGAAATTTATTTTTTTATAATATATATATATATATATTTGTGATAAAATAATTTTTTCAAATTTTTTGAATTCGCACCAAATTATTGAAACAAAACCGCGGAAATGCCGTACCGCACCTCCACGGTACGTGAAAACCATGACGGTTTTCGCGGAGTCGTGAACCCTGCGTATGTTTAGTGTCATGTAGTATATAAGTATCATTAGAATAATATTTAAAAATATTTTTATATAATATTAATTTTTTGATTGTTGATAATATATATATTGTAAATTGCATTTTTGCATCGGGTAGATGGTATCTCGTTTCATTTAATATCAGATTTAGTACGTACTTTCGCTTTACAACGTACATGCTGAATTGAAATAAGTTTTACACTAAGTTGTGTCATATGTGGTCTAAAAAAGTTGTCATATGATTAAAGGAAAATCTTGTGAAATCTAAGTGAAACTTATCAAACTTTTGAATTTAGATCCTGTTTCATGAAGTTTTGTTTAGATTTCATGAAATTTATATAGGTTTTATGATGCAACCAATACTAATGTTAAGTAAAACTTATTTTAATTTACTCTAGCGTTAAGTGAAAGTACGTGCGTGCTGAACCTGATACAGTGTAAAATAAGTTACGATCTACTTGGTGCAAATTATATTTTACTTTATATCATAAAATAAATTAGTAGTCATAGTCATAGTATAATATTTAAAACCTTGTAAAAACCTGATACGCCGTGTATTTTCAAGCGGAGGAAGTAACATTTGAAAGAAATAAATCTAACATATATTTGAATTGTTTTGAGATTAGTGCTTATGTCATCCTTTCGAAAAAAACAGTTGTTCCTCTCTTCTCTCTTTACCTATGGAAAAATATCGGTTAAAAACCTTAGGAAAATTATATATATGAAAATACTTTGCATAACCTTTGTAGACATAACCTCCGTACGTACTCTTCGCTACTATTTGGAATATAAAAAGGCTCCTGATTCTGAATTAGATTCGGAGAGAATCGAATTGATATAATAAAGTAATAATTAGAATAATATTTTAGGTGATTTTCAGATGATTTTGGGAAAACTTGGTTTCGGTGATTAGGAGAAACTGCTTTTAGGTGATTCTCACTCCCTATTAAAATTGCTGAATCACATTTTTCTCGAATCGGTTAGAAAATAACCCGTTTGACAGTGATTTTATCGATTCTCGCTGAAAATCTACCAAACAGGACATATACTCCACACACACTAACTTTTCTCGGGACAGTGTTTCGTGAGTTCACCGGTAAAGTAGTCAAGGACCATACAGTTTGTTTAGAAGTTTTGAAAGATGAAACCTTAATTAGGCATGTGTATGTACCAAAGCGCCCACAAGTATGTAATTAACAGTAAAAGGAGCTAAAGTTGGAGGTGCCAATTTTTTTCAGTGATGAAATTCATTCCATTCTTTATTTCAAAGAAACTAGAGCCGATTATTGCAATGGTTTGAATTACAAAATCACAATTTGATTAAAAAATAAAAAGCTACTTAGAACACCAACCTAATACCACTTATATCTATGCTTACCGACGAATTGCATAACCGTTGTTTCTTCAGCGGCTTGCACATTGTAAGAAGTCCTTATCTTTTTCAAATCATGAAACAAAGTCTCCAAAATCAGCGATCGATCATTGCACCGGTCAAATTTCGCTCACATCACCACCATCAACTAATGTCGAACCAATGCAGAAGATATTATCGAAGAATAACTGAGGTGCAAATCAGTAGCTCGCCCAAATCTTACCACTGCCATAGTCATCGAAGCCACTGAGCTGACCTAGGTTCCCAACAATGGCCACTGACGCACAAAGAAGGTCCTCCAAAGTGATGTCTCCAAGGATGACACGACGTGAGATGCTGTTGCCACTTGTCCATGACCATAGCAAGGTTTTTACCTGAAGGTCAATGTGGAGGGATGAGATATAAGTGACGATGCCTCCAAGGAGGAAAAGATGCTCGACGGCATCACCGTCAACGAAGCTGGCTAGAATCTATCAAGGCTTTCATCATTCCACAACTCCCTCATCACACATTAGCAGCCTACATACCAAACAGTAACATTGTCATCCACAAAGCCAAAGCCGCAACCACATCAACACCATACCACCGGTGACCTAGCCCCTTGAAGCTTCCCACGACCTAGCCAGGAGGCCGGAAGGAACAGTGATGGAGCCGAGAAGCCTCCGAAGAAAGAACCTCACCGTCATTGTCTGTCGTTGCATGGCCGGATCCGAACGTAGAAGCCCTATATTCACGGCTTCCGTCCCTAGTATATATATACTAGGATTCATATCCTTTGACTTGTCGTGGAGGTACCAAAGTCTATGCATCGGTTTTAATTGAGCGTAAATAATTTAAATCACTAGTACAATGGAAGTAAACAATGTAGCAACAACCCTATTCAAAATTTTGAACGCCCCTCGATCAAGAGAACCATGCCATTCAAAAACTATGAGTTCTCCAAACGCATGCCTTAAAAAAGAAAAATTACAAAAATCACCCTATAAGTCACTTTAAGTTCGACATTCAATCCTACAAGTCATTTTGTTGCAAATGTCCACCATCTACTCGAGTTTTGTTGCGAAAACTATCCTAGTGCTCACGTGTTTCACCGAATCATATGTGTCGATGTCGTAGGTCGACACGCGGGGATCCGGGGACTCCTTTTTGGTTCGGCACGGGGAGCGATGTATCCCTGGCTCAAACTCGTAGGAAAGACAAAATAATACAGATGAGGCGAAAATTTATACGAGTTCGGGCCACCGTGGTGTAATACCCTACTCTGTGTGTATGTAGTATATGGGGCGGGTTGCTAAGAACAATGAGAGTGTTCCTCTCTTCTTGGATCGGAACGGGCGCGGAACCTCTTGGCACCCCCCTTTATGAAGGACTTGGGTCTCCTTTTATAGAACAAGGGAACACCACGGCAGTCCTATCCTTTCTCTACTTCACTCTACGTGAGGGAGTGGTTTTTGCCTTGTCCGTCGGAGAAGCCATTCCATTCCTACTCCACCACGTTTGCCGCATCATGAAAGGTGGAAAAGAGCGCCGTCGCGGCTGCCATGCTGCTGACATGATGATGGTGTGCCTACCCCCTTCGATGGGTCCCACTGGCGGCGGCCCATTTCATAGGGAGGTGTAGGCGCCGCGCTTCTGCGCTCACATTCTCTCCACGCGCGCCGCCCGGTGCATTAAATGCGGCCGGGCGGGCGTGAGGGGGCGTGCGCGAGTGGGTGCGCGGTCATATCACGGTCTTAGTCAAGAACTTTTAGCCCTTTTTGCCTCGTGATAGGCAAAAAGGGGTGATGATGGGAGCAGCGCGGCACCGCGCTCACATCGCATTGAATGTGACGGGCGGGCGCTCAACTTTCCCCTATTTGAGCATTAAATGGGTTGGTTGGTAGTTGGATTCGTCTCTCTCGAGAGAGGTGCGGGGTAGAGGATTGGGGGTCGGGTGATCCGGACCTATCGGCCGGGGGTCGGGGGATCTCGCACCCGTCGCTTGGGAGTATGGTGGCCTCAGGGCAGCCTCCGGGTCGCCCTCTTCGGGGCGGCCACGTGGCCACCCGTGGCGGGACTCGCCTAACCCTTTAGGGTATAATTTTGATGCTCTTTGATGGACAAGGGCACCTTCCTTTTCCTTAAATGCCACGCCCACGACATACCCCGGGCCCATATCACCCGCGTAGCCCCAGACATTGGCCAGGCCGAGTCGAGCTCGGGCGCGGTTGACGCCATTTCCTTGAGCGTGTGGGCCCGGGTATTTGGGCGTTTCGCTATGGCGGGCGGCCGATATGCGACGTCGATGTCGCACTGCCAAGCCCTTTCTCGGGACGGGGGCGAGTTTGTTTGGGCCACGCGCATGGGGGCCCATTCTAAAACCGCCTAGCACTCTCCGTCCGCCTAACACTCTCCGTCCGCGTAGTGTGCCTAGCGGCGCGGAACCCCAGCGGCACGAAATCCGAATGGCGCGGGAACCCAAGGGGATGCGGAAATCGAAGGGCACGGAGACGAGGGGCGCTTCGTTTGGTAGTGGGGCGAATTTAATGCCGTAGAATCCAGGGCGGTGATGACTTATAAAACCAGGTCCGTATGGAAGGGGATCGGTTTCTACGCTTTCCACGCCATCTCCTCCCATTGCCATTCGCCCTTCGTCTACCTAGCACTTCCTACTCCTTCCGTTGCCTCTCTTCCACCTTCGACTTCCTTTCGTGCTTCCGCATCCGCCCCGCAATAGGCCACGATTCACCTCGGAGCCGGGAGTGTGCTCCCAAGTCCTTGGTGCACACCGCGGAGGCTCGCAGACCTCTTCAACAAATTCTTGCCGAGCGGCACCGGCGCGCGGCGGCGACATCCGGAGGAGCGGCCCCCAGAATGGTGTTCTTCGCCTCCTTCACCATGGTCGAGTGGTGTCGCCCTTCTCCCGCTTCTTCCTCGACGTCCCGGAGTTCTACGACGTCCGGTGCACCACCTCACCCGCAACGCCGTCTTCTACCTCGCCGTGTTCGCCCATACCTACGAGATGTTCGTGGGGGTGAGGCCTTCCTCCACCTCTTCCGGCGAGTTCTTCGGATATGCGGTGGCTCCTCCGGCGCGGTGGGGTACGTGGCGATCCAGCCGCGGGAACGACGGGCGGTCGGAACTCCCTTCATCGACATCCACCCTCGCTCTAGGTGGGAGGCGGAGGGCGTTCGGTTCTACACCGGCAGGCGACCACCCCGCCTCTCCCCGACGGGGATCCCGGTGAACCGGAGGGGGGCGCGGCCACGGCGGGAGGAGGAGCGGACGAGTCTTGGACCGGATCTGCACCTTCGGCGGGAGGGGGCTGCTCGGCCACGCGGTCTTCCGCGACTCACGATGAGGCGCATAGCGCCGTTATAGGAGAGGCCGCGCCCTGCCTACATGTACACGGGCCCCAACGACGACATGCGGACCTTCGCGGGCGCCGTCTTTGGCCCAGGACGAGAGGGACCTCCGGACCACGGTCCGCCGCGCCTCGGCATCACGGAGATGGACTTGGCTCGGCTCCGCCGGGTTGTGCCGGCCGTGTCGGGACTCCGCGCGCCGGAGATCCGCTGCTATAGGTGGTGGGTGACGGCGTGGGCTCGTCGTCGGCCGCTTGGAGGCTGCAGGGGCCGCTCCGAGGGCGGAGGCGGAGGCGACGACGACGACCCGGCGACCACGTCCCGATTGGGCGGTTGAGCCGCGGGGTCCGGGGCGAGGCGATCCGGGGCTCCGGATCCCAAAGGGAAGAGGAAGAGGCCGAGAGGAGGACCCCTATCCCCTTCTCCACCACGAGGCGCGGGCGGAGCGCGCGCGCCCCGCGAGCCGGGGGCTCACGGGCGGCGGGCCCATCCCGGGGCCGCTACGTCGAGGGCCGGGCTAGCCACAACGGCGACGCGACAACAACGGCGGGCCCATCCCAGGCCGCTACGTCGAGGGCGGGCCGCCACAACGGCGCGACGACAACAACGGCGGGGAAGGCCAGGGCACATCCCGGTGAGGGCGCCAGCAGTGTGAGGGCCTGGGCGCATCCCGGGGAGCACACCGCCGGCGAGGTGTCGCGGGACTCCGGCGTCGGGGACACGACGGATGAGAGCCGGCGAGTCCTCCGGCCGCCCGCGAAGAAGAAGAGGGCTATCTCGGGGATCTCACGGGAGTTCAATTCCGCCGCAGTACGCCTCGGCCGATGTGCGAATGCCTATCGGGTCTTGCTCCTTTGTCCCTGTTTTTTGACTTCTGTTGTGATTTTGCTTTGTTTTCGGCGCGAGCACGGGCATTTTCGCCAGAGGGTTGTCCCCAAGGGCGGTTCCGCCTGGGCTCGGGGAGGGCACACAGGAGAGATCCGGGCGCTCGAGCCCCCAAGGTCCGGTCGCCCGCCGGGCTCGGTCCGGATCCGGCGAGATTCGGGGAGGGGCCCTTGATGGTTGGAGCGCCGGCGCCCATGAAGGAAGGGCGTAGGCGCGCCGCGCAGAAGGCGGCGGAGGCGGCGGAGAGCAACTCTCAGGGTCCTCCGCGGCAACCATCGTCACCGCCACAGCAACCCTCGCCCGCGCCACACTCGCGGCACCATCTCCCGCCGGCCGCCATTAACCTGCCGGTCATATCACGGTCTTAGTCAAGAACTTTTAGCCCTTTTTGCCTCGTGATAGGCAAAAAAGGGGTGATGATGGGAGCAACCGGCCTCGTCTCACATCGCATTGAATGTGGCGGAGCGAGTGCTCGAATTTCCCTATTTGAGCATTAAATGGGTTGGTTGGTAGTTGGATTCGCTCTCTCTCAGAGGTGCGGGGGTAGAGGATGGGGGTCGGGTGATCCGGTTCCTACCGGCAGGGTCGGAGGAACCGGACCCTATCGGCCGAGGGGTCGGGGATCCGGACCGTCGTTGGGAGTATGGTGGCCTCGGGCAGCCTCGGGCCGAGCCCTTCGGGCGGCCACGTGGCCACCGTGGCCGGGACTCGCCTAGCCCTTTAGGATATAATTTTGACGCTCTTTGATGGACAAGGACGCCTTCCTTTTCCTTAAATGCCACGCCCACGACATATCAGGCCCATATCACCAACAATATGTTTTTCATAAACTATGAGATGTCAATATGGTCTTTACCAAAATTAAATACTTTCAGAAACATGGGCATAACACTTATCTTGGAGATTTCATAAATAAAATTGCTGATAAGAGCTCGAACTGAGTTTCACCGTATGCATACAAAACTTCAATGAAACATAAAAATAAGTCTAATGCAAGTACTTAAAAAGATTGACTTGGTTAGCTTAGCCTATGGTGACTTTACATTGATGATAACGGGTTGATTTGGTTATGTGCATACTAAAGTTGGTTTTTAATAAGATGGGTATCTGTAATAAAATGATTTATGGGATAAATATATGTTTTTTAATTTTCCCTTAAAAATATCAGTTACAAACATTTCCTACATGGCATCCTACATAGTCATATTGTTGATGCCTAAAAATACATATTTATGTTATCAATGAGAGCCGGTCTTCTAATAAGTTAAACAAGTGATCGATAAACCGATTTTCCTCCCGGACAACGCATAAGATATGGCGGTTCCAAATTGATATGAGATGTAGAAAGATATGATTTTTCATGGCCAAATTGCATAAACCATAGGGCACGTCTCTCTGAGATAGCTGATCAACGAGGTGCAAGTTTAGTGCAACGACTAACGAGAGAACACCTAATTCTGTACCATTCGATTACCTCGAGCTCGGTAATTTAGGAAAATAGTAATAATATCTGCATAAAAGGTCAGTCTTAATTAAGGTGGCATGAGGGGGCCACGTGGGAGGGCGACCGGACGAGCGTGTGTCATGATCATGTACGATGTATGTGTCAGCTAGCCCGCCACTTGTTTGACTTGGTTTTGATGGTGATGGCACACCTACACCTACATAATCTCTCTTCTCCCTCTCCACTCTCCACACGACAAGAAACACACGATTAGTTACACTTGATATCCGTGGCAAGGTTAAGCTTTTATTGCCTGTTTATTAGCTTATCAAACACAACTAAAATCTAACTTTTTTTAAAAGAAAGTTGATTTTGAAAGTTATTTTATAACAATCTATTTTTAAGCATGGTTTTTAAACCTCACCTAATAATGTAGATATAAAAGTTTACCCTATCAATTATTTTTTTCACGGTTTATTAGCCGTAGCCCAAATGATCGATCTACCCTATAATATTTTAGTAATATTTCTAAAGTTTTATGTAATTATTATAAAATTCTTAGTTTTTAATGCCGAATTGAGCTAAACATGCCAACCTGGACGAATATCATGTCGTCCTATGGCTTTTAGCTGAGAGGATATGTTGGACATAGTTATTGCTACTTATGATGTAGAAGAAGCAAGTTAAGTTCACATTCGGAGCATTAAAATTATTTTCCATTTCAGCCGGAAATAAAGTAGTATTTTCTCTATTCTAAAATTTAGTAATTCCTAATGTTAGGTCAAAATATTCTATTTTAGTCATTTTAGTTTATTAATTTTTAAATTTTAATTACTTGGATTTCCTTTCGAGGCATTTGATTGGCTCATTGAAATTATGATAATCATGAGAATCAGCGCATGAATCTTATATTATGGTACAAAATTTAAATTACAAAAATCGCCATATTTCGAAATGGATGGAGTACTCCTTGGAAACTTTCATACTAGCTGTCATAAATGGGGGCATGTCTAAAGATAGAGCCTGATACGTACTGTTAGATAATACATATTTATTTAGAGACTATACCTCTACAATAGTTGATACAACAAAGGCTCTAGTCATTAACCAAAAATACTACTATTTTATTTTATTACTGTTATTTTCTTTTTCACATCCTCATAAAAGTCAAGTTTTCATTTTATAGAGAACAAAAAGTCATTGTTGAGTCGTTAACCGGACAAACCATGTTTCTTCTTTCTCTCTCTTTCACGTTAGTAAATATTTCTAATCAATATAGCTAAGAGCTTCATTAATTACCATTGTACACACAGTAAGGCCCTAACAACTGGTATATGCCTTGTGAGAACTGAGAAGGGAATACTTCGGCGGCAAAAGGAAATTTCGGCAGTATATAACGTCCAACTTCACAAGGAATGTGTAGGATTCTTTCTAGCCACTAGTTGTCCCATTTGAACGAACTGCTGGGCAAATGCTTCATAGATTCCCTACTAACTGTGCTGCTGCTAGAGTAACTGATACTCCACAGTTCCAATATAAACGCGTCTAATTCAACAGAATATCACATATCTTATAACTACGAATCTAATAACTACGAATCTAAACAGTACGAATTTAAACAGAACAAATCTAGGAGATATCACACAGGGTTTACCTTTTCGCCACGTTTTGTCGTGCCGCCCCCCTCAATAGCATGGTTTTCGCGCGAGAACCGTAAAACCACGGGGAGTAAACAGTAATTTTTGCGACGGTTAGTCGTGCCGCGGTTTTCGTCAAAACCACGCGAAAATCACGCTAAAAACCACGAAAACAGCCCCAAAACCATGAAAATCGCCCTAAAACCGTAAAAACCGTGCAAACCACGACGAAAACCGCAAAACCATGAAAACCGTAATTTGAATTTGAACCAAATTCAAATTCATGTTGCCGCGGTTTTCGTTCAAACCGCACCACATATCACGGTTTTCATGGCAAACCGCGCAAAATTTAATTTTTTTATATAATATATATATTTTGGGATAAAATAATTTTTTTCAAATTTTTGAATTTACACGAAATTATTCAAACGAAACCACTGGGGATCGCCGCACCCACCCCGCGGTAAGGTCAACACTGATATCAATGTCTTTATAGTGGGACGGAGGAAGTACTACTGTACTAGGTTATCTCGGCCCTGCCTGTTTGTGGATTATAATCCAAAACAATTTTTGAAAACGAAAAGGACTAATTTTAACATAAATTTCTAGCGAAATTTAAAATCAGCTTCGAATAATCTGCAGCATTTGTCAGCGTCCGTCCATCGCCAGCTCCTGATCCAGGCTGCAGCCACCGTGTGTGACGGTGACACAAAACAGAGGTCTTCGCATCCACTGCTATGATTTGATTTGATTTGTGTGCGAGTTGACACATCAACCACACAGTAATCATCATCATTTACAGTACAGTAGTATCATATACTATCACAGTCCAACCTCGTCGCTCGCATGCATGCAGTGTTCTCAAAGTCGACAACTAGTCGGCCGATTTTGTCCAAATCATTATCCTAGTCGAGACTAGTCGGCTGGACCGACTAGACGGTTCAAGTCGGTCAACACGAGCCGTTAATCGGTCGTTTTATTCTGACTAAGTCAACAATTAGGCCCGGTTTAGGATTTTTTCTGGCTTCGTACTGAACCGGCCCTCACACTATCGCGCACACAAGACCCTCCCTCTCGATCGACGGCTGCCGCGCCGAAATCTATCTTCTCCCTCGCCCGTCGCTCACTGTCACAGCCAGCCCCTCGCGGCGCGCGCGCCACCGCCCCTATACCGTTCGTGGCGCCACCCTCGCGACGCCGCGCGCCGCCACGTCGGTCGACACGCGTGCCGCTCGCCATCGCCAAGGCTCTGCGCAGCGCCTTTCCCATCTCGCTTGGAGGTATTCTCGTCTCTCATAGTCACCTCTCCCTTCTCCTGCGCCCGGTTCATGAGCCGCCACGTGTGGCATAAATTGAAGATTCGTTCGTATACAATTTTATATAGAGTTTGAATGTACAACATTAATCGTCTTCCAATGTTTCTTCTCCTGATCATGTGCTAGCTTCCCTCTATTTTTGTCCATGGTCGGTAAAATTAATGTCTTGTATTGCTGCCACACAACGGCACTAGTTAAAATTCGGATATATCTAGATAAGTCGACCGACTAATCCCGACTAATTCCCGACTAGTCGGCATAGTCGAGCCAAAAACAAGGCCATTCCAGATTCATCCCCTGTTTTTCAAAGCCATAAATTAAAGCAGATAGAGACAACTTGCATGGTGTGCCATCTCCACAGTTTCAACAGGCCACGATGACATAGTTTCTGAAGATTTGTCCAACCAACAGAATTATCCAACGCAGAAAGAGGCGAGGCTGTACAGGAAGGTGGCATGATAATCTCAGGCCAGCATAACAAATGGAGCATCAGTCTAAGACATCACAGAGATGGCAAAGCAATTAAACGGTGTATCCAATCTAACCTAATGTTTTCACCAGTGCTTTGGTTCAGAAAGGAATTGAGCTAAAAATGCAAAGGGGGGCAAAAGAATAGATGGTCTCTACGTGGCCCTATTTACATTTCAAAGCAAAAGTAAGCATGCAAAAGTCCTAGGGCGTTATTGTAGCAAGAAATTTAACATTTTAGGTTGGCTTCTGACTGGCTGGTGGATTCACCTTGCTAGCCCCGTTCACCGCTGTGTTGGCCCGGTTGTTGGCTGGCGTTACGGTGCCAGGCGCCACATTCTTAGGCACTAATAAGTTGCCCTTTGAGCTCGTGCTTTGCTGCTTCTGGACAGTACTTTGGGTGCCTGCGGTAGCAGGAGCAGGTGCCTTCCCTCCTAATGATCTATTCAGCACACCAACATTGCCCGCACCAACTATGCCGCTAGACATCCCACCCTGAGGAACTGTAGGTTTGGTCTTCTTCGCAGTTGCTGGAGGTCCAGCAAATATAGGGTTACTTTTGCCAACTGCGGGCAGCGTCTTCAGCTGTTTTTTCTGGCTGCCAACAATGCCTTGAGCTTCCGGAGCAATCTTGGCAGCCTTGCTCTTATCCACATTATCCTTATTTAAGCATCCTTGGGCCACAAAGCGATCAAATTCTATCATGTCTGCATCCTTGGGGTCTATGGCCTCCTCAATCTTGGGATCTTGAATAACTTCCTGCTTAACATCCTCAGGGAACAAGTCCTCCATCGTGACTGCAAAATAATTAGAGTTGTCATCTATTTCCACTTTGTCAGAAGATCCAGACACTGGTGTGGTGTTCATTGTTTTCTTAGTTTCTGACAAATGCACTCCAGCGGATTGTCCCGGAGGATTAACCCCAGCGACTTCTGAAACATTATGAACTTGCTCGGTTGCATGTGCAGTCAAAACTGGAGATGGACCACCAGTACTTTGTAATTCTAGGTGTTGATCACTGCCAAGCTGTGTCCCAGGTTCGCCAGCCACAGTTGGTGTTTTAGATCCCGTAGAAGATTTTGACGATCCTGTTCCTCGAGATCTTATGTGCACAGCTTTTGTGGACTGTGCAGCTTTTAAAAAATTGGTGGCAACACTTGGTTCGGCGATTCGCCCACCAGCAGCAAGAGCTGCCTCTTGTATCGACAAAGGGCCATTCACAGGAATTGATTGGGCAACTGGTTTCTTAGAACTATTTCGTGACTTGTTCAAAGCATTTGACACTTTTGGAGGTGGAGGTGCAGATTGTGCAGGTGCTTGATGCAACTGAGATGGTGGCAATTGCACTTGTACTGGTTGCACTGGAACAGGCACCGGAACAACATGCACCGGGACTGGCAATGGTGAAGGGGCTGTAACACATTTCACCTCAGGAGTTGTAGTAGTAACCATTGGATTGTGATGTGGCAGACCTCCTGCATGCACAGTTTATATAAGCACAAAAAATAACAGCAAAGACCACCCCGAAGATCACATGAAAAAAAATTACAGTTGTGATACCTGGTCTTAGTGTGGACGATCTGGTCGTCCCAATGGCCAAGGAAAATGCCTTTTGTGCTGCCTTTAGTTCCTCCGACATAGTTGCATTGGGTATTTTAGGGGTAGCAGGCTTGGTTGACCCCTGACGCCTGCAAATAAGCGCCCATCTCTGGAAAAAAATTAACATTATCTTATTAAACTACAGCTGTCTACATGAGGAAAATGGGGCAAAATCAACCATGGTTATCAGTTATCATCAGTCACAACTGCCAGATGCACGAGTGCACAAAAGAACTCAATTAGGATGGGGTGAAAACTCTAATATAGGCTTAGATGAAAAGCGATCAAACGATTGCAACAGCTGCACACCTGATTTTTTAAATACTTGCACTGTGTGCAAGGAAGTGCCTACTCTTCCATTATAGAATTGTTGCAAAGCATGTAACCATAAGTTGGGCGACTTCAGGAATGGTAATCCCATATAGGCGAATAAGAATGAACAAAGCATAATGATGTGTACTGGTATGCAATTGACAAGGTGATCTTACCTGTTGAAGTTGAAGATGCGTTCTTGTACTATCAAATTTAAATTTATGCAGAATTTCCATCCAATTTCCTTCACCGTGCTTCTGTACACCTGCTCCTAGTTCCACGTCCTCCTCTCTGGACCATGGTTTAGGCTTCTTTTTCTTTTTGGGATGTCCATTCGGGTCCAAAGGATCAGCAGATGACCCTGTATGGGAGGGCTGCTTTGAGCTGGAAACTGGACCTGTACCATTTGTTAGACGGTGACCAGGCACAAGCTGTTTATCAGATGGAACACGCACTATCTTTTCATTTGGAGTGTTTAGCACAGCAGCTTCTGAGTTGACACGTTGACCAGAGGCTTGTTCACGTGAAGATCCGGTGATTATAGTCTGAAATTGCATGACAGGATCAGATGCCATTCTACAGAACCACAGGCCTCAAAAGAATACCATGCAAAATTGCCAAAGAAACTAGAGGTTAGGTGGTTTTGTGCATCACATTCCATACTTCTCCATAAACAAAAATTGGTTGCCCTTTTATGTCTTTCTACACACATGTAGTTCAAGAGTGTCTGCATGCACTATAAGTGTGCCACCACACACTATTTTAACTTGTAAATTATTAGGTGGAAGGGAAGGCCACACACTGAGAAAGAAAACATTTTTCCCATGCATTTTCACATCCATAAAGGAACTTTTTGTTGCCCTATTTGTAGTCAAAACACACAGAGCTCTATCTTCCAGTTGATAATGAAGCACCAATCAAGCTTTGAACACTGCCAGTATGGAGCATCAATAATAGTCTTTGAATATGTTTGTCCATATTCTGTCTATCTCAAACTATACACAATAGCATAACTACTAAGTTATTGAACAACATATATTAGTATCAAAGTATAAACTGTGCTTGAGGAAGCCAACAATAATAGTAACACTGTATATCATCAGACAGATACTGAACAGTGATAAAATAGATCATGACCATAATCAAATAATATGTGCAGCAACTGCCTCGTATGGACCCAAAATGACAAAACACACAAGAACTAAATAGAACAGGATGTGGTTTGTTTGGTCTCCCAGTTAAATCGGCAGGTAACTACATAATCACCAGAAAAGAAAGGTGGGAAAAAAGGGGAAATTAACCAGTTTTAGCATCTAGACTCGAAAGGAGAATCCATTATACGAAATTATAGGCTTCGGTTGTACAAGATATGGTCTTTCCAGAAAGTGATACCTTGGCAAACGATGTGGCCTCAGCTAATGCTTCATTACCCGGAGCAGGAACAATCTCAATCTCACATTCTAGATCACTCCCATCGTCCTACGATTATCGGTCACAGCAGCACAGCACCATTAGAGAAACGAACCACCAACACTACAACAACTGATCTACTACCTTAAAATTTCAATGAATTCCGAATGAAAGAAAAATCTCGGGTCTTTTGCGAGTGCGAACCAGGGGCAGGGCGGCGGGCTCGACGCTCTCGACGAACTCGTGGCCGTAGGCGAGGTGGCGCCACAGCATCTGGTACTCGCGTGCGGGGTGATCCCCGTGCTCGTCTTCCGCACCAGCGCCCTCCAGTCGATCCCCTTCCCAGCCCCGACCTGCTTCCCCATCTCCTGCAGCATCGTCAGGATCGTCGCCGGCTGGTACCTGGGGGAAGCAGAGGTTCGGGGGCAGCGCCGGTGAAACGAAACCCTAGAACGACCCGCCGCCGCCGCGGGTGGCTGGGGGAGTAGGCGAAACGGAGAACGAGAGAGAGAGAGATGGGAGATGGATTACCTGTGTAGGATGAGGTAGGCGTCGTCCTCGGAGAAGTTGCGCTTCCGCTTCGCCGCCTCGGCGGCGACCGCCGCCACCGCCGCCGCCGCGTCCATCTCGGAGTGTAACCGACTCGTCGGCGTTTGGCCGGGGAACTCCTTCATCCTTTTTTCCCTTCTTTTCGATTTGTTTGTTGAGAGCGAAGAGGGAGGGGCTAAGTCATAGGCCCCGTTTGAGATAAAAATGAGGGCTGAAGGCGATCTTCATCCCGATTTTATCTCGGTTTCCGTTCGTTAACACGTTTTACAAACTAAAAAAATTTAAAGTTATCTTAAAATATAAAAAATATTTATATTAAGTTTATTAATGGTTTTTTACATACGCATCCATTACGATAATATTTTCTTTGATTGAGTAGATATGTGGACACCAGATTATTTCAAACATTATCATCTAAAAACTATTAATACATAATTAATTGAATTTTTAATAATTATAAATTTTAAAAACAGATTTATTTGATAATTTTAAAGAAAATATATAGAAAATTTTCACAAACCGTTTAAAAGACATGAGTCTTGATAACGAGGCATAGTAGCTGAGGAAAGAAGCGGTCATGGTCTTTTTTCCTGCTCCTAGTGTAAATAATCCAGCCTAAACACTGGCCCTAAGATCTAAATAAGTTGAAGCCTCCTTAGCTTTTGCCAATGGCAAATTATAGAATCTGAGTGTTTGTTTAATAGTAAAATTTCTCCACTATCGTTATAACACATGGGCACATAACCAGTTTCATGAGAAGTTGACTGAATTCCTAAAATTTTTATAGTTTAGTGAACCTCCTGTAAAACGGCTTCCTACCTCATTTCCAAAGGAAAATAGGTATTACGAGCTCATGATTTCTTTCCTTCGAGAAGTCCCCTCTTCCTTTCTCTCTCTACTTCTTCTTCTGATCTCGTCCACGAAGTAATTATTATAAAAATTCATGTGATGTATTTACCGTGAACCATCCAAAAACATCCAAAGGCATTAGCTCAAATATCTCTATTTTTAAAATAGTACGATATTCAAAAGAGTACAACGTTCTATTCAACGGCGGAGCCAGAATTTGAACGGTTAGGAGCCCAACTTACTAAATGATAATTAATGCAGAAAAATAGCATGACAGTTAGTCCTATCTTCTAAAAACCTCACACGGATGATAAACGGATAATATACACGTGTTTTGACAACACAAGAGAATTTTCGCCTTATTATGTTGCCCCAAGTAGAAAATACATAACAAACATCATAGCAATTAAAAAACAAGACATAAAATTATATAAGTATATTAGTTAAATTTAACCTCGACGGTCAGCAATTTACTATATTTGTAGATGTGGATATTATGGATATCAGGTATCTGCATGGCCGATATATCCGACTGCTAGAGGAGGTGGGTCATGGCTATGGTATTTGTAATTGTATGTATCTTAGTTGTTAAAGAGTTTTTTTTTCAGTTAAGGTAGGACTTTAGGTTCCAACTAAGTTATCTTTTGTAATACTAAAGGAAGCTCAAACCGAGTCCGGTTGGGTTTCTTACTTGTAGCCTTGCCCTTTAACATATATAAGAGAGGTAGAGAGCGCTCCAAGGACATATATCACAACCCGATCGTCGGGTCAACATAATACACTCGACGGATACAATCCCTAAACAGGAGTCACGTATTACCTCTCATCGAGAGGGCCTGAACTTGTTTAAACCTTTGTCCCCACAATCCATCCACTTTTCGATCTTGTACGCAACATCAATAGTTGACGCACAAGGTAGGGGTGGCGTCGAGTTTCTCGTCAACGAGCGGTATGGAATCAACTTCAGGAGTCGTCAAATTTGTCTTCCCTCCAAGGTATGAGTTTCATTTCGATGATCTCAATTTTGTCGTCGACAAATTTAGCAATCTTTTCCTCTCTGACTCATATTCGAACCAGTCGGTGGGGCTCAAGACTTCCTCACTCCCATTCAGTCTCCCGAATGTGGCCGAGTGTGGACCCCCGTTTTTGGAACGGAAATCTTTCATGTTCTTAGTACCATTCCCCTGGATCGAGTAGTTGGTACCCACGAATACAGTACTGAATAATCAGGTGCGCATGCACGAACAGTCTTACAATGAAGTTATTACAACCATAGGCCCGAAGGCAATGTTTAACACACAGGACCTTATGGTCCGAATACACCACAAAAGCAAAAATTAGATACGGCGGCGGAATAGAGGCGGCGGCATGTCAATTGCCACGAGGCAACGCCAGGGCTAAGACCTAGTAAGCGCCTTCACTTCTTCGCCTTCCCGGTAGTAGGCGTAAGGATCCTCGATTCTTCGTTCCCACCATATGAAGGTTTGTGCGTATAGTAAGGGTGAGTACCAACCGTACTCGGCAAGCCAACACGGAAGTGATGCATATGCTAGGGTTATTCAAGAAATGGTGGAGCTATTTTGCATAAAGCCAATTTTCACAAATCTTTTCACAAGCCTATCAACTAGCCAAGTCAAGTTTTAGTTCCATAGTTCATTAATTCGGCGACGGTTACGTCTACCATCCATCGTGATTCCAAGGATGGCTTCCGCCTCCAGGTTCGTCATGATTTTCGGGAGTCCACCCTTCTCGCATCTCGAGAAGTTGATCCACCAGTGAACAAAAGTAATCATGCGGACCATCCCAGCAGTTTTAAGTTTAAAGTCTAGCCAAGGCGAAAGTCTTGTCACGATGCTCTATATCCGCGAGCACGGCTATTCGAATAGATTGATTCATTCACACTTTGCAGTGGATGTACACTTTACCCGTACTCCGCGCAGCCCAACGAATGAGCCTACGTCCCAACACATGAGACGGTCACGGCAAAGCCTTTCGATAACCTCACTTTGGCAGTACCCGCTCTATGAACTTAAGCCCTCATGCACTCTAGCCGTCATTTTCTAGCGGTGAGAGGAGTTCGCGCACCGGGGTAAGGGAAACTTCTCAATCTTTAAGTTCAATTAATATTGATTTAATTCCACCATCCACAACATAGGCCGCAGCCTCATCCTCATCACATAAACCACATCACAAAGAACCATCTATGCAAGGATAATGCCTCGCTCGGCTATCTAGTCACTAGGTCTATACCCATTCGAGAAGTACGGTTGTGCGGCTCGTTTCCGGCTATCTCATGGCTCGGTCCTTAATTGACCAGGGTCGGCACTTGCCTTTTCCGGAATCCACCCAAATCATCCGGCCGAGTCTAAAACATTTGTATAGCATTTTCAATTTTCATCAAACTTAGTTCATCATTCTCATGGCCATGTGGCGCTCATGTCTCCACGAGCCGCATTCAACTACCTTCCCTAAGGTAGTTGCCCAAGCACAAAGCTCCTTTGTAAAATCATGAGTATGCGGGGATCTAGTATAAGTAGGGCTAAGCATTTTTACCAAAGTTAGACTCGGTCATATCACATCGAAGGTTACAAAGAATAATTCTAATGGTGATCAACATCAAAGCGGGGTATATCAAGCATAGGTACTCCTTTGTGTATAGCATGCAATTTTATAATTTGAAATCAACATCATTTCACGAAGTAGGTTCAATATGTTCAAAGAGTGTGATGACTTTCCTTGCTCACATGCTTGAGGGGTGGTGTCTTCAACGGGTCGATGCCTGGTCTCTTCAGTGCTACTCGTACGTGCGAAAAATCAATCGATTCCGATTAGAATCCCATATAGCACCAAAAGGTCAAAAAGATTCGAAAAGTCTCGAAACGATTCCAAGCGCTAAGCCCAACTTTCTACTTAAGTTTGTACTACGATCCTGCATGGCTCGATACCGCTCGTGGACCCCGTTTTGGAACGGAAATCTTTCGTGTTCTTAGTACCATTCCTGGATCGAGTAGTTGGTACCCACGAATACTGATCTTGAATAATCGGTGCGCATGCACGAATAGTCTTACAATGAAGTTATTACAACCATAGGCCCGAAGGCAATGTTCAACACACGGACCTCATGGTCCGAATACACCACAAAAGCGAAATTAGATACGACGGCGGAATAGAGGCGGCGGCATGTCAATTGCCACGAGGCAACGACCGGGGCTAAGACCTAGTAAGCGCCTTGACTTCTTCGCCTTCCCGGTAGTAGGCGTAAGGATCCTCTCGATTCTTCGTTCCCACCATCGAAGGTTTGTGCGTATAGCAAGGGTGAGTACCTACCGTACTCGGCAAGCCAACACGGAAGTGATGCATATGCTAGGGTTATTCAAGAAATGGTTGGAGCTATTTTGCATAAAGCCAATTTTCACAAATCTTTTTACAAGCCTATCAACTAGCCAAGTCAAGTTTTAGTTCCATAGTTCATTAATTCGGCGACGGTTCGTCTACCATCCATCGTGATTCCAAGGATGGCTTCCCGCCTCCGGTTCGTCATGATTTTCTGGGAGTCCACCCCTTCTCGCATCTCGAGAAGTTGATCCACCGGTGAACAAAAGTAATCATGCGAGACCCATCCCAGCAGTTTTAAGTTTAAAGTCTAGCCAAGCGAAAGTCTTGTCACGATGCTCTATATCCGCGAGCACGGCTATTCGAATAGATTGATTCATTCACACTTGCGGTGGATGTACACTTTACCCGTACTCGCGCAGCCCAACGAATGAGCCTACGTCCCAACACATGAGACGGTCACGGCAAAGCCTTTCGATAACCTCACATTGGCGACCCGCTCTATGAACTTAAGCCCTCATGCACTCTAGCCGTCATTTTCTAGCAGTGAGAGGAGTTACAGCGCACCGGGGTAAGGGAAACTTCTCAATCTTTAAGTTCAATTAATATTGATTTAATTCCACCATCCACAACATAGGCCGCAGCCTCATCCTCATCACATAAACCACATCACAAAGAACCATCTATGCAAGGATACTGCCTCTGCTCGGCTATCTAGTCAGTTAGGTCTATACCCATTCGAGAAGTACGGTTGTACCGGCTCGTTTCCGCTATCTCATGGCTCGGTCCTTAATTGACCAGGTCGACACTTGCCTTTTCCGGAATCCACCCAAATCATCCGCCGCCCCAGTCTAAAACATTTGTATAGCATTTTCAATTTTCATCAAACTTAGTTCATCATTCTCATGGCCATGTGGCGCTCATGTCTCCACAGGCCGCATTCAACTACCTTCCCTAAGGTAGTTGCCCAAGCACAAAGCTCCTTTGTAAAATCATGAGTATGCAGGGATCTAGTATAAGCAAGGCTAAGCATTTTTACCCAAGTTAGACTCCGGTCATATCACATCGAAGGTTACAAAGAATAATTCTAATGGTGATCAACATCAAAGCGGGGTATATCAAGCATAGGTACTCCTTTGTGTATAGCATGCAATTTTATAATTTGAAATCAACATCATTTCACGAAGTAGGTTCAATATGTTCAAAGAGTGTGATGACTTTCCTTGCTCACATGCTTGAGGGTGGTGTCTTCAACGGGGTCGATGCCGGTCTCTTCAGGTGCTACTCGTACGTGCGAAAAATCAATCGATTCCGATTAGAATCCCATATAGCACCAAAAGGTCGAAAAGATTCGAAATAGTCTCGAAACGATTCCAAGCGCTAAGCCCAACTTTCTACTTAAGTTTGTACTACGATCGCCCGGAAAACTCCAAGTTTCGCCATCGGGTCGACGACTTAGGGTTTTCGTAAACGATGATCGCGATCTGTTCGAGAAAACGGACTTGAAAATATCCGCGGAGGGATTGGGCTAAAGGTTTTGAAGGTCAGAGCTCAAAATGGAAACATATTAAAATGGCGAGAAAGGTCTAAACGAAATTCGGATTCAAAAACAACGCAAACGGAATTTCGGAAAAGTCCGGATTTGATTTCCAAATTTTTCACCGAGAAATCATGCAAGAAAATAATTTATTTTTGCCCAAAATTTTACTCAAGTCTTCCCAAAATATTTTTCCAAATTTTCTAAAATTTTTCCAAAATTTTCCCTATTTTTCTTTTTTTTTTTCTTTTTTTTTCCCCGTGCCTGTTCATTGCCCGCCATACGTTCGACCGGGGTTTGGCCAAGCAGAGCGGCGCGCGGCGCATGCGCATGAAAAAAAAAGACCGCCGGCGGGGCTTAGCGGCGACGGCGGGCCTCGGGGAGATGTGGTGGGGCACGGGGGCTTTGCGCTCGGCGGCGACGGCGTTGGCGCTCGGGCGGGGAGAGAGCGGCGGCGGTGCGGCAAGGGGCGGGCGCCGGCCCTTTATAGGTGCGGCCGAGAGGGCGCGGCGTGGGCGGGAGGTAGAGATGGGAGGGCCCGACGTGGCGCGGGCGGTGGCGACACGCGGCGTGGCGCGGGGATGGCCGGGTACGGGCGGGCGCGACGCGGCGGGCGCAGCGCGCGCGGCGGGGTCGGCGCGGCGTGGGGTGTCCGGCGCGGCGGCGCGTGGCGGCGAGGGTGTGGGCGCGGGCGCGGGGCCGTACGGCGGCGTGCGCGTGGCGCGGGCGCGCGGGCGCGCGGCCGGGCGCGCGGGTCCGCGCGCGGCGCGCGCAGAGAAGGTAAGGCCGTGCGCGCGTGCGAGGCGGGCTGGCGGCCGGCGCGGCGCTGGCGCGTGCGCGCGCGCGGGCGCGGCGGCGGCGCGTACGGCGTCAAACACCGCGCGATATGAACATTGCACTTTTCTATTTTTCCGATTTTCAATTTTAATTTCCCATTTCTATTTTTCTCTCTCCTAAAAATTCCAAAATAAATTCCTATAATTCAAAAATAATTTTTAATATAATATTTTCAACTTTTCTCCACTTTTATTTTCCCACATTATTTTTCATATTTATTTATTTAAAATCCCTCTTTTCTAATTTCATTATTCACCCCATTTATTTTCCAAAATTTTCTGGATTTGAGTACGACTCCCGAATATTTTATTATTTATTTTGTGTCCTAATTTATCTTCTCCCAACCACAATTTCTATTTTATATCTCCCAAATCGCATTTTCATAAATCCGCGCTTCTCCGATTTCTTTTTTAAAAAAATCCCTAATACGGACTTTCGCATTTTTCATTCCGACAAACTCGAGATCATCCAAAAACACCGAAAGGGAATTGATCATGACCAAATTTAGGCAAGCGAGCGGCAAATAAGAAGCAACAAACCGAGAAAGAAGCAACAAGCGGAGGTTTTTGAAAGTTCCGATTTTTACATTCCGATTTCGTTTCTTCGATTTTCGGGATGTTACACCGAGGCATGCTCAGATCAGATTTCCTTGTCTCGGCTTTAAATCGGTTAGGAGTCAACACCATTGGCTTATCCAACCGGCATCTCCAACAACGCGCCATCTATCAACCATGTCCGACACGAGCCTAGGAAGGTGGGCGTTTTGATTCCCTGCTCGATGACTCCTGCAGCATCATGAAAATCATCTACGACTTGGACCACTCGGAGGACTACGCCAGATTTAGCACGGAAACAATTTACAGCTCTGAGAACTTCGACGACTATACCCTGCTTAGGGAAGTCTTTATGGTGGAGCTCCTGAGGATGAGCAAGCTTGGATCGCGAGGGAAGCAGACAAGGGGCGCCTGCGCAAGGAGGAAGAGGACCACTTATGGAGACAACGCGACCTAATGCAACGAGGGTGTGTGGCACATGACAACATAATCCAAACCCGCATTGACAATACCAACGTCTTCATCACACCACAACAAAACGTTATGGTGGTTGTAACCCTGCTTGACACCTTGATTGATGCTGCCCCGGACGGCACCATGACGCCAACACTCAATAAGGTCAAAGGCATGATGGTTGCTGCGGTTGCACAATAAGAAAAGGGAGCTGGAGGCACTCGGTGACCAAGCCAACCGTCGAAGGAGTCCATTGCTGAGACACCCAAGACTCGGTGGGCAATCGACCAAGTCAACCACCATCTCTTCACCCTTTAAGGGAACGCCGGTCGGTTGCGGCGATCGGGGCCACACCGCTTCGAATCTTCAACGTCGCGAGGCAGAAAACCACATATCAAATCCATCAATCAGAAACTGTGATTACAATCATTGTGAAGACGGCCACCACGATGGTTGTCATAGACGAGAGGATGGTCATGGACATCGGGAATGTGAAGACCTTAGGATTGAGCTAGATCATCATCACCGAGAGAGAGAAGATCATGATCACCACAGGAATCGCCACTCACCCCGTCGCTCGCCCCGATGACCCGCATCGTCGGATTATGGTGATAGGAATAGCGACATTCACCCTGAGATCTGCATCGAGTGGATTGGCCGGTCGGCTTCAAGCCAACCGGTATCGAGAACTATGATGGCAAAACCGACCCCGAGCCATGGCTCACCGTCTACAACTTGGCCATCGCATAGCGGGAGAAAATAGCAAAGCCATGGCGACTTATTTGCTCGTGGTGCTTGCCGATTCAAGAAGGGCTTTCGGGGCTTCCACGTGGATCAATTGGTTCTGGAGTGAGCTTCAGGATCGGTTCGTTGCGAACTTTCAAGGGACTTAAGGGCCCGATACTCAGTTTGATCTCTACCACGACATACAACGAAAGAACGAGTCACTAAAAGATTACATCCGTGTTTCTTCGAGACCCGCAACAAGATTCTAGAAGTCATGGACAACATCATCATTGCTGCTTTCTAGAAGGGGATCCATGACGAAAACCTCATTGGCAAGTTCACCTGCAAGCCACCACTTACCATCATCAAACTCTTCGAGACAGCCAACTCATATGCCAAGCCAGCTAAAGCCATCACTGCCGCGTGTGAGGACAAGTAGCCGAGTGCTCCACGTCCGAAGAAGGATAACAACGACTACTGCAAGAAGGACTGCAAGCGAAGGCCCGAAGACCTGGCAGTTACAACATCCAACTACCAGTCACAACGCCCGCGCTTCAACAGTTATGATCAAATCATGAACGGCCCTGCCCAAATCATTCGAATTCTAAGCACGCTGCCAAGGACTACTTCATATTCAAAAAGATTATCGAAGACTATGCCAAATAGCTGAAGCTCACGGTTGGAGAAGGAACCTCATGACAGAACAAGGATAACGTCGAGGAGGCCAACTGTTGACGGTCCTTAAATGCCAAATTCGACCGTCGGCTCCTACATAAAACCAAATAAAATAGAACGCCAAACTTAATGGTAGGGTTTATTACTAACCATTTCCACAAGTGTTGGTAAATGTTTGTATGCGGAGATTTTGGATGAAAATGCACTGCCATGCGACGAAATACACCTCCAGACCAATCAAACATGAGTATACGGATTGGAGGGCCCACAAATGAGTGCAAAACTGACATAATTGAGGTCTATCCACCGTGCACCGTCATAAAGGCCCACATGTCATACATTGGGAAGAAGGTCTATGGCTATGGTGGTTTGCCTGGTTTGGCCGAACCAGGGTTCAGCCGAATCAGGGGGTGGCACTTGTTGGTATTTGATACGGTCACAGATAAATCCGCAAGCACACGGATACCGTTGTAGCATTTCACCCAGGAGTATTCCAAGGGTATCATTATTTGTTTTTCCGCATGGAAGGCGGCTATGTAAAGCATAAGTCAATATATTCATAATTATGCTATGATCAATATACCATAGTCTAAATAGGGGTAAATAATAGTAATGATAATTGGATAGTGCGACACACAAAAGAATCATCTCAATAAATAAACTAGCTAGTGGAGAAAGACAAAAGAAATAGCTATGGTTTCATATGTACTTCTATATTTGTCATGCTTAGTTGGTACAACAATTATATACTTATACATGGCTAAGCCTTAGTTCTAGGCACCCATGTACTATCGAGAGACCACTCCCTACTGGTCTGCCGGCGTGGTTATGGCATTTTATGGACTCTTACGTCATACCCGAACATGGATGAATATAAAGGATGACTGGGTGTCACCACCTGCGGCCTACCTCACTTTTCGTGGGGCACATCTGCATCCAACGATATTTAATTAACCCAAGTACCATGCTTACATTAATAAATAATGACATTAATTCCTCCGGGACTCCCACCCTACGGATGGACAAGTTAGAACTAGTGCAAGCCGTTAAGATCATTGGGCCGATGTTGTGGCATAGATTGACTAGCCTAAACATGTATAGTTTACAAAAGAGATATAAACTACTCATAGACCATATAATTGACAAAGAGTATATGAACTACGAACACAATTAAATAAACAAGATAATTCTATTATTGAGCTCATTGTCTTACAAGAAGAATAAAGTACTAAAGACATACCTGAATCTCCGAGAAGATTAGGAAACCAAAAAATATTCTAAGCCTAAACTCCACTAAGCTAGAGTAAAATAAATATAGAATAGAGAGATTGCTTCTTGAGTGTGTGTTGTGAAGTGAAGATTTGATCTCCTTTTATAGCCTTCTTATGACGGTTGATTAGGTCGGTAACTCCCACAACCGCCATTAGGAGGCAATCAAAAGTTGCCATGTGGAAGGTGCTGGTGAGGGGTGCCACCCCTAGTTTGGCCGAGTCCTAGTTCGGCCAAACCAAGGCAACCGCCTTAGCCCACTGATCTTCTCCAGAGGCTGACAGGTGGGCCCCTTGTTCGATGCACGGTGGATTAGCCTCAAATTTAAGTCGGTTTGGTCTGATTTGTGGGCCCTCCAATCCGTGTGCTCTCACGTGATTCGTCGAAAGTGTGTTTCTTTTCATGCAGACACATTTCTCCTTCATATTTCTTCGACACAAGTGGAACTACATAATTTGTAACTAATATACGTGTAGGAAATGGTAGTTCTCTTTTATGTATCGAGGTAATTGATGTGCTCATTCCATTTGCAACACACAACTCAAGTGGAAATATTAAACTTTCATATTTAGGCTACTATGTAATAGAGTTAGAATATGAAGAAAGAGTGAGGGAAAGCTCCGGAGGAGTGCTGAAGATGTCGGTATTCTCTCCGGGGAAGTTCTGGAGGAGTGCCGGAGTTGACACTCTCTCCTCTCTTGTACCTTGATGAATGCTTCTTTAATAAAGTAAGTTTTTGGGATTTATTTTTGGTATTTAATTTTCTTGTTTAAGTAAGATATATTCTCATCGTTGCGGGTTCGTCGCTTAGTACTTATATTAAGTGCTATAGTAATAGAACTCTAAATAAAGAAGAAAGTTTCTGCGTGAGGCTAGAATAGTAATCAATAACATAGAGGTGATGTATAGGTTAAAGGTTATCTTTGTTTGTTGTGTGCTTCATGGATTGCGGGGGTAGGCGACGGTGATGACAACTCTATCCGTCCTTTGTAATCCTCCATATTCGGGTACATCATAGAGCCATAGGCCAGACTAAAATGGCAGAACAAGGGAGAGCCGGTGCCCAAAGCAATTGATAGAGTTTTACCTTAACTTAATTCAAGAATATTAATTGATAGGAATCCTCTCTATCCTAAGCCTTCCGTTAGTTGTTGTCCTTGGACGAACCTGTTCTTTTTTTGATGGGGAAACAATAGGAGAGGCTCCTGCTGCAGATATATTAACTAGAGAGTTGTAACACAATAGACTGTACAGGGGAGGGAGTAGATTACAAGTTGTCAATCCATGATTGCCAAATTGGACGGTCTAGAGCCTTTACCCTATGCAAAAGTAAGGTAAAACCAACCTTAAAAGACTGCTTCCAAAGGCTGAAAGAAGGTGTTGCATTGTTAAAAATCGGATCATTCCTTCTTTTCCAAATGTGCCAAAGAGCTATGGCTATTACTTCCAGGAAGAAATTACGTCTAAAAGAAAGTTTGGCTATCATCATCATATTCATAAATTCCATATTGGTTGACCATTGAATTCCAAGGAAATTCCAGCATCGAGTTGCAAGCGGGCATGTGAAGAAGAGAGTAAAACAATATGTGAAGAGTTGCAAATTGCATAGTGTGATCTAGTTGTAGTTTGAATTTTTTTCCTTTGAAGCATATCTCTTGTATTTAGGCGATCCATGAAGAGCAGCCAGAGAAAGACTTTAAGCTTTTACAGTACATTTACTCTTCCAGATGTATGTCAATGGTATTTCTGGTTGTATATGGGAGAAGAAGAGAGTAGACCGTCTCTGTTGAATATTTTGTAGTGTTCCAATTGTACACCCATTGATCATGATTTGAGGTGAGAGATGTGTTTTGTATGATGGAATATACCTGGGACCATGAGTGTGTGACATGAGTGGTGAGAGGGAGGTGAAAGAGCTCGAGATATGTTGTTCAAGTTTGAGAACCCAAAAGCAGAGACAAGTCTTCTTCTTTTGTAAAAGAGTATAAGATTTGAAATTGATCCTATCGTAATTGTCCATGCCATTTGTCTTTCTAGAAAAAGTCGTGTCCCCACTTTGAATGCGAATGATTGATATATTCTGAAAAGGGGAAATAGGCAAAAATGTATTTCCACCAAAAAGAACCAATTTTTTAGTAGGCATGAGGCGACAAGTTTGCATTATGATAATATTTGTTCCATACTAGGTTCACCCAAGGAAGGTTAGATTTATTCAAAAATTTATCAAGCTATTTCATGAGGAGGGATATATTCTAATATTCAAGATTTATAATGCCAAGCCCCCATTTTCTTTTGGTTTACGGACCAGATCCCATGATGCAAGGAGTGTGACTTGACCGAGATATCATATGATTTCCTCCAAAGGCAGTGTCTTCTGGCATGATCAATATGAGTGATAATCTTTTTAGGCAATTTCAGGGTACACATATAGTAGGTGGGTAAGGCAGAGAGGACTGAATTCACCATGGTTAAGGTAACACAAGATTGGGGATAGCCTTCTTTCCACTCTATCGACTAGAGGACCAAAGTCAATGATATTTTATTTGTGGCTCCCCATGGGGAGTCCCAACTAAGTGAAAGGTAAACAACCTTTCTTGCAACCGAAAGTTCCTGCCAAGATATCCAGTTTGTTTTCATCAACATTGATGGGTACATGCAAGATTTGTGGTAGTTGATCTTTAAACCCGAGTTATCAACAAAAGATTGCAAAAGGCCTTTTAGGCAGAAGAGTTCTCGTTGGTTTGTTCTCAAGCTAATGAGTGTATCATTGACATACTGAATAATGGGAAAATTGCCTGAAGAGTCTGGGATTGGTAGAGACAACATATTCTGATTGTGTGCTTTGTTGATAATGGAGCTTAAAAGATCTGCAGCTAATACAAAAAGCAAAGGGGAGAGGGGATCTCCTTGCCTGACACCTCTTTTACATTTGAAATAGTTTCTAGGGACTCCATTGAGAAGGATTGAGGTGCTAGCTTTTTGAAAAATGTCTTGAACCCAACCTATCCAATTCTCACCAAACCCTTTATGCCCTACCATGTTCTTAGATTATGCACAAACATTCCCTATGATTAGATACCCTTGGAATACTCTAAGGTGAAGTGCTACAGTGGTATCTATGCGCTTGCGGATTTATCTGTGATCGTAACAATACCAACACTAACCCACACGGTTTCCAAGATATCAGGGCTTAATTGAATCACATCTTCGGTGGCCCCTTAGCCTACGAATCCTAGCGGAAGCAGAAGCTAATTGATCGCGAGATCAACACCGTCCAGCCGAAAGTGCCCCAATATCTACAATGGTCCGAAGATGTAATTAGGTTTGACCGCTCGGATCATCCTGATCGAGTGGCTAACCCAAGGTGGTACCGCTTGGTATTAGACCCGATCATAAAAAAATCAAGCTCAAGGTATTAGACCTGATCATAAAAAAATCAAGCTCAAGCGTGACCTCATCGATGGAGGCAATGCGCTTAATATTTTGTTCGTCAAGACACTGGATGAGATGAAGATACTAAGATCCTAGTTGAGGCCGAGCACTGCTCTATTTCATGGGGTTATACCCAAGTGGTCTTCGACACCACTTGGGCAAATAACCCTTCCTGTCACCTTTGACACCCGAGATAATTTTTGGACTAAAAATGTTTGTTTTGAGTTCCTAGATTTCGAAGTAGCATATCACCCAATCTTGGGAAGGCCAGATCTTGTCAAATTTATGGTTGTCCCCCATTACCTACTTGATGATGAAGATGTCAAGACCACAGGAAGTTATCTCATGAGAAAGCACTTGGGTGAGAAGAAATCCGATTGGCTGCATCAACATCTCAAGAAGGAGAAGTCTCTGCCAAGAAGATAGCAAAGTCCGGAGGAGGCGACGCCAAGACCAAGAAGATCTCTCTTGATCTGACTGATCCTTCCAAGACGACCGTTATTGGAGCCGAATTAGATTATAAATAGGAAAGCACGCTCATCACCTTTCTTCAAAATAATAATATAAAGATATATTTGCATGGAAACTATGTGATATGCCTGATATTCTGAGAGAGGTGATCAAGCACTCCGTAAATGTAAATGAAGATGCTAAGCCCATAAAACAATGACTCCATTGTTTCACTCAAGAACGACGTGAAACCATCAAGGAAGAGTTAACCAAGCTCTTGACAAAATGATTTATCAAGGAAGTTTACCACCCGGATTGGTTGGTTAACCTAGTTTTGGTCCGGAAGAAGACAAGACAATGGCGTATGTGTGTCGATTACATAAACCTCAACAAACCTGTCCCAAGGATCCCTTCGGTTTGCCTTGTATCGATCAAGTCATGGACTCCACGGCTGGATGCGAGCTACTCAGCTTTCTCGATTGTTATTCGGGATACCATCAGATCAACTTGAAGGAAGACGATTCCCTCAAGACCTTCTTCATCACACCGTTCGGTGCGTATTGCCATATTACCATGCCTTTTAACCTGAAGAATCCTAGGGCTACGTATCGGCGAAAGATTCAACGGTATTTGCAGATGCAGCTCAGGCACAATGTGGAAGCCTATGTTGAAGACATGGTGATCAAGTCTAAGGTCAAGGAAGATTTCATCGCTAATTTGAAGGAAACTTTCCAGAATATTCGGGTTTTCAGAATGAAGTTGAATATAGAGAAGTGTCTTAGGAGTACCGTCAGAGAAGCTGCTTGGTTTCATGGTGTCACATCATGGAATCGAGGCTAACCCGGAGAAGATTAAAGCCATACTCAAGATGGAGATGTCGAGTACTCAGAAGGATGTTCAAAAACTTACTGGGTGCATGGCGTCCCTTAGTTGATTCGTCTGCTGACTCGAGGAGCGTAGCATGCCTTTTCTCAAGTTGCTCAAGAAGGTTGACGATTTCAAGTGGACTCTTGAAGCTCAGTTAGCCTTTGAAGATTTCCAGAAGTTCATAACAACTCCTATTGTGTTGGCTTCTCCAATGCCCAAGGAGTCATTGCTAATGTATGTTTTAGCTACTCCGCTAGAGGTCAGCACTGTCTTGGTAGTAGAGTGAGAGGAGGAAGGACATATTCAAAAAGTCCAAAGGCCTATTTATTTCGTCAGTGAAGTTTTGGCCGACTCGAAGACCCATTACCCACATATCTATAAGCTACTATATGGTGTGTTGATCACTGTCAGGAAGTTGTGCCAATACTTTCAGAGTCACCCAATGTGAGTTATGACTTCTTTTCTTGCTTAGCGATGTTCTGCGTAACTATGAGGTGACTGGTAGAATTGTTAAGTGGGCCTTGGAACTAATGGCGCTGGATATAACCTTCAAAGCCTGTACTACTATTAAGTCTCAAATTTTGGTTGGCTTTGTTGCCGAGTGGACAGAAGTCCAAGTGGAGAAGACTGCAAGCAAGCTGAGTACTGGATGATGCATTTCACTGGCTCTTTGAGAGTTTCGGGAGCTGGCGCTGGAGTTGTTCTTATTTTGTCGATTGGGGAGAGATTGAGATATGTTCTTCAGATTCACTTCTAGGCATCTCAACGTAGCCGAGTATGAGGCATTGCTTCACGGGTTACGTCTTGCTATGTCTTTAGGGATACGGTGGCTGGTAGCTCGAGGTGATTCCCATCTGGTCGTGAACCAAGTCATGAAGGATTGGTCATGTCTGAAAAACAATATGATTCCTTACCGTCAGATGTTTGCAAGTTGGAAGATCGATTTGAAGGTTTGGAGTTAACACATGTACTAAGGCATCACAATGAAGCTATGGATGAGTTGGATAATTTTGGGTCGAAGTGGGAACCTATTCCAACGAACATATTTGTTGAACACCTTTATGAGCCGACTGTGTCGAGGAAGATTGATTCCAAGGAGCCTGTTGGAGAAGGTGCTTCAACAAAAGTTTTGATGCTTACTCCAGATTGGAGGGCACCTTTTATCAAATATCTAGTCGAAGATGAGTTGCCCATTGACCGTAATAAGGCTTAACAGATCCGAGATGAAGCAAGAGCTATGTGATGTATGAGGGAGAACTTTATAAATGGAGTCTGTCTGGTATCCTTATGAGATGCATTCCGATTGAAGAAGGCTCGTAGTTGTTACAAGATATTCACTCGGGTATTTGTGGCAATCATGTCGCTTCCTGTACCTTGGTGGGAAAGGCTTATCGTCAAGGATTCTTTTGGCCGACTGCTATTACTGACGCCGTGAAGATTGTTCAGACTTTTTTTGACAGGGAAACAGTAGGAGAGGCTCCTACCGTAGATATATTAACGGAGAGTTGTAAATACAAGAGGCGTAAAGAGGGAGGGAGTATACTACAAGATTGTCCGGACTTGCGAATGTTGTCAGTGTTTTTGCTAGGTAGATTCATGTATCTACTCAGGAGGTATAGACTATACCCCTTTCTTGGCCTTTTACGGTCTAGGGGCTTGACATGGTGGGGCCTTTCAAGAAAGCGCAAGCAGGGTTCACTCATTTATTTGTCTCCATCGACAAGTTTACCAAGTAGATTGAAGCCAAGCCGGTTGCGACTATTACAACCAAAAGAGCTAGAGATTTTATTCTTAACATTGTACACCGGTTTGGAATGCCTAACAGGATTATTACCGACAATGGTACTCAATTCATGGGAGGAGTATTTAAAGACTTTTGTGAATATTTTGAAATCAAGATATGCGATGCTTCAGTAGCATCCACGAAGCAATGTACAAGTTGAGTGTGCCAATTGGATGGTACTTCAAGGCATTAAAGCCTGAGTCTTTGATAGGCTATGCCCTTATGCTAGCCATTGGGTAGAAGAATTACCGTCGGTCTATGGTCTTTACGTACTACACCCAGTCGGGCTACTAGCTAGTCTCCGTTCTTTCTGGTATATGGTGCCGAGGCAATGTTGCCAAGTGAGATAGAGTTCGAATCTTTACGGGTGCGCAATTTTGATGAAGATCACAATGACCAAGATTGAATGGAGGAAGTAGACTGACTGGAAGAAGCTCATGATATTGCAACAATTCAATCATCAAAGTATCTTCAAGGACTCATACACTATCATAGTTGTAATGTTCGTTCCAGAGCTTTTTTGGTTGGAGATATGGTTCTCAACAAAATTTAGACAGCTAAGGATGGACACAAGTTGCCTTCCCTCTGGGAAGGGCCTCACATTATTTCTGAGGTTACCCGCCCGAGGGCTTACCGACTAAAGAGGAAAGATGCTCGGTTGTTGATAATTCTTGGAACATAGAACAACTACGCCATTTTTACTCTTAAGTCATGTATCTTTTGAGCTCACAAAGAGCCGGGTCTTTGCTAACCCTTTCCTCTAGAGGTTGCACAAATGCACTCTTCCTTCCACTAGTGGTATCTCTTCTCTTTAAGAGGAGAGATCCGACCTTCACAAACTTCTCCCTGCCAACCATAAGTAGATTGGTGGCTAAAGAGTGACACCTAGCTGTCTAGGAGTCCTCAAACTCCAAGAGTAAAAGATGAAGCAAGGATCTCTTGAGGATGAATCAAGTGCTTAACAAATCTTCACGAAGTAAACACGAAGCACTCACACAAGCTCAAAACCACAACTCTCCCACACACACAAAATCCAAACATGAAGATCGGTCAAGAGAGGAAGTGAGAAAGCAACGCTCTAAGTGGATCTCAAAGTGTTGTAAGCCAAGGGCACGAAATGTTCAATGAGAGCAGCAACATTGACTTGAAGGGAGGAGGAGGCTATTTATAGCCACGGCCTCATATCGCCCATTGGAGGCAAAGGTTCTCATTTTTCGAAATTCCAAAATCATTTTGGAAAAGTTTGAACAATACAAATCTCCGAATAATGGGGTGAAAACCAATTTTGAAAAACAAAAAATAATTGTTGAAAAAAATCCAAAAATCACTAGTAGCATTTTCAATCTTTCACATTTGAAAATTCGAAAATCACTTTCGGAGAAATTTTTGGTATTTCATACGATCAAAGATAAATGTAAGCACACGAGATACGCTGTAGCATTTCACCCATGAATATTTTCAAGGGTATTGTATTTATATTTCTGCGGGGAAGGCGGCGGTGTAAAGAGAGAGTTTATACATCATTAATCAACCTATAATTAACTCACCATAGTCTAAATAGAGGGGATAAATATGATAATGGGGTAGTGTGACACACGGAGATTCATCTCTATATTAATGTATAGTGAAAAAACATAAGAGAACTATGATACAAATGTACTTCTTTATTACTAATGTCTAGTATACGGTTAACACATACATGCTTACAAGGCTAGAACTTAGTTCTAGGCACCCAGGTACTACGAGAGATTACTCCCTGCTAGTCTGCAAGCATGATTATGGCATTTACGCACTCTTACGTTATATCCAAACATGGAGGCATACAAAGGACGGATAGGGCTATTACCACCGCCGTCTATCTCACTTTCCGTGGGGCATACCCGCATCCAACGACGTTTATCTAACCCAATCACCATGCTTATCCTAGTAAATAATATCAATAATTTCCCAGGACTCCCACCCTTCGAATGGACAAGTAAGAACTAGTGCAACCCATTAAGGTCATTGGACCGTTACCACCTATCATAGATCGACTAGCCTAATCAAGTGAAGCATATATATGAAGTATATCCTAATCATAAAGCATATAAGTACTAAAGCTATATATGAATTATGAACACAAAAATATAAATAAGATAATTATATTAATTCAACTATAGTCTTACAAGAAAAGTAAAATACTAAATACATATCGGAATCTCCGAGAAGACTATAGGACAAAAAAATACTCTAAGCCTATTCCACTAATACTATAAAGAATACAATGTAGAATTGAGAGAATAGCTCCTTGAGGTGTGTGTTGCAAGTGAGGGAGTGATCTCCTTAAATAGGCTACTTATGATGGTTGGGGAGGTCGGTAACTCCCACAACCATCATTGAGGAGCCACTAGGAAGCAACACGTGAAGGGTAGAGATGAGAGGCGTCGATGGTGGTACGGCCAAACCCCTAGCCCCACCTCTCACAACCACCTTTCTTCGAGTGGCGACATGTGGGCCCCTAAGGCGGTTCCGGGTGTTTGCCCCCACTTTAGGCCGGTTTGATCCAACTTGTGAGCCCATCAATCTGTGTGCTCACACGTGATTTGCCAGAAATGTGTTTCTTTTCATGCTGGCTCATTTTTCCTTCACTTTGGTGTTTATTCTCTGCATACATGTAAGTTCTCCAAGTAGAGTAGAACACATTATTTATTATTGACATACATGCAAGACATGTTGGTTCTCCTTTTATTTATTATGATAATTGGCGATCAAAATTGGTACTTAATGACCGTCAACAGAAATATGAAAAGCAACATAGAGCATAAAATCATTTTTGAAAATTTTGAAAATCACTTTGGACATATACAAAAATGACTAGCATTGAAACTTTAGTGCACAACCATTTTTGGAAATTCCAAAAATCATTTTCAGACATATCCAAATATCTCCATAAGCGAAAAATCAAGAACGAGAATCACTTCAAAAAGGATTTTGAGTACCCAACTTATTCCTAGATATCAAAGCAATATTCCCCTTAATAGTACGGCTTTCCTAACGACGCAATCAAATGTAAAGTTTACATTTCACCATTTGAGCTTATGCTGCATCTCATCGTTTTTGCAACGCAAATGGGTTTTTCCTTGAAAACAACTTCACAAAGAACTAACATTCCTTCACTTAGTCTCAAATAAATTATTAGTCCTCACTAATTGAATTGTCATTAACCACCAAAATAATTAGGGGACTAGATGCACTTTTATTATTTCTTTAGTAGCCAGTCGAGGGTTATCAATAATAATGGAGTATTGAGTTCTTCAAAATTATTTTTCATCGGGTCTCTTGTTTTGCTTAGCATTGGCTTGTCTTGGCTAAGTGATATTATAAGGTAGAAAATTTTTGTCTACTTAACTAAGTTTTAGGCTTGGTTTTGTCGGATAAGGATTTTATTTACTTGCTATAATCATTTCATCAGATGAAAGTCATAAATAAGTTAAACAGAAGCATCGATTGATTGAGATTAATAATATCTACAAGATAATCATACTTTACAAGAGCGATTAGTTTGACCAAAGTATCTATAGGACATCAACAACATCCTTGGCAATCTTCTTAGCAGAGTCCTAGGTTTCATTAATCAACTCCATGGCATACTCTTTGGAAGTGCCATCAGCATATCCATCTCCAACTGCAGATATATGACCTCAGGGATACAAAGATTTGACCATTGCTAGAGCTTGGCTTGCCCCCATGATTGCCGCCTCCATAAGGTTTTTATGATACTTGTCAGGAGTGTACCGAAGCTTATCAAAGATCTCGACTGCATATTTGGAGCTTGAACTAGTGTCGTGATTGAGGACTACATTGATGATTGGCTTGGCAGCGTTGGCGATATCGTCCCTGGCAATTTTAGCTTTTTTCACTCGGGATACAAAAACTTCAAATTGAGCCCTGGTTTTTGCTTTGTTTTTTGGACAAATGAGAAGATTAGTGTTAAGGATTTACAAGAGAGCAATGAATTCAAAAGATGAGCTTACCTTCGAATTCCTTCTTGATATTTTCCTTGGCTTTCTCTAGGTCAGCTATCTTCTTCATGGATTTCTCCTTTTCAGTCATCAAGGTTTGGATTTGAGAATTTTGATCTATACAAGCAAGCAGCCGATTGTTAGAGACAAGAATAAAATCTTAAAGATTTTGGTTTGAGTTATTACCGCTAATAGTGCCCCAGTATTCAAAGTTGGTTTCCCAAAGGTTCTTGATTTCTTCGAGCAGCTGGCCCTTTCTGATAGTAGTAGCATTCTTTGTGTCTTCAAGTTCTTTGTGTCTTCACTACAAGAGGACACAAAGTGAATTACCTAGAGGACGTTCTAATTCTAGGACCAACTGGTTGTTTTGGTGGTGAGGGATAAGGAGTCGTAGTAGCTAGAGGAGAAGGTGGGGTCTGGTCCGTGCCTTGGGTTTGTTCTTCATACTCATCATCAGACGGCTCCAGTACCAACTTCCTTTTCTTCTTCTCAGCATTCTTGGTCCGGTGCTCGGTGACAATTCTCTTCTTTCCCCAAGTGGGGCTGTTGATGGTTGGGCCACCCGCTATTCTCCTAGGGAACGACGATTTTGGGGGTTTGAGATTATCAATTTGTTTTTCTACATAGAAGATGTTGAGTTTGTCAAGACATCAGCTGAAGATTAAATTCAAATGCAAGTCAGAGTCTTTTGTTACATACCTCGGGATGGGGATTATGGATGTGATACAGTACTACTAGCAACTCATGTGATATGTCAACAGAAATCCCCGTGGAGAAAATTTTATACATCCTCTTGCAAATCAGCTTGTATCCAAGGGATTCCTTGTATTCTCGGTTTGGGTCACTTTCGCGGTAATATTTGTATGTTGGGCACACCCTTTCTTTGATTGGTGTCCAACGGTTCTTGATGAAGTGCCGAGTGACTTGTTCTCCGAATAGGCCTTTGGACTTCAAAGAAGCAATAAGGTTGACAAGCATTTCAACTTTGGCTTTATCAGAATCCTCTAGGAGTGATTTCCATGAAGGATTGCGCACTAGGGGAAGACCGACAAAGTCGACAAGACTAGGAGTTTGGTTAGAGCAATAAAACCAATTTGAATGCCAGGCTTTGTTTGTGGATTTCAAAGGGAGTGATAAGTAAACCTTCCTAAGATCTTCTTGGAGTTGAAATTCAGAACCACCTACTACACAAGGATCATTCTTGGTAGGGTGACCTTTGAGGTAGAACAAGCGGCGAAAAAGATTGAAATGAGGCAGGATTCCTAGGAAGGCTTCACAAATATGTATGAACACAACAATTTGAAGAATGAAGTTGGGGTCCAAGTGATATATTTTAATTCCATAAAAATCTAGCAAGCCCCTAAAGAATTCAGAGGTCAGAACCCCGAAACCACTATATAAGAAAGGGGTAAATACCACAATCTCGTCGGTGTTGGGAGTTGGATATTCTTCGCGCGAGTTGCACTCCATCCAATGATCTCCTTTGCGGGCATCATGTCGTCTTCCACCATCTCCTGCAAGTGTTTCTCTTTCACATCCGAGTTAGCCCACTGATCGAAAGGGATTTCCCTCTCCTTCACCATGGAAGGAAGATGAGGGGTCTCAAGCTAGGGTTTACTTGGAGGATTGAGTGGAGGAACTGAACAGAGGTTGGATGCGGTGGCTAGCAGCGTGATTTGAGCAAGATTTGGTGATGGAGTGGAGGCGCTAACCCTAGGTATTAGGCTGTAGCGAGCAGATGGAAGATGAATGGTAGCACGAAAGTTTGGAGGATGAAGCAACAGAGAGAATGAAGAACTGAGCGATGGATAAATTTAAGGGTATTGGTGGGCAGTGTTTAGGCTGAAGCCCAATATGTTCACAACCCATTTTTTCAGGTGTGGTAAAGTCGTGTCTCGTAGGGACTTAAGCATATTTGTATTTGCGATATGTGCACGACATAAACCTAATGCCTTTAAAATTCCTTTGTTCGTTGTATAAAGGTTTTTTATTAAGAGTCATTTGCAATGGTGATTTTTGAAAGTGACCAACTGTTAGTGATATGCCCTAGAGGCAACATGGAGATGTTGGATATCATGGTCAATGTTTATGTATAAATGAATAAAGTGTTATTCAGTTCCATGAAATAGATATCTTGTATTGATCAATAAATACATGACTTATTTATAAGACTCTTTATGCATGAATCTATTTCTAAACGATCCCTGATCATATGTCATATTGTTGGAACAAATATGACTCTAAGATCGACATGTTTATTGATTGATGATCATGTCTCATAGATCATGGGTATGGAGATACCAAATCAATAAACATGGACACATGTGTTAGAGAACACATTGTTGGATAGACCCACCATAAGACACTACAGGAATTAATGTGCCATTAGTTGGTCTCAAGTAGTGTTGGTACAAAATTCTTAGACCTGAGATCATCATGGATTCCAACATGTGTAGTAGCCTACTTTGGGACTATCAAACACTATTCCGTAACTGGGTAGTTATAAAGGTAGTTTTCGGGTTTGCTATGAAATATGGAGTGTGATGTGAGTGATCAAGATGGAATTTGCCCCTCCTTTGGAGAGATATCTCTGGGCCCCTCGAGGTAATGGATTATGGAAATGCATGGCCATGCTAAGTTGATTGAGGAGTCAATCAACAGACAGATAATCCAATACGGTTCGAGTGAATGGTTAAGCTATTGAAGGGATGGCACACATCTTGCCTATAGCTTAATTGGTATCATGAGGCAAAGGGATTTGTGTACACATTACAAGTTCAGAGCCGATATTACATTCTTGTATACTATGGTGTCAATATGTCTTGCTAGGCGCCGCTATTGACAATTCGGCCGAGTTGGACTCGAGCGACGATCGGCTAAGTTAGACTATAGCCGAAACCGAGTATACCTGAACCTACAGGGTCGCACGCTTAAGGGGACAAGAACAGACATTCGAGTTGGACTCGGATACGGCTCTATCGGATAGGGATCCGATCGGATAGAGTCCTATGGGCTTATGAAGTCCGGTCGGCCAACTCTATGAGATTCGGATAGGATCCGATTCAAAATAGAGTCCCGATGGGCCTCTAGGCCCAACCGGCAACTCTATATAAAGGGGCGAGGGGTGGCGAGTGTCGAAACTTGGTTTCGGCAATAGAAAATTGGGGGTGTAGTCAAGATCTCCAAGCTCGATGGGTTAGATGGAAAACAAGGGTTTAGACAGGTTCAGGCCCTCTCATGAGGTATACCCTACTCCTGTTTCGGGGATTCGATCCGCCGAGTGTCTTTATTGATCTCGTGATCTAAAACTGAAGGCTAATAGCTCATAAAGCATATGATATCCGATCTCTGATCTCCCTCAAGGGACGCCCCTTACCCCCCTTATATAGTCTTGGGAGGCGGGCTTACAGATCGGAAACCCTATCTTACTCTAAGTCGGTTTCCTCAATATTACCAAATTGTGACTATAGGCCGTTACCTTATCTCAATCAGCAACGTAACACCCAAGTCATATTTGGTTTACATATTTGGTAGGTGCAAGCTATCCCTACCTCCAGTCGGATAAACTTGTCATGTATATACCCGATTGCCATAATCTCCACAGTAGCCCCCGAGTCCTTTTCAGTCGACGAGACAACTCAGCATCAAACCAAAATAGTACACAAACAAATAATTCTTTGGCCGAGTGCTTCCGGCGCCAAGCAATTCCATCATCTCTGCCTGATTCTCCTGAGTGGCTCCAGAGACTGTGAAGGGCTGGAAAATATCTAAAAAATTCTCAAAAATAAATATCTAGGCACATCTCTTGATGTACCTAATCGGTGTAGCCCTTGTGTGATTAGCCAAAAAGCAGACCAAACATACAATCAAGAACTATAAAGAATCATACTCATATAAATGCTTAACTCATGCTAAAGCAAATATAAAAATCTCATCACTCGGCAAGCTCGTGCTCATCCAAGTGAATTTGCCCGAGTCGCCTCAAGACAAATAACTCAATCAATCCTTATAGGTGAAAAGCACTCGGTAAGCTCATGCTTATCCGAGTGGATCTGCCCGAGTCATTTCGGAACAAATATTTTAATCGTCCCTCATGGGTAAACAAGTTTTCGGTCAATCTGAAAAATATGACCAAGTTATTAAATAGCTCCCGCCATAATCTTTGGTCTCAATCTATAAAGATCTTCACCAAGGTGGAAAAATAGCATTGATATAGTCATCCAATCAAATGATAGAGAACCAAACGACCCTTGTCATCAAGGCGGCTATAAAAGCTTAGCCGTTGGTCACCTCTCAAATTGCATCGTGCTAACTTCTCACGAAGTTAAGCAAACCGCGGTATGAAAGGATTTCCAAAGGTATAGGGCACTCGAGACACGTGCATATTGCCAAGGCAAATCGCTTAAGCTCATCCACTTAAGTCCCTAAGGACATGCGTCGGGCCACACCTTAGCCGGGCCGCGGGTCTCTCATGGGCTCGGCTCAATCACAAGAAAACCTAGCGCAACCCTCAAATCTCTTTACAAAGACTCGAGGTCATCCCCGCCACTTCGTCTTCCCAAAATTTCCTCTTTTCGCAAAGACCTGTTCACCGGCTCCGGCGAAAAACCCTAGACTCGCGCGCACCGAATCCATCGACCCGGGAGCTTGTGCTTTGCTCACATCTAGCCTCCGCATCCATCTTTTTGGACCACCATCTCAAACCCCCATCCTTTTAGCTAGATCGCTTCCACACAAACCACATTCATGGCGGATGAGAGGAAAATCCCTTTCGAGCGGTGGGCCACTTCGGATGTGAGGGAATCCACCCTCAAGGAGATGGTGAAGAACGGAGTGCTTCCTCCCAAGGAGATCGTGGGTGGCGCCGGCGGCGGGTGAAGATTTTCCCACCCCGAACACCGGTGAGCTCGTCGTTTTCACATCTTTCTTTTTTGCGGGTTCGGCCTCCCCACTTTTCGAGTTCTTTAGGGGACTTCTTGATTATTATGGCCTTCGGCTCTACCATTTGAACCCCAACTCTATGCTCCACATTGCTCTTTTCATCCACGTGTGTGAAGCCTTCCTTGGCATTCTTCCCCATTTCCAACTTTTCCGTCGCATGTTTTACCTCAAGCCTCATCCGAATAAGGACCATCCTTGCGTCATTGGCGGGGCAGGTTTCCAACTCCGCGGATCCCTCCGCAAGGAGTATTTCTCTCTTCCTTTGAAATCCTCTAACAAGGGTTGGCATGCTAGCTGGTTCTATATCAGCAATCTTGAACCCAGCTTGCCGAACTTCGTTGGCCTTCCCCGTGCCCAGGCCTACTTGTATTACTGTGCCAGTAGCCCAAGACTGGGATGACGCCAATAAGTTGCTAGCGAAGATCTTGGAGATGAAGCAAAAGGGTCTTCGCGGCGAACAAATCACTCGACACTTCATCAGGAGCCGACTGGCGCCAATTAAAGAACGATCGAAGCCGGCCTTCGAGTATGAAGGCGAGAGGATCCCAATTGGGAAGACCGGGACTCCCTTAGTTTTGAGATCCTAAAAATCCGGATGTACAAGGTCTTCTCGGCGGAGTCGCGATCGAGCGCAGCCTCGTCTTCTTGGTCCTTCCCTTCGGTCTCTACCGACCTCCTCCTTCGGTAAGCCGACTGAACTCTTTCATTGCCTCGCAATCTTGATGTCACACTTCTTAGTAATGTAAGAAAATTTCTTGCAGGAAAATACCTCCATCATCTCGAAGCCCTACAAAATCCCTCACGACGACGTGCCGACCCGACCCGCCAAGAAGCCCCGACGCGTGAAGATCCAAAGTGATCCAGGGCGGGAAAAGGGCGGCCCCGAGTGAGGATATCAAGCAAACGGGCGAGCAAGAGGAGGCTCATCATCGATGACTCGGACAATGATGCACGGCCCCTCCAGTCGAAACAACCCCTCCAAGGCGTCGTCGAAGGCGGCGCGAAGATCCGCCTGGTCGTCAGTGTACGCCTCATGGCGAGGTTTGAACTCATCGTTGAAGATTCATTTGTCTTCATTCCAATCGCTCTGTCGTTCTCTTTGCAGAAACCCCAAGACGAGAGACCCTTCAGGGCGAGTGAGGGGCCAACACCAGCCGCCGCGTCGGAGGCATCCAAGCTGCGGAACCCAAACCCCGAAGCCCTCTCCCGAGCGAGAGTGCTCTGGGCGGAAGGCCCTCACCTCCCAGCGAGAATATCCCAAGGAGGGAGCCCCGACCGCCGCCTAGGACACCCGTGCGGAAACCGCCGGCAGTGCGGAGAAGCCCCAGGTGTAGCTTAGAAGGCCCGGATCGAAGACCGGTCGGTCAAAAGTCGGAAGGAAATGCCACTAGGATAGCTCCAGTTAAGGATTCGGCCACCGAATCCGGTAAGTCTTGGATTAACATTTCATCTTTAATCTTCAGTTTAACTCTTTCATATCTTCATCTTGTTCTCTCGATTTACCCACCACGTGGAAGAAATACCCAGGTTACAGTCTTCTGAAACCTGGGTTCCCCCGATCAAGATCGAGTGGCGAGATTCGGAGGGCCAGAGGCAAGGCATCATCTTAGATAAGCAAGCGGAAAGCGAGGAAAGGGATGCCCTTGTCAACAAACAATGAGGCGACTCGGCTACTCAACGTAAGTCTTGATCTTTTTTTGTTGCATCATCATTTCTTTTAGTCGGCCAACTCGGATCTTGCGTGCAGAAAGAGTACTGCCGATCGATGGCCAAGTCCGAGGCGCTCGAGAAGTTGGTCCCGCATCTACACTCCCTGGAGGACATCCAGCAAAAGTTGAAGACCACTCGAGAAGAGGCCGCGTCAAGGAAGCAGCCCGGGAGGGAAATAGCTAAACTCCGAGAAGAAAACCTCGACCTCAGGGGTTCGGTGGGAGTAAGCGACCCCCTCGATCTCTTTACGGCTTCTATGTAGATTTCGGTTGCGACAACCTCTCTTTTGTAGAAAATTCATCGGAGGTCCACTTGCTTCAAACCCACTGGAAGCATCCAACCTTAGCAAAGGCCGAGTGGAGGCCGGAGTTTGAAGGTAAGCTTCTTCGAAGTAACATTCTTTGTCTTGCTTTGTCTTCGAGTACTTTGCGTGATCATGTTCTTTTGGCAGCTTACAAGGTCAAGACCCGAGCTCAATACGATGTTTTGCTTGAGAGGGTCAAACAAGCGGAATGATCCGAGAAGACGTTGCCAACGCAGCAACACCGATCCTGCTTGTCCTTGTTTCATCATGGAATCGGGACCAGCTCACTGGACCAGGTTGAAGTCTTTGACAAGCTTAGGCAAGCCCACGACCGATTTGACCAATATTTCGAGGAGGTCATGGGAGCGAGCTTCGCCCTTGCACAAACGAAGTCACTCTACCCTCGAGTGGATATCGATTCGAGTCGGGAGGGCTTCACGAGGGGACTTCGGATGAGCAGGCTCTCGAATTCATTAGTGAGGCACGGGAATCGGCCAAAAAGGTGGTGCCGATGTAGTAAATCACTTTCGGCCTTGATTGTTTTGTAAACATTGTATGATTGTGACGTTCGATGCGTCTGTAAATATTCGTCTATTTATGTTAATGCCTTGATCCGAATTTTCATGTACAATTTCCTAAGTAATTTCCGTCTGATTGTCACCAAGACTAAGCTGATTAGGTCATCGAAAAATTCTCGGTCCTTATGCATTGAACTCGAATCAAGGATCATTAAACAATGATAAACCGAATCGGGCGCAAAAGTTGATGAGGAAAACTATGCTTTATTGACATATGTACAACCTTCATTGCCAACTCAAGAAGTCATCTTGCTTGAGGTTGGCAATCAAAAAACATGAAACTTCGTTTGCGGCTTGTTCGTTGGGAGTTGGTTTTGCCGCAAGCTTGGCTCATAGAGGTGCTCGACAAAAAGGTCTGTTGGGGCGGCTTCACGTTTGGACCCAAACTGCGCCAACTCGTCAGCTGCTTCGTTGTTGTGTCTTAGGACGTGTGATAGCTCGAGTCCGTCAAACTTGTCTTCAAGTTTGCGAACCTCCTGTCGGTAGGCCTCCATGGTGTCGTTTAGACAGGAGCAGTCTTTCATTACTTGGTTCACGACCAGCTGGGAGTCCCCTTTCACGACGAGCCAACGTATCCCGAGTGAAACTGCGAGCCGCAGTCCATGTAGCAGGGCTTCGTACTCGACGACGTTATGTGAGGCGGAGAAGTGGAGGTGGAGGACGTATCTTAGCCTTTCCCCAGTCGGGGAGATCAACACAACTCCTGCTCCCAAGCCGGTGATCCTCTTGGATCCGTCGAAGTGCATGGTCCAATATTGAAGGTCTTCCCGAGGTACATCTTCTTGTTGTTCGGTCCACTCGGCCAAGAAGTCCGCCGGGCTTGTGATTTCGAGATGTCCTCGCCTTGAAAGTTAAGTCCAGCATCGGCTCCAGGGGCCCACTTCGCGATGCGCCCGGTTGCCTCCCGGTTGTGGATGACATCGCCAAGTGGAAAGGAAGTGACGACGGTGATCGAGTGACCCCGAAAATAGTGCGCCAATTTCCTCGCGGTTATCAGAACACCATATAACAATTTTTGTACCTAAGTGTAGCGAATTTTGGCTCCTGCCAGCACTTCACTAACAAAGTAGATCGGCCTCGGATCTTCGGACCCGCCCTTCTTCTTCACGCTCGACCACGAGGACCGTACTAGCCACTTGGTGAGTGGTGAAACGCATGATAGCGAGGGCTCTGGGGTGAGGTGAGGCTAGGACGGGCAGCATCGTGAGAAATTCTTTAAAATCTTCAAAGGCCTTATGGGCTTAGAGGTCCATTGGAAGTCGTCTTTTCTTGACAATCGAAGAAGGGCATGCCTCGTTCGCCGAGTCGAGAGATGAATCGGCTTAGCGCCGCCATCCGCCAGGTGAGCTTCCGGACATCCTTCCGGTTACTCGGGGCTTCATATTCAAGATAGTGTTGATCTTTTCTCGGGTTGGCTTCAATGCCGTGATGTGATACCATGAAGCCGAGCAGTTGCACGATGGGACGCCGAAAGTGCACTTCTCCGGTTTAACTTCATTCGAAGGCCCAAATATTTGCTAAGGTTTCTTCTAGGTCGGCAATCGGGTCTTCTTTACGCTTGGTCTTGATGACGACGTCGTCGACATAAGCTTCCACGTTCTTCCCAATCTGCGTGCGAAAGCACCTCTGGATCATGCGTTGGTATGTGGCCCCGGCGTTCTTCGGCCGAAGGGCATGGTGATGTAGCGGTAGGCCCCAAACAAGCGTGATGAATGATGTCTTCGGCGGTCGGATTCCTTCAAGCTGATTTGGTGATAGCACGAGTAACAGTCCAAAAACTCAAGAGTTGGCAGGTCATTGAATCTACGACTTGGTCGATGCGAGGCAACCCGAATGGATCTTTGGGGCAGGCTTTGTTGAGGTCGATGTAGTCAACGCACATGCGCCATTGCCCGTCTTTTCGGACCGGGCGGGTTGGCTAACCGGTCGGGATGTAGAACTTCTTTGATAGAACCTGGCGGCCAAGAGCTTTGTGAGCTCTTCCTTGATGGCATCTTTTCGATCTGCGCGAATCTGCGTAATCGTTTTTTATCGGCTTTGCATCATCTTTGACGTGTAAAGAGTGCTCGATCACCTCCCTAGGAATTCCAGGCATATCATATGGTTTCCAAGCAAAAACATCTTTATTATTTTGGAGGAAGGTGACGAGCGTGCTTTCCTATTTGGGATCTAGTTTAGCGCCAATTACGGCGGTTTTCGAGGGATCCGATGGATCAAGGGAGATCTTCTTGGTCTTGGCGTTGTCGGTTCCTGATTTGGCTATCTTCTTCGCGGGGATTTCACCCTCTGCCGAAGTTGATGCAGCCAATCGGATCTCTTGCGGCCACGTGATCTCTCGCGAGATTGGGCCATGTCGCGGCTCTCCTTGTCACGGGTGAAGGCTTGCTTTACGTCGGCGAGAAGAGTGATGATGCCGTTGGGACCGGCATCTTCATGCGAGGTAGGTGTAATGGGGTATCGCCATGAACTTGGCGAGTGCGGGCCTTCCGATAATGACGTGGTAGGCCGTTTCGAAGTCGGCCACCTCGAAAGTGACGTTCTCCGTTCGGAAATTCTCTCGAACTCGAAGGTGACCGGGAGGGCGATGTGCCCAAGTGGTGTAGATGACAGCCAGGATAACTCCATGGAAGGGGTGAGCTTGCCTTTAGTTCGGCCTTCGGGATGCATCTCGTCCAAGGTCTTGGCGAACAAAATGTTGAGGCGCTGCCCCCATCGATGAGGACACGCTTAAGCTTGATGTTGCGGACCACCGGGTCCAAGGCAGTGGATACCGCCCGGGTGAACCACTCGGTCGGGATGATCCGAGCGATCAAAAGTGATGGCCACCTCCACCATCGCGAGTACTGTGGGACCTCGGGTTGCGCCGCGTTGACCTCTCGGTCGGTTAGTTTCTGTTTCCTCTTGGATTCATAGGCTAGCGGCCCCAGAAGATGTGATTCAGCTCGCCCACGGGGTCTTGAAAGGGCTCGGCGTTCTCGGTCATGTTGTTCTTCTTGGCGCCCGATGGATCGGCTTCATCGGTCGGCTTCTTATTGAGCGTGCCGCATATTGCTCGGCGAACTATTTATAGATAAAGCAGTCCTTAGCCACGTGCTTGTGATTGGGATGATGCGTGCACCGAGCATTCATGATGGCGTCGTAGGCCGCGACTCGGGGCGGTGTTGGGAGTTGGAAGTTGCGGCAACTAGATCTTCGGATCGGCACTTGCGGTCTTTCCGGCCCTGGTTGTTGTTGCCGCTATCCTTCTTAGGATTCCGGTTTCCTCCCTCGCTTGTCATCCCTCTGTCGTGCCGGTCTTGGCGCCGCTTTGATGGCATCATTGGATTTGGCGTAAGAATTTGCCGTCTCAAACATCGCTTCACCGTCTTCGGTGACTTGCGCTCGAACTTCCCGATCAACGACTCATCACGGACTCCCTTACGGAAAGCGGCGATGATGATGTCGTCGGTGATGTTGGGGATCTTATTGCGCTTTTCGAAGAAGCCTTGGATGTAGTCCTTCGGGGGTTCGTCCGGCTTCGGATGACGTTATACGGTCGAAGTGGGTTAGGGCCTCTCGAAGGTGCCCGGAAGTTGGCAATGAAGTGTTCCCTTAGCTCACCGCACGAGCGATTGAGCCTCTTGGCGAGCTCGTGAGCAGTTCTGGGCGAGTTGGCAAGGGCCACGGGCGGAGTAATTGGCCATGGCCTTGTTGTCGCCCTTTGTTGCACGGATGACGAGAGTGTACACGATCGGCCTCGACTCGGGTCGGTTTTGCCGTCGTACTTATCGATCCCGGTCGGCTTGAACCCATTCGGCCAATGCGCTCGGCGAAGCTCCCAGTGAAAGCGGCACTCCGTCGTCATTGCTGTCGGGTGATCCCCTCCCGATCTTGCCGAGTGCGTTGATCTCGCTCTTGATAGCGACGATCGAGGACCTCCGCGAGATCACTCGGCGGGGTCCTCGGTAGAGGCTTCGGTAGGCGGAGCTGTTGTTGCGACGGACGCGGTGGTTGACGGGTGGGCGTCCATGTTGCTTCTCGCGAGAGTCGGCCGTTTGCTCCTAGGGCTTGTGCGTGGAATCGTGGCGTGGGCCTCTTGGCCTGGTTGTCGACCGGTGCAGCTCGGGCCTCTTGTAATGCTTTGACCTTAGCGGCGGAGTGGAGTCGACGTCGGGCGTTTCAGCCACGGACTCGGTTGGCCTTCGTGCTGAGGTGGAGGGATGACCGTTGGCCATAGCCGCAACGATGGTCTTGATTTTGTCCGGATTGGAGTTACGTCGGGGCGCCGTCTCGATGACGGTGTCTAGGAGTGTGAGGACAGCAACAGCGTTCTGCTGTGGCGTCTGGAAGATATTGGTGTTACGGACCCGCATTTGAAGTATAGCCTCTTGAGCGGATCGTCGATGCCCTTAGATCCCGCTTCCTTCGCGCCTTCCTCTTTGTGTTTCTTCTCCTCTTCGGCCGCTTGCGCTCTTGCTCATCGCTCGTTCTTCCTCCGTAAGCTGCGGGCCATGGCCGAGTCGGACTCGCCACCTCGCCATGAGGACGTCAAAGCACTTCGGCTCGTAGTCCTTGTTGCAATCGGAGTTGTCGGCTTCGTCAGGGGATGCCATAGAGGTCGTCAAAGCTTGAAGAGCTTAGATACTCGTTGAGCTCGAGGATGAGCATGAGCCGAATGGTTGGAGGATGACGGCGATCTCCCTTGAGCCGGGTAGTTCGGATCGGATCGTTCCGGTCGAGTCGGAGCTTGAGGACATAGATCTCTCCGAGTGGGTCATCCTCGACTCGGGGGAGAGGAGCCTGGAGTAGATTTCGGCGGCGTTTGGTAACCCAAACGGTGTCGAAAGGTCTTCTTCTGAATAGGTTGGTGTATCGGGAGATGACAAGTTCGGCTGCAGATCTCGGCGATGTTCGGTAGTCCGAACGGTGCCGAGTGAGTTCTTTCGTCGGAGCGGATGGACTGCATCTTGGAATCCAAGATTTCGTCGTAGATCTTGGCGTTGTTGGAAGCCCGAACGTCGTCGAGTGGGTCTCTCCTTCCGACTGGTTCGAATCCGAGTCGTAGGAGGAGAGCTTGTTGAAGTCGTTGGCGGCGAAGTCGCCGAAGCTTGAAGAAGATCCCATCGCGCTTGCCGGCGAAATTGTCGAAGAAGTCTTGATGTGCGGTCCCCTACCGCGCGCCAACTATCGAAACTTGGTTTCGGCAATAGAAAATTGGGGGTGCGGTCAAGATCGCCAAGCTCGATGGGTTAGATGGAAAACAAGGGTTTAGACAGGTTCGAGCCCTCTCATGAGGTAATACCCTACTCTGTTTCGGGATTCGATCCGCCGAGTGTCTTTATTGATCTCGTGATCTAAAACTGAAGGCTAATAGCTCAAAAGCATATGATATTCGATCTCTGATCTCCCTCAAGGGACGCCCCTTACCCCCCTATATAGTCTTGGGAGGCGGGCTTACAGATCGGAAACCCTATCTTACTCTAAGTCGGTTTTCTCAATATTACCAAACCGTGACTATAGGCCGTTGCCTTATCTCAATCGTCAACGTAACACCCAAGTCATATTTGGTTTACATATTTGGTAGGTGCAATATATCCCCTACCTCCGGTCGGATAAACTTGCCATGTAGATACCCGATTGCCATAATCTCTACAATCATGAAAACGGTCGGTCGGCTTGCTCTCTGGTCGGTTCTCTCCCTCGACTCGATTGATCAGCCCTCTGAGCAACAGCTAGTTCTTAGCAACCCTTCATCCACCACTGACTTCAGAAGAGAAGAGCACTCTCATTGCTCCCTGTAATTCTTTCCTCATACTACATATAGAACAGGAGTAAGGTGTTACACCTCGCAGGTGGTCCGAACCTGTATAAACCCCCGCGCCTCTGTAGTCTTGATTTCTCCCGCCTCATCTGCATCATCCCATCTTCATCGCGAGTTTAAACTAGGACACACCGCTCCCCGTGCTGAACCAAAAAAGGGGGTCCCTCGGATTCCCGCGTGTCGATCTCCGACATCGACAAGTGCAGAGGCCTGTTCCGCTTTTCCCTAGCAGATTTTAGCAATAAGTCAGTGAACCATATTTGTGGCCATATTAGTGATGATCCAAGTGTTTGGCATTCTCGTTTATGTCATGTGAATTTTGGCTTAATGTCTAAGCTATCCAGCATGTGTTTAATTCTGAATTTCACCATTGCCAAAGGTTCTAAGTGTCATAGTTATGTGTAATCTAAGCAACCATGAAAACCTTACAAGATGGCTGAGGAGAGGAACTTCGCACCTCTATAACTCATACATTTTAGATGAATGGTGTGTTGACAAAATATGGAAAAAATACTTTATGACGTTGATTGATGATGCTACTCATTTCCGCTATGCTTACTTGCCGCAAACTAAGGATGAGGCATTAGACTACTTTAAAATCTATAAAGCGAGGTTGAAAACCAACTAGAAAAAAGATTAAACATTTGAGGTCAGATCATGGTGGTAAGTTTTTCTCTAGTGTTTTTGATGATTTCTATAAGGAATATGGTATTATTCATGAGAGGACGCCACCCTATTCACCCGAGTCAAACGGGATTGCCAAGAGAAAAAACCGCACGATGACTAATTTGGTTAACGTTGTCGGTGATATGGGCCCGGGGGTATAACGAGAATACGATATCTGAAGAAGGAAGACGCCTTCGCTCACCAGGGCGCCCCAAAGATATGTCTTGGACGGCTCCTGCGGGTCCGGGCCACGGGCGGCCACGTGGCCATCCCCAAGGGGACTTGGCTCGGGGGCTGCCCGGAGGCCGCCGCTTCCCCAGATGGCAGGGTTCGGGATCACCCGGACCCCCGTCCATCAACCCGCACCTCTCCGAGAAAGGAACGAGATCAACCGCCAACTGCCAACTACCACATTTAATGCCTAGAGAGAGGCCACACGCCCGCGCCGTCGTATTTATTGCAACGTGAGGCACATCTGTCAGCCACTCATCATCACCCCTTTTTTGCCCATCACCCCTTTGACGGCGACCGCGGTATGGCCACATGGTCATTCCACGCACGCCTCCTCTACGCCCGTCCAGTCGTATTAAATGCGGCGGGCGGCCACGTGGGAGAGAATACGGCGCCTGGGGTGTCACGTCGACCCCTCTCCGGGCGGAGAGCCACTGACCGGTAGGCCCCACTTGAGTAGGTAAGTTGACCCCTCCTCACGTCAGCAGCATGGCAGCCACGACGCCCGTTTTTCTTCACCAACTCCCGCAACGTGGCAACAGGAACAGGAATAGGGGTAGCCCCCCGACAAGACAAGACAAGAGCCGCTCCATCACGTGGAACGGAGGAGAGAAAGCTAGGACTACTGTGGTGTCCCCTTGCACTATAAAAGGAGGCCCAAGTCCATGATAGAGGGGGTTGGTCTTTTGCTCAGCCTCTTCAACCTTAGGCTTTAAGCATTCTACCTCGGTCATCAGCTCCAGCTTCCCCAGGGAAGAACAATCACACCAATCCTTGTAATTCATTCTCCACATAGCACAAAAACAGGAGTAGGGTATTACGTCTCCCCGACGGCCTGAACCTGTATAAATTCTTTTGTGTCCTTTGCGATTGCGACTTTTCTCCATCTTCCTACTTTCCCTCTGCCTCACCTCGAGTTCGAACCCTGATTCACCGCTCCCCTGTGCCGAACCAAAAAGGAGGTCCCCCGGGTCCCCGCGTGTCGAGCACACGCATCGACAAACGCCATGTTAGACACTGCTGGCTTATCTAAGGCATGATGGGGGAGGCTTTGTTGACTGCATGTCATGTCCTGAATAGAGTTTCAAACAGGACTAAGGATCAAACACCATATAAGATGTGGATTGGGAGAAAACCATCACTGTCTTACTTGCGCACATGGGGGTGTTTGGCTAAAGTAAACATGTCAATTACCAAGAAGGGTAAGCTGGGGCCTAAAATAGTAGATTGTGTCTTTCTAGGATATGCTCAGAGGAGTATAGCTTATAGATTTCTAGTGGTTTAATCTGATGTACCTGATATGCATGTTGATACTATTATAGAATCTTGTGATGCTACATTTTTTAAAAATATATTTTCTATGAAAGATATGTTTAGTACTTCTAGATTGTCATCTGAGATTACTCCTGAACTTGTCCCACCTGTTGAATCTTTTGAACTGTCTGATGAGCTTGAGATAGTTCCTGAGAAGGATAACAGTGAAGCTCCTAGATTTGTTCATGCTAGTTCTTGTGATAGTTTTGATCGGTTTAATTCAAAATTTATTTAAATGATTGCCTAATATCTCAACAATTTGTAATTGTATGTATCTTAGTTGTTAGAGTTTCCTTACTAGATAAGATAGGACTCTAAGTTCCAACTAAGTTATCTTTCCTAATACTTTAGGAAGCCTGAGTCGAGTCTGGTTGGGTTTTTTACTTGTACCCCTGCCCCTTAACCTATATAAGGGGGTAGGGAGCCCTTCAAAGGCATATACTACAACCCGATCATCAGATCAACAAAAATACACGGCAGATATAATCCTCAAACAGGAGTAGGATATTACCGCTCGTCGAGAGAGACTGAACCTCTAAACCTTTGTTCCCACAATCCACCCACTTTTCGATCTTATACACAACACCCTTTTAGTATTATCGATATAGAACATTGACGGTAGGAGTACCGCATACAAAGGTAGGCAGCCAAACACAAACACTACGGCCAAAGGACTAACCCCAATTGCAAAAGCCAAAGCCTGGTGTCCACGCATGGTTTGTTGAGAAGGGGCCTAATACACTGAATGTTTTAGATAACAGAAATACTATGGAACGGTAAGATGTTCCAATGGAATAGTCGGTGTCAGCATGATACCTAGATATTAAATCTGGAACCTATGCCTAGGTATCAAATCTGGTATATACAAAGTATCATGTCTAGTACCAGAGACATCAGATTTGATACTATACTGACGTCAGCATGGTACCTAGGTACCAGATCTGATACCTACGGTGCCATACTGGCGTCATCATGCTACATAGGTATCCGGGTCTGGTACCAATGGGTATCATGTTTGATACCGAAGGTATCAGATTCGGTATCTATCTGGTATCATGCTAACGTCATGCATATTAGCTATTTTGTTAGAACAATATACTATTATGTAGTCTCTCTCTTTATATAAACCAGTGATTATTCGTAGTACTTAAGGAAAATTATACCCCAAGAAAATTTCATTCGTACGTTCTCCCTGTTTCTATGTCTATTTAAATCCGGTTTCTACAAGAGTCATAAGCATACTCGATATGTTTTCGTCTGTCTCTATGTCTATTTAAATCTCTTTAGATTGACGATTTGATGATTTTTTCATTCAAGTCATTGACTTAGAGGACATTACATTGTCTGGGGTATCAATAATAAATCTTTCTTTTCACAATAAAAGTTTATAAGTCGGTGTCGAAACTTGGTTTCGGCAATAGAAAACTTAGGGTCGCATCGAGATCGCCAAGCACGATGGGTTGGAAGGAGAAGAAGATTTAGACAGGTTCAGGCCCTCTCGTGAGGTAATACCCTACTCCTGTTTCGGTGGATTCGATCCGCCGAGTGTCTTTATTGATCTTGTGATCCAAAGTCGAAAGCTAAAAGCTAAAAGTTGATGTAACTTCTGATATCCCTCAAGGGACGCCCCTTACCCCCCTTATATAGTCTTGGGAGGAGGGCTTACAGATCGGAAAACCCTATCTTATTCTAGTTGGTTTCCTCAATCTTACCAAACCGTGACTGTAGGCCGATTGCCTTATCTCTATTGGCAATCGTAACACCCAAGTCATGTTTGGTTTACAAATATGGCAGGCACAATTTATCCCTACCTCCAGTCGGATAAGCTTGCCATGTAGATACCCGGTTGCCATAATCTCCACAGTAGCCCCGAGTCCTTTTCGTCGACGAGACAACTCGGTTCAAACCAAAACAGTTCGCAGCCAAAAAACCTCTTTGGCCGAATGCTTCGGCGCCGAGTGATTCCATCATCTGCCTGAATCTTCCAGTGGCTCCAAAGCGTGAAGGGCTGGAAAAATCTAAAAAATTCTCTAAAATAAATATCTAGGTGCATCTCCGATGCACCTAATTAGGTGTAGCCCCCAACTATATGGTTAGTTAAAAACAGGCTATGCATATAGTCAAGAACTATAAAAAATCATCCTCATATAAATGCCAAGCTCATGCTAAAGCAACCATAGAAATCTCATTACTCGGTAAGTTCATACTCATCCGAGTGAATTTGCTCGAGTCATCTCAAAACAAACAATTCAATCAGTCCTCATGGGTAAAAAACACTCGGTAGCTCACGCTTATCCGAGTGGTTCTCCCAGTTACCTCGGAACTAATATCTTAATCGTCCCTCATGGGAAAACAAGTTCTTTCAATCATATGAAAAAATATGACCAAGTGATCAAACAGCTTATGCCATAACACTGGTCTCAATCTGTGAAGATCTTCACCAAGGTGGAAAAATAAATAGGCATTGATAAGATAACTTGATCAAACACCAAGAAACCAAACAGCCCTTGTCATCAAGGCATCTATAAAAACTTAGGCGTTGGTCACCTTCCAAATTGCATCGTGCCAGCTTCTCATGAAGTCAAGCAAACCGCGGTTTGAAAGGATCTTTAAAGGTACAGGGCACTCGGACACGCGCATATTGCCAGGGCAAATCTGCTTAAGCACATCCGCTTAAGTCCCTAAGGACACGCGTCGAGGCCACACCTTAGTTGGGCGTAGATTATCTCATGGGCTCGGCCCAATCCGAGAAAACCTAGCGCAACCCTCAAATCTTTCTATAAATGATCGGGGTCGTCCCCGCCTCTTCATCTTCCAAAAAGATTCCCTTTTCGCATCATGTTCACCGGTTCCCCTGCGGAGAACCCTAGACTCGCGCGCTCTCAAATCCATCCATCCGGGAACTCACTACTTGCAACAACCGGCTTCCGCACCAAATCTTCCACGTTCCCTTGTCAAAAACCCGACCTTTTCGGCCGGATCCACTCCTCATCAACACCACACTCATGGCGGAGGAAAAAAGGATTCCGTTCGACCAATGGGCCGCCTCGGATGTGAGGGAATCCACCCTCAAGGAGATGGTGAAGCACGGGGTGCTTCCACCTAAGGAGATCATGGGATGGCGCCCGGCGCGGGGAGGACTTCCCAACCCCGAACACCGGTGAGCTCGTTGTTTTCACTTCTTTCTTCTCTTGCGGGTTCAGCCTTCCCACCTCGGAGTTCTTGGGGACTTCTGGATTACTATGGGCTTCATCTCTACCATCGAACCCCAACTCAATGCTTCACATTGCTCTCTTCATTCATGTATGTGAAGCCTTCCTTGGCATCCTCCCCACTTCCAACTCTTCCGTCGGATGCTCTATCTCAAACCTCACCCGAACAAGGACCAGCCTTGCGTCGTCGGCGGGCGGGTTTCCAACTCCGCGGATCTCTCCGCAAGGAGTACTTTTCCCTTCCTTTGAAGTCTTCCAATAAGGGATGGCATGCGGGCTGGTTCTACATTAGCAACATAGAACCTGGCTGCAGTCTTTCGTCGGTCTTCCTCCTGTCCCTAGGCCAAAGCCGGAGCCTGTTCCAGTAGCTCAAGATTGGGACGAGGCCAACAAGCTGCTCGCAAAGATCTTGGCGATGAAGCAGTGGTCTTCGGGGAAGCAGATCACTTCGGCACTTCATCGAGTGCCGGCGGCGCCGATCAAGGAACGGTCAAAGCCGGCCTTCGAGTATGAAGGCGGAGCAGACCCCAATCGGGAGGATACGAGATCCACTCAAGTTTGAGATCCGAAGATCCGGATGTACAAACTCTTCTCGACCGGAATTGCGGTTGAGCGGGCTCTCATTCTACGGTTCTTCCTTCGGCATCCACCGACCTCCTCCTCCGTAAGCCGACGGTTGCTTCATAACATCTTTTAATATCGACATCTTGTCTCTTAACATTGCACTTTCTTTCTTCTGCAGGAAAATGCCTCTATCTCCTCCAAGCCATACAGGGTGTCCCATGACGATGCGCCGCGTCGCCCCGCCAAAAAGCCGGCTGGCGGGGTCAAGATCCAAAGCGACCCGGTCGGGAAGCGAGCGGCGCCGAGTGAAGACTCGAACAAGCGTGAGAGCAAGAGGAGGCTGATTATAGAGGACTCGGATGACGATGTCCCGGCCCTCCCCATCGAGACCCCGCCTTTAAGGTGGTCGCCACGGACGGCGCCGAAGATACGCCGATCATCCAGGTATGCTCTGAAACCGAAGTCTTGAACTCTTCCGTTGAAAACCTCTTTACCCTTGCTGTGTCCACTTTCGCAGGAGGCCCCAGGACATAGATCCTGGCCGGGAGGTGAGGAATCGACCCGGCCCACGCTCTGAGGCGTCAAGGCCGGCGAGCGTGAGCCCCGAGCCACGACCAAGCGCGAGCGCTCCGGAATCAACCTTCACCTCCGAAGAAAGATGCCCCAAGGAAGGAGCCCCGCCGCCGGTCGGGATATCCCGACCGGGAATCGGCGTGACGGAAAACTGAGGCCGCAGCTCAAGCGCCCCCGAGGGGTCACTCGGCGAAACCGGGAAAAAGAGGCCGGCCAGGGCCGCTCCACATAAAAGCGGCCGAAACGCCGGTGAGATTTGTTTGAAGTACTCTTTTACTTTTCCAATTTTGAATCTTTCATGTCTTTATTTGTCCTTCTTGCTCGCCGACCATAGTGGAGGAGATACCCGAGTTGCGATCCTCCGAACACTGGGTTCCCCCATTCGGATCGAGTGGCGGGATTCGGAAGGCGAGAGGCGGGGCATCATCTTAGGACCGGCAAGCCGAAAAGATGAAAGGGATGCCCTTGTCGAGAGCACGAACGAGGCGACCGGCTGCTCAACGTAAGCCTTTGTCTTTCTCTTTAATTATATCATCATTATCTTTCGGTCGATCACTCTTCGCTTTGCGCGCGAAGGAGTATTGCCGCTCAATGGCAAAATCTGAAGTGCTGGAGAAGCTGGTCCCTCACTTAAACTCCTTGGAGGACGTTCAGCGACAGCTGAAGGTCACTCGGGAGGAGGCCGCGTCAAGGGAGGCGGCTCTAAGGAGGGAGGTCGCAGAACCCGGGAGGCGAACCTCGACCTCCGAGGGTCAATCGGGAGTAAGCCCGCCTACCCAAGTTTCTTCGTGATTCTCATGCTGATCTCGGTTGTTGACAATCTTCTTTCGTTGTAGAAAATTCTTCGAAGGTTCATTCGCTTCAAGTCCAGTGGAGGCGATCGGCCTCGACAAAGCTGCAATAGAGGCGAGTTTGAAGGTAAGTCTCTTTGAAATAATCATTCCTTGTTACGCCTTATCCCGAGTGCTTTTGAACAACCCGAATCTTTTGCGCAGCGTACAAGGTCAAGACCCGTGCACAATATGACGTCCCGCTTAGGCGGGTTAAACAAAGCGACGAGGTTCGGGAAGAAGTCGCCAATCTTTGCCATGCCGATCTTGCTATCCTTGTTCGATCAAGGAGTTGGGACCAGCTCATTGGAGCCGATCGAGATATTCGACAAGCTGCGGGGCTCCCGACCGATGCGGCCAATATCACCTAAGGCACCGGCATGGGGGCTGGTCGGCTCTTGCACGACCAAGTCCCTTTACCCCGAGTGGATATTCACTCGGTCGGAGAAGGCTTTGCTGACGGAACAATGACGAGCGGAGCCTTGGACATGCTGAGTGAAGCGCAAGAGGCGGCGAAGAGGATATCTCTTGATGTAGCGAACAATTTCAAAATCTGATTTGTCTTTCGACTTTGTCTTGTAAATATCACATACCCGTAATGCTCGATGTAGAACTGTGATATATTTAGTTTATTTATGTTAATGCCTTGATCCGAGTTTTTGTGTGAAATTTCTTAAGTAGTTTTCGATCATTGTCGCCAAGCCTAGGCTTGATTAGGTCATCGAAAAACTCTCGATCCTTAGACACTCGAACTCGAATCGAAGATCATTAAACAATGATAAACCAAATCATGCACAGAAGTTGACGAGGAAAACTTAAACTTTATTGACATATGTACGCATGTATTGCGACTGCTAACTCAAGAAGTCGTCTTGCTTGAGGTTGGCGAGTCAAGGAAAACGAAGCTTTAGCCGAATTAGGCATAAAATCGTCGAAGATGCTCGATGTTCAGAGTTCTCCACCATAGACCCGTCTTGCGCTTTAGCGGTATGCACCGGTCGAGTCACTTCAGCGATTATGTATGGTCCTTCCCATAAGGGGGATAGCTTGTGTCGGTCTTTGGTGGTGCGGATCTTGCGTAGGACCGGTCGCCAACAATGAAAGCTCGTGCTCGCACGTTGCGGACCGTGGTATCTTCCGAGCCCTTGAAGGTATTTGGCGCGGATGAGGCGCCTCGCGGGCCTCCTCAATCGGGTGAGGTCATCCACTCGGTCGGGATCGTAGCGTTCATCATTGAAGCTACGGACCGGAGGATTCATACTCCATATCATTTGGCAACATGGCTTCGCGCCATAGACCAAAAGAAGGGAGTTTGGCCGGTGGCTGACCGGGTGTGGTCCGCGGCGACCATAAGACCGAGGAAGTTCTTGAACCCACTTGCCCGCGTAAGGGTGAAGGCGGTCGAACACGCGGGCCTTGATGCCTTGGAGGACCATGCCGTTAGCTCGTTCGACTTGTCCATTGCTTTTGGGGTGGGCTACGTGCGTAGCAGATCTTGATTCCGAAGTCTCGCGAGAATTCCTTGAAGATGCCTCCCGTGAATTGAGTCCGTTGTCGGTTATGATTCTGTTTGGGACGCCGAAGCGATGCACAATGTTGAGGAAAAAATCCCGTGCCTTGTCGGCGGTGATGGTGGCGACCGACTTTGCTTCAATCCACTTGGAGAACTTGTCGATTGCGACGAAGAGGTGTGTGAAGCCTCCTGGAGCCTTTTGAAGGGGCCTACCATGTCCAAGCCCCACACCGCGAACGGCCGGGATAGTGGTATAGTTTGAAGATCCTGGGCGGGACATGGCTTTGTCGGGCGAAAAGCGGCAGCCTTCGCGAGGTTCGTACGACTTTGTCGCGTCGGAGACCGCGGTAAGCCAAAAGAAACCTTGCTGTATGCTTTGCCGACCGGGGTGCGTCTTTGCTAGCGTGGCTTCCGCATATGCCCGAGTGGATGTCTTGGAGTAGCGCTTTCCATCCTCGGGTGTGATACATCTCATCAGGATTCCGGAGGGACTTCTCTTGTATAAATCGGAGTCGATCATGACATATGCTTGACAACGACGCCGGACGCGTTCTGCTTCATCTCGGTCATCCGGCAGCTCTTGCTGGGTTAGGAATTTGATGAGCGGCGTCCTCCAGTCGGCGTCAGCCATGGCAACTTCATTCGTAGCTTGCTCGTTGAGGGCTGTCTTTGCCGTGATGGTTGGTTCGTAGAGATGTTCGACAAAGACGTCTCGTTGGGGCAGCTTCGCGTTTGGATCCGCCGGGCCAGCTCATCGGCCGCCTCGTTGTTGTGCCTCAAGACGTGCGAGAGTTCGAGCCCGTCAAACTTGTCTTCAAGCTTGCGGACCTCTTGCAGGTAGGCCTCCATAGTGTCATTTAGACAGGACCGGTCCTTCATTACTTGATTGACGACCAGGCTGGGAGTCACCTTTCACGATGAGCCGACGTATCCCGAGTGATACCGCAAGTCGCAGATCCATATAACGGGCTTCGTACTCGCAACGTTATGAGAGGCGGAAAAGTGGAGATGAAGGACGTATCTTAGCCTTTCTCCAGTCGGCGAGATCAGCACAACTCCTGCTCCCAAGCCGGTGATCCTCTTGGATCCGTCAAAGTGCATCGTCCAATGTTGGAGGTCTTCCCGAGGCGTGTTGTCTTGCTTTGCTCGATCCACTCGGCGGGAAATCCGCCAAGGCTTGTGATTTTATGGATGTCCTTGGTTTGAAAGTCAAGTCCAAAGGCATCGGCTCTAGAGCCCATTTGGCGATGCGCCGGTTGCTTCGCGGTTGTGGATGACATCGCCGGTGGGAAGGCGTGACGACGGTGACCGAGTGACCACGAAAATAGTGTGCCAATTTCCTTGCGGTTATTAGAACACCATAAAGCAATTTTTGTACCTGAGGGTAGCGGATTTTGGCTCCTGCCAACACTTCGCTAACGAAGTAGATTGGTCTTTGAATCTTCTGAGCCCGTCCTTCTTCTTCTCGTTCGACCACGAGGACCGTACTGACCACTTGGTGAGTGGCTGAAACGTACAAGAGTAAAGGTTCTGGGTGAGGCGAGGCCGGGACGGGTGGTGTTGTAAGGAACTCTTTGAAATCTTCAAAGGCCTTGTTGGCTTCCGCGGTCCACTGGAAGTCATCCGTCTTTTCGAACTGAAGAAAGGCATGCCTCGTTCGCCGAGTCGGGATATGAAGCGGCTTAGTGCCGCCATGCGGCCGAGTGAGCTTACGGACGTCCTTCGGTTACTCGGGGCTTCATGCTCAAGATGGCGTTGATCTTTTTGGATTGGCTTCAATGCCGCGATGTGACACCATAAAGCCGAGCAGTTTGCCTGATGGAACGCCGAAGGTGCATTTCTCCGGGTTTAGCCTCATTCTGAAGGCTCGGATGTTTGCAAAAGTTTCTTCAAGGTCGGCGATCGGGTCTTCTTCTGCTTGGTCTTGATGACAACATCGTCGACGTAGGCTTCTACGTTCTTGCCGTCTGCGTGCGGAAGCATCTCGGATCATGCGCGGTATGTTGCTCCGGCGTTCTTCAGCCGAAAGGCATTGTGACGTAGCGGTAGGCCCCAAACGGTGTGATGAACGACGTCTTGAGGCAATCGGATTCTTTCAAGCTGATCCGGTGATAGCCCGAGTAACAATCCAAGAAACTCAAGAGCCGCGGCGGACGTTGAATCCACAACTTGGTCGATGCGAGGTAGCCCGAAAGGATCTTTGGGACAGGCTTTGTTGAGATCGGTATAATCTACACACATGCGCCATTGTCTCGTTTTCTTACGGACTAGACCGGGTTGGCTAACCGTCGGGATGGAGGACTTCTTTAATGAAGCCGCGGCTAAGAGCTTTGTGAGCTCCTCCTTGATAGCGTCTTTTCGATCCGAGCAAATCTGCGTAATCGTTGTTTGATCGGCTTAGCGTCATCTTTGACGTGCAAAGAGTGCTCGATCACCTCCCTAGGAATTCCGGGCATATCGAGATGGTTTCCAAGCAAAACATCTTTATTAATTTGAAGGAAGGTGACGAGCGCTTTCCTATTTAGGATCTAGGTTAGCGCCGATTACGGTAGTTTTGAGGGATCCGACGGATCAAGGGAGATCTTCTTGGTCTTGGCATCGCCGGACCCCGATTTGGCTATCTTCTTCGCGGGGACTTCGCCCTCTGCCGAAGTTGACGCAGCCAATCGGATTTCTTGTTGGCCACGTAATCTCTCACGAGATTGGGCCATGTCGCAGCTCTCCTTGTCGCAGTGAAGGCTTGCTTCACGTATTGCGAAGAGTGATGACGCCATTGGGACCCGGCATCTTCAAGCGAGAGGTAGGTGTAGTGCGGGATCGCCATGAACTTGGCAAGCGCCGGTCTTCCAATGATGGCGTGGTATCTGTCTCGAAGTCGGCCACTTCAAAAGTGACGTTCTCCGTCCGGAAGTTTTCTCGAGTCCCAAAGGTGACGGGGGAGGAGATGTGCCCGAGTGGTGTGGAAGATAGCCCGGGATGACTCCGTGAAAGGGAGCTGAACTTGCCTTTAACTCGGCCCTCGGGATCTGCATCTCATCCATGGTTTTGGCAAATAGGATGTTGAGGCGCTGCCCCATCGACGAGGACGCGCTTGAGCTCGATGTTGCGAACCACGGGATCCGGGCGAGTGGATATCTCCCGGTGGATCACTCGGTCGGGGTGATCCGAGCGATCAAAAGTGATGGCCACTTCCGACCATCGCAGATATTGAGGGACCTCGGGTGGGCCGCGTTGACCTCTTGGTCGGTTAGCTTTTGCTTCCTCTTGGATTCATAAGCTTGCGGCCCTCCGAAGATGTGATTGAGCTCTCCCACCGGGTCTTGGAAAGGTTCGACGTTCCCAGTAGTGTTATCTTTCTTGGTACCCGACGGACCAGCCTCGTCGTTGTCTTCTTGTTGAGTCGCCGCGTATTGTTCTGGCGAACCGCTTGTAAATGAAACAGTCCTTCGCCGCGTGCTTATGATTCGGATGATGGGTGCACTGGGCGTTCATGATAGTGTCGAAAGCGGCGACTCGGGGACGGCGTGGAGCGTTGGAGGTTGCGGCTACCAGGTCTTCTGACCGGCGCTTGCGATCCTTCTGGCCTTGGTTGCCGTTATCCTTCTTAGGATTTCGGCTTCCTCCTGCCTGTTTGTCTTCCCTCCTGTCGGGACGGTCTTGGCGGGCAGCCTTGATGGCGTCGTTTGACTTGGCGTAGGAATTCGCCGTATCAAACATCTGTTTCACCGTCTTTGGCGGCTTGCGTCCAAACTTCCCGATTAACAGCTCGTCACGGACTCCCTTTTGGAAGGCGGCGATGATAATGTCATCGGTAATGTTCGGAATCTTGTTGCGCTTCTCGGAGAAACGACGAATGTAATCCTTTAGAGGTTCGTCCGCTCGGATGACGTTGTATAGATCGAAGTGCGTGCGGGCCTCTCGAAGGTTCCTTGGAAGTTGGCAATGAAGTGGTCCCTCGGCTCACTCCACGAGCCGATTGAGCCTCTTGGCAGCTTGTGAGCCGTTCGGCTGAGTTTGCGAGGGCCACTGGGAGATAGTTGGCCATGGCCTAGATGTCGCCACCGCCGCGCGAATAGCGAGAGTATATACGGTGAGCCACGACTCGGGGTCGGTCTTGCCGTCATATCTCTCTATTCCCGTAGGTTTAAAGCCACTCGGCCATTGCACTCGACGGAGCTCCCGAGTGAAGGCCGGTACTCCATCATCACCGCTATCGGGTGATCCCCTCCGATCTTCCGGGAGCGACGGTCTCGCTCCCGGTAGCGGCGATCAGGACTTCCCGCAGATCACTCGGCGGGGTCTTCCGGCCAGGTGGTTGGAAAGCTGGAGCCGGCGTTGTGGCGGATGCGATGGTGGACGGGTGGACGTCCGTGTCTTTTCTGCGGAGTCGGTGATTTGGTCCTGGTACCTTTGAGTTGACTCGCGGTGGGGGCCTCTTGGCCTCGTGGTTGATTGATCCGGCTCGGGCCTCTTATAGTCTCTTGACCTCGAGAGGTGGAAGCCGGCTCTCCGTCGGTGTTTCGGCCACAGATTCGGCTTTGCGCGAAGTGGTCGGATGGCCATTAGCCGTGGCCGCGACGATAGTTTTGATCTTATCCAGCGAGTCACGTTGGCGGGTGCCGTTTCTATGACGGTGTCCAAGAGCGTAAGCGCGGCAACGAGCGTTCGCTGTGGCGTCTGGAAAATGTTGGCGTTGCGAACCCGTGTCCGAAGAATGGCTTCTGGGCGATCGTCGTAGCGCGTAGGTCTTGCTTCCTCTTGTCAGCTTCATCCTTGCGCTGCCTTTCTTCTTCGGCCGTTTTGCGCTTGTGCTCAATCCTGGCTCGCTCTTCTTCAGCAAGCCTCCTGGCCATGGCCGAGTCGGTCTCATTCGGCTCCGCCATGAGGACATCAAAGCACTTCGGCTCGTAGTCCATGCGGCAATCGGAGTTGTCCGCTTCGTCGAAGGGATGCCGTAGAGGTTGTCAAACCCGGTAGAGCGAGGTATTCATTAAGTTCCGAAGATGGGCGGGAACCGAATGATGGAAGGATGACGGCGACCTCCCTTGAGCTGGGTAGCTCGGATCTGGATCGTTCCAGCCGAGTCGAGCTTGAAGGCGCGGTCTCCTCCGGAGTGGGTTGTAACCGACTCGGGAGAGGAGCTTGCTTGTAGATCTCGGCGGCGTTTGGTAACCCAAACGGTACCGAGAGGTCTTCGTCCGAGTGGATCGTCTCCATAGGGGCGGCGAGTAGGTTGGCGCAAAGTTCAGCGGTATTCGGTAATCCGAATGGTGCCGAGTGAAGACCGTCGTCGTAGAAAGTGGATTGCATCTTGGTCTCCAAGATCTTTGTTGTAGATCCGGGCGTGGTTCGGAAGTCCGAACGGCTCGGAGTGGGCTTCTCCTTCCGGCGATGCGAATCCGAGTCGAAAGAGGAAGCATTGGTGAAGTAGGCGGCGAAGTCGTCGAATGTTGAAGGGGATCCCATCACGCTTGTCGGCGAAATTATTGAAGAAGTCTCGGCGCGTGTCCCCTACTGGCGCGCCAACCTGTCGAAACTTGGTTTCGGCAATAGAAAACTTGGGGTCGCAATCGAGATCGCCAAGCACGATGGGTTGGAAGGAGAAGAAGATTTAGACAGTTCGGGCCCTCTCGTGAGGTAATACCCTACTCTGTTTCGGTGGATTCGAAACGCCGAGTGTCTTTATTGATCTTGTGATCTAAAGTCGAAAGCTAAAAGCTAAAAGTTGATGTAACTTCGATATCCCTCAAGGGACGCCCTTACCCCCTTATATAGTCTTGGGAGGAGGGCTTACGGATCGGAAAACCCTATCTTATTCTAGTTGGTTTCCTCAATCTTACCAAACCGTCGATCAGAGCCGATTGCCTTATCTCTATTGGCAATCGTAACACCTAAGTCATGTTTGGTTTACAAATATGCAGGCACAATTTATCCCTACCTCAGTCGGATAAGCTTGCCATGTAGATACCCGGTTGCCATAATCTTCACAATCGGGTTTTAAAATTTATGCTCGAGTATGTCTTGTGTTAACATAAAAATATGTGTTAGCTAGCTATCCATTAGTCGAAGCCAAAACAAAACGACGGACGGACATAGGTCAAGATGCATGGCAACATGGCTTCTATTAACCTTCACCCATGTTGCATTTTGAACATCACGAATCAGTGGTACCGATGAAAAAAAATATTCTTTCAATGATAGATAATCATTAATAACGAGACGTCGATGAATAAGATATACCAGCTCTCTTCATATATGCTCAAAATAGTAAAATAGCAAGGTTGATTGAGGATATACGTTGTAAATGTCTCGTTTATAATGTGTTTTAAAAAGATTGAAACAAGAGACCATATTTTGCATTCCTCGTAGGAAATCAAGCCGCGAGAAGAATGATTAACGCTAAAAAAACTTCCGTAGATTTGAAACAAAACAAAAATTGAAAAAACGAGAGGTATTGGGAATAAATAATAATTTTAACATTTTTTAAACCACGATTGGTTCCATAGTGTAGTGGTTAGCACTCCAGACTTTGAATCTGGCGACCTGGGTTCGAATCCCGGTGGGACCTTTGTTTCTTTTTTTTTTGTTATTTATAGCAGCTGATGCATGAACAGGCGATGCTGATTCAGTTGTAGCACGTAACGCAGTTTTTTATTTACCTGTTTCTCATAAGCACTCTACATGGCCGATTGGTTCGTTTCGTTTTTTTATTACAAGTACTGCAAGTCTGGTTTTTCTTTCCAAAATCCAGATTATACATTTGCGATTTGTAGTAATGCAATTCTGCAATGCCACTCTATGCAATCTCTGTTTTGTTACCACTTGTAAGTCGTAAGTTCTGTCACTATATGCTCAACCATCGAAGCTGCAAACTCATTTCCGGACTAGCTACGAAGAACATATCCAGATCATCTCTCCTACATCCTCATTCCTCTTGCCATGTCTCATTTATTGTTATTTATAGCAGCTGATGCATGAACAGGCGATGCTGATTCAGTTGTAGCACGTAACGCAGTTTTTTATTTACCTGTTTCTCATAAGCACTCTACATGGCCGATTGGTTCGTTTCGTTTTTTATTACAAGTACTGCAAGTCTGGTTTTTCTTTCCAAAATCCAGATTATACATTTGCAGATTTGTAGTAATGCAATTCTGCAATGCCACTCTATGCAATCTCTGTTTTGTTACCACTTGTAAGTCGTAAGTTCTGTCACTATATGCTTCATCAACCATCGAAGCTGCAAACTCATTTCCGGACTAGCTACAGAAGAACATATCCAGATCATCTCTCCTACATCCTCATTCCTCTTGCCATGTCTCATTTATTGTTATTTATAGCAGCTGATGCATGAACAGGCGATGCTGATTCAGTTGTAGCACGTAACGCAGTTTTTTATTTACCTGTTTCTCATAAGCACTCTACATGGCCGATTGGTTCGTTTCGTTTTTTTATTACAAGTACTGCAAGTCTGGTTTTTCTTTCCAAAATCCAGATTATACATTTGCAGATTTGTAGTAATGCAATTCTGCAATGCCACTCTATGCAATCTCTATTTTGTTACCACTTGTAAGTAGTAAGTTCTGTCACTATATGCTTCTGTCAACCATCTGAAGCTGCAAACTCATTTCCAGACTAGCTACAGAAGAACATATCCAGATCATCTCTCCTACATCCTCATTCCTCTTGCCATGTCTCATTTATTGCATAAGATAGTTATCGGCTCCCTATTGAGGATTTGGGGTGCATCGACATGGAAGCCTCTGATTCATACTTGACAGCAATTGGTGATTCGGTTAAAACAGCAGCTACTTGCAACTAGCTAAACTCAGTTCTCTTTTTAAGCTAAAATTCATGGAATCTGGTTTTATTCATGTCGCAGGCTAGTTTCTGAATTTTACTGACTGTGCGTTTGCGATAACTGCCAGTATCTGAATTTTACTGACTGAATGAACTTCTGAAGCACTGTACCATAAGTGGATTCTGTTATCAGTCGCAAGGCACTGAACTGAACATACTTCAGAAAATGGGGCCTTTTACAGTACCATTTACTAGGGATGGTAGTAGTACAGTGTAGTATAAAGTAAATTTAGCCGTTGATTATAATGGGTATTTAGGATTTTTTTTTCAAAACGTGGAAGGGCATTCCTGTCTCTTGGTGTGCTCCCGCGAGAGCCGATGCCGATGCTGCGTTTATCCTCTCGGGAGTTCGGACTCCGACTCGTGTTGTTGGACCCTCAACCAGCTTTGATAAACCGTTTTTGGAGGAGGGGTTACTGTCTCCCGTGATAAGACGGTTACCGCAGTAATCACGTGGTTACCATAAAAACCGTGTAGTTCTCATGATGTATACCATAATATGATAACCGTGCGGTTTGGCAAACCATGACGATTTTGGAGCCAAATCTTCAAAGCTATATTGGAGGTTATGTTATCCATCAAAGATGCATTTGTCACATCATCAACCTGATTATGCAAGTAGGTATTATTATCATTGAGAATTTAATTTTTTACAGATAGTTTATTGATTTACAAAGAATTTAATGAGAACTTAATGATTTTTTTGCAAGCAGGCATGGGCGTTATTACTACTATACTAAACAAAATCCGTCAAGCTATTTCTATCATTGGGGGTCAATCAGTTATGAAGGAGAGGTTCCGAGACTATTGCCGAGCAAAGAATAAATCTGTGAGGATATTTGGCATTGATGTAAAACATAGGTGGAACACAACATATCTCATGTTGCGTCAAGCTGAAAGGGTACGAGGAAATAATTTCTGTTTTCATCAATTGATTGCACTTTAAAAGTAATGATACTGATGAGGATGGTGATGGTGAGATTTTGCTTCTTACTGTGGAAGAATGGGACATAGCAACACGTATGCGTATATTCCTAAAGCCTTTTTATAAAGCTACAATGTTGCTATCTGAAATTTACTATCCTACTTCTTTAAGGTGCTTGAATGCCTTTGGAAATTAGGACTTGTGTTTCAAGAAAACCAACATGACAGAATTTTATCTTCCATTGTTCAACCCATGGAAGAAAAATTTCTCAAATACTTCACTGCTATTCCACACCTATATTGCTTTGCTCTGGTACTTGATCTAAAGAGTTGGAGGTCATGGAGGCTGCTTTCATGTCAATAGGTGATGCAATGGGTCTTGATTATTCTGAAGCTTATCAACATGCTAGAGATGAGTTGTTCAGGGTTTTCCGTCTGTACCAAACTAAGCTAAGTGTTGCACGCGCGGGTGCAAAAAGAAACCCCACAAAAAAGCAAAGCAAATCAAGCGCAATGAATTTGTGGAAGAAGATCAGGGGCAAGGAACAAGCCTCCTCATCAGGGAGCAGGTCAAATTGAAACCCAGATACAGAACTTAACCATTACCTCAACACCAATCACACATAACATGATCGAACACTTGATGGTGAAAATGTTGATCTCCTTGAGTGGTGGAGACAGAAAGAACGAACTCATCCTATGCTAGCGCACTTTGCATGAGACATTCTTTTGGTTCCGGCATCCTCTATCTCTTCGGAGTATGCATTTAGCGAGATTGGAAGAATTATTGAAGAACGGAGGTCATGCCTTGCACTGAGACGTTGAGGCAATCTTTTGCCTTAAAGGCGGATGGATGCAGATGCAAGGACGCAACACTGGTTAGAGGATCCAGAGATTGCGGATGCAGCAGCAGACGCGATGGCGGAATTTGGCATCAACACTGATGGTAATGGTTCCAATCAAAATTAATAATGTAATTTATATAATAGTGTAAGCAAGTTATTGTACTCTTTTCCTTACGGGGAACCCTATTTTAAAGCGTAAGGTTTTTAACGAGGCAATACTTTGTATTCCTATTATGAATAAATTGTCTTCCCCCAATTTTTATGTCTCAAGTTATTTGTAGTCAGAGCGAGAAAAAAATATAATATGCATATTTTTAGATGAGGTAAATCAAATCTTAGTATTTAGCTTTTTATCCATAAGAATTAGTTTGGTGAATCGGAAACTTTTTTTCAATTTTATAGAAAAATTAAAGTAAAATTTTCAAGTAAAAATTACAAATTCTTTTCTTATGTAACATACATATCAATATGCATGGGTAATCTCTCCTCTATTTCCATCCCAAAAATTCTCCCTCTATTTTAGACCCATCTGCACTGCCTGCATGCAGCTAGCAGGCACCGCACGGCCCAAGCACAAATGTGCAGTGCAGCTAGCAGGCACGGCCCAAGCAAGAATATGTAAGCAGCTAGCTACCATGGCCCAAGCAACAGCAGCCCACCCATCTGCAAGCAGCTAGCAGGTGAGCCATCAGGCCGTCTTCATGCCTACGGGCCTTGCATAGCCCACTCGTCGTGCCGTGCTGCCCATCATGCCCGATGTCCAGGCCCAGACACGGCTCACGTACGAGTCGTGCTGGCTTGCCTATTTACGTGTCGTGCTGGATCGTGCTTTTTATCGTGCCGGTGCTAGATCATGCTTTTTACCGTGCCGATCGTCGTGCCTTGGGCCAGCCCAACAAAGCACGGCCAAGTCCCAGCTCTACCCCACCGCCTGCTACCCCTACTCGCACGCCCGATGTCTCATTTCACACTTCGCAATGCCGTCGATGTTCGACGTCCCTAGACTGCGACGGCTGCCGGCGCCGCCATTGCAAGCAAGATCGCGTTTACACGAACAACGGTGCTAAGAGACATTGCTAGCACCGTAGCCGCACAACAAGAACGACATATTTACCAGCACTGCCAGCATCATAGATTGTTAAATATGAAATACTCTGCTAGCTAATCAGATACGTACCTGGGATCAATATTCAATACTAGATTGAAGACCAAGTTCACATATACTATCTCATATGCAAGCCATGGTTGGCTCGCTGGATTTGGATTGATAACAGTTGATGTTGAGAAATCAGAGACGCAGTCAATAAGCAAGTATCTGCGATGTGGGCTGTGGCCATACGATACGCCGTCGTCGTCGCCAGCTTGCCACGAATCTCTTCTCCCTTATCCCTCTTGGCTCTCGCGGTCACATCTTATAGCTCAGCAGCTTGCAGTCTCTTGCATCCATGGCAGATTTTGGCGTGGCCCGTGGTCAGGTGGCCGGGTGGGGGATGGCGCGCGGCCAGGTGACCGATTGGCGGAGTACGACGAGGATGCGGCGGCACTGGCGGTGGCCACACGTCGACTCGTCCTCGTCCCTGCACGAACATACATACCCTGCACCATCTACAAATTTACAAATTTACACTTCTTAGAACACTCCTAATAAAAAACTACGATAGTTTCTATAGTATTAATTGCACCATCAGGTAGATAATTTGCTGATGTGACAAGTAATTTAATGAGGAAAAAGAGAAAAAATCTAAGAAACCAAGTCAGAAATAAATCTTCACGGTTATCAATAGATAATAAATTATTATTAAACTTATTGAAAGAGATTTCTTGATACGATGTCCTATGCTATACAAATTTTTCATTAAAAAGGATAATTTTTTTATACGATATCTCATGCTATAAAACTATTAATAGTTTCAAGTGTTTTTACCCATTTTACTATTACAGGTGCAGTAGGATCGCATTGTCCATTAGATCTAATCCAATAGACGGCTTGTGTTTATTTTAAGGTACTCTAAAAATCCCCCAGAAAATAGTATTATGAAGATACCCCTAACCAAGACATTATATGTTGTATCGTTTGTCCATGCTTGTTGCTTATCATGCTCAATTGCTCATGCACTGACAATACATATGACTCTATACCAAACTGTATTTAGTTTGCACAGCTTCATCTGTAAGCACTGGACTAAGACCAACTAACTGTATCTATTAATCATGTTCCTTCTCGGCTATCGCATATGTTTGTAACTACTTGGGAAGTAGGTTTCAGTGCATCCAAGATAGCTGTTTGAGATTAATCTGAGTTAAGTTGGGAAGACACATCACTGTTCACATGAAAAACACTACTGTTCTTGCGTTCTACATTAATTTCTTATGTTCTTGTGTTCTACAAAGGAAGAATTTCTACCTCCAAATCAACCAGCTCTATTTATTCAGATTTTATGGCATGAGACATGATTTGTTTCCTTATATTACTAGATTTTTTTTCACATTTGTTATGGCCATTTTCAAAATTATTTTCGTGATCGCTTTTTATCACTTTTCTCTTCTTTCCTTATCGAACAACTCCTGTACAATCTGTTCAGTCATCTGCTCCGTTATACTAACTAAACCCATAATTATGCAGATTTATCTGTTCCAACCTGCTTGCGTGATGAATGATGATAACTCATGTGCCTTAAACACAGCATCTGGTCCAGAGAGACCGTACAAAAGATTACATGCAATGGATGACTGATTGATCACATATGCTGAGCCTTAACTCACTCTCATAGAGCAGATTCTGAGAATTAGCACCTGTAGACACTAATTACATGCAGTATCTCTTGTCATGTACCCACTGTATTTTGCATATCATTGCCTGATGTTGTTCTGCTATCTACCTGACCTAACAAAGGAACCAATGAATTGGCAGCTTCTGAATTCTTCTGCTGCCCAATAACCCAATTCCCTCTTACCTGATGACCATCTCCATTCTTCCAACGTCAATGCAAACAGATGATTCATATCAATCTTCAGACAGCAAGTACTCTGACTTATTGTTTATGCAATTTTTTCTGTTCTTGTTTATCACATAATCGCTTTAAAGATGGAAAACATGTGCCAATATTGTGAATACTATCTATAACAGTAGTCTGCATTTTTTTCAGCAGATACTGTAGATCTTGTCAGTGAATGCTCAGCATGTTCAGGGCATTACAAAGATTTCATTATGAAGGTAGCTTTCGGAGTGCACACACTTTATGGAGCAATATGTACACTAGCGCCCCCACAATTAGCCGGACCACTGCTTTTTTTTGCTTGCTTAATGATGCTGCATTTGCCTGCTAATCTGACGGCGACCTGTTTTTCAGACCCTCGCAGTTGCAAGCTAGGTACTAGTAAAATTGGAGGTCTTCCTTTTAAAAAAGATAAAACTGGAGAACCAGTAAACATTATTTACCGAAGTGAAATCATGATGGTTTTCTCTTCCCCTGTTTCCCGTTTGCGTCATGTCAAAATGTTCTTTTTGTTAAGATAGACAAGTGATTAATGGTTAAACTGCAATACTCAGGCCAATTAATTTCAACAAGATTAGGTACACCTGATGCGTACTTTTATCGTATTATTATTGTGTCTGAATATAGTATGCTGTAAATTAAGAACCACCAGTTCAGAGTTTAGGCATTAGAGTAGGCATTTCTTTTCTGAGTAATTTTGCCTGGTATATGCACATTTTGTCAAGAGCTCTATATTTTTTACTGACTGAGATGTCAACTAAATCTTCGTGACCCGACATGCGAAGTAAAATTGGATTCGACGGTAAAACAAAACGTATTTGGACTTCAAACCATTATCTTAAAAACAAATTTGGACTTCAAACTGCACAAAGTTCAGAGCGAAGCCAAATAATAGACTTCACCCAATAATATATTAGGTCAGCATGTACCACATGGCCCTTTGACAATGGCTCCAAGATTAGGGTGAAAGTGAAAGAAGAATCACCCCCAATTAATTTTCCACGAATTATCTGTTTGCAACACGATGCCAGATACTACAAAACACAGATTTAATTATCCTGCACTCCAAATTCAGAACTCTCAGCTAGGGTAGCCTTGTCATCTTCCTGGTGTCTGTTGCAAAGCTGAAAACGCTGTCCTAGCTAGCTGATACTTAAATGGTAATTAATGCCCTGAATATTGCATGATAAATGATGAACTAATTATCCCAGGAGAATTATTTATGACGTACTATCTCTCTCCATTTCCAAATATAAGACGTATTTTATTTCGTGGGGACTAAAGGTTTGACTATAATTACTCTATTACGATATAAATTCTATAATAAATTGAATTTATTATATTCATAAATAATACTTCATTGTGTCGAAAATACTTCATTATGATTATGCTTTTTTATCGTATTATCTTAATAAAGTAATCATTGATAAATTCTATATTTTGAAACGGATACTCTGTTCCGAGCTAGCTGATACTAAATGATAATTAACGCCATGAAAGCATGCATGACAAATGATGAACTAATTAACCAGGACAATTAATTGTTTAAGCCATCAATCTAGCTATCTACATCGTCTGAAAAACGAAGACGCGAGCGGATGTTGCGTACGATGGGATGTACATGTGCTGGTGCAGACACAGACACAGGTAGAGAGGAGTGAAGAGGATTGCAGAAAAGCAAAGCTAATCAGGCGCTTTCCTAGCTTGTTAGTATCTTGCTAGCTTTTGTCTGTAATAGCAGCTGCTTACTCTAATTTGATTCGCTTTTCTGGGTATTTTGCTCTCCGATGTTTTGCTTTGCTTTGCTTTTCTCCTCGTCAAGTCAGTGGTGAACCCGATGGCGAGATGGGGTACATGTGTTTTCGCATTCGATGCATGCATCCATGGCGAAATGGAATTAAAGAACAGGGGAAGTAGCTGGCGTAAGCCAAAAAAATCCATAATTTTCTTCTTTTTTTTACCGTGAACGTCTCGGTTTCTTTAATCGTAGTTTGCAATTTACCACTTGAGTAAGTCTGTAAAAAAAGAAAATGGAATTGCATTCTCTGGGACATGCATGAATCCTGGGAAGCTGACTGAATTCAGTTCCGTTGCTCCAAAATGGGAAGTTTCAGTCCAAAGCTACTGAAGATAACTGAAATCTGAAGATAGAGAAAAGTACATGCACTGTAAAAAGGTAGCCATACTCATTGGATCGTTCTGCCAAGATCAGTACTGCATCACATCGATCAAACTATATCTATATGCAAGTGATCTAATCTGAATTTGTTAATTAACTAGAGTAGGGAGGTGGTATGTACATACAGTCCCTTGCATCTTCTGCAACCCATTCTTTAATCAACTCAAAAAAGACAGGATCAAGTGAACAGCCCGCATTATTCTCAGTGCAAACAGCGAATTAGAGTTAAACGGTTAATTGCAACTGTCACCATCCCGTGTACCCGTGTGCTGAAAAATAATCGGAGCCCATGCAAAACATTAAAAGATGTGATTCAGGACGTATCACCAGCAGCCTGACCCAACCTCAAATTGCAGTGTATATTACAATTTCGTCAAAAATGGAAAGTTCAAATTGCAGTACTGTTAACTTGTGTTACCAGCCTCGGTTTGTGCTTTGTTTGTTGAAGGAAACATCGCACATTAGTCACATTCTACTTTTACAAAAGAGAGGCAATGCTACTGCTAAAGTGGTATTAATCCGGCGCTCCGAATTTCAAACGTGCCATCAGTGCACAAGTGGACTTTAAACTCGCCGCTCGCTCTTAATCCTGCCGTGAAATACACTTCTAAAACCACTTGACCAGAATAGGTAAAACAACTGTATACATGAGCTAATTATTATCCTCGTCACATCAAATATTTAAATAATATTTTAAAATATTAAATATAGATTATTTATAACACTTATTCATCAGTAATTCACGAAACCAATTTGACCCTAATTACATCATGTTTGACGATGTGATCCTATAATAAATATTTGTTAATCATGAATCAAATTAATTAGTTTTAATAGATTCGTCTAATTATTTTTTATAATTAGTTCACATCAAATCTTTTAAATTAATATTAAATATCCGATACCTCGATTCAAGCAAGCCTTTAATTGAAACACGATGGTTTCGGTCAAATCCTTGCCAAAAGGAAACAGAAGAGTTTGAGCTCTTCAAGTGGCAACGCTGCTTGTTGCTGCGGACTGAAGCAGCCGGGTTGGCCACGTCACCGTGCCACGTGGCAGACTGCATTGCGCGCGCATCATATAGAAGGCGACGGCCCCAGCGCACCCGCACCGCACCATCCCGATGCCCTCCTCCCCGTCGCCTCCCTCGCCGCCGGCGCCAGCGAACTCCACCGCCGCTGCCACTCCACGCCGGCGCCGGCGCCGGCGCCTCCTCCCGTCGTCAGCAGGCTCGTTCTCCTCCACCAATTCGTCATCGTCCTTCTCCTTCTTCCCGCCGACGTCGCCGTCGCCGTTCCACCGGTTCCTCCCCTCCCGCTCCGCGCCTCCTCCGTGCCCTTCTCGTGGGAGCACCGCCCCGGCATCCCCAAGACGCCGGCGAGGTCCCGCTCCTCCTCCAAGCAGGCCGCCGGCGGCGGCGGCGGCGGCGGCGGAAGCACTCCACCGCGCCGCCGCCGCTCCCGCTCCGCCGTCGCTCCTCTCCAGGGCCTCCGACCCCTACGCCTCCGCCGTCGTCCCCGCCGAGTACGCCGGCGCAATGCCGCCGCCGCCTCCGAACTACTACTACACCGGGAAGGCCCGCCGGCTCCGGCTCCGGCTCAGGCGCCGCCGGCCGCGGCTCGCCGACACCCTCGCGGAGTGGCTCTCCGTGCTCAGCCTCTACCGCTCCTGCAAGCGCGCCGCCGCCTGCTTCGCCGCCAAGTCCAAGCCGCCTCCGGCGCCATGAGAGATAAGTGTACGCGCCGCTCACCACGAGCTCGTGCCATCTCTCTCAACTCGTCGTGTACGCTCATAGCGAGTACTAGTTTATATGATTATTATGGATTTGGATTTGTGTTTGGTGTAATTAATCAATCGTGTGATTAACTAAGATGGTATCATACACATGAAGAACATGATTTTTAGTTTGATTAATTAGTGTGATTAACTGGTTAATATTCTCCAAAAAATCGGCACCATTAGTTATACTCAAATGTTGTTGATGCCGGTGACGTAAGTTGGTGGTGTACTGGTGTGTGCTTAGCTCGGTAAGCAATAATTGTTGGGCCTAGGTTTAAGTTCGTGGTTGAGTTTCTATGGGTGGCCATTGCTGATCAAATGTGTAACCGTGAAACTTAAAATTATCTTTAGCTAAAGTTTCTCTAAGTGACCATTGCTGATCAAATGTGTGAGCATGGAATTAATTTAAACTTTTAGGCTGAGTTTTCAAAGGGGTTAGGATTGAGCTAGGTATATTAACTATATATTGTATTTATTTGTTTTTAAAAGAACTTTAATATAAAACACACTATTTTGACAGTGTGTCCATAAAAAAACGATGAAATTGCTTACTGTTAGACAAATCCAACAAGGGATGGTGCTGCGCGCGGTGGTTTGCATGCATGCATAATGACGGATCCACAGAGCTAGCGATAGTTGTTAGCGCATGATGTAATCCTTTCCTATTTTAATGGATCGATCTGATCGGTCTCCTCTTTCTCTGTAAGCGCCACGATAGGGGCTATTCCTATATTAACGCGTAAGCAACGCACGGGATTGGTGCGATTGTTTCCCGCCAATAGAGAGAAACTTCACATGGTATCGAGCCGTGATTCATCTACGGCAAAAATCCCATGGCGTCTTCTTCCTCAACAGTCGCCAATACCTTTCTAGGCCACCCAGTTTCAGAAAAGCTAGAAAAGAGCAATCATGCGCTCTGGAAGGTGCAAGTCAGTGCTGCTATTCGCGGTGCTCGGCTTCAAGGTCACTTGACCGGCGCCACAAAAAAACCAGAAGCGGAGATCGTCGTCACAGTTGATGGCAAGTCGGAGAAGAAGATCAATCCGGCGTACGAAGATTGGGAGGCCTCGGACCAACAGGTCCTGGGCTACCTCCTGTCATCCCTCTCACGGGATGTCCTGATGCAAGTCGCTACATGCGACACAGCTGCAGAAGCATGGCGACAAATTGAAGCCATGTACTCCACCCACACCCGAGCTCGATCGATGAGCACTCGATTTGCGCTCTCAAACACCAAAAAAATGTAATATAACAGTTCCAGAGTACTTTGCTAAAATGAAGGCTCTTGGAGATGAAATGGCAAAGCAGCGGAGGTCGCCCCTTGACGATGAAGAGATGATCCAGTACATCATAACTGGATTGGGAGAAGGTTACAGTGAGGTTGTTTCAGCCGTGTGCATGCAGGTTGAACCAATCTCGATGGCGAGCTATACTCGCAAGTCCCGAATTTTGAAGCTCGTCAAGCTCTCTACCGTGGAGTCCAAGAAGGCATAGTCAACCTCGCCAACCGTGTTAACAATGGTGGGCGGGGTGACGGCTGCTGTGGCCAAGGTGCACCGCGCGGTCGTGGTCGCGGCAATGGAGGCCGCGGGCGTGGTCGATCTCAAGGAGGAGTAGATCGGCGCCCCACATGCCAAGTCCGCTTCAAGCGTGGACATACTGTTGCCGATCGCTTGGTATAGGTATGATGAAGATTTTGTTCCTGATAATAAACATGTTGCAGCAGCTGCCACAAGCTATGGAGTTGATACAAACTGGTACATGGATACTGGTGCCATTGATCACATTACTGGCGAGTTAGAGAAGCTCATTGTCAAGGAGAAGTATAATGGTGGTGAGCAGATTCACACAAGTGGAGCGGTATGGATATAAGCCATGTTGGTAATACAATTGTTCATACCCCAAGTAGTCGTAATATTTATCTTAGAAATGTTCTATATGTTCCACAAGCCAAGAAAAATCTTATTTACGTACACCGCCTAGTTGATGATAACTCTGCTTTCCTTGAACTACATCGTGACTATTTTTTTCTTAAGGATCGGGACACCAAGAAAGTTCTTCTTAAAGGGACATCCAAGCATAGGCTCTATCCTTTGCCTCCGTCATCCTTGAAGGAAGCTAATAGCGTCAATAAAGTATCCATATCCGGTGGCAATCGTTTAGGTCATCCCTCTCAATCCATTGTTAAGCAAGTGGTCAATAAATTTAGTGTTCCTGCTTTCGCATTTATCTTATAAGTCGGTTTGTAATGCCTGTCAACAAGCCAAGAGTCATCAATTACCATTTCAGTTTCATCTAGTATTTCTAAGCATCCTTTGGAACTTGTTTTCTCGATGTATGGGGTCCCGCCCCAAAATCATTGGAAGAAAGAAATACTATGTTAGTTTTATTGATGACTTCAACAGAAATTTACATGGATCTATCTCTTGCATCATAAATCCCAAGTCCTAAAAAATTTCAAGAATTTGGGTCATGGTAGAAAGATTGTTTGATAGGAAGATCCTAGCTATGCAAACTGACGGGAGGGAATATCAATCTCTCAATCACCTTTTCTCTAAAATTGGGATAGTGCATCATGTCTCTTGCCCTCACACTCACCAACAAAATGGGTCCGCTGAGAGAAAACATCGTCACATAGTGGAAGTAGGCCTTTCTCTCCTCTCTCATGCCACTATGCCCTTGAAATTCTAGGATGAAGCTTTTCAGGCCGCTACCTATTTAATTAATCGGGTACCAAGCAGAGTTTTCAACAACACTAGCCCACTAGAAAAATTGTTCAAGCAAAAACCGATTACTCCTCCTAAGAGTTTTTGGTTGTGCTTGTTGGCCGAATCTTAGACCCTACAATAATCACAAGCTGCAATTTAGATCTAAGCGTTATGTATTCTTGGGGTTTAGCAATCTCCATAAAGGTTTTAAATGCCTTGAGGTATCTACAGCCGTGTTTATATTTCTAGGGATGTTGTTTTTGATGAGGCAATTTTTCCCTTCTCCGAGCTACATGCTAATGCAGGAGCTCTTCTTCGATCTGAAATTGATCTCTTGCCTCCGATTTATTCCCTCCTACACGTACTTTGGGGCATGAACAGTTGACAAATCAAGTGGCTAATCCATCACCTCATATTTTATCTCATGATATTGATGATTTCTCGAAGATGCCACAAGATCACACCGCCACAGCAGATCCTCTCGATGCCGTTGATTCCGCTCTACCACACACAGCAGCAACGTCTACTCCTGATGCCCAGGTACACCAGTCCGGCGCTGATACCTCATCGCTCGGCGCGCGGGACCGTATGCGTCAGGAGGCAGGGGGAGTAGAACAGCCTGAGAAGGGACCTAATGACGTGCATGTGCAGCAGCGTGATGTGCAGCAGGCTGAGCCCGAAGTGACTAATAATGATGCGGTCACACCTCCTGACACCAGCGCTTCTCCATCTGTCGATCAGATGCAGATCAGACCTCACACCAGACTTCAGAGTGGACTTCGCAAAGAAAAGGTATACACTGATGGTACCATTAAATATAAACACTCGTGGTTTACTGTCACCGGGGAACCCACTAGTGATTTAGAGGCACTAAAGGATAAAAACTGGAAACTGGCAATGCAGTCTGAGTATGATGCCCTAATAAAAAATAAAACCTGGCACCTTGTTCCTTCCCAGAGAGGGCAAAATATCATTGGGTGTAAATGGGTTTATAAAATTAAGAGGAAGGCCGATGGTACCTTAGATAGATACAAAGCTCGCCTAGTAGCAAAAGGGTTTAAGCAAAGGTATGGGATAGACTATGAAGATACATTTAGTCCAGTTGTTAAAGCTGCTACAATCAGAATTATTTTGTCACTAGCTGTCTCTAGAACTTGGAGTCTTAGACAGTTAGATGTACGAATGCTTTTCCGCATGGTTACTTAGAAGAAGATGTGTATATGCAACAACCACCTGGTTTTGAGGATTCCACTAAACCACAATATGTCTGCAAACTTGACAAGGCTTTGTATGGACTGAAACAAGCCCCAAGAGCTTGGTTCTCAAGGCTAAGTAAAAAGTTGTACAATCTTGGTTTCAGTGGGTCAAAGGCTGATACATCTCTGTTCTATCTGAATAAGGGTGATATAACCATGTTTATCCTTGTTTATGTTGATGATATAACTGTAGCCAGCTCATCAGAGAGGGCAACAACAGCTCTATTGCAAGACTTAAAGGAAGAGTTTGCACTTAAAGATCTTGGTGAACTGCATTATTTTCTGGGTATAGAGGTGAGCAAAGTCCAGAATGGTATTGTTCTTACTCAGGAAAAATATGCAACAGATCTTCTGAAGAAGGTAGGAATGATAGATTGCAAGCCTGCCAACACTCCACTATCTGTAAGTGAAAAGCTCTCTTTACATGAAGGATCAGCTCTAGGGCCTAATGATGCTACACAATATAGAAGTATTGTTGGTGCACTACAATATTTGACTCTAACTAGACCTGATATAGCTTTCTCTGTCAATAAAGTCTGTCAATTTCTACATGCTCCTACTACAGTTCACTGGGTAGCTGTTAAGAGAATCCTCGGATATATTAAACAGTGCACATGTCCTGGTCTTAAGATTCATAAGTCTGGATCAACTCTTGTGAGTGGATTCTCCGATGCATTGGACAGTAGTTTAGATGACGGAAGATCAACGGGAGGATTTGCAATTTTCCGGGATCAAATTTAGTGTCATGGAATGCCAGAAACATGCCACGTGTCAAGATCTAGTACGAGTCGAATACAAGGCAATAGCAAATGCTACAGCTGAAATTATGTGGGTACAAACTCTCCTAGCGAACTGGGAATCAAGAGTCCTAGAGTGCTAAAATCGGTGTGATAATCTTGGTGCAAAGTATTTGTCACCAATCCTATCTTTCATGCCGAACAAAACATATTGAAGTTGACTATCACTTTGTCGAGAACGGGTAAGTCGAAACTTCTAGAAATTGAATTTGTTTCTTCGGGTGACCAAGTTGCAGATGGCTTCACCAAACCATTGTCGGTTCGGCCTTTGGAGAACTTCAAGAACAACCCGAATCTAGCACGATCAAAGTTGAGAGAGGGTGTTAGACAAATCCAACAAGAGATGGTGCTGCGCGCGGTGGTTTGCATGCATGCATAATGACGGATCCACAGAGCTAGCGATAGTTGTTATCCAGGTTGTTAGCGCATGATGTAATCCTTTCCTATTTTAATGGATCGATCTGATCGGTCTCCTCTTTCTCTGTAAGCGCCAAGCGCCACGATAGGGGCTATTCCTATATTAACGCGTAAGCAACGCACGGGATTGGTGCGATTGTTTCCTGCCAATAGAGAGAAACTTCACATTTACCCTAGTTTCTCTTTAGAACTTACCCTTAGCTATAGCTGAAGGTACATACGGACATAGTTACATATATATAGGCCGCCAAAATGAGCGTGCTTACAATGTTTTTATACACATGGCAACACAGGAAATAGAAGTATGGAACATGCCTCAATGCATACTTGCACCACCCAAGTTCGAGCTATACATCAAACTTGGTTTAAAATTACTAAAAAAAATTGGAGTGTATGACAATTTTTTTAAAGAAAATTCGACCGATGGAAAAGACCGTCTCTCGACATTTTATTAAGAAGAATAAGTCTCAACCAAACCAAACCATCCAAGACTCGTCCCTATATATGGATTGATGGACATGTTCTTTTAACCAGTCATGCTTTGAGACCATTGTCTCTTACACGAGGGTCTGTTCTTCATTGATCGATTTTAACACGTATTTTTATGGAGGGCTAACAAGTGACCTTTTTTTATGGGGGGCTAACAAGTGACCTTTTTAAAAATTCGCTTTCTGTAAACAGTCTAGTGCTACTTTAACATCGTAACCTCTAGGCTACCATCTCTTTCGCATATGCCAATTTCTTCATGAGAAAAGCGCACGATACCATGTTTATTGGCTATAAACCAACATTGTATATATGGATGGACGATTGCTACATTGGGATATACTAACAGGCATGGTGCTCTATATTAAAACTGTTCTTTTTATATATTTTGCACATGTGTCCTTTTCGACAAGATTGTGCGAGATTTTTCAGAGAAGCACCGCACTGTCAACTCGCACGGATTCTTCTTGCCATTTCTTTTGCTATTTGTGAGTTGTGACCTACTTGTTATAGCAACCTTGGTGATTTTTTTTTGGTCGGGGTTGCCATAAATCATTAACCAGCAGTCGATGTAACTGCACACAAACTGGTTGATTATATTACGACATGCTGACCATAATTCTTGTTGGTTTCCGTCTCAATACTATCACAAAAAATGTTCTACTTTAAATTTTAGCTGAATATTCTTAAAACACCAGGAGTGTCTACCAAGCAAGACATTAGCATTTATTCTTTTTTTTTTGAAAAAAGAAGTTGCTCCCTAGCTAGTGATGCAACCATTATTCACCATGATCCTGTTAATTAAGGAAATTGTTTAAAAAATGTTAGTGGTGAGTTGCATCTCTTTTCCTCCTGAGTCCCGACCAAGCTAGCTAACCCCATACTAAAGTCTACAATTATATATAGCCCATGGATCCCTTATGCATATCAATTTATTTATAAACACAGCGTCCTAATTACCCATCAATTATATATTATTATTATTATCTAGAAATAATTAAACTACTACATCTAGTCGTAGCATCTTTATCCTCCAGAAAGAGCTAGTACATACCACTGGTCTTTGCAGCCGAAGGAGAAAACCATAAGACGAGTAGAGAAAAGGATTCTCTAATTCATCACTAGCTACTTTCTCTGTTTTATATTATAAATCATCTTATATTTTAAAAAAATTTAATTTGACCTTATCTATAGAAAAAACTTAGTAGCATTTTCTGCACAAAACAAAGTTATTATTAAATACATTTAATGTTAAATTTAATAATGTTAAATTTAATGAAAATTAATTTGATGTTTTAGATGTGGTTAACTTTTTTTTATATAAATTTAGTTAAATTTAACTAAGTTTTTTTAAAAACTTTTATAATATGAAACAGAGAGAGCGTATATGCGTGTGTATGCATGCCACCAACACTGAACCCCATCAACGATTGTTTCCTTGCCGAAAAGCGTGGAGGCCTTTTTCTCTCGCTGGGTTTTGGCATGGCAGAGATTGATTGGCAATGGTGTTTCACTACTAAAAAAACTGTTTTTCATAACGTTTGAAAAATATTTTTTATGGCGGCTAAGAGAAAATCCGCTAGCACAAACATAAGAATGGGTGGAGGGTATAGGACCGCCAGCGAAAATCGATTTTATTTGGCGGTCACGTTAAGACCCGCCACAAAAATCGATTTTGCGGTCACGTTAAGACGTCCGCCACGAAAATACTCTATTTTTCGAGGCGGTCCTCCTAAATATCCGCTAGCAAAATCGATTTTCGCTGGCGGTCACGTTAAGACGTCCGCCACAAAAATACTCTATTTTTCAAGGCGGTCCTCCTAAATATCCGTTAGCAAAAATGGATTTTCGCTGGCGGTTTACTAAAAGATCCGCCAGCGAAAAAGAGAGGACACGCTAAAAATTTGGGCGTGCACGCGGGAAAGGAAAAAATTCCCTTTTCCCTCCCTCCTCTCTCTTTATCCTTATCCTTATCTTCTCCTTCCTCCTCCTAGCTCACCTCTCTCCCGGTCTCCCTCCTCCTCCCCTCACGGCGCCCCCGGCCTCCTCCTCCCCTGCGGCCAGAGGCGAGGGCGAGGGCGAGGGCGCGCGACCACGGCACGAGGGCCGACGGCGACCACGACGCGAGGGCTGCGGCGACCACGGCGAGGATGGCGGCGACCACGCGTGGCCGGGAGGCGGCGCGACGGCGAGGCGGCGGAGACATCCCCTCCTTTTCCCTCTCCGAGATATGGGAGGGCGCGGCCAGGGCACAGGGTCGCCGGATCTAGATGCGGCGTCCCCGGATCCGGCGACACGGCGAGGCCCGCGACGGCGGACGGCGGGCGACGGCGTGGCGACAAAGCACGGCTGCGGCGACGCGATGACGACGAAGGGGCGCGCCGGCGCGACGGCGTGACGACGCCGGCGCGATCGCACCTGGGTGACGATGCCGGCGGCGACACCACGGCGACGACGCGAAATTTTTTTGATTTTTGTTTTTCATGGCGGCCGTCTTAACCAACCGCCAGCAAAGAGATATTTTTCTTGGCGGGCGCTTTGGTTGGCCGCCCAAATTCCCTTCTCTCTCGGCGTCCGGAAAACCGCTAGCGAAGATCTTGATTTTCACCGGCCTTTGCTTTGTGGCGGCCCAATTGCCGCCCAAGACCCAAAATGGCCGCCACGAAAACTATTTTCGTATGTATAATATATATATAAATATATATATATATAGTTGGGATATAGTGTGACGCGTCGTACATTTCATCCCGTGTGACATGGTCGAATCTTTAATTTGAAAACTTAAATTGAAAATTGAACCGTTCAAATTATTCTACATATTAAGATCGCCTTGTAAACCAAATTTTACATTTTTTTAAATTTTTACTATTTTATAGGATAAGTCAAAAAGACATTAATCCAATGATTTCTGGAGTATCTATTTTATTGCATCTTTGACCTATTCGATAAGATAGTAAAAAGTTTTGAAAAATATAAAATTTGGTCTACAAGAGATATTAATATGTAGAAACAATTTGAACGGTTTGAATTTTCAATTTGAGTTTTCAAATTAGAGATTTGGTCATACCACACGGGATGGGGCTGTGCGACGTGCCACCTGATCTAACTATATATATATGTCCTTGCGTTACAACGGGCGTCATTTTATTTTATCATAATTATTCCAAAGTTAAAGTCTCGTGTAATTTTAATTTATATTTTTTTCTTTATGTCTTCACCTGAGGCCTATTGTCCGACAAATTTGGAATACTAAACATGTTTGTGGTTCCGAGCGGCGACGGGAGGGAGGGGCGCGAGGCGTGGCGCGGCGCGACGCGGATGGGGACGGAGGAGGAGGCGCAGGAGGTCTTTTTTTCATCCAAGCCCTCTTTTCTTTTTAGCATTGAGATTGCGGGTTAATTTTATAAACACTTAAGGGGTTTTCGTAAAATAGCCAGGGGTTGTGGGTTAATTTTATAAACATTCAAGTGGTTTTCTGCAAAATAATCAGGTGAACGAAAATTTTGGGTAAAAACACTACTTGTTATATATATATATAGTTGGGCTACTGTGTAGCGTGCCGCATAGCTACATCCCGTGTGGCATGGCCGAATCTCTAATTTTAAAACTCAAATTAAAAATTCAAACCGTTCAAATTGTTGTACATATTAATATCGCCTTGTATACCAAATTTTATTTTTAATTTTTATTATTTTATCAGATAGGTCAAAGATGTAATAAAATAGATACTCCATAAATCGTTGGATTAATGTATTTTTAATTTATCCGATAAAATAATAAAAATTTTGTAAAAATTATAAAATTTGGTCTACAAGACGATATTAATATGTAAAACAATTTAAACGGTTGATTTTCAATTTATGTTTTGAAATTAGAGATTCGATACGCATCATGACGTGATGCCATGAACACGCTGACACAAGCAGTCTTCAACTCTCTCTATATATATATACACACACAAACACGACCTGCGCCGTAAGGCAAGGCGACATGTCTGATGACAATTAAGCGTTGTTTGCTGCTTTCGTTCCAGATGAAAGGGCAAGCGGCAATGAGCAGAAGAATGCAACTCTTGGTTGCTTGTTCCCGGTAGGGCGCAAAAACAGCTCGAATGGTGCTGGCTCGGATCGGCTCGAAGCCTTCAACTCCAACTCATAGTTGAAGTTGAGCTAGGCTTTTCATGAGCTTAACGAGCCAGTTCGCGAGTGGCTTCCGAGGCTTGCTGGATCTGACCTTGGAAGGTGGCGGCGGCTCGACGACGGCGGTGGTGGCTCGACAACGGCCGTGGCGGCGGTAGCTCGAAAGATGCGGTGGAGGCCATGACCTCTACAACGCGGCCGCACCGTTCTCCCTCACGCCGCTCAGCCTCAGTGTGTCAGAAGAATGCGTGCCCAAAATCCGCGGATCACGCCCGACGCCTAGCTGGCTGCTAATCTCCGACGTGTCGAGGGTTGACCAAACGACACGTCGAAGCACTGTAAACGCCCTTATCTACTTGCATCTTAGCCAGGGTGGCGTGGCAAATTATTGTGCTCCCATGAGCCATGAGCAATCACTGCTCTACTGCCAGGCTCGTTTCATGCGGCAGCCTTCCCTTCTACCTGCAGCTGCACCTAGCTTGAGCTGCATCTCCAATACGTATCCATGCATGCCTGGTGACTGCAACAGCTGTAGATTGTAGTAGCTGGAGAGTGGACTCCAGCCCAGACCAGAGCCCCAGAAGTGCACAAGGACAACGCAATCGTCCATGTTATCTTTTTTCTTTTCTGAATGTCTGATCATCTGCCTGTGTTCTTCCTGAATCTTGCTCCCCAGGGACCATGCATGGATTGAAAATGATCGATGGTCCATGACCCACCCAGGGTGAGGTGAGGGTAGCAGATCTTGCAAGGGCCCCTCCCAACTTCAGCAATCTCATCAACTTGAGTACATGCAATTGCAATGCAAGCCCACATTGTACATGTACAGCACATGGAGTAAATGTACAGAACAGTGCCTGCACACAACAGTGCAGTGCAGACAAACAGAAATGAAACTGGTGTTCCATTCCAAGACAAGAGTGGAAAATTTGGTCAGTATGTGCCTGCAGAGTCTGTTGATATCATCAGCTTAACAGCTAGGAGTAGTACTTGTCTTCAGGCATTGCACAGCTGGAGTACTATATATAACATGTCCATCCATGATGTCTCATGGTAGTACTTGACACTGCAACTCTTGGGCTATCTATCCATCTATATATATATATTTTTCTTTCTTTCTTTCTCCTACAATATACAATGGCGATTAATTAATTAATTAAGTTTCAATCACACCCTAATTAAATTAAGCACAAATGCATCCATGTGTGATGTGTCCACCACTGATCTTGGATTCTCATCATCTGGCCATCTCCATTTCTTTATTGATTTTTTTCTCATTTTTCTCACGGTTTTCCGGTGTCGCTGCGTTAGAGCACGGTTTGAGCAAAATTTGCGGCGGAGGAGAAGACGGCTTGTGTGACGTCACGGTCACTGCCGCTTCTGGGCATCCGCCAGCGCCTTGATGCCGTCGATGTCGAAGTCGACGGCGGGCGACACCACGGCGGAGGAGGGCCTCCTGCTTAGCGGGAAGAGCTTGCCGCCTCCGCCGCCGGTGCTCCGGGCCGGAGCGTCGCTGCTGCTCTTGCTCAGCCTGTCGTTCTTGCTCAGCTGCGCAGTGGCCGCCGCCGCCGACGAGCTGTCGGCGCCGCCACCGCCGCCACGAGCCGACGACAGCTCCTGGCTCCTGCTGTGACCAGGAGGGCGCCGCCGCCGGCTCGCGTACACGTCCTGAAGCATCGCGCGGTCCTCCCTGGTGAGGCCACCGCTGCTGCCGCTCGGCCTCGCCACCGGCGGTGCCGGTGGCGGTGGCGGCGAGGACACCTGCTGCGGTGGCGTGAGGGGAGGGGAGCGCACCGGTGATCTGCTCGGCGACCTCGACCTGCCCCTGTTGCTTGGCCGGCTGTAGCTGATGAGGTGGTGAAGCCAGACGACGAGGTCCAGGATGCACGCATCCGTCTTGGCCTTGTCTGCATGGTAGAAAGTCTCGATCTTGATCACGTCAGGCTGCCCAGCCGCCCTCCGCATCACATCGTTCCTGTGGTAAATTAGTTTGAATTAAACACGATGAGAATCTTGCGTTCAGAAAGCTGGATGTGCGTGCGCAGATAATAATATGGAATATATTATGTAAAAGACAATGAAACAGTAATGCAACTCGTACATACATGCTTCCAACTGGAAACGTGATAATATTCTGTTGAACAACTCTAAATGATTTGATATTTTTTGACCAAATTTATAAAAAAGAATACAACAATATTTACAACATAAAATTAGTTTCGTTAAATCTAAATCTAACATTTATTTTGATATTATGTCCATTTGTATTAAAAATATTGCTATGTTTTTCCATGAATTTAGTCAAACTTAAAAAAGTTTAACTTATAAAAAGTCAAAACCGAATTATAATATAAAATAGGGGAGTATATTTGAGTATTCGACCAATCTATGGTTTTATAATTTATAATTTGAACTTGTTACAATCAACAGGGCAAAATGTTCTCTTGTTCTCTGATTAGCATGGTAAATTTTAGTCCATCTCTTTTATCGTGTTTTAATAACAAAATAATTGAGCAGATTATGCACGGATGAGCAATGATGAGCATCTAACCCTGTGTGCGCCCACTCGCCGACCCATCCGAATCCATGGTGAGCTCTGATGTAGCATCCAAGCAAAGATGAACAGAATGTCAGTATCTGGAGTGGAATCAAAGGTCTGGTTGGATCTTTTCGGTGCTAATTACATAGTCAATTCTGAATTACCTGGCTGTATTGTTGGCAATAGGGATAATCCATTGCAAGGTTCTCTCCATCGAAGATCTGATTTCAGTGATCGGAACCTACCACAGCAAGATACAAATTTAGGATGTGAATCCCAGACTCCAGGATATATGGTAGGTTCGTGGCTAACCGCTAATGTAATTTATCGAGCAATTCTTTTAAGAAGCATCAAAATACCTCTTGCGGTTGTAGGCAATTATGTAGTTTTGTTCGAAGAGCAGACTTAATGGTTGGAGGCAGTCCTTGATATAGCGCATCTCTTGTGCTTTGTGGTGGAACGGTGCTCCGGGAAACCTTCGGTTAGCCAAAATCAAGTCAGTAAACAGATTCGGTAATTCAGTCAATGTTCAACAAATAATTGTACTTGATGAAAATTTCATTAGAAGTATAATTTGCATTCTGTTCATTATTAGAATCATGAGATCTCCAACTCCACAAATATATTTTTCAGCACAAATTTGTGAGTTGTGACTGTGAAGTTTACAGAGGTTGACTGCCTGAACTCAAAAGCAGCAGTTCTGAAAGAAACCTTTGCAGTTTAAAGAATCCCAATAACCTAAGTGGCATTTCAAATCTATCATTCTATCTTGCTCATGCCATTGTCCTGTATGGCCATAACTTGGGGAATAAAGACCATACTTTTCGAGCGAATAATATCATAGTATGGAAAAAATATCACCAGCTATTAAATCCTATGGAAAAACATTCACAGTTCACCTGATAAGCTTAAGATCATCTAAATTTTGTGTATCGACATGAACAGAAAAATATATGCAAATAACCTTAAGAAAAACTTACAATGTTGTCAATCTGTGAAATGATATTGGCATAGTGCAGCGAGAGGCCAGCTGATCCTAACGTCTGATGCCTCTCTGAAGGTTGATTCATTTGTAAAGCTCCATCTACAGAAAAAGGGGAGACCAAAAACATGGAGAAGTCCAAGTAATCAGTTGTTAACCATACTGAATTAGTGAATTGATGATTGAAAAGAGTGAGAAACTAGGCATACCATAAGACCCAAAAGATTCTTGAATTTCTACATGTAAGAAGTGGACAATATCTACAAGTTTCTCCATGACCTACAAATAGAATGAAGATTACATGATTCAGATTAACCATTAAACCCAGATAACAGGGTTATCTTTTTGTCATTATATAAATACTTCATCTCATGCAAATTTCAGTACAAACGCTTACGTCTTCGAGCATCTTATTCCAAAGAGACTTTTTCTTCAAGCTTTGCACGTGCTTCCTTTGGCTCTTCAATTCTTGCCTTATAATCTGAACAGTGTCCCCTGCTCATTCATTGTACTCAAACAATCATTCTCAACGGGAAAGACTACTGGCTTCCTAATTCAAACTACAAGGGTGTGAGGTATTGATGATGATAGGTCTACCTCTTTCAAATGCAACTGATTTTTTCTCTTCCTCCAATTTACGGCGATAATCTTGCTCAAATCTATCTAATGCATGCAACTCATGGTACAGATCCTATGAACAATATAAAAATGAAATAGAAACTGTATTAGGAAAAGGTAGCATGGAGATGGATATGGGGTGAAAGATGCATAGCAAACAGATCAATGATTGATGCAAACATGATATAGTAGCATAACAAATATCACTTGGAATCGGTTCTTATTTCAGTATAACCACTAGAGACATACTGCCTCCAAAATCAAAGCGTGGCATTTTTTTTTTTTCAAACTCAACTGAAGCAACTTTGACCACTGAATTCTTCTATCATATACCCAGAAAAATGTGTATTATACCATAAATCTTTCACTTGTATCATTTTCATTGAAATCATACATTCCAGATAATGTTCTGTCAAAATTATCATGGCTGTCTGCACACATTCTATGATGGCATTATTTTGTGACTACGGGAGTATTTGAGGGTATAATGTACTCACAGCCGTGTGCCGAACCAGGGTCAACAATTGCTGCATCTCCGCTTCTGCTATTTCTTTCAGGTTTGGTTGAGGCGTAATTTCCGATTCTAGCCTGGAAGCAAACCAGCACAAGATCAAAACCGAGTTCATCATACTCTGATATCACTCATTAGGACAGGTAAACAGTGTGAAGTCGTAAACCTACTTGGAAAAATACCGATCGAGGTTGTGCCACTGAGGATCCTTGCAACGATTTCCAAATCTGATCACCTCTCGTGAAAATAGCACCAGCTCTTGCCTGCAAGGACGACCAGAATGTGAAGATCTCATTTACAGATCATAGAAGTTAGATCTAGAGCAACAATACCACTTGCATCCATTACAAACCTCTTGTCGGCTGCAGCAATTCTCATCAACTCATTCATATCACTAGAAACCAAACGCTTAACACCCTCCGATCGGAGGACGGTCCCCTTCAAGTATCTGACACTTTCTTTGGACATAGACTGCATCAGGCTCATGCCCTTCACTATTGTGTTTGCAACCTCAAACGCAAGAATCGATACTCGGCTCCCCCTTGTCTTCGTGCCCGACACAAACCCTCCTACAGGGCTCAAATTTGTCATGCTGCTGCTCAATGTGTCCAAAACCTCCACTGCTTTCCCAATCCCAGAGGTGCTGGCTCTACCAAACACTGAGCCTTTGTCTGAAGCCTGCAAAGAGTGCACCATTACACAGTGGAAACTGGTCAGAAGCCAGCAGGATAGGAGAGTTTATTCAGAACTGCAAACCTCATGCTTGAATATGCACAATCTGACACACAAAAGATAAAGGCAAGCAGCTCATTGTTTATTCTACATCAATGTAAGAAATGTCTAAATTACGTCAACAAAATAAGAGGAAGTCCACATCTTGCAGTCTCAACTTTAATGTTCATGATCTATGTTACTCAATCATCTAATCCAAATGCCAATGCTCCTGTAATCCTGTTGCTTGAAGAAATGGAAGGAAAAGACTTGCCTTGCCGGAGGTGCTTGTCCTGGACTTGCCGGCCTTGAGCTTCTCCGACGAGGACCGCGCCAGCTGCGGCTCCTTGGAGACCGACCGGCGAGCCTTGCCGCCGCCGCCGGTGGACAGCCGGGGGCCTTCTCGGGGAGAGGCGGCGCGGGTGATCGCCGCCGCCCGGCGGCCGGTCAGGCTCCGGCGCCTCCTCGACCGGCGCGGTCTTGTTCTTGCCCTGCACCTTGCCGGCGACGGCAGGGAAGGCCTTGAGCTCTTGCTCCACCACGAACCCCATCGCCCGGAACGAGAGCTCCGCCGGCGACCTGTCCCCGGGATCCCCGCCGAGCACACGCCGCCCATCGCGGCCCAATACCCAATGCACCGCCGCCGACGAGGTCACAACCGCTCAGAGCCCCCACCAACACCTACGAATCCGCGCCAATTCCACCACCGGAACCCACCCACCCACCGCCGGCGACGACGACGACAACCAAACGAGTAAAATAGACGCCGCAAAGATCGAACCTGAGCGCCAAGTCTCCGCGTCGCCGACGACCACCACCACCCCCAAGAAGGCAAGAACACAACCCAACCAAGGGAAAGAAAAAGACAGAGAGAGAGAGAGAGAGAGAGGCGACGCGAGCAGAGCACCAAACGAGGGAAGAGGAAGGCGCGGATCGCGTGCGAAGACTCTCTCTCCCCGTCGCCGCCGCTGGTTAGTCAACAAAGCCGGCGTCCGAGACCAGAATTTTCTCACACCGCGGCTGCGCCACCCCTAAACAGCGAGAGAGCGACGGCGCGGCGACCAACGGCGGCGCGCGGTGGCCGGACGGAGAGGTGTTCGGATGCGGGATGTGATCGGGATTCGGAGGAGGAGGAGGAGGAGTGCTTCGCGATGGAGGTCGCTAGGCTAGCTTTGGGTGGGCGACTTTGTGGGTTTTTGTTTCTAAAAAAGAGAAGGAACGGTGCAAAGTCCACGGTCGGGGAGGGGGATTATTTAATGTACGGGCTGTCAGCAATGGAGCCAATGACTTTTTGTTGGGTTTGACTTTGAGCGTTTTGTCGACTACCCCACCCCACCACACCACCACTTCACTTCAGGCCCCCCTCCCTCATCCTCATGCTCCTCATCACAGTTTGGCTTGGTCAGTGGTCACAATCAAATTCTTTTCCCTCGCAAAAAAATAATAAAGATATTGTGGTTATTATCAAAGTAGGTTTGAAATTTTGAATTCTCTTATGGTGTTTGAATTTGGTAGGGTTTTTCCTTTGTCGTGACTAATTTGGTCGTAGCATACCTCGCATGTAATAAAAGATTTCAAATGGGATGGTGTGAAAGCAAACAATGGCAACCAGATCTTTCATGCAATGTGTGCTTTGCAGGAAGGGGAAAAAGCCAAAGTGTGGGTGGAACGATGCAGGATGTGATGATGCAAAGATATAACATGTAGTAGTGCAAGGTTTTCTTCATTCGGACGATTTCAATTTTTTTTTGCGTGGCTAGCATCTATATAGGTTTATATTAGCTATTTTTATTTATTTATCACTCACTCTTTAGTCACACCATAGCTGAACTACTCGGGGGCGGATTCAGGACGGAACTACGTCCTAAGCTGAGCTGCTCATTCAAACCCAAAATAGTCTGATCTTGCTTTTTGGACATCTTTTTTTTACTTAAGATCATGTTTTTTAGATTAAACACCACATACGTTAAAGGGGACTATATGGGCTCGTCCTGAGCCCTAAATCCGTCCCTTGAACTACTTGTCTCCTCCTTCTAATATTTTATCTTATTTTAGAGATAATCATCCTATGGACATTTATGTTTAGGATGAAAGTGGGTAAGGTCGAGTTCGGATGGAGCATGAACATGCTTGATCTGAGACCCAAAACTCCTTGTCCGCCCATGCCCAATATTTTTGCCGAGCACAAAATAGAAAACATACGATACTAGGTACTATGGGTTTTTAACCAACATGATGCAATATGACTATTGATAGGTATAGACCATCATATTAAACATAAACATCTATTGTTAACTAGCAAGTATAAAAATCACAAACAATCAATAGTACAAGTTACAGTCACTGTAAAGTATTATGTACAAACCAAAATCCATAATTCTATAATTATTATTTCATCACCAAATAAGAAAATAAGTAACCATTAGTAGCCTAGGACTTTATTGCCCTTACCACCACTTCGCTTTAGGCCCCCCTCCTCGTCACATTTGGCTTGGTCACAATCAATTTTTTTAAAGATAATCTGCGGAAGTCAAAATGGGTTTGAATTTTTTTAAAAAATGGGTTTTAATTTTAAATCTGTAGCCCTTTTACGGTGTTTGGATTCGGTAAGTTTTTGCCTTCGTTGTGACAAATTTGGGCATAAACTACTGAAAAAGCCACATTAGTCCCGGTTGGTAACCCTCAATAGTCCCTGTTATCAAACCGAGACTACAAATCCGGACTAGAGATGGGCGACTAGAGATGCATCTTTAGTCCCGGTTGAAGCCACCAACCGGGACTAAAGATGGCGGAGTCACGTGGCCGGCTCCGTCATATTTAGTCTCGATTGGTGGCTCCAACCGGGACTAAAGCATTTTTTTTATTTTTTTATTTTTTCTCCGTTGCTTGTTTATATGTGTTTTTTATTGTTTTTTGTTGTTTTTTCATTGTTCTTCATTGTTTTTTGTTGCGAAATCAAATTCACATATCAAATTAACATCCTCAAATCACATCACAAATTTGCATCACAAATTTTTTCACAAATTCACAACACAAATCCACATCACAGATTCACATCACAAATCGAGTAATGAACATCACGGATACACACATATATATCAAATTTAGAACATCACAAAAATCTCTAAAAATCTCCGGATCCGTCGCTCTGGAGAGGACGAGGAAGAGGAGGAAATGGAGGAGGCACCGACACCACCTCCCGAGCCGCCGTCGCAGCCCACCTCCGAGCCGCCGAGCCACCGCTATCTTCGAGCCGCTACCACATCCCCTCCCACCTCCTCATGTCCCACCGCCGTCGCCGGAGCGAGAGAGAGCTAAGAGAGGGAGAGAGAGCCGAGAGAGAGAGCCGAGAGAGGAGATAAGAAAACAACTAAGTGTTGGATTGGTGGATAAGACGATGCGCGCCTAGGATATATATAGCCCGGATTTTAGTCCGGTTGGTGTCACCAACCGGGACTAAAGATAATTTTCCTCTATTTTCAATTCATCTTTAGTCCCGGTTGGTGGCACCAACCGAACTAAAGATAATTTCCCGCTATTTCTAATTCATCTTTAGTCGGTTGGTGGCATCAAGGGACTAAAGATAATTTCCGCTATTTCTAATTCATCTTTAGTCCCGGTTGGTGCCACCAGCGGGACTAAAGATATTTTTCCGCTATTTTTCTAATTTTATTTGGTCTGGCTAGGGTTAACAATTAAATAATTAGTAAATGGAGCCAAATTAAATTTATTAAATATAGGTTTAAAACAATAATATTAAAATGTAATCAAACATATATAATCCTAGACATTAATGTGCCTTCTAGATAGTGTTCCTCTTTTGCCCCTCTCTATTTTTCATATTTATCCGGTTGTTGTTTTTTGGAAAAATTCGACTTTTTGTTTTATTTTTTATATTTTTTATGGACTTAGGAGCACACGAGAGGTAACCACATAAAATTTGAGCATAAACAAGCAAAATACGTGGCCTCGTAGAAAATTCAAAAGACACGCTCGAGTCGGAAAAAGCTTCCGGGCTCGAAAAGGCAATCTTCTGAGGCTTTTTAGGGAAAATAAAATCGCCAAACGCAGCGAAGCAACGAACAAACGCATCCGAAATTTTTTTCTGATCGATTTTCATATATGGAACGTCTCGATCGGAGTCCGTATGTGAAAGTTATGGCCGTTTTAAAAACCGACTCCAAGTTAGAGAGCAAAACGGGAACAATGCGCGTAAAACTTGTTAAATGCGCATAAACTAGACGTGACGGCCAGGGTTTAAATGTTCTTATCAATATTGTACATCTCTTTGATTCGTATATTATCACCAAAATAATTTTACAAAAGATTTTGTATATTGAGAATCATTAGTTAATAACAATATGATGATATGTATTACAATGCAATGATTAAATTAAAGCTTCCTTCTATCTTCAATCATCCACCCCCACACAACACCACACTCTTTAAAATTACAAATCTCCTCAAATTAATTTTATACCATTTGAATCATGCAGCAAATTTTGTATATTTTAGTTAAAAATAAACACATTCATGGTGTTAACAACCAGCACTAAATATTAAAATTATCTTTATAGTCCCGATTGGTAACACCAACCGGAACAAAAAATAGCATCTTTAGGGACTAAAGATGGTGTCGAGGCTGTCGAGGTTGTTAGAGCGCTGGGCATCTTTAGTCCCGGTTGGTAACACCAACCGAAACAAAAATGACATCTTTAGTCCCGGCTGATGTTATCAACCGGGACAAGATGCCTTGGCCTCGACAACCGCGACAATATTTGAATCGGGACTAAAGATGAAGATCATCTTTAGTCCCGTTCGTGTCACGAACCGTTTAGTCCGGTTCGTGTCACGAACCGGGACTAATGCTTGTAAAAATCCGTAGACTTTTAAACCGGGACTAAAGATCATCTCTAGTCCCGTGCAACTCAAACCGGGACTAATGTGGTTTTTGCTACTTCAATCAATGATGGTTTTTTCAGTAGTAATAGCATAGCTCGCATGGAAGAAAAGGTTTCAAATAGGATGGTGTGAAAACAAACAATGGCAATCAGATGTTCCTTGCAAATTTGCAATCTCCCTTACAGGAAGGGAAAAGAAAGTCAAGTGTGGATGGAACGGTGGTGCAGGGTGTGATGACACGAAGATATAACATGCGATATTAAATACAAGTGTAATGTTTTCTTCATTCGGACGACTTCAGTTTTGTTATTTTGTTAGCATCTACATGTGTTCATATCAGCTATTTCTTTTTATTCATTCATCACATCGTAGTTGAACTGTTGTCACTTTCTTTTAATATTTTATTTCGCTTTTAAAGGTCATCATGATATCTATGTTGGATTTAGATCTACTATATTTTTTCCGTTTCACTCCTCTATCACACCAAGATTTGATCACTTGCCTCTTTTTTCATATTTTATTTATTTTTAGGGGTCACAAATCCTCATGCACTTATGTCCTTATATCATATGTTTTTTCATTCATTATCATTCTTTCATCGCATCATGGTAAAAACACCTACCTCTTTTTCTATAATACTATTTTATATTTAATTTAATCTAAGAGGTTGTCGGACCATAACACTACTATAAAATAACACAATAATGTCAAACTAAAGATGACACCTCTGCCCCTTTTTGAACCGGCGGTGAAAAACTGGCGGTGACAGTTTGGTTTGAACCGACTGTAATAAGTAGTATCATTGTCGGTTCCTCACATGAATCAACAGCGATACTGATTTTCAAAAAAAATGATACAATTTGCATTGATTCATAGGAAATTGCATTAATAGGATCATTCATACACATTGATAATTGATTCAACTAGATTCGCACACTTGCATTAATACACATTGATTCAGAATAACAAATAAAATTCAGCGTGATATAAAATAGAAGTTTTTATACAGTATGGCTTGCTGAAGGGAAAAAGAGAGAAAAGTGTGGGTATAATGGTACAGGATGCGATGACACGAGGATAGAACTTGCTATATTAAATACGACTGTAAGATTTTCTTTATTCGGACATCTTTAGTTTTGTTCGTAGCCAACATCTACATGGGTTTGCATCAGCTATTTCTTTATATTCATTTATTACCTCTTTCGTCACATCATAGTTGGACCGCTTGTCTCTTCCTTCTAATATTTTATCTTGTTACTAAAGGTCATCGTACCATAATTCACTTATGTTAGATTTATAATATATTTTTGTCCATTTATCACTTCTATATCACGTCAAGATTTGATGTCTCGCATATTCTTTTCATGTTTTATTTCTTCTTAGAGTCTATCAAACCTTTGGGCACTTACCTCGGGCTTAGATCATCAATTTCCTTTCATTCATTTATCATGCCTTCTTCATATCACATTTGAACCACCTGTTTCTTCCTTTTGGTTTTCTATCTTACTCTTAGATATCATCAAACCATAGCATGCTTATGTTAGATTTAAATCTACCATATCTTTTCATTCATTTAGTACTCCTCTATTGTACCATGATTTGATCATTTCCATCATCTCTCCATGTTTTATTTATTCTGAAAGGTCCTCAGCCTTTTGGGGTATTTACATGGGCTTATCCTATAAACCTATACAAGTCATCTCCACCTATTGTAGTTAATGGTATTTTGTTGTTTTCTCGTGCTTCCATGTCACCCCATTTGTTGTGGACTGTTGGATCTTAATCGTTTGATAAAGAAGCAATAGCTAGCCAATGAGGCAACCTCCCAGTCCCAGTTCGCTTGTTGCGCCGAAAGGAACCATATTGTGGCCCAACTCAATTAGTAATCCCTAAGGGCATGTACAACCCATAGACAAGGTGTTGTCTCAGTATATTTTTAGAAATACATATACAGACGACTAAATGACGACATGTACAATGGGTTGTCTATTTACTGTCTGTAAACTATTTAATGCATGCATGTAACTATGATTAAGCATCAATATGATCTCTATATACCATTTTGTTGCTTCTCGATAAATCATGTCTAAATAACACGACTGAAATATACTTGTACTATATAAAGCAGTATATGGCAAATCAAGTTTTTCTTAGCAAAGATTAGAAAGAAAAGGCAATTGAAAGTTCGTTCTAATAATTCATATATCGTAATTTATATATGGTCTAACAGACAATTCAAACAGATTTGCAACAAAGTGCTTCTTTGTTGTACTACTAACACCACGCAAATAATTCATCCCGTTTGCCTATAAAAAATACAAAAATAATGTTTAAATGTAGCTCAAATTTAAAATTAGCATGGCAGAAAATGTACAAGATGTAAAAGACATACCAAATTAGATAATGTTAGGAAAAGAATATTTCTCAAACACTTCATGTCGCAACTCGCTCAGCCTTTTTGTCATCTCTCATTGAACTTGTATCCTGTGAGATGAGGTTGTTATATGCATTCATCATCTTCGATTCTTTCTCAAGCTTCTTCCCCTCAATCTCAAGCTTCTTTGATTCCATCTCAAGCTTTTGCCCTTCCATCTCTAGCTTCTTTGCCTCTCTGTTCTCCTGTGCAGTTAGATGGACAATCCTTGTGGATTCATTCTTTTCGGAATACAACTTTTGTTGCAGTTCTAGTACTTTTATGTGGTTCGCACTAATGTTTTCTTCGATCTTGTTTAATTTGTCAAGCTTGTCCACATCAATTGCGGACTCCTTCGATTTACCCTCATCGGCCATTACCTTTGACTTGCCTTTTGCAGCAAGAGCGACCTTTTTAGCTGCCTGCTGTCCCAATGGTCGCTTAGGTATTTCATCAACACTTTCGATATGTTCTCCATCTTCTTCAATGTGATAGGACTTCCTTTTACGAGCGTTCTTGAGCTCTTCGTTGTATGTTTTCCACTTCGGCACTTCACGACATATTTTCCACACATTCTTAAGAACAAAGAGTCCTAGCTTTTCATTTTTCTTGTCTTCCAAATAGAACTCGTCGACTGCATCCATCCACATCTAATCAGAGTAGCCACTTGTAAACACCTGATGAGTCTTCAAATAGGTCACACCACCTATTAAGCTTGTGCCATCGATCGTTATCTTGCTTCGCATTCCTTTTCCTTTCCGATGGGGTGTTCTTGTTGTATGCCTCAACAACATCACCCCAATATGCTTCTCCCTTTCTATCAACTCCAGTTGCTGAGTCCGTCGAATTTTCAATCCAAGCACTCATCAATCTTTTGTCCTCACTCGATATCCACATAATCCTCTTCTCAGTTCTAGCTTTTTCATTTTCATTGTTGCGTACATTATGTGGCTATTCTGATAAGAGTTCCAACTCGGAGGGCGAACTTCCTCTTTTGTGAGAAGATGTACCAACCAAATGATAATTATGTGGCTGGTTACCCAAGTACCTCATGAAACCACCTGGTGAAAATGTGTCTTTGTCCCTGCAAAACAACATATGCACATTGTAATTGCTAACCGAAATATGTTTTATTAAATAAACTAATATAATATATCAAGTATAATATATAAATAATAATAATAAATAAGAATATTATAGGGATTAAAATAGAAACAGATCTAATGAAAAAATTAAATTTAAAATAATTCCTAGTGCAAAATAAAAATGTGCATACATTTCGAGCCAATGGTGATCCAACAAATAAAATCCCAACTAAAAAATATATAGCCATGAAATAAGGATTAACCCACTGGCACAAAATAATGATGTTCCACAAAGCTGATGAATATGTATGTCAAGCTACTTATAAGTAAGCTTTATTCATTCGGAATAATAAACTACAACAAGAATTGTACAAAAGCTGCAGTGCAAAAACTGCAGTAGTTTTCTTACCACGTTGGATCCAAACTTGCCAAATCCCACCAAGCAGGAGTTGAAGATGCATGGAACGACGTTCCATTGGTTGGTGAAGAGGTGGCGTGGTTGATGAAGCTCATGCCATGCTGTTGCTACCGCCAAAGGGAAAAGCGACGCCGCCGAGCTAGAACCGTGGCCAACGGGAAAGTAGCCGGCCGGTAAGCCAGAGAAGTTCTCGATGGCAATCTTAGAGAAGTTCTTTAACAGTTGTGTCATTGGCTTGACAATCTCAGAGAAGTTCTCGACGAACCAGCGCTAATAGCCCACGAGTCCAAGAAAACTCCTGATCTACGTGACTGTCCTTGATGGGGTCCATTTGGTAACTGATTCCTCATTCGTCGGATCCATAACCACTCCATGAGCGGGACATGACCGAGGAACTTAACTTCCTCAAGCCGAAGTCACACCTACTAAATTTGGCGTATAGCCGGTGCTCCTTCAACTTTTCGAGTACCAGTAAGGTCTTGCTCATGTTTTGTCTCAGACTTGGAGTAGACGAGTATGTCATCGATGAATACTCCATTAATTTGTCCAAGAATTCCATGAACATTTTGTTCATTAGGTTCATAAAGAAGGCCGGTGCATTCCCGAGTCCAAAGGACATGATCGCACTCATACAACCGATCGAGTGGTGAAGATATAGGTGGCCAAACGGGCGGCCCGGCCGGCCGGCACGACGACGTCCGGGCGCACGGCCCGTTTCGGCACGGCCCGTTAGGCACGGCTCATGAAACGGGCCATGCCGTGCCGCCCACATGCCAAGCCCCTGGCCTGGCATGGCCCATGGATGGTGGGGCTGTGCCGTGCTCTGCCCTGCACCGTAGCCCACGGCCGACCGTTGGAGCTGCGAGTGCAATTTTTTTAAAAAAGGCCCGACAGCATGTATTTAGTTAAAAAATAAAAATTGAAAATAAAAGTTTTTAAAAAAGAAGTAATGACTTAGTAATGTTAAAAAATATGAAAAAATGGTATTTTTGTTGTCTTGAAAAATTTAAAAATGATAGATTGTGATTCATCATATTGAAATAATTTAAAAATAAATCCACACTTGCAAAAATATTGCAAAAGAATTTGTTAAAAATAGTAATGACCTTTATTGATGTTTATATCATTATAGGATACAATGATACATGTTGCCTCGTTAAAAACTTTGTCATGTAAAAACTCATAAGGAAAACTGAGAAAACCATGACAAAAAAAGAGTACAGCTCAAAGGTCAGAACTACTTCTAACAAAATTCTACTGGGGTTGGTCTGGATCCAAGTAGAGTTGCTCAAACTGGGCGGCCAATTCTTGGTTATCTGCAGTGTATTGGGCATGTTGTCTAGCAAGCTCCCAATCTTTAACGCTTAGTAGCATTTTGACGTGGTCGCTACTCAGAGTCGTCCTTCGGTCTTCGATGATTCGACCGCATAAACTGAAGGCCGATTCGGAGGACACCGTCGACACGGGCACCATCAACACATCCCATGCTAGTTTTGAAAGCATGGGATATGCTATCTTGTGGTCATTCCACCACCCGAGGACGTTGAAGTCTTGTGCTTCGTGGTGGACGGTGTCACTGTCCAAATAACCGGACAACTCTTCGGCCACACCCTGCGAAGAGTTGTCTCCACTTGTAGCCGACGAACTACCACCACCTTGGCTTGAAGACGATCCACCCCAAATCCTACCCCACTGTATCTTCTTCTTACTGTAGTGGGGATAGGAGGGGGTCTCTATTCGTCAAACTCCCGAAACTTTAGTTCATATCTTCCAAAAACTTCATATATTTTACCCCTAACCTCGGTATAAAAAGAACTATAATCGACACCTACGGTGTCACCAAGAAGTGATAAAATAGCAAACAATCCCCTTATTTTACACCTAGGATCTAAAACAAAAGCAAAAGCATACAACATAGGTATATTTTTCTAATATTTAAGATATTTTTGTTTCATGTAAAAGACAGGTTTAGTAAGAACATTATCATTTTCATATTCTTTAAACAAATAAACAATTTCAAGAATGTTGTGCAAAATTTCATTAGCAGTTGGATAATAAACTTGTGACAGAGTAAGGGTACAATCATAAAAAGTTTCTAAAATTGGTAAAATTTTTGGACAATTGCCCAAACATGCTCATTCGATGCGGCGACCCGTCACTGTTTCTTGGGCCACCACGTGATGAACAAAATCAGTAAGTAATTCACTATAAGGTAAAACAATTTTTAACATTAAATATGTTGCATTCCACCGATGCTCTGTATCGGTGGCAAACTTACGAGCTTTCTTATCGGCCGCGTGGCAAAACCTCTTCCATTCAGCAATCCGTGGGTTAGACGCAGTTAACCACAAGATTGCTTGATGAACAACGTAGATATGGTCACCTACCCTCTTCATGCCAGACTTAACAATCAAATTAATTATATGACATGCACAACGCTGATGGAGTAGAAAAGATTGAGCATAAACAAAAAATAAAGGTTGCAATATTTTTATAGCCCTAGAATTAGCAGATGCATTATCTAGGGTGACAACAAATATTTTATCGGCAAGATTATAGTCATTAATTACTTCCCCAATTCTTTCACTATGTTTTCTCCCGTATGTGAGACATCTATTAACCTAAGCCCTAAAACTCTCTTTTGCAATTGCCAATCATCATCAATAAAATGAACAACTACGCTAAGATAATCCTCCCTAGCTCTACTACTCCATATATCTAAAGTAACACTAACAGAAAAAGTACATGTACTAAACAATTCCTTAAGTGCAGTTGAATCCTTCTGATAAATATTCTCTAAATCTCTAGTTGTTGTTTGCCTACTCACAACTTTAAACCTAGGGTTATGAGATTGCTGAATGTATTGTTCAAAAGCAGGAGACTCCCCAAAGTTCAAGGGTAAATCTTGCCTGGCGATTAACCGGACAAGAGATTCCCAAGCAACCATGGGGTCGTACTCCCAACTACGTACCGTACCATCCGGGTTTAGCATCAGTTGCTGCTGTTGGAGTTGTATTCCTTGCTTCTTGACACAAGAATCCACATGGCGCTTGAGGTGACCTGTACCACTAGAAGAACGAGCAGATAAAACTTGCCTACATATTCTACAACGAGCTTTCGATACTCTCTTCCGTCAGGGCATGTTTCCTTTATCTCGTTGAAGTGTTGCCACACACCGGAGGTTCTCGATCTCTTCAAGCCGGTGTGTGTCGAAACACTTCCGCTCGCGGATCCGGAAGATAATCCTTCCAAGACGGTACCTCTCCACGATGGTGGAGTTGGAGCCGATCCGAGCGGCATCGTCAAACCCCGACATGTAGTTTGGGTCGAAATCACCCAAAGTGAACAACGACGACTGGTATGGATAGTTCAGATCCATTCTAAAAATTTAAACCGACATAAACAAATTTTAGAATATTTATTAAATTCACAAACACAATACAAATAATACACAAATTTGAATATTACTTACATCTTTCCAACCGTGAGCTCTTCAAACTTCTTCGATCAAACTATTGAACTACGAAACTCATTTTGATTTTTGAAAAAATTTGAGCAAATTTTGTCAAAATCAAAAAAAATGAACACTTGAGAGCAAAGAGAACAATTTAGAGCACTTGAGAGGACAAGATGAGAAGTGAGGGGTGAGGAGAAATGGCTGGGGTTCATGCCCTGTTTATAGGGTGAAATTTGAGATTTTTTGAGATTTTTTTGAATTTTTTAGCCCCCAACGGCTATTTTCAAATTTGAACGGCCATATAGCCGTTAGGGGGGTACGTGGCGCACTTGGATTGGCCGCCCGGGGAGCCGTTGCGCACCGTCAGTCTGCCAGGACCATGCATCGCGCGCTGATTCGCCACCCCCCGCGGCGCGTGCCGTGCCGTGCCATGGGCCGTGCCGTGCCGTGCCGTGCCGTGCCGTGCCTGCTACAGTAGCCGTGTCGTGTCGTGCCAGCCCACGGGCTCGGCCGGCAGCCCAAGCACGACACGGCTACTCGTGCCGTGCCGGCACGGCCCGTTATCCTCCCGTGCCGTGCCGTGCCATGCTTGCTACAGGACTCGTCGTGCCCGGGCCAGCCCGCTTTAGCCCGGCCCATCTACGGCCACCTATAGGTGAAGGCTATCTTTGGGATGTCTTCCTCCCTTATTCTTAACTGGTGATAGCCTGATCGCAGGTCTATCTTGGAGAACACGGTGGCTCCCTTCAATTGGTCAAACAAGTCATCAATTCTAGGCAAGGGATACTTATTCTTGATAGTGACCTCGTTAAATGCACGATAATCGACGCACATCCTCTTGGTCTGGTCTTTATTTTACACGAAGATCACCGGAGCACCCTAAGGCGACGTGCTCGGGCGTATGTACCCTTTCTGTAGCTGCTCATCGACCTGCTTCTTGACTTTCGCCATTTCATTGGCTGCCATGTTGTAGGGCCTTTTATATATCAGAGTTGTTCCCAATACCAAGTCAATCCGGAACTCGATCTCCCTTTTTGGTGGCATAGTCATGAGGTCCTCCGGGAAAACCTCCGGATACTCTCTGACTATAGGAATATCCTCCAATTTCTTGGGGTTTTTCATGTCTCTGCTACTATTTTATCCTTGCCGCTGGCTGGTTCAAACTTACTTCATGCTCCTGGGGCATCGAAGATTGGAAGGTGACCACTTCTCCTTCGTGCTTTGGTCGAGTGATGGTGCATCTTGCATAGTTGATCACTCCTTCATGGCTTGTAAACCAATCCATCCCGAGAATGACGTCTAGGTCTTTGGATTCAAGAAGGATGAGGTTGGCTAGAAATCATGATCTTTGGATTTCTATTGTCACCGAGGGGCTATAGCTGACAGATGTTAAGCTATTCCTCGAGGTGTGAACCCGCATCGGTGTGATAAGTTTCTCTTTTCTTAGCCCATGTTCCCCAACAAATCTCTTGGATATGAAAGAATGTGTTGCACCAGAATTAAATAATGCGGTAGCAGGGATTGAGTTCATGGGGAACATACCCAGTATCACTTTTGGGTGCTGCTTGTGCTTGCTCTGTCGTCGCGTGGTTGACCCACACCTAGATAAACTTAGGCCTAGTGCGCTTCGGCTTCGGGCACTTATTGGCGAAGTGACCGAGCTCATTGTAGTTGAAGCATACCAGCGGCTTTCCCCCAAAGTCCTTCTTGGGTTGAGCCGGCGGGCTGGAGCCATCACGGGCATGGAGTGGGTTCCTTTGCGGTTGCCCACCATTGTTCTTTGCTGCCATGGTTGGCGTTAGGGTTGAAATTTCCCGGGTGGTAGGCGGTGCTGGTGGATGATCATGGTGGAGGGTCCACCTGTTTCCTAGCTATGAAGCGAGGCCTTTGGTTGTTCCCCTGGTGCATCCGGAACTGGGCCGCCTTCCTCTTACGGTTCATTTTATTTCGCTAGTCCTCCTGGCGGATCGCCTTGTCTACCAGCTTCTCGAAGTCGGCATAATCGCCCGAGATCGGTGGTTGGTCGCCCGTCATTGAGGCGAGTCATAAATTTCTCTTGCCTCTCGGCATCGGTACACATGTCCTCTCGTGCGTAGCGTGCGAGGTGGTTGAACTCATGGAGGTAGTCGGTTATGGGCCTATTCCTTGGTGTAGTGCACAAAATTCTCTCTTCTTTTGTGCCACTATCCTACCGAGGACTTGTGTCTTCGGGAAGCTACGACAAAACTCTGCCCAAGTGACTTTCGTTCTGTCGGGCAGGTCATCATGTAATTGTTCCACCAAGCAAAAGCGGGACCACAGGTTGGTGGGTGACAAGGCGACCTTTTCCTTGTCGGTGCATTGGAGGAGGTTGAGCTTCTTCTCAATGGCATGGAGCCAATCGCTGGCCTCCATCAGGTTGGTGGTTCTTTAGAAAGTGGGTGGTCTAACTCGTAGGAACTCCAATAGTTTGGACTAGGTCGACGGTGGTTGTATGTCAAGGGATTTGTCAATGGCAAACGGATGTCTAAAATGTTGGTTGATGGTGGAGCCGCCGTGAATTTGATGACGTATGCTACATTCGGGAAGTTGGGTAAGAATTTAGATGATCTCATCAAGACCAACATGATTCTTAAAGATTTTGGTGGAAATTCTTCGAGACCAAAGGAATGTTAAATGTGGATTTGACAATCGCGGCAAAACTGTTCCTACCATGTTTTTTTCATCGATGGGAAGGGTTCATATAGTATGTTGCTTGGAAGGGATTGGATTCATGCACATTCGAGTTTGATCCAATGGCAAGGTGACAAGATAGAAATCGTGCCGGATTGTGTCAAGTCGTACATTGCTAATGTCGATTTAACTATTTGGGAGATGGATGGAACCGATTGCTTGTCTAGAAAAGTTTGAGAAGGAGATTATCTAAAAGTGTTCGATTGTGATATACAACCGGTTGGAGATGGAGAGCCCCAATTATTACTTTGAGGGTGTCGTGGAGGGTTCAAATTTCTACACCAAGGATATTGTAGATGATCTCGATGGCAAATTGGGACAAGATTGTCTGTCGGTCGATGATTTGGAAGAAGTTGACATAGGTACAGGGGATAGGCCCAGGCTAACTTTTATCAGTAAGAATTTGTCTTCTGATTTTAGAACCAAGTTGATAGAGCTTTTGAAAGAATACAATTGTTTTGCTTGGAAATATTTTGAGATGCTAGGACTTAGCCGATCGATTGTAGAACATCGGCTTCCTATCAGACCAGGGTATCGGCCATATAAGCAACCACCTAGAAGATGTAAAGCTGATATGTATGATGCTATTAAAGCTGAAATTACTCGATTATATGGTGCTGATTTTATTCGGCCATGCTGATATGCTGAGTGGGTTTCCAATATAGTTCCAGTTATCAAGAAGAAACGGTAAACTCGGGGTTTGCATTAATTTTTGAGATCTAAACAAGGCTACCCCTAAGGATGAGTACCCAATGCCAATTGTCGATCAACGGTTGATCTTTGCTTGAGGACATAAGATTATAAGTTTTATGGATGGCAATGCCGGATACAATCAAATTTTTATGGCGAAGAAGACATTCATAAGGCTCGCTTTTAGATGTCCGGTGCAATCGGCTTGTATGAGTGGGTTGTGATGATTTTTGGCTTGAAGAACGCTGGAGCTATATATCAAAGGGCCATGAATTATATATTTCATGGTCTGATCGGCTTGTTGGTTGAGATCTATATTGATGATGTGGTTTTTGAAAGAACAAGAAAATATGGCTTGAAAATGAATCCCAAAAAGTGTGCTTTTACTGTATCGGCTGGACAATTTTTGGGTTTTCTTGTTCATGAGAGGGGGATTGAGGTAACACAGAGGAGTATTAATGCAATCAAAAATATTCAACCTCCAGAAGACAAGAAACATTTGCAATCTTTAGTCGACAAGGTGAATTTTATCGGAGACTTATTTCTAACTTATCTAGGAAGATGAAGCCCTTTACACCTTTACTCGCATTGAGAGCCGACCGGGAGTTTACTTGGGGCGAGCAAAAATGGCCTTAGATAATATTAAGGAATATTTGAGTTCCCCTCTAGTTCGATTCCTCCACAAAAGGAGTACCTTTCAAGTTGTACTTGTCGGTAGATGAAGTCAATCGGCTCGGTCTTGATCCAGGAATTTGAAGGCAAGGAGAGAGCAATCTTTTATTTAAGCGAAGGCTTCGATGCGAGAGATAAGGTATTCTCCGGTGGAGAAATTGTGCTTATGCTTATATTTATTTTGCACAAAGTTGAGACATTATTTGTTATCCAAAGAATGCACTATAATTTGCAAGTTCGATGTCGTTAAGTACATGCTATCGGCTCTGGTGTTTAAAGGGAGAGTTAGAAAGTGGATCTATGCCTTAACAGAATTTGATCTCAGGTATGAATCGCCCAAAGCAGTTAAGGGGCAAGCCATAGATGATTTTATTGTCGAACATTGTGATGATTCGATCGACTCGATTGACATCGTGCCTTGGAGATTGCTTTTTAATGGATCGGTTTGTACTCATGGTTGTGGTATCGGCTTGGTCATAATATCACCTAGGGGGGCAAGTTTTGAATTTGTTTATACTATTGAGCCTTATGCCACCAATAATCAAGCTGAGTATGAAGCAGTTCTCAAGGGATTACAACTCTTAAAGGAAGTTGAGGTCGATGCTGTTGAAATCATGGGTGATTCTTTGTTGGTTATCAACCAGTTAACTCGGGAATATGAGTGCAAGAATGATACATTGATGATCTACAATGAGAAGTGCCAAGAATTGATGGATAATTTTCGATTGATAACTTTGAGGCATATTCCTCGAGAGCAGAACGTTGAAACTAATGATTTGGTTCAGGGGGCATCGGGATACAAGCCGATGGTGAAAGATGCCGAGGTAGAAATCACTACAATTGCAGCCGATGATTGGAGGTATGATGTATTTAATTTTTTGAAAATTTTCTCTCTATCGGCTTCAAGAAAATTGTGATATAAAGATTAGATATGTCTTGTTGGATGATGAGCTATATTATCGGACGATTGATGGGGTGTTGCTAAAGTGTTTGAGTGTCGATCAAGCAAAGGTTGTGATGGGAGAAGTACATGAAGGTATATATGACACTCATCAATCGGTCCACAAGATAAAGTGGTTGCTTCGGCGAGCTGGGTATTTTTAGCCGATAATGCTAGAGGATTGCTTCAGATATTATAAAGGTTGTCAAGATTGCCGAAATTCGGAGCAATTCAAAGAGCATCGGCATCGTCTATGAATCCCATAATCAAGCCATGACCGTTCGAGGTTGAGTAATTGATATGATCGACAAGATCAATCCACCTTCAAGCAAAGGACATAAGTTTATATTGGTGGCAACCGATTATTTCACAAAGTGGGTGGAGGCAATAGCATTGAAAAAGATTGATTCTAGGGATGCTATTTAGTTTGTTAAAGAGCATATTATATACCGATTTGGTGTTCCCCGGACTGTCACAACCGATCAGGGATCTATCTTTGTATCAGATGAGTTTGTCCAATTTGCAGAAAGCATGGAGATTGTTGTTGAATTTTTCACCATATTATGCACAAGCAAATGGGCAGGCAGAAGCATCTAACAAGAGTCAGATCAGTATCATTCAAAAAATACCGCTTGAGAGATGATGTCCGCCAGCTCTTCTGGGATTTGATCTTGGATTTTATCAAACCTTGCTCTGATCGACCCACAATCAACGACCAGGGTATCCAGAGAGCTTTCTAGTTGATGTGCAATGTCTAGAAGTTTAGCCTTCAAGTCATCGCAAAGGAGCTAGGGCTTTGCTTGTAGTCTCTTCTTCTTCATCCATGAGCGCCTTATGTCAAAAGAGAACATATTGGCTAGAACTGAAAAAGAGAATGTTGAGATTGTTAAGTGATTGGAAAACTCAGAACAACCTATATGGAGTTTTAGAAGTACTTACAGGGATGACAGGAGTTGTTTCTCTTTCTTCAACATGATGGCTGCCCACAGTCAATGGAGTGTGTTCGCTGGATTTGTGGTGGGCAGGTGTTGGAGAGCGAGAAGGCTTGACAAAAAAAGAAGTTTAATTCAGCATCGGTTGATTGAAAGTTAAGAAAAACTTTAAGTATAGAATTACCGATGGAGGTGGTGTTGGTTTCTTCTTGGTAGCGGTTTTTTTTTCGCAAGTAAAGATTTAGTCGAATTGGAATGTGAACATTTAAAGGAAGTAAACTCTAAAAAAATACATACCGGAGGAAGACGAGGGGCTGGTACATTTGCTGGCGATGTTTGCATGGTTCTTCCTATTTCGCTTACATCGGCAGCAGCATCGTCGATGGCTTCTTTCATTTCCTCTTGATCCAAGAATTCTTATATATCTGGATCCAGAATTGGCAGATCATCGACTGTAGTGGTTTTTTGTTTCTTCGAGGCCTTTTTCTTTACAGCCGATGGTTCAATAGCTGATTGTTTGATTCTCCTTCGTTTATCAGCTTCAGAGGGGATCGGTTGACGAGTTTGGCCATGAAGTAGGGAAGCTGTCTTGGGGGCATCATAGCTGATTATCGAAGGAGCTAATCCACCACCATTTGGAAGGACTCCTGCAGCATAAGAGATAATTGCTCCACTTGGACCGGCATGAGGAGGTGAGGAGTCTGTGGTCTGCAAACAAGGAAAGAGAAGTGATCAAATATTGAAAGATGTTGGCTGGTAGTGAAGAATTTGACAAAAGGAAGAATACTTACTTGTGGAACCGATTCTGGGTAGATAGTAGTCAAGTACATTGGCCGATTGATAAAAAGATGCTTCTTCAATTCTATCCACCATCGTTTGAAAGTTGCACTCCTCAGTAGGGCCAGCTCAATCTTATCAATACTGCCTAGTGGAGGCCCTGGAATATTTAGCAGCATGTCCATCATAAGGGCTAAGGTGATTTCTCCTTTGGTTTGGATCTTGTCCATGAAATACAAGCCGATTGGTAGCCGACCCATTTCTAGTTGCCTAGCAGCACTCATCGGGTGATAAAATTCATAAGAGACTGGAACATTTCTGCCCTGATGGATGCCGACAAGGAGTATGCAAGGGGATATGGCAGTGATAGACTTTTCTGGATTTCTCAAATTTCTCAGAGTTGATCTCGTCAAATCTAAAATCGGCTGGGAGCTCAAAGTCTTCAGAATGTTCATAAGCAACCCAGATTCTTGAGTCCCTTGTAAATCCTTCATAGAAATTGTCAAACCAATTCTTGAAGGACATGCATCGGCGAGTTGTAACCTCATTACCATCATCATCTGTGGTCGACTGTGTTGATGGGAAGTTGGCTTCTGTTAGTGCTGATCTTTTGGCAGCCTTGAGAGTGTGCAGGTTGAGCCAGGTCTGTACGAACCACCAAGGGCCACCAATGCCGATGGCAGAGTTTGTGGCAATCCAAGCCGATGCAGAGCTCAAGGTTTGATAGAGGTATCCTAGCAGATACTTGCCCAAAGGAAGTTGCTTCTTATCGGCTAGGGCTTCGGCCACATGTTGCCAATTGGTGGTAGGGCCACAACTTAGGCCACAGAATAGGAATTTCTCCAACCACATCAATAGAAAGGTTGTATGTTCTTTAGGGGTTACTGGACCAGTTCCCATATTCTGAGTGATGAATCCATTCCAACCATCGATAGCCCGGGTTTTGAAAGAAAACTTGTTCTTAGTATTCAAGCTAACTGGGTTAGCCGATGAGGTGATATCCAAGCCCGTGATCATGGCTATATCTAGAAGGGTGGGCGTCATTGGTCCTTAATTAAACAAGAAGGCATTCAGGGTATTGGACCAAAAGTAGGTTGCAGCCGACACCATGGGTTCAACTTTAATCATATCGGCTACAGTCAGAGCTAAGCACTGTGCTATTCAAGGTTCCTCCCAATGGGTCTGTTTGCTACCCGATAGTCTCTTGCACCAATCCGGCCAGTTTGTGTTAGTAGATGGCCAAGATTTAAAGGTTCCAACCCAGTGAGCTAAGCTAGGGTTTGTCAACCTAAAGGAAACCCTATTGGTCTTGGCATTGATGAACTCAATGGGGTCTGTGTTGTCGATTGGTCCCAAGAAAAATTGGTTTGCATGGACCAGACTAGGAATTGCAATTTGCTTGGAAAGATGCTGCAATAGAGAAAAACGAATCACGAAGAGAAAAACCAATCTATAGCAAGAAAAGAAGTTGTAGCTGATAGGGCTTACCTTGGGGAACTCAGCCGATGGAGCACCAGAAGGTTGACAAAAGTCGACATCGCCGGAGATGGAATCGTCGCCGTAAGAGGATCGCATGCGGGTTCACCGAGGGCTTTGAGGAGATCGCCGGTGAAGTTGGGGACAACGTGGTTGAAGTGGTGAAAACGGAGGCAACAACGTGAAAAACTTCGAAGCGGTGGTTATCATTTAAAGAGGTGTGTCAACGGCTGGAACAAAAAGCCCTAGATTTTCTTGGAGATAAAATTCGGCAAATCCGCAATATTATAAATATAGCGAACTTGGGGGGCATGTGTTAACGACCAAATTTTGTAAATCATGCATCGGATTTGGAATTAAGGCCGGAGCAGATTTGGAGGAGACCATGATTCTTGGAAACAAAGTATGCACCGTCGCAAACTGAATCAGCTAAGGAGTTTATCGGCGATACCGAATCGGCTAAGGTGTTCATCGGCGATACCGAATCAAACAAGATAAGTCGATGTAGCCGATTCCGGTAAGATGACATTGGAATCTCTGTCGGATCGGGTTGATGTGCTTCATGAGGATTGCCACAGATGGATAGGGTCCTAAAAAGGCAATTGTATCTATTAATTAGGTTGTTTTAAGTAATTTCCTTATAGATTGTGCCGGTAAGAGTCCGCCTAAGGGACTTGTTCGTATTTTGAGTTGTAATAGAGATAAGAGTCATGTTCGACAAGGACATATTATGTATTTGGGTATAAATAAAGCTCAAGACTTTGTAATCAAACAGCAATCAGTTTAACAACACTTTCGGCGCATCGTCACCTTTTCAACTTTCGTTTGCTCCGACGAGTTCTTGCTTTCGAGTTGGGCTGCATCGGGTTCAATCTTCGACAAGAGGTAAAACTTGTTACGGCGGCTTGCATTCTCGGGATTAGTGCTTACATATTTATGACACTCTAATCTTGTTTACGTAAATCATCGAGTTATCACATATGCTATATAATCTAAGTCAATATTGCTATCTAACCCTAATCGGTTAGCATCTGTTACCAGACAACAGTCGATAGAGTTAGATATCAACGTTGACCTAGATTATATAGCGTATCCACCATCTCGAAAGGCTTTCATTGATTTGTTTGGACCTTATGCTTCTCTTTATACTTAGTGTTGCATCGGTTAAGTCCGACCTATTAAGTATTATCTAGAATCGTAATATCTCTCTTGTTTTATGATTGCTCTGAGAGATAACATCGGGGTTTCAATCGATCTTACCTGGTTTAGTTATCTTGTTTCCTACATATTTACTTGATATGCTAAATCTGCCCTTTATATTAAGATCTCATTGTGATAAAATACATTAAGCTTGTTATCAATCTGTTAGGTCATCTTAACACGTGATTGATCCTTGTTTAATATATTTAATCTATATTGATATCTTAGTATAAAATGGTATCAGAGTATTAACTGACACATGTTAGATTTATCACATCGCTTATGCTATAAATACATATAATCTTCGTCTTAAAGTAATTTTAGACACAAGTGATTTATACTATCTCGACACACTGTCCGATCTATCCCAATCACTTGGTTTAAACATTCCTTGAGACATTGATTATATATTATTGATATCTACAGTCGATCGAGTAGATCTAACGTTCCCTTTGTTTTGTTCTCTATTGCCTATCCTATGCATATCGCATCGGCTCCATATTAAACGATACATCATCGGCCATTAGCCGATCGGCTATCGTTTATGGACTTAACTTCATTTTGTTTCTTTGTTTCTTGTTGGTTGCAGGATCAAATCAACTGGCACGCCCTTGAAACCCAAAAGCAATATTTAGGTCCTTCACTAGAGTTAAGCGGATCTTTCAGGCCAGTGTGTGTTTTTCGCATCGACAGATTCGCACGGGAGCTGTAGTCGACCTCCTCGGCGTTGTACGGATCTGAACTCCTTTGGGTGGTGAACGTCCCTGGAGTATGGCATTCTCCCTCTTGAGGCGGGCCACCTCGTCCTTCAGTCGCACGATCTCTACCAGCTTCCTGTCGTTGAGGGCCTTGGATGCCCTATGCATGTTGGAATGCATAGTGTCCAAGCCCATCACTTAGGCACACATGCACCGAAGGTGGTGTCGTTCTCCTCGGAAACTTGTCGGAAAGTGCTGACGTTGTCCGGCCGCCACAGCGGGATGGTAGCGGTAGTCGGTGTTGTGGAGCTCGATGTCGTGTCTCTCACGGAGCTGCGGCCATCATCCGTAGGTCGCTTCGACGGGCGTGTCGAAGGTACCCATGGAAGCGGTGTCACGCCCGATTTTCGTTCGGGATTAAAAATCATTAAATAATTTATTTTCTAGAAATTAAATAAAATGAAAAGCTTATTAATCAAGTGAAAGTATTAAGGAAATAAAAATTTACTTTAAAAATCATGTCTGGAAATATTTTTAAAATTTTCTCCATGCTCTAATGTACTCTCCGAAATTTTTCGTGAAATTTTGGAGCACCGAAATAATTTAAATAATACAAAGAGCATTTAAGTAATTATTTAAATAAAATAATTAATCATTAAATAATATGGTCGAATTTTTATTAAATAATTTGAGTGTTCATGTCATTTCAGGATTTTTCTAGGAATTATTTGAGCATTGGAAGTATAGATAAAAATTCAAGAAAGTTTCGAAGGAAAAGTCTACTTTGCCTCCCTGGCGCTACAGTGCATCTTCAACCTCCAGCCAGGCAGCAGCCAGCCGACTTTTCTCTCTCCCGTGAAAACCCTAGTGCGGCCATCAATTGATCTGCCTCCCGGTCGATTTCCCTCCCGTTTGATTGCAAAAATCGATTCCCCTTCACCTCCTCATTATTTTCCCTCTTGAATCAACCCCAATCGTGCACTAATGAGTCTTGAATCGATGCATGTTCATCTCCGTGAACCACGCCATGAATGGCGGCGACGTTTCTCCCTCCGGCCGACCCCTCCTTTTCCTCTCCCGGAGTCCCTCTCCCTCCCCGGCCTATAAAAGGGTGCCCAGCCCCCTCCTTTCTTCCCCACACCGTCCTCCCTTCCCTCTCCCTCATTCACTTCTCTCGCTGAGCGCAAGGAACCACGGGAACAACGACGTTACTAGTAATCCGGAAGGCTGCCGGCCGCCTCTTCCTCACCACCGGCATTCTTCGTCGTCTCCTCACCGTTCTCGCTGCTCCGGTGAGCTTGCGCCACCCACCGCCATCTCTCCTTTCCTCTGTTTTCATGTCTCCCTCTCAAGCAGGAGCAATGGTTCAAATTGCAAAAATAATTCACGAATTGTAAATCGCTATTCAAACAACGCCTAAAATTCAAACGGTCATATCTTGACCGTTTGAACTCGGAATCGACCCGTTCAAATTGCTAATTTTTCCTTAAACAGTGTAGAACCCATTTTTGTGCTTTGTTTTGGTATCTTATATGGTTGTTATTTATCTTTTGGCCTTTTCTTTTACGTTCGTCGCGTCTTGTAGATCCGGAAGAGCCGCTCTACCTCGAGGTCGACCTTGAAGACTTTGGTAGCGAGCAAGGCAAGTCATGTCGTCTTGATCATATTGTTGCCCCAATTTATAAAATTATTTTTATTTAAATTATTGCATTTTGCTTTATTAAATTTCCGCGTGTATCAATGTTTTATTTATGCACCGATTCTCCTTGTTATAGCCTTATTAATTGTATTATTATCAACCTTGGTAACCCTAGGAAAAATAAGACTAGTGAGTACTTTATATATGTGGTGCTTACTAGTAAAAATTTAGGAATATGCTTAGCCTGCTTAAATAGAAACAGTTAGATGTTTTCGATAATTAGACTAAGAACTAATTTGTAAATAATGGAAATATTGGTTGTTTAGCTTTGACAATAAATTTCCCTTCAAAATTTCCCCAACCATGTTTTCTTTGGGCACGAGGTGCATGGTTTGTTAGTCGCACCTCGGCCGCCATAGGACTGGTCTTCGGGCCTCTGTTGCAAGGCATATTCCGTACTACCACTGTCTAATGGGTAAGGCTTAACACGTCGACTAGTACGGTCGAAACAAACAAGACACGGATAGGGATGGATGAAGCCCTAGGAAGGGTTGAAGCCCATGGGCCGACGTCTCGGCAAGTGAAGGCTCGAACGAGTCGAGATGCCGGGGGCATAGGCGTCCGCTCGACCTGGCACTGGCGGGGAAGTCTATGTCGGTCTTCTTTGTTTAGGGCAGTACTAAGCGATGAGTTATGTCATGGCTTCCGTCCGTATGCCATGGTGGCATGTGGCACGTCGCAACACGTGAGGAAGACATGTCCGGTGGGTAAAGATGTACACCTCCGATCGAGTAAATCTATTCGAATAGCCGCACCCTCGGTTATGGGCAAGCAAGCAATGTACCCAAGTTAGACTTTAATTCTATTTAAAACTGAAATAATTAAAGATAGCACTTGTTGGTGCAGGTTAAGGCAAGATCGCGTTGGTGCGCGGTTTGATAATAATATGATTTAGATAGGCTCGTGTTTTCATTAAATGCCTTTAAATATTTAAATGCTTGAAATGTTGTTTTTGTGCAAAATAGCTTTATATATAAATTCCTTGTACTCCCTTGCATTATATTTGTGTTTTCTTCAAGCATGGCTTGTTGAGTACGGTGGTTGTACTCGGCCTTGCTCCTTTTCCCTTCCAAGAGGAGTGTTTCGAGGTTGAAGGCTTTGGTGTCTAGCTCATGCCCGCCGTCAAAGCGCCCTGTGGTGGCCCGTCTTAGCTGTCGTCTTTTATTTGTCTATCTTTCGGTGTTGGGCCTTTGGTCGCCCATGTAATAAAGTACTCTATCTACGCTTCCGCTTGTTTACTCGTTATTTACCAACTATGTAATGTGTACCTTGCCTCCTGGGACAAGGATTTATGCACTCACAAATCGGAATATAGTGTTCTATTTTTCGGGCGTGACAAGTTGGTATCAGAGCCTCCTTTGACCCTAGGACGAGCGAGACAACCCCTAGATTTTTTTAAAAATTTCGTCCCTATTTACGAAAACTTGTATTCTATCTTTACACCTTACTCGTTTAAAAATTTCTTTGACCTTTCATTTTCAAAAATTTTGTAGATGGCCCTCCCCTTGACCCGTCTCGGATATGGGCGGGATGGTTTCGTTACGGAGGCTGCGTCACCTTTACCTTCATCTCGGCTACACCAATGAGGTGGAGTACACGGAGTGAAGCTTCCGCTACCGCAACAACGACGCTCCCGGCGGAATGGGAGGTCACGGCTACCCTCCTTTCCAGCCACCCCAATCGATCCTCGCTGACTGCCTCGGCTGAAGGAGACACATTCGTGGAGGCTTGCCAGAGCACGACGCTTCTCCTCATCGGCATGCTGGGAATGACGTACAACTACGAGCTATAGCACACTCCGTACCGCTACCACCCTCGTCGCATGGACCCGAGCGACTACGCCAGCTTCAGGGGGACCCGCTTGGAGGACGACACCACTGTTCGTCACCTTGCTCGGATGGTGGAGGCCTACGACACTGCTCGCATTGACTTCCATAGGCTCGTGAAGCGCGGGTTGGTGGAGAACAACCTGCGGATCCTGAGTCTGCGCCAGGAAAACCGGAGTCTCAAGAAGGAGCTCGACGCCTTGGAGGAGGAAATGCGTCGGCTCAAGCTCGCCAACGGCCGGACGCCTCTCCCAAGCGTCGCCATGTCGCCGCTGCACTGAAGATCACCATCCGCAAGAGCACCACCGGGCCGTCCCTCGTTCGCAAGGCCCCGCGAAGGCAAGGTTATGACTCAAGGCCCTCGCAGCGACACCTCCAGCGGTGGTAGCACTCCTCCCAGCAGCGGACGAATAGCTTCGGGCGCGTGTGTTTTTCCTCGTTTGTCTTATGGCTCTTTGGTGTGAGTGGGCGCAGCCTATACCTAGCCCGTTGTGGTATAGCTTCGCCCGTTAAAACTTGAGCTATCTCACCAACATCGTATAATAAAAATCTAAATAAGTTGGGTTAATAGTTTGGCTCTTGTTTTTCTTTTGTCTCCTTATCCTTCTCTTGCTTGGTTCGGTCGGATGGTGAACACCGGGAGGTCGCGGTGATGAGCACAGGGCGAAGGCAATGCACATGATCATGAGAACGCACCACCGGCCCCTCCACCACCCCCACCTCATGACAATCCCATTCTCACCCGGATACTAGCTCAACAAACCAATATGATGGCTGCTCTTCTCCATCATATCCAAAACCGTAATACCGCTAATGCTCCACCACCTCCCCCTCCCCAGTCCAAGCTCGCAGAATTCCTACGTATTCACCCACCCACTTTCTCTAGCACCTCCAACCCCGTAGATGCTATAGATTGGCTGCACACCATCAACAAGAAACTTGACCTAATCCGGTGCACCGATCTTGAAAAAGTTGCCTTCGCCGCCCACCAACTCCAAGGACCCGCTTCGAATGGTGGGACCGGTTCCAAGCCACCCAACCCTGCGAACGGCCTATCACTTGGGGTCGCTTCAATGCCGCATTTAGAAAGTCTCATGTGCCAGCTGGTATTATGGCTTTGAAGAAACGAGAGTTCCGGGATCTAAAGCAAGGCAACCACTCAGTAACAAAATATTTGCAAGAATTCAACCGTCTTGCCAGATATGCCCCAGAGGAAGTACGCGAAGATGAAGATAAGCGGGAAAAGTTTCTCTCGGACTCAATCCCGAGTGTCGTGCACGGTTGATCTCCGGTGACTATGTCGGTTTGGACAAGTCTATCCGCCGAAGCCAAGAACAAAGAACTCGATAGTCTCAAGCGTCGCATGGCAAACTTCAAGGAACAACAGGGGCCAAGTCAGAAGCTCCGTTATACCACTCCTCATCACGGTGGATCTTCCTCCAACTCACAGTTCCGCCCAGCTTCCTCTATGCAATTTGTCAACAGGTCTTCATCGCAATAGCAGAACCAGGCGATAAACCGTGCACCTCGTCCTACTCCAACAGGCAGCACCAAGAGTGCCAACCAACAAAGACCGTGATGGAAAAGTCCTCCTATGCTTCAATCGCCATGAACCGGGCATTTTGCTAACAAATGCCCAAGCAAGCGCCTGCAAGGCCGGGCACCGATCCGCAAAATGGTGACGGCAACACCATGATCGGGGACGTGTGAACCACGTCCTTGTAGAGGATGTGCAGCGACTCCGGAAGTTATCATTGGTACGTTTCGGTTAATTCTGTTTGTGCATCGTTTTATTTGATTCGGAGCAACACACTCATTCATATCAAGAAAATTTGTGGCGCAACATAACTTGAGGGTAGAAAGCCTTAGCAATGCTATGCTAATTACTACCCCAGGTGGTCAAATGCCACTCAGCAGTTCGAGTCCATCGGTGTCCATAGAAATCCAAGGGATTCCTTTTCTAGCCAATCTCATCCTTCGGAATCCAAAGATCTAGATGTCATCCTTGGAATGAACTTTCTTGCTCGCCATCAAGTGGTATTGGATTGTGCCCGTAGAACCATCACGTTACACAATGATCCCGATCGCCCGGTCATCGCCTACGCTCATCCCACCCCGACCGCCCGTAAGTTCTGCATCGGAGTCCGTCTTGAAGGAATCTCAATACTCAAGGATTACGCGGATGTGTTCCCAGAAGACTTGCCGGAATGCCCCCAAAAGAGAGATTGAGTTTCGAATTGATCTAGTACAGTGCGCACCTATCTCCAAAAGACCGTATCGGATGGGCGCCAACGAATTGGCCGAAGTAAAGAAGCAAGTGGATGAATTGAAGGAGAAAGGGTATATTCGTCCCGACACATCCCCATGGGGAGCACCGGTAATCTTTGTTGAGAAGAAAGACAAGACCAAACGAATGTGTATCGATTATCGTGGGCTCAATGAAGTCACTATCAAGAACAAATACCCATTACCTCGGATCGATGATTTGTTTGACCAATTGAAGGGAGCCGTTGTATTCTCCAAGATTGATCTCCGATCGGGATATCACCAGCTACGAATCCGTGAAGAAGATATCCCCAAGACGGCCTTCACCACCGGATATGGTCTATATGAATGTACAGAATGTCATTCGGGTTGACCAATGCTCCGCTTTCTTTATGAACTTGATGAACAAAGTTTTCATGGAGTATCTGGATAAGTTCGTGGTTGTCTTCATCGATGACATGTTGATTTATTCTAAGACAAAGAAGAGCATGAGCAACATTTGCGTCTAACCCTAGAGAAACTCGGGACGCATCAAGCGTATGCCAAATTTAGTAAATGTGAATTCGGTTGTCGAAGTAAAGTTCTTAGGCCATGTCATATCTCGCTCAAGGAGTGGCGGAGACCCCACTACGGTTGAATCGGTTATCAAGTGGAATCAACCCAAAACAGTCACTCAAATTCGTAGCTTCCCGGGATTGGCAGGTATTACCGCCGGTTCATTGAAAACTTCTCGAAGATAGCTAGACCAATGACTCGCTTATTGAAGAAAGAAGAAAAGTTTGTATGGACCCCACAATGCGAGAAGGCATTTCAATTGCTCAAAAACAAACCGGTGTCCTCTCCGGTTTTGGTTCACGCGATATTAACAAAGATTTCCAAGTGTATTGTGATGCCTCTCGTCAAGGTTTGGGTTGTGTGTTAATGCAAGAAGGACATGTGGTGGCTTATGCATCCCGACGATTACGTCCAGTATGAGAACAACTACCCCACTCATGATCTTGAGTTGCAGCCGTAGTAGTGCATGCTTTAAAAATTTGGCGTCATTATCTCGTTGGGAATCGTTGCGAGCTATACACCGATCATAAGAGCTTGAAGTATATTTTCACCCAGTGGATCTAAACCTACGCCAAAGAAGGTGGTTGGAATTAATCAAGGATTACGATGTGGGAATTCACTATCACCCGGAAAGCCAACGTGGTGGCCGATGCTCGAGTAGAAAAAGCTGCAACACGGTTCATCTCGAGCGATTCTTCCTTCTTTGCAAGGAGATAGAATCGTTGAATCTAGGCATCGTCAAGTGAGGTTTTCTAGCAACCTTAGAAGCTAGGCCTTTGCTTCTTGATCAAATTCACGAAGCCCGAAAGATGACACCGATATTAAAGAACACAGGAGAAATATGAGGAGAGGAAAAGCAACGGTTTTGTTGAGGATGAATACGGAGCAATGGAATGGAGATCGTATCGTGTCCCAAACATTCCGAAATAAAGAAGCTCATCCTACAAGAAGCACATGAAAGCGCAGTACTCCATCCACCCAGGTAGTACCAAGATGTATTTAGACTTGAAAGCCAAGTATTGGTGGGTCGGCATGAAGCGGGAGATAGCTGAATTTGTGGCCTTATGTGATGTATGTCAACGAATCAAAGCGAGAACACCGAGAGACCAGCAGGATTGCTTCAACCACTCCAGATTCCGGAGTGGAAATGGGAGGAAATTGGAATAGATTTTATTACCGGTCTTCCCGAACTCAAGGTGGTTATGACTCAATCGGGTAGTCGTTGATAGACTCGACGAAAGTGGCACGTTTCATTTCGGTCAAAACTACTTACTCAAAAACAAATTGCGTAACTATATTTTGCTCGCATCGTTTGTCTTCATGGTTTTCCGAAGAAGATCGTGTACGACCGAGGTAGTCAATTTACTTCCAAGTTTTGGCAAAAGTTGCAAGAGGAATTGGGAACACAATTGAATTTTAGCACCGCTTACCACCCGCAAACAGATGGCTGATGAACGAATCAATCATGATTCTTGAAGACATGCTTCGGGCTTGTGTCCTTGATTTTAGGAAAACTTGGGATAAGAGTCTCCCTTATGCAGAATTTTCATACAATGTGCTATCATCCAGTCTACAAATGGCTCCGTATGAAGCTTTGTATGGCCGAAAGTGCGAGAACCCCACTCCTTTGGGATCGACAAGGAACGACAGTTTTGGTACGATGTTCTTAGAGAAGCTAAGGAAAAGTTAGGATCATCCAAAAGAACTTGAAAGTGGCCCGGTCTAGACAGGAAGAGCTATGCGAGACAATCGTCGTCGAGATCTTACTTTGAAGCGGTGATTATGTGTATTTACGAGTCACTCCACTTAGGGGAGTTCAAAGATTCAACACGAAAGGGAAGCTTGCACCGAGATATGTTGGACCGTACAAGATCTTGAGCAGAAGAGGAGAAGTTGCCTATCAGCTCGACTTGCCGTTACATTGGGAAGTGTCTACGACGTGTTCCATGTCTCCCAACTCAAGAAATGTCTCCGAGTGCCTATAGAGCAAGTCGATCCTACGCGGATCAAGATCCAAGAGGATTTAACTTATGTGGAGAAGCCAATCAAAATCTTCGACATCTCGAAAGGCATACACGCAATGAGTCATCCGTTTTGCAAGGTTCGGTGAAGCAATCATTCGAAGAAGAAGCCACTGGGAGCGCGAAGACGAGTTGAAGTCGGCCCATCCCCATCTCTTCGGCGGTGCTCCGAATCTCGGGGTCGAGATTCCCGTAAGGGGGTAGGTTTGTCACGCCCGATTTTCGTTCGGGATTAAAAATCATTAAATAATTCATTTTCTAGAAATTAAATAAAATGAAAAGCTTATTAATCAAGTGAAAGTATTAAGGAAATAAAAATTTACTTTAAAAATCATGTCTGGAAATATTTTTAAAATTTTCTCCATGCCCTAATGTACTCTCCGAAATTTTCGTGAAATTTTGGAGCTCGTAAAATAATTTTAATAATACAAAGAGCATTTAAGTAATTATTTAAATAAAATAATTAATCATTAAATAATATGGTTGAATTTTTATTAAATAATTTGAGTGTTCATCTAATTTCAACATTTTTCTTGGAATTATTTGAGCATTGGAAGTATAGATAAAAATTCAAGGAAGTTTCAAAGAAAAAGTCTACTTTGCCTCCCTGGCGCTACACTTGCATCTTTAACCTCCAGCCAGGGCGCTGCCCCGACTTTTCTCTCTCCGTGAAAACCCTAGTGCGGCCATCAATTGATCTGCCTCCCTGGTCGATTTCCCTCCCGTTTGATTGCAAAAATCGATTCCCCTTCACCTCCTCATTATTTCCCTCTTGAATCAACCCCAATCGTGCACTAATGAGTCTTGAATCGATACATGTTCATCTCCAGGTGAACCGACGCCATGAATGGCCGGCGCATTTCTCCTCCCCGACCCCTCCTTTTCCTCTCCCGGTGTCCCTCTCCCTCCCCGGCCTATAAAAGGGTGCTCCCCCCTCCTTTCTTTCCCACACCGTCCTCCCTTCCCTCTCCCTCATTCACTTCTCTCGTTGAGCGCAAGGAACCACGGGAACAACGACGTTACTAGTAATCCGAAGCCATCGCCCGCCTCTTCCTCACCACCGGCATTCTTCGTCGTCTCCTCACCGTTCTCGCTGCTCCGGTGAGCTTGCCGCCACCCACCGCCATCTCTCCCTTTCCTCTGTTTTCATGTCTCCCTCTCAAGCGGCGAGTGGTTCAAATTGCAAAAATAATTCACGAATTCGTAAATCGCTATTCAAACAATGCCTAAAATTCAAACGGCCATATCTTGACCGTTTGAACTCGGAATCGACCCGTTCAAATTGCTAATTTTTCCTTAAACAGTGTAGAACCCATTTTTGTGCTTTGTTTTGGTATCTTATATGGTTGTTATTTATCTTTTGGCCTTTTTCTTTTGCGTTCGTCGCGTCTTGTAGATCCGGAAGAGCCGCTCTACCTCGAGGTCGACCTTGAAGACTTTGGTAGCGAGCAAGGCAAGTCATGTCATCTTGATCATATTGTTGCCCCAATTTATAAAATTATTTTTATTTAAATTATTGCATTTTGCTTTATTAAATTTCCGCGTGTATCACTGTTTTATTTAGCCGTCATCGATTCTCCTTGTTATAGCCTTATTAATTGTATTATTATCAACCTTGGTAACCCTAGGAAAAATAAGACTAGTGAGTACTTTATATATGTGGTGCTTACTAGTAAAAATTTAGGAATATGCTTAGCCCTGCTTAAATAGAAACAGTTAGATGTTTTTGATAATTAGACTAAGAACTAATTTGTAAATAATGGAAATATTGGTTGTTTAGCTTTGACAATAAATTTCCCTTCAAAATTTCTCCAACCATGTTTTCGGGTGGGCACGAGGTGCATGGTTTTGTTAGTCGCACCTCGACCGCCATAAGGACTGGTCTTCGGGCCTCTGTTGCAAGGCATATTCCGTACTACCACCTGTCTAATGGGTAAGGCTTAACACGTCGACTAGTACGGTCAGAAACAAACAAGACACGGATAGGGATGGATGAAGCCCTAGGAAGGGTTGAAGCCCATGGGCCGACGTCTCGGCAAGTGAAGGCTCGAACGAGTCGAGATGCCCGGGGGCATAGGCTCCGCTCGACCAGGGCACTGGCGGGAAGTCTATGTCGGTCTTCTTTGTTTAGGGCAGTACTAAGCGATGAGTTATGTCATGGCTTCCGTCCGTATGCCATGGTGGCATGTGGCACGTCGCAACACGTGAGGAAGACATGTCCGGTGGGTAAAGATGTACACCTCGATCGAGTAAATCTATTCGAATAGCCGCGCCTCGGTTATGGGCAAGCCAAGCAATGTACCCAAGTTAGACTTTAATTCTATTTAAAACTGAAATAATTAAAGATAGCACTTGTTGGTGCAGGTTAAGGCAAGATCGCGTTGGTGCGCGGTTTGATAATAATATGATTATAGATAGGCTCGTGTTTTCATTAAATGCCTTTAAATATTTAAATGCTTGAAATTGTTTTTGTGCAAAATAGCTTTATATATAAATTCCTTGTACTCCCTTGCATTATATTTGCATTTTTAGCATGGCTTGTTGAGTACGGTGGTTGTACTCGCCTTGCTCCTTTTCCCTTCCAGAGGAGTGTTTCGAGGTTGAAGGCTTTGGTGTCTAGCTCGTGCCCGTCAAAGCGCTTGTGGTGGCCCGTCTTAGCCGTCGTCTTTTATTTGTCTATCTTTCAAGTGTTGGGCCTTTGGTCGCCCATGTAATAAAGTACTCTATCTACGCTTCCGCTTGTTTACTCTGTTATTTACCAACTATGTAATGTGTACCTTGCCTCCTGGGACAAGGATTTATGCACTCACAATCGGAATATAGTGTTCTATTTTCCGGGCGTGACAAGCGGTGACCAACATGTTAGGCAGGTAGGTGGGGATGACGTGCACCTCCAATCTGCACACAGTGGGGGAACTTGTGCACCTCCAAGCTGACACGGTGGGGGAACTCGCTGCTGAGAGGACGGATACGGGTGTACTCCGGATAGTGAGGGTATCCTACTAGGAATGTCATGTGACTGAGCTCGGCTACAAAGTCGCTCATACCCTGGCCACTAGGGATGGCAACGGTTCGGGTATCCGCGGGTTTCGGGTTTTCGGGTTTCGGTTTTGGTGCATGTTTTTCGCCCGCGGTTTTGCGGTTTTGGATACCCAAAATATGGTGCAGTTTTTAATTTTAACCCGCAGATAACCCAAACCCGAACCCGAACCAAACCCGAACCATAACTTGACAGATTTGTGAAAGGAGGCACTGGCCAACCACTGCCCATCAGGCTTCTCATTACATGTTGACATGTACCTATATATGTATGCATCTAGGGATGATTTATCTACAATAATCTCTGACAATCTGTCTGATCAGCTTGAGAGATGGATTGCCACATGTTTAATCATGAGGTAACTACTGGTTCCTTTTTTTATAGGAGTAGAAAGCTTAAATTCACTCCCTTCAATCACAAGTGATGCTTTTACATTGATACGGTTTCTAAAATACAACTTGATTTGCATACGGTTGTATTGCAGAAAAGAGTATGGAAAAAAATAGCATATCTGAATGTTGAAGCAGTTATATGTGTTTCTTACAGATAGTGACAACTAAAGTATGCTATGCTAGTTCAGCTGACAGTACTAAATTCTTGTTTGTATGAATCATAGGGTTTAACAAACTGCTGAGCCAACTCTTGAGCAAATCGAGCACTGAGAAGTAAACCGTTTACGAGTAACTATGTGCATGTATACTTATTTCGGGTTTCGATTAAAAATCCGGGTTTCAGTTAATCCGTCGGGTTTCGGTTTTGGTGATGGATTTTCACCCGAATCGGTTTCGATTTGGTTTCGGGTTTTAGGTTTGGGTTTCGGTTTTGGGTGCCCAGAGACTCTACCCGAACCGAACCCGAACCGTTGCCATCCTTACTGGCCACGATGCATCGGGGGAAGGTCTGACATCTATAGAAGACAAATGGTAGTAATCAATGCATGCTCAAATCCAAATTAAATAAAGCAATAAATGACTCAAGTGAATAACCAAGTAATAGCCAACTTTTATGCATAGAACATTTTAGCATGAATCCAAATAAAAATACTATGGACACTAGTTAAGCAATAAATTAATGCGCAAAATAGTATTATAATAAAAGAAGCATAAAAGTTTGCATCTCGTAGAGCATAGACATGACTTAATGCATATTCCCAATAAATCCCAGACCGGCAATCGAATAAAACCAATCGAATCCAAGTCCCTGTCTACCCAAAATTGCTAATACTCTAGACTGACCATACTTGGAAAATCCTATTCGAATAAACGGTCAAGATTTTTCCCGTAAACCAAGAAAACAAATTCCCCAATTTTCTCGAAACAATTCCAAACGCAAAAGAGGGCATGCAGATAAAGAGTTTTAGAGGGCTCTTAGGGTTTTCAGTTGGCTTGTCTTACGGTCAAGGTTGGCTTTGATACCAACTTGTCATGCCCATAAATTTCTACCCAAAATTTCCCAAGCTGAATGTGTATTACATCCCTGTCCAGGATCAGTCAGGGTACACAAATGATAATTTGATACACAGATCCATGTCTTATAAAACATCATAAAGGTCTTATATATGCAGTGAAAAGATTAAAGCGTGCTAGTCTAACATCTTGGTGCTCGCAGCGTGGCGACTCCACTCCACGGGCATCCTCGACGGTAGAGACGAAGCCTACTCCTCCGCATATCCATCGTCTGAATAATACTTCAGCTCTGAGGTGGGGGAGATGAAGCAAGACTGAGTACTACCCACTGTACTTAGCAAGTCATATCAAAAGGAGGTATGATGCGAGTAGTTCCAAAGGAGGCTAGGGGTTCATTTTCATAAAGCAGGCATTTTAAGGCAATAGTTAAAAGCAGTAAAACCATTGAATTTAATTAAGCAAATTAAACATCTATGTCCAACGCTAAACCACGTTGAGACAGGCCTAACCCATCACCTAATCTATGCTAGTTCCATTATGTCAAATTATAAAAGATGAGACTAATCACGGTGAATCTGGTTGATCATCCATTTGTATCCACAAGACAGCCCCACGACACGTTTCCGTGCATCGACATGCCATCATGACATATCGGAAAGGGAACTATGACAGGATCATTCGCATAACCCTCTCCGATCAAGCGATACCACGCTGCAAGTTTTGCCCATACCCCTAAATCCAGGGTAGGCATCCCTCTTGTGCCTAGGTGAATCCGGAAGCCGCATAGGCCGTCGCAGGGCCCATCCAAACTCCATCACTCTCACCCTTGCCTGGGTACGTTGGATAGGAAAAACTACATTACAAGTCCACCCATTGCCCATGCTGGTTTGTGGTACACACGGTAATTCTTTCAGGATTGGATCCTTACTGTCGCATCTTTTTTTTTGGAAAAAACAAAAGAAAGAAAGGCCTCATCTAGATAGTCAAGCCCCGTTTGGTAGGGCTCCAAACTCCAACTCCTAGCTCCAAACTCCAACTCCAGTGGAAGCTAGCTCCTATGGGAGTTGGAGACCCGTTGAAAAGTGTTTGGCTAGCTTTCAGCTCTGGATACGAAATTGAAACAAAAATCCCCAATCTCGTCGCCATGCACGCCGCTGGCCATATGCCACCCGCCGTCGCCGCGCGCACGCTGCCTACCGTCGGTGCGCCGCCCTCCCCATCCCCGAAGGTGCCGCTGCCGCTCGTGCGCTGTCCCCGTGCACCACCGCCGCCGCGCATTGCCACCCGTGCGCTATCCTCGCTTGCGCGCCCGCCGCCGTCGTGCACCGCCAACCCTATCGGAGCGCCACCGTCGGGCCACCGCCCGTGTGTCCACCGCCGCCCGTGAGGTTTCGGGAGAGAGAGGAAGTGAGGAGGTGACTTTGGGATAGTTCAGTGATATTTTTGTGTAAATATGTTAAAAAATTAAAGGGTAGTGGGTCTTTTGGTTGGAGTGGAGCTATGGAGCAGAAAAATCCAACTCGACCCTTTTAGTGCAAATTTGTGGAGCAGCTCTACTAACTCCGCTTAAAAAAAATAGAGAATTTATACTGTTTGACATAGCTTCAAATCTAGATAAGTTGAAGTTAGAAGCTAAAGCTCTGTCAAACAAACCCTTATATTTTGCTTTCTTAACGCATAGAAGGTCAGCCGAGGGTTATGATGTTGACCTCATGGGGTCATCTCATCCTACATTTTTTTACTGAATTTTTTACGAGGCCTATTCTTAAAATAATTTTTTTTGAAGGTTAAATAGTCAGATCTTCGGCCGTCTCCGACTGGAGAGTAGTCTGTCAAGGCCCCCAAGCAAACGCCCCGTCCCCGTCGCGCTTGACTCTCTCTCAAGACAAGCCGCATGTCACCACACGCGCACAACCACCGCAACCGCAAGCGTCCTTGCTGCTCTCGTTGTTGCCTCGCGCTGGCGCGGGCGCGGGCGCGGCCCGGCTGGGATGGATGGGGTTGGGGCAGCCATAGATTTCCTCCCTTAGCCACCATCACCACCACCACCACCATGCCGTCACTATCCCAGTCGGAGTCGTCCTCCTCCTCCCAGCCTCTCAACCCTAGCCGCAACGCAAACCCTCGACTCCTCCTCCTCCTCGTCTCCCCTTAGCCTCACGCCACCGCCGCCGCCGCAAATTCAGAACCCGTACTTCTCTCCACCGTCCGCCCACGGGAGAGGAGAGCGGACGAACCGACGACGACACGGGATGCAAGCCGCCGCCGGACGCCGCCGCCACCGATGGGTCAAGGAGTGGTTTGTTCATCTTCCCCTCCAATTCTAATCCAAACCTATGTTGGTTTGATTTGGATTTGGATCTGATCTCTCGTCGCACGCGCCCGCCGTGTTAGGGTTCCGCAGGATCTGGTCGTCGCCGGCGGCCCGTGCGCCCTCTACAAGTGGGTGCGAGGTACGCCGCCCTCCTCAATTTTGCCTGTTTATATCATGCCGATGGGATCCTTGCCGACTGCTTGAATTCCATGGGAGGTTTATCAGAGAAGACCTGGTTAGGCATTGTTTTTCTTAATTAGCCGCTGGCTTTACCGCAGCGGAGCAATGCGATTTGATTGGCTGTGAGCATGTGACTTGTGACTGCTTTCACGGTAATTAGGGCAGCTAATGGATGTATGGATTATTTCCACCACGCTATCCAGAGAACGGTTTCTCCAAAAACTTTCTACATGAGTATTGTTTAGATAACTTTCACTAAGCTTTTTGTTAGCTTTATTATATTTAATTCATCCATATGAGCAATTTTCCTGTCTATAATCTATCCAATCACCCAGCTAGAACACTCCCTTAGTTTGCTTTTGGTTTGCATATAGTGATTCGTTCATTACTGTATGGCATACGCATTGCAGTCCAAGTACCATCGAGGCACAGGTGTAGTCCTTTTGACTCTTGGAACAGACTGACAGGAGATTTTACTACGGTTCAATTTGTGCTAGTAAATAATTAAAGAACTTGATCTGAGATAAATATAGCAAACAATTGAAATTTCGCCAAACGTTTTTTAGCAAATTACAAGTATGTCTTTTGACCAATATCCCATGCCTCTACACTACATCTGAGCTTCACTGCGACATATTTATGAGCAGTGTAGAGTTCTCATTCAACATGCCCAACCAATAAGGACACAAAACTAGTTGAATTCATTTGGTGGGCATGCATTTTGCTCTGTGAACTACTCTTTCAGCTGTTAATATTTTCACCTTATTTCTTTACAGAGGATAGGTTGTCAGCTCTCAAATCCAGGGACAAGGAACAAGAAGCAGAACTTGCAAAACCTGAACCAACCACCGAGGTTCTCTTCCTGTGCAGCTATGAGGGCTGCGGGAAAACTTTTGTTGATGCAGGGGCTCTTAGGAAACATGCTCATGTTCACGGGAGAGGCAGTATGTGTGTCACTATGCTGGTTGCGACAAGGTACTGCCTGTAACCTTTCTTGCCTGCATTGGCCTTTCTGGATCGCTTCTGGGTTGTTCGCTAATGTTCTTTTCTTGTTGAATCTGACTTTGCAGAAATTTTTAGACAGCTCTAAGCTGAAGAGGCATTTTCTTATTCATACAGGAGAGAAGAACTTTGTCTGCCCTCATGAAGGCTGTGGAAAGGTAATAATTATATGATCTCTCCATTGTAATTATCATATTTTTCTTGAATCATGTATGGCATTTCTCATAATTTAGCAAGTTATGACAAATATCCAGTCTTAGCTGAAGTTAGTTGTTCTGAACAGTGAACAGAGAGAAGTCTTGATGACTGTTTTCCATTTGATCTAATAAGTGCAACTGCTTCTTGTTTAGTACATTGACATTTCATTACATTTCTGTGGACTGATTTTGTATTATAGTCATTCACTTATATTCCTTGACTACATTTCCCATAAAACATACATATTTCAAATACATGTTAAATAGTCCATATGGAGTGGCATATCATCACTTATTCCCTTTCTCTAATAGTCTTAATTTTTTGGAATTGATGTTTGGATATGCTCAAACGTTCTAATTATGGAATAAACCTCTCCCCTTTAGCATTCCTCAGTATTTTTGCTATTAATTTGTTAGGTCTTGGTATGTTTCTTCTTGTTAACATCTTTAGTTCTGGTTGTTACAGGCTTTCTCATTGGATTTTAATTTAAAGGCACACATGAAAACACATTCTGCGGATAACTATCATGTGTGCAAGTACCCAGAGTGTGCTCGAAGGTTTACACAGGAATCAAAACTAAGGGCTCATATCAAGCAACAACATGAAAAGGTAAGATTTAGTTATACCTCTAGATTGACGCTTACCAAGGAACCAGTTCTGACCACCTTTTTCGTAACACTGAAATAGGGTGGTCTCCAGAATCCAGGTGGGTCTGCAACGAACCGCAGTGGTCTAGCAGACCACTCCCATAATAATAACACGTTGAAACCGTCAGCAGCTCCACCAGCTCCCTCAGCTGATCGCCCATACGTCTGCCCTTATGATGGTTGTGCCAAGGCATACATTCATGAGTACAAACTTAACCTCCATCTGAAGAAAGAGCATCCCAATCACTACCAGGATGCTGGTGCTCAAGCCGCCTCTTCGAAGATGTCAAAGCGAAGAAGCAAGCCTGTCTTGACGGCCAAGATGCCAGTGCCCAAGGTCCCTAAGCGCAGGGGTTACACAGCACCATACCAACCACCTGTCAGTGTTGTCGAGGAGCACCAGTGGCCGAGGAATGTGCTGTACGAGGATGATAGTGAGGAGACCGAGGAAGAGGGAGATAATGTTGAGGACGGGGCGAGGTACAGAGCTGCTAGCAGCGACGACGATGAGGAGACTGAGGACGAAGAATGAGCTGCTTAGATCAGTCGTTATGTCATCCAGTGATTGTGCATATGATTTACAACATCTTAGCTTTTGGGTTATAGTTTTGCATACATGTACAATATTCAAAATAAGGCTGGGTAGTTACGCAGAATTGAGAATTACCCCCCTTCTTCCTTCTGAATTATGCAGGTTGGTGATGTTGGACTGGCTCACATTAATCAAATTCAAAAAGACAATCACAGAATACAATCATTGTTTGCAACCTTTTATGCTTGCACCTGCTTTTTCAAGTGGTGTTGGACCAAACTAACAATGGTTCGATGTGCTCTATGCCATTGTTGCAGAATCACAGCTTTCTTCTACCTGACACGGCCGTGGTAAGAAGAAACTAGTAGAAAGAAAGGGCTTTGAGTATGTCTTGCCATGCATGCGTGCAATGACACGGTGGTCTCGGCCCAAGGTTATTTCTGTATGTTTGTGCTTGCTTTTCACTACTATGGAACAGGTCATCCGTAATGGGTTTGTAACATTCATCTGTAATGGATGGATGCTTGGTCATGGATGAGTGGTTAGTAATGTAAAAACCTTTATCTGTGTCTGGTGCCCTTCTGTCACCGATGATCTTTGGCTCTGTGAAGGGTCTAATCGTGACTCGTTATTGATGAGGATAATGGGGCAAAAAAGAATACAGTTTATACAACACGCCTCGTCATCGATGCAAAATATCCGTTTTTCAGGATCGTTGGATGAGGTGGGTTGGGTTGGGTCGAATCCAATTTTATGAGGTGGGTTGGGTTGGGTCGAATCCAATTTTTAAGGTGTTTGGTTTAAAGTGGGAGTGAAATGACGGACCAATCTAACCCACTTTTTCTCTCTCATCACACTCTCTCATCCAACCCACTTTTTCTCTCTCATCACACTCTCTCATCCCTCAAAAAAAGTAGAACTACTTCACCCTTGTGTCAAAAGATAATGGGATCATCCTATAAAAAATAAGGATGGGTATAGCCCAACCCACCTTATCTCTAAACCACACATGCTAGGAGAGGAAGAGGGAGAGAGCTCGAGAGAGAGGGGAGAGACTGAGAGAGGGGATGGCCGGGTAGGAGGGAGTAGGAGGCTAGGGAATATTCATTCGTGACAGATTGTATTATTGTACCCATTATAGACATGAGATTATTGATGACGGGGCCACAAATGGAGCCTGTGAAAGATTATTATAGCCATCTTTGATGGGTTGATAACTTGCACCTGTCATCGATGACCCCTCATCGATGACAGGATTTTGTTGCGGCCAGTCATAGATGACCTACGTTCATCTGTAAATTCATCATGTCAAAGATAAGAAGATGAGAGGTCATCGGTGACAGGTTCAGCCATGAGGGCTCATCTTTAATGGGGCATTTTTAGTCCATCAGAGATGAGTGTCATTTTGACGAGCCTCATACCTTTGTCACAGATGGGCCGATAAGGAATAGTAGTGATTAAAACTGAGGATCAGACACTACTGAATCTGGAGAACTTTTAACATAAGGTTGGACCTCATGAAAATGTTTTTCTCTATCTTTAAATTCATGTGTTTCTCAAAATTATTTTTCTCTGTGATCAAATCAAGTGGTTATTTATGTTTTTTTAACAATTTTTTGTTTTACACTCTTTTTATCATAATCTTTTTTTATTCCGACGCTTTTCTTTCTCAAACTCGCATATCAAAACGGCCCTCGCCACTCAGTCTAGTGCTATACATCTCCTACCTGTCGGCAGTGTGGCCTATTCGGTGCAAGCTCTTTGGTTTGCCTTTGCTTATGTTGTAAAGTCGCTTCGATTCGTGCCAAAGTGTTGACCACGACGCGGAGAAACTAGCAGTGGTATTACATATTATAGTAGATTTTACCGATCCCAAGATAGCGAAGACAAAGCGAAGGTTCCAACTGCGTTAGTAGCTAGGAAACGGAATTAAAGAAACCCACGTTGTTCCTGCAAGATCCTCACTAATCTTCTTCTTCTTCTTCTTCTTTTTTCTAAGACTACAAGATCCTCACTCACGTTCACGAATGCCATGGTTGTTACCGGTGGAAAGAAGAGTCCAACGCATTTTTCATCCGAGGACTTGTTGTTCATAGTGCAGGAATGGTAAAATGAGAGAATAGGAAAAAAAATCAGAAATTTCATAGGAATGCGTACACAAAACAGAGGAATGGAAAATACAGAAATGAATGTTTCGATGGTCTTGATTTTTTTTCATAGGAATAGTTTTAGAGAAATGCAACGTAAATAACCAACCAACTGACAGATGTAGAAGGAGTTCACAGCTGGGCCTAGCGCATTACCAGTGAGCAAAGAAAGAAATTCACTTGAAGCTTGATCTCCTTCTTTGTGCACTAGAAGTTTTACATGAGTCTGAATGGATTTTTTTTCCTTAGTTTTCCTACATAAATCCTTCATTTATCATGTGACCATTTTGAGTCATCGGAATGATAAGAAAGGAAAAGTTTCCTATCAACAATATTCCTATGAAAACCCTTTTGTAAATCTCTTGATCTGAACGCGCCCTGAAAGAGCAACGGTGTGCTTTGAGTTTGCAGTTCACACCTATATTCTTATTGTACTATCAGCGAAATCATCTTAATTAATGGTCTATTGAGTAAAGTTTGATGGTTAAACGGAAAGGAATGCGAGACGATGGTTTTACTCTTATGGGCTAAGAAGGCTTAGGGGGTGTTCGGCTGGTCGTATAAGCCAGCTGATAAGACAAGCCGGCTGGTTTGCTGTGAGAGAAAAATACTGTTCGAACGGCTGATAAGTCCGGGTAAAACGAACAAGCGAACAAGGCCTTAATCCGTCATTTGGTCAAGAGAATAATATAAAAGGGTAAGATTCGATTTACACCCCTCAACTATTCGTTTGCTTGATTTACCTCCTTTAACTACAATACAGACACAATTGATTTTTTTCCTCAAACAATAATAAACAATATTTATTCAATCACTTAGAAGAGTATCAATGGATCTGCCGTCAGAAGTATTTTAGGCGATGCCCCGTATAAATTCAATTGCTATGGGCCGACTATATTAGAATCAACCACAACAAAAAGGTTTTTTGGCCTCGAAAAAAAAGAAAAAGAAATGGTTTTTGATTTTTACATTCATGTTATTACCGTTATAATAAAAAGAGTAGATTTTACTTTGAACCACTTTTTATTACCGGTGTTTTACTTTGGACCACCCTTTAACCAATCTATTCCACTTTGGACCGGCTAATCTTACATTTGTTGCATTTTGGACTATCCTAACTTTCTTTTCAAGCATATGAACGATTTCAAGTACAAATCGTCTGCTTCGACTCATCAGTGAACTCTCATCATTTTATATATTTGACATATGACAAGTTCGATCTAAATAGATAAAAAAGTTAAGTGTGATATAAAGTGACGCAAAGGTAAGATTATCCGTTCAGAGTGAAAACATTTGTTAAAGCATAGTCCAAAATGAAACACCGATAATAAAAGATTGGCCAATCTGATAAAAATCAGCTAGCAATGTTATGTGTTCTTGTTTTTGCTGTTGAAAGATTAGGCAACTGTTTAAATAAATTCCGAACTAAACAGATCAAAATTACTACAGAAACTAGCATGAACAGATCTAACATACTAGCACACATAAAAGTAATAGCCATGATCAGGGAAACGAGAAACGCGTACCAAGCGTAGTTAGGCTTAGGAGCCAATGGAACTCGCCTCGGACGTTGACGGCGAAGACATTCACGACGAGCGGATGCAGCTGGAAGACGCGCTAGGACGAAGCGAGTAGTCACGCAAAGCGTTTTTCAAAAACCTTATTCGCCCTCTCCCGGTGCAGGATCGCAAGGACGACGGTTCTGGAGACCTGCTCTCCCGATCACAGGTGCACGCCAGTGACGGGATAGGGTAGACTACAACGACGGCGCAGCAATAAGGAACGTGGCAAAACACCCAGATTAGATTGACTGATACAGACAACTGCGCGCAAACAAATATATATAATCCCGGATGACCTCCGCGTCAAGGTCGCACTCGACAACGAATTCGGTTAGGATTCTGTTGCATATCCGGATACTTGACGATAACAAATTCGGTTAGGATTCTGTTGCGTATCCGAATAAAACTCTCCAACAGAATCCAATTCGTATTCGATTAGGACTCTCCAAATTCACCTGAGAGCAATTGTCGGTTTGTCCAAAAAATTAAGGCACGCGAATTGCAGCCACGGCCTAGCCCGGCCCGGCACGGCGAGCGAGTGCGTGCGTGTGGTTTTCCCTACTCCTCCCTCATCCATGGCTTTGGGAGAAGGAGGAAAGTCCCACTATTTAAGTTGGACAACTCTACTCTAGACTAGCAAGGTGGTACTAAACCCTTCCCACCTTGCCATGCCATACATGGGCCTCATTGAGCTTTTGAGATTTATTTCAGGAATTAATTGAATTAACTTGGGCTAGGTCCATTAATTCCAATAATCCCCCACCAGATCTCAAATGTCCATTTAGAGATTAGCATGTTCCTTGCTACTGTTTGATATACTAGTGTTTCAGCAAGGACTGTTAAGTTGAACTCTTGCCTAGAGCTTCAAGCTACACTCATCCACAACTTGGACAATGGACTAAGCCTTGAATTGCAAGTTTTGTGTGAGCAAACTTACTTAAAGTCATAACCAGTACTAGACCACCAATAGACTACCCCGCAGATGGAGCATATGCGTCATACTCCTAAGCCTTTCCATGAGTTTACTAGAGAATACCCCCATCTCATAGACTGCGACGGTAGACAGTCGACCTCATATAGGTGTATTCTTTTAAGAATGTTCTGTAGGACAACATTTTTTCTTTTTCAAGCCAATAGAATACATTAAGGCATGTCGCCAACCTGCCTTACAGGTTTCTAAGAGCTTTACATCATAGAAAGGAATAAGAAACATAGCTCTCCTCAGTTAACCAATAGCTAGTTTTTCTCAGGCCCTAATTCACGGGATCTCTGATCGCATAGGTTGAGTTACCACTATGTTAACTTAAATGGGTCTCAATCCCATCTCCCTCGATGAATTTTCTATCACATTCCGTGATAGCCCTTTAGTAAAGGGATCTGCCAGGTTTTTGTCTGTTTGAACATAAGTTACACTTATCACTCCGGAGTTTCTTAACTTCCTAACAGATTTCAGATGTCTCTTAACGTGTCTTGACGACTTCGCATTATCCTTAGCACTATTCACTTTGACTATCACGGTTTGATTGTCACAGTTCATTAGGATAGCCAGCACTGGTTTTTCAACCATAGACAAGTCCATCAAGAGCTCACGCAGCCATTCAGCCTCAACTGTAGCTGTATCTAAAGCAGTCAATTCTGTTTCCATGGTTGACCTCGTCAATATGGTCTGTTTACAAGACCTCCATGATATTGTATCACCTCACAGAGTAAATACATACCCACTCGTGGAGTAAAGCTCATCAACATCTGATATTCAGTTTGAATCACTATACCCCTCAAGCACAGCGGGGTGCCCAGAATAGTGAATTTCATAACTCATTGTACCTTTCAAGTAGCGCAACACCCTCTCAAGTGCATGCCAGTGATCACTACCAAGTTTGGACATGAACCTACTCAATTTGCTCACAGCAAAAGAGATGTCGGGTCTTGTTGTACTAGCTAGGTACATGAGTGAACCAATAATTTGTGAATATCTCAGTTGATATTTAGAAATTTTCTTGTTCTTTCGAAGTATCACACTAGGATCGTAAGGAGTTGGAGAAGTCTTACTTTCCATGTAACCAAAGCAACTCAATACCTTCTCCACATAATGAGATTGTGAAAGAGTAATCCCATTCTCATCCTTAACCAGCTTGATGTTTAGAATCACATCAGCTTTTTCCAAATCTTTCATATCAAAGCTATTTGATAAGAAAGACTTGACATCATTGATCACATCAATGTTTGTGCCAAAAATAAGAATGTCATCCACATATATGCACAAAATGACTCCTTCACCCCCACCATGGCGATAGTACACGCACCTATCAGCCTCATTGATGACAAATCCGGCAGAAGTTAAAGTCCCGTCGAATTTTTCATGCCATTGCTTAGGTGCTTGTTTCAAGTCATACAGGGATTTTAACAATCTACACACCTTGCTTTCCTGACCTTTTACTACAAATCCATCAGGCTGATCCATATAGATCTCCTCATCCAACTCTCCATTAAGAAGAGTTGTCTTAACGTCCATCTGATGAACGATAAGATCACATGAGGCTGCCAAGGAAAGTAGTGTTTGAATTGTGGTCATTCTAGCGACAGGTGAGTACGTATCAAAGAAGTCTTCTCCTTCCTTTTGTGTATACCCTTTTGCCACAAGCCTAGCCTTGTAGTTCTCAATTGTACCATCAGTCCTAAGCTTCTTCAAAAACACTCATTTACAACCCACTGGTTTACACCCATAGGGTCGTTCTGTAAGCTCTCATGTTCCATTGGATAGAATCGAGTCCATTTCACTTTGGACAGCTTCTTTCCAATCATCCGCATCCGGAGATGCGTATGCCTCGGTGATAGTCGTAGGAGTATCATCCACAAGATATACAATGAAGTCATCACCGAAGGATTTTGCAATCCTAGGTCTCTTACTCCTTCTAGGAGCTGCTTCACTGTCATCCTTCTCATGAACTATCTCAAGCTTATCAGACGGTTCAGAAGACTCAACAAGAGGTATAGGCTCAGTAATAATCTCAGATGACAACCTAGAGGTTCTAAGCATATCTTTCATAGGAAATATATTCTCAAAGAATGTAGCATCACGAGATTCTATAATAGTATCAACATGCATATCAGATACATCAGATTTAACTACTAGAAATCTATAAGCTATCCTCCTCTGAGTGTATCCTAGAAAGACACGGTCCACTGTTTTAGGCCCCAGCTTACGCTTCTTGGTGATTGGCACATTTACCTTAACCAAACACCCCCATGTGCGTAGTAAGACAGTGATGGTTTTCTCCCAATCCACATTTCATATGGCGTTTGATCTTTATTCCTATTCGGAACTCTATTCAGGACATGACATGCAGTCAACAAGGCCTCCCCCCACCATGCCTTAGATAAACTAGCAGTGTCTAACATGGCGTTAACCAAGTCAATCATCGTGCTATTTTTCCTCTTGGCAATTCCGTTTGATTCAGGTGAATAGGGAGGCATCCTCTCATGAATAATGCCATGTTCCTCACAGAATTCATCAAACATATTAGAGAAAAACTCGCCACCATGATCTGACCTAAAACGTTTAATATTTATTTCTAGTTGGTTTTCGACCTCGGCTTTATAGATTTTGAAGTAGTCTAATGCCTCGTCCTTAGTTTGTAGTAAGTAAGCATAACAAAAACGAGTAACATCATCAATTAACGTCATAAAATATTTCTTTCCATCTTTTGTCAACACACTATTCATCTCGCAAAGATCAGAATGTATGAGTTCTAGAGGTGCCAAGTTCCTGTCCTCAGCCATCTTGTGAGGTTTTCGTGGTTGCTTAGATTGCACACAACTATGGCACTTAGAACCTTTGGCAATAGTGAAGTTCGAAATTAAGCGCATGCTGGATAGTCGAGACATTAAGCCAAAGTTCACATGACATAAACGAGAATGCCAAACACTTGTGTCATCATTAATATGACCACAAATATGATTTACTGACTTATTGCTAAAATCTGATAGGGAAAAACGAAACAAGCCTCCGCATTCATAGCCTTTACCAATAAAATGTCCATGCTTAGATACTACTAATTTATTGGACTCTTAAGACTAATTTAAAACCGTCCTTCAAGAGTAGGGACCCGCTAACTAAGTTCTTGTTGATGGAGGGGACATGCTACACGATCTTTCCCGAAGTAAACTTCAGATCTATCGTACCAGCACCATGAACAGCCGCATGTGACCCGTTTCCCATCATCACTGAGCCTTGGGCACCCTGGTAAGAAGAAAACATAGATATGTCAGCACACACATGGACATTCGCTCCAGTATCAAACCACCAACTCGTAGATTGAAAAACTGAAAGTACAGTAGGTAAATTACCGTACCCGTCACCCATTGTCACTGTGTTGACAGTCTTTGACCCATTATCAGTTCTCTTCCTTTTGCGGTCTGCACGATCTGGGCAATCCTTAGAGAAGTGTCCTAGCTCTCCGCATGTGAAGCAGGTCAACTCAGATTTATTATTCTTCTTCTTGAAGGCAGAATTCTTCACACCCTTGTGAATTTTCTAGTTCTTCCCTTTGTTCTTACCCTGTGGGAATTTCTGGATAACATTGGCGTTGGACTGGCCCTCTCCTCTTTTCTCAGAGGTATCCTTAGCCTGAGCCTTCTCCTCAACATCTAGAGACGCTATCAGATTTTCAACTGATATCTCCTGTCTCTTGTGTTTCAGAGCAGTGGCGAAGCCTCTCAGGACGGAGGAAGCTTTGCAGTTATGCACCCAGCCACAAACTTGTCAGGCAAAGAACACTTCAGCAGTTTGAGTTCCTGAACAATGCACTGTACCTCATGAGCCTGTTCCACCACAGATCGGTTATTCACCATCTTGTAGTCATGGAAACTCTCCATGGTGTACAATTCACTGTCTGCATCTGATGCATCATATTTTGCAACCAGTGCATCCCACAGTTTTTTAGCATCTGTTATGTGTATGTACACATCGCACAGACGATCAGTGAGTACGCCGAGAATGCATCCTACGAATAGATTGTTGGCATCCGAGAACTTCTTCTGCTCCTCAGCAGAAAGTTCTCCTTCAGGTTTGCCAAGTCTCACTTCCCACATATTCATAGCAGTAAGCCAGAGACGGACCTTTGCTTGCCATCTCTTGAAGTGCACACCAGAAAACTTTTCTGGCCTTAGTGCATCACAAAACCAGCCATAGTAAAATTAATAGATTGCCTATAAGGTTTTTGGATTGTTGAAAGATTAGGCAACTGTTTAAATAAATTCTAAACTAAACAGATCAAAATTACTACAGAAACTAGCATGAACAGATCTAACATACTAGCACATATAAAAGTAATAGCCATGATCAGGGAAACAAGAAACGCGTACCAAGCGTACTTAGGCTTAGGAGCCACTGGAACTCGCCGCGGACATTAACGGCGAAGATGTTCACGACGAGCGGATGCAGCTGGAAGACGCGCCAGGACGAAGCGAGCAGCCGCGCAGAGCGCTTCCCAAAAACCTTATTCGCCCTCTCCCGGTGCAGGATCGCAAGGACGACGGTTCCGAAGACCTGCTCTCCCGATCACAGGTGCACGCCGGCGACGGGATAGGGTAGACTACAACGACGACACAGCAGTAAGGAACATGGCAAAACACCCAGATTAGATTGACTGATACATACAACTGCGCGCAGACGAATATATATAATCTCGGATGACCTCCGCGTCAAGGTCACACTCGACAACGAATTCAGTTAGGATTCTATTGCGTATCTTGATAAAACTCTCCAACAGAATCCAATTCGTATTCGATTAGGACTCTCCAAATTCGCCTGAGAGCAATTGTTGGTTTGTCCAAAAAATTAAGACACGCGAGCAGGTACGTGAATCGCGGCCACGACCCTGCCCTGCCCTGCCCGATGCGGCACGGCGAGCGAGCGCGTGTGGTTTTCCCTACTCCTCCCTCATCCATGGCTTTGGGAGGAGGAGGGAAGTCCCACTATTTAAGTTGGACAACTCCACTCTAGACTAGCAAGGTGGTACTAAGGGCCCGTTTGGTAGTGCTTCTGATTTTGTGATTCTCTGATTCTAGATTCTGATTCTCGTGAATCAGATTCTGGAGAGAATCAGAATCGGTATAATAAAATAATAATTAGAACAATATTTTAGGTTATTTTTAGGTGATTCTTGAGAGAAATTGGTTTTAGGTGATTTTGGGGAGAAACTGTTTTTTAGGTGATTCTCACTCCCTATATAAAACTGTTGAATCACTTGAAGTGATTCTTTTTAGAATCAGTTGCAAAATAACCTGTTTGGCAGGGATTCTACTGATTCTGTTGAGAATTAGGGAGAAGAAATCCCTACCAAACGGGGCCTAAACCCTTCCCACCTTGCCATGCCATACATGGGTCTTATTGGGCTTTTGAGATTTATTTCAGGAATTAATTGAATTAACTTGGGCTAGGCCCATTAATTCCAACATTTGCAAGTGTACATAAATAACTAGGTGGCCTATATTCGGTCATGAATAATTTTTTAATGCGTTTAAAACGTAATATTGGTACCATTAAGATGACCAAAATGCATGGATCAACCGTTATTGAGCAAAATGGCCAGAATGGAGAAGGACCTTTCCTATATTGTCTTGCGTGGTGAAATGGCACGATATATTTTGGCAGATACCAATTTACCAATATGCAATCGACAAGTATTCTATTAATATGATAATGAAGAACGAGTCTTGAAATCTAAATTGACATTTTAGCAAAAAGTGAAACACCATGTAGTGACACTGGAAAAACACAAACTATAGAAGCATATACCAACAAGCGACCGTACAATATGAAAAAAAAGAGAAGGTGAAACATACTAGTCGATCAAAATACACAATATCCACATTTCAATAAATCTTAAAAGAGAAAATAAAAGAAAAAAGAAATTGCTTTATAGTTTATTTGTAGTGTAAATTTTCTACATGTACCCTTTGTCACACTAAGCATCTATTTAATTATCAATGACAATTGTACTATTCTATATTTTGTTGATCCATCTACATAAATATTACACGTCAAACTTCACAAGCGAAAAACTTGAAGAAGGAAGCACCTAAATATGTTCCAAATATACACAAGATTTTCTATACAACTTATATTTAATTTATTAATAAGTTTACTAGGACAGAGTGGTGGAGGACGGAACTTTTTAAGGTGTGACGGACTTTCTACAAACCACGTACCACTATAACCATACTGCATACCACAAACACCAATACCATATACCACAAACATATTAAAAGTGGTGTTGAAAATACCTTGAAAAGTATAAATGATGATTAACTTCTATTCTTCCAATAATATATAAACATATCAATAATTAACAGAGGAGACCGAGGAGTCCATGAAAATCTGTCGACAAAGGAAAAATATAAATTAGTAATGTTTGTATCTAAAATGAAAAAAGATATATGTTGTAGAGAAGTTAAAGAATATACCGATAACGAAGCAGCTAGTTGATTCTTGGTCTTTTAGGAGATCTAGGTAATTGCATTTGTCTATCTTTCTTTTTCTGAAAAGCTTTCTTGATACTTTGAAGATTTCTACGATGCTTATCAAGCAACAAATCCTTCCTTTTGCATGATGCACCGGTGCTACTCACAATCAAAGAGACATAAGTAGACATTCTTCAATTGGTTGAACCCAACTTTTGTAAAAATATCATAACCAAATTTATCATCCAATCTGTCATTTCTAAAAAAGGAAAACAACAAAAGCAAAAGGCCCTATCCTTCTCCACACTATATTCCAACCAAAAACTCTTCAAACCTGTAAAAAAAGAAATTCAACTTTTAATTAATTATCATGCGTAATTAAAATCTGTTCTAAATTCTAATGTAATAATCCAATACTTAATAGTCTTTGTGATGTCACAGTCTTTCCCTTTCTTTTGTCCATGCTCAAAATCTCAAATCAATTTTGATTCTGTCGGAGAGGAACAAGAACAATGAAAGCCTCAACCATTTTTAGCCTCAACCATTTTTGTTTGTATCAACGATCATACAGAGAAAAAAAGAAAGCGACATGTATATTACATAAAAACTAAAACACATCCTACATGTATATTACATAAAAAGTTTGAATTATAGTATATTTGGCTCACCACTTTGTAGTTCAAACTTCTAAATTCTAAATTCTAATTCAAACTAAATTCTATTCTAAATTCTAAATTCTATTCTAAATTCTAAATTCTATTCTAAATTCTAAATTCTATTCTAAATTCTAAATTCTAAATTATAATTCAAACTAAAACCCATCCTACTTTGTACTTTAAAGTTCAAACTTTGTAGACTGTAGAAGTTCACCACTTCATCCTGGTGGCCGTCGTTTGTGCCCAATGGGTCGTATGATTTTATGTGCGCATCGGATGCATCCAGTCCAGAACAAAACAACCAAGTGACTGAAGTGCGGCTTGCTACCATCGGGAGGCTCGTGCTGTGGTTGTGCACCGAGGTAGAGGGGAGGTTGCCGCCTGTGCGTGCGCGCTGCCGCCGCCGCCGCCGCCGCCGCGCCTGCGCGTCTTGGACCTTGCCCTGCGGCTGCGCCGCCGCGCCGGAGTTGAGCTGCCGCGCTGCATGCTCGCCGCACACGCGCTCAAGCTGCCGTCGCGCAGGCTGCACGCCGCCCTGTGTCCGCCTGTCGTCGGCGTTTGAGGAGTCGACTCGGAGGCCGTCGCGCCGTGCAAGGAGGAACAAGGACGGAGTCGCGCATGCGCACTTAGATTGGGAGTTGGAGCGCCGCTCCGTGTAGACGGGGGGAGATGAACAGACCGCTTGCATTGCATGGGCTGGGAGCAGAGCAGGCCGCCGCGACGAGAGGGAGGGAAGGGTTCTGGGCTAGGCCCAAGGTATGGCGCGGGCCACACCTTGCCCTACCGGGCCTGCTAGGACACATCTGTATGACAGTGCACATTCTGATCGTTGCAGAGTTTTTCATCGAAATTTTAAAAAATTGTAATTATAAAATCCAGAAAATAAATCCTCAAATTATAACATTCTGCTTCTCAAAATCTAACCTTCCTAGACAGGTCCTTACTCTTTAGCATCAATTCCCTCAAAACCTCCTCGACCGTCTCCCTCCTCCATGCAGCAAGTCAGCAAGAAACACCAACACACACCCCTCCAAAAACCACGAGACAGAAACAAAACGAACAGCCCGGGAGAAGGAAAAAAAAAGAACTAAAAAGAAAGAAAGAAAAAAAATACTACTACTACTCTCGTAACACGAGTGGAGGCGGAGCAGAGAGCCACTGCACCGCGCGTCCGCCCGCGCCGCGCCCATTACCCTCTCCTCTCCTCTCTCCTCGCAGTCGCCGTCCCTCCCAATGGCCTCCGCGGGCGCCGCCACCGGGCCCGCGCTCGCCTCCCTCTCCGCCGCCGCCGCCGCCCTCCTCGTCGTCGTCTTCCTCGCCCCTCTCGCCGCCGCCTCCGACTCCGACCACAAGGTAAACCTGCCAGGGATGACCGTCCCCTCCTCCTCCCACTTCTCCGCCCTAGCTGGGAACAGACGGACGGGTGCGCCGCGCCGCGCCGGTTGTTCGGCCGCCGTGGCGGGACGTGTGCACGTGGTTTGCTAGATCCGTGCTCGCTCGGGGTCAGATCTGCGTGGCGCGGGCTCCGGCGGGCGGGATCTCCGGGTGGTCAGTCCCTCGTGCTGGATCGGGGTCGTTGCGTGGTTGCTAGAGAGATCTCGCGCGCGAGTTGGTGGGAAATGGAGGCTGCAATGCGAAGTCGCGTTGATCGGCATCCTTAGTTTGACTCGTTTGACGTGCTAGCACGCACGCATGATCTAGCGGTGGCGATTCTCCATAACGTGTGCAGTGGAGTTGGTCTGCAATGTTTGGCATGCGATAATTGTCTTAGGATTTATGTGATGTTTTGACCTATTGTGTATTACGGAGGCATGGCTTTTGTCGAGAATAATGTATTTATCTGATGCTTGGAACATTTACAACGTGTCATGTTCTTCGCTTTGTGTAGTACCAAACGGAGGAGAAGGTTATGCTCTGGGTGAACAAGGTTGGCCCGTACAACAACCCGCAGGAAACTTACAACTACTACAACCTTCCGTTTTGCCATCCGTCCGATAACCCTGTGCATAAATGGGGAGGGCTTGGGGAGGTTCTTGGTGGAAACGAGCTGATTGATAGCCAGATTGACATAAAATTCGGAAGTGAGCCATCCCTTTTCTTGTGCATTGTTCTTTTATGTTGCTTCAGCTTTGAACATTGAAATGGGAAGGTAAAATGCGGTGTTTTAAGACTGATCATGGTTTGTCACAGGGGATGTTGATAAGGGTACCATTTGTTCAATCGAACTTGATCCTGACAAGGCCAAGCAATTATCCGATGCGATTGAGAGCTCATATTGGTTTGAATTCTTCATTGGTAAGCTGTTCTAGTTTCCTTCTTGACTCTGCTGGTGTGTTTACTTGCCTTTTTTCAGTATGCATAAATTTTTTTACATACTGTGACTTATTGATTTACTTGTTATCCTTCTCTGCACACTGCTGGGAAATTCTATGCCACAATCAAAGATGATTTGCCTCTATGGGGTATGTATCCTCTGTTATCATTACTATTTTCTCTCAAAGATCTTATATATAGTCTAATCACTTATAACTTAACAGGTTTTGTTGGAGAGGCAGATAGAAATAACGATAACAAATATTTCCTTTTCACTCACAAGAACATCGTCATCAGATACAATGGCAATCAGGTTTGGGTTTCATGAACTTGCATTTGTTCCTTTCACAGGACCTTCAAGAAACTAAGTATTACCACTGTTACATTCCTGTAGATTATTCATGTTAATCTTACTCAAGAAAGTCCAAAGCTTATTGATGCGGGTAAGGCATTGGATATGACATATTCTGTCAAGTGGGAACCAACCAATGTAACATTTGCTCACCGCTTTGATGTATACCTTGACTACCCTTTCTTTGAACACCAGGTAACAACTCAATTCTCCCTTTTCATGGGGATTAAATGAACAAGGCCTTAAAATTATGTCTTGATTCTTTGTCTTAAACCGCACTGGTTCTCAATTTACCATGTATATCTTGTAGCATTTCCTCTGACCACAGATAATCGTTTTCTTATTGCAGATTCATTGGTTCTCAATCTTCAATTCTTTCATGATGGTTATCTTTCTCACTGGGCTAGTGTCAATGATTTTGATGCGCACTCTAAGAAATGACTATGCAAAGTATGCCCGTGATGACGATGATCTTGAAACTCTGGTGATTGACTATCTATATTCAAATAATATACAAATTTTGTTATGCGCTTCATACATCCTCTTGCTGATATTTTTTATTCAATATCAGGAAAGAGATGTCAGTGAAGAATCTGGATGGAAGCTTGTACATGGGGATGTTTTCCGGCCTCCTCGCAGTTTAGCTCTTCTTTCAGCCCTTGTTGGTATTGGCACACAGTTGTCTGCTCTTATTCTGCTAGTGATTTTGTTGGCAATCATCGGAATGCTGTATATTGGGTATGCACGTCATTTACCTCAATTGCTACAGTTAACACCTATTTCTATAAAGGCAGCTTCTACTAAAGCCTAAATGCATAATCTGCCTAGGCCCCTAAGTTTTCTCCAGCCTGTTGGTTGTTACTTTTGTCAATCCAAACAACATACACCACCTCCAGTTTAAAATACACAATTTGTTAACATAGATAGGACTGCATTGGCTTTCGCAGTAAGGTTTTCCAGATTCTTGGTGTGCCTGAATGTGTGGCTATAACTACAACCACATTATGACATGCAAGGAATTGTCAAATCATAATTACCGCCTTCACATGAAACCTAGCCCCCTTTTCTAATTTTCTGCCTGTCAATGAACTGCTTAAAAGGTTCTTTGGAGTGCACATTTATCTGTATTTTTGATATCTTGCTTATATTTCACAAGTAGCTGAACTACTTTATGAAGCATTTAAGTCTAATCATACTTTCTGATTCTATGCAAAAGTGCATCTCTCACACCTTATATTCTTATTGTAGGCGAGGAGCTATTGTTACAACATTCATTGTTTGTTATGCCCTTACTTCATTCATCTCCGGATATGTCAGTGGTGCACTTTATTCACGGCATGGGGGTATGAACTCAGTTTACTTTACATCTTGAACAGGCACACACCTATTTTACTATAAGATGCTCACCTCATTTAAATCCTTGGTTTGCTGAGCAGGGAAAAACTGGATCAAGGCAATGATTATGACAGCATCACTATTTCCATTTATGTGCTTTGGAATTGGCCTAGTGCTCAACACAATCGCTATATTCTATCGATCGTTAGCTGCCATACCATTTGGTACTATGGTGGTTGTGTTCATCCTGTGGGCCTTCATCTCTTTCCCTCTTGCTCTTTTGGGAACTGTTGTTGGTAGAAACTGGAGTGGTGCCCCAAATAATCCATGCAGAGTAAAGACTATTCCTCGCCCTATCCCTGAGAAGAAATGGTACCTCACGCCTTCTGTCATTGCCCTTATGGGAGGACTGCTTCCTTTTGGTAGCATCTTCATTGAGATGTATTTCGTCTTCACATCATTTTGGAACTACAAGGTAAAGCAGGCAATGCTTATTTTCCCATACAGAGGCGTCATTACTAAGCAGCACTGAGAGTTGAGACTTATGCATCCTTCCTGATCATCTATTGGCAGGTGTACTATGTATATGGGTTCATGTTGCTGGTCTTTTTGATCCTCATAATTGTCACCATCTGTGTTACAATTGTTGGTACATATTTCCTGCTAAATGCGGAGAACTACCACTGGCAGTGGACTTCATTCTTCTCTGCTGCTTCCACTGCCGTGTATGTTTACCTGTACTCCGTATATTATTACCATGTGAAGACCAAGATGTCAGGATTCTTCCAGACAAGCTTCTACTTTGGCTACACTCTTATGTTCTGCCTAGGTTTAGGAACACTTTGCGGTAAGCTCTTCTACACCAGTAGCATGTTTAAACCCAAGAATTTGATGGTTTCAACTGATACTGGTTTGAATTTTGGTCCAGGAGCTGTTGGTTATCTTGGATCGACACTGTTTGTGAGAAGGATCTACAGGAACATAAAGTGTGACTAAAAATTGACCCCTGTTTAGACAGATGGGGCGAAAAACTGTATGTGTGGCTTGTTCCGTGAAGCGATCAGCCATGTTTTGGTGGCCAAGAAGCCAGGGCAGTTTATGGTGTCCAAACGTTCTTCGGCGACATGCTGGGCTGCCATGGTTTTTGTTTTCTTGCCCTTTTGTTCTCTTTGATCCCCCTCTCGGTGCCACAATTTTCATGTTCAACTAGCCATATATAGCTGCGATCATAGTTTAGATCTTAGTATATACCAGAGTTGTTATTCTTGAACCTCATATCTGTGTTGCTTCACTTAAAGCTGTAAGATCCATGACATTTGTTGACGTTTAATGATGAAAACATCTCCGAAAGACATCATTTTCAGATTTTATGCTTGTGTTTTCCTGGACGCAGAGCTACAGAAAAAAGAAGCTTAACAGATACACATCTATATCATTGAAAAATAGCAGAACATCTGAACTTAAAATCTATTACTAAGATACTAGACCATCGTGCAACAAAATTTCCTGCTAAAAAGAAGGGAATATTTCATATGCTGCTGTGATTTGCACAACTCAAATATCTTGCAATATGGGATAATGGGAGGCAATTTAGTTGGAAGACCAGTGCCTAATTTCATACTAGTAAAATAAACCTGGAGTTCATTATATTGTTACCCCTTTTACCATGTGCTTAACACCCGTGATAAGCCCCCGAAGCCTCTGTCTGGAATGCAAAAATTCTACACCAAATTCGTACAGTAGTAGTAATCGTTTATTTTTCGTACAAAATCACGGTGAAATAAACGAATTCAAGGACAAACATTAGCTGCAGGATTCGAATTCGTACGAGTCTCTTCGTTTTTGCGTGGCGCGCCAAAGGCTCAACTCGTTTGCCCTCTGTTCTGCAAGGTGTCCGCCACCGCCATGCCCGCGCTCCCTCGCCGCCTCCTCCCCTGGCTCCGGACCCCACCTTCCTCCGCCGCCACCGCCTTCTCCTCGGCGCCCTGCCGAGGCTGCCCGCTCCACGCCGCGCTCGCCCGCCGCGGCGCCCCCGCGGCCGCCTCCCTCGCCCTCTACTCCCGCATCCGCGCCGCGGAGCCGCCCACCCCGTTCACCTTCTCCCTCCTCCTCGCCGCCCTCGCGTCGTCGTCTTCCCCTTCCCCCTCCGCAGGCCGCGCGCGCCTCGCCGCCGCGTGCCTCGCCCACGCGCAGGCGTTCAAGTGCGGCGCGCTCGCGCACCCCGTCGTCACCAACTCACTCCTCAAGCTCTACTGCTCGCTTGGCCTCCTCGACCGCGCGCGCAGGGTGTTCGACTCCGGTGCCGCTCTGGACGTCGTCTCGTGGAACACGATGGTGTCCGGGTACGGCAAGGGCGGGGACTTGGGTGCTGCGCGGGAGGTGTTTGGCGGAATGCCCGAGCGGAACCTGGTTTCCTGGAGCGCCATGGTGGACGCGTGCGTGCGTGCCGGGGAGTTTGGGGAGGCTTTGTGGGTGTTCGATCGGATGACGGGGGAGAAATTCAGGCCAGATGTGGTGGTGCTGGTGAGCGTGCTCAAGGCATGCGCGCATCTCGGTGCCGTTGAAAGGGGGCGTTGGGTTCACAGGTATTTGGAAACAGGGAGTTTTGGAGGTAGGCGTGGAAATGTCATGCTTGAGACAGCTCTTGTAGATATGTACTGCAAATGTGGGTGCATGGAGGAGGCCTGGCAAGTTTTCGATGGAGTTCAGCGTGGCGATGTGGTGTTGTGGAATGCGATGATCGGTGGGCTTGCGATGAATGGCTATGGTGAGTGTGCTCTCGAGTTATTCCGAAGGATGCTTCAGAAGGGTTTCATGCCAAATGAGTCGACGTTTATTGCTGTTTTATGTGCATGCACCCATACAGGGCGTGTGGATGAAGGGAAAGGGATTTTCAAGTCCATGCAGAATTATGGCATTAAGCCACAAAGGGAGCACTATGGATGCTTAGCTGATCTCCTTGGCCGTGCAGGGTGTGTAGAAGATGCTGAAGGTCTGTTACTGGATATGCCAATGGAGCCACATGCTTCTCAATGGGGTGCACTCATGTCATCATGCCAAATGCACAATGACATTAATGTGGGTGAGCGTGTGGGTAAGCGGCTTATTGAGCTAGAGCCATATGATGGTGGCCGTTATGTTGTTCTATTCAACCTATATGCTGTCAATGGTCGATGGGAAGAAGCGAGGACCATTCGGCAGATGATGGAGGAGAGGGGAGCCAAGAAAGAAACAGGTTTGAGCTTCATAGAGTGGAACGGTTTGGTCCACGAATTTATTTCCGGGGATACAAGACATCCTCTCACAAGGAAAATCTATGCGCTATTGGAAGATATAGAGAGGAGATTGCAACTAATTGGCTATGTTAAGGATACAAGCCAGGTGATTATGGACATGGATGATGAGGAAGATAAGGGCATCGCCATATCCTACCACAGCGAGAGGCTGGCATTAGCATTTGGTATCTTAAACATTCCCCAGGGCATACCTATTCGTATTGTAAAGAACCTTCGAGTGTGTCGTGATTGCCATGTGCATTCCAAGCTTGTGTCCAAGCTCTACCAGCGGGAGATCATTGTGCGTGACCGTCATCGTTTCCATGTGTTTCGTGATGGAGTATGCTCATGCAATGACTATTGGTGACAAAGATTTTACATTATTGAGTATGATTGGAATCATGGACATCGTCAAAGGATGGCCAAAAAACTGGCCAAGGTATTTATTGTCGATATATCAGTAACCAAGGTGAGTATGGAGGATACGCATGAAACCATAATAGACTTCCTTTGCAGTGCACAGACTGTTCTTCAATACCACCTTTGCCACGATATAATGTTTATTTTCTGTGAAATAAGGGATACCACAATTGATTTTATCTTTTAGTTTGCTTCAGTTGTTAAAATTGTTATTCCCTGTTTTATAAAGATTGTATGCATATTAATCCTCTTTTTAGATGGTGGATGGAACTATGATGAACTTTTGTGCAGGTGGTGGTAACTAATGGAACTCTCAGGTCTATCAATATATATGTGTTTTGTTGTTAATTGTTAAACCATCTGAATTACGTGAAATCCTCAAAATAAAATGGTTACTTTCCATTAGCACCATTGCTGATTCTACAAATTTGGTGCAGTTTGTTCTCGAGTCTCAACTGTTACTAGAATTCTTCTACTCACTCTATCTTGTTGTTAGGTTTGCCAATGCCTCTTGGGTGGATCTGTTTGAAACTGCAAGAGAACAAGATCGGTAGATCACAGTACTTTCTGGAGTATCAGGATAATCAATGTAGGCGGAGGCCGGTTCTTGCAGAACTGGTTAGCTTCTGTTCAAGCTTGTTTGCCTGAACTCCAAAGGATAGAAACGAGTGGACACGTTGGCCATCTTGGACTGGTTGCTTGCTGACGGTTGACATTTTCCATCGGTGATCACTATTCTCATCTTCTTAATCTGCTATCAAGTTCAATTCCCAAGCCACACCTCGTTTCTTCAGGTAGGTGGATTGACTGGTTGGTTTTCAGACGATGGAACTCGCGCGCTTTCGGAGTCAGGGCAATGGCGGGAAGGCAGACGATGGAATCCGATAGATGAAGGCGCTTCCAGAGCCTCCCGCTTCCACCTGAAGCTCTCTTTTGCTTTGCTTTCCTCACTCCATATGTGATTCCTTCCTTTCCAGTTTCCACCACCACCCCCAAATTCCCAACCACTCCACCTCTTCATCTCACCGTTTTTCTCCTCTCTCACTCTCTCTCCTCTCTAATGGACTACTCGGGCGGCGGGCCGGCGCCGGGGAGAGCGCGGGTGCGGGCGCGGTGGTGCTACTGCCGCTGCTTCCGGCGGTGGGGCCGCTGCTTCTGCTGCTGCTACTGCTGCAACTCCTTCCCCACCCAGGACGACCTCCGTGGCCCCGCCGCCACCACCTGAGCCCCGCGCCCTACAGGATTTCACCCCTACTCTACCAGGTGAGCCGCCTCGCTTTTACTCGCGCTACATGCTTCGTTGATTCGGATGTCTAGCTGGTGTACCCGGCGAGGCTAGCCACTGGATAGCAAGTTACTCCGTGTGCTTGGTGTGGTCAGGGTCTGGGTGTTGTGTGCTCATCTCTGTTCGATCGCTCCCAAACTAGGTTTAGCGTGTGGACATTCGGTACCCGCCTGATCGGGTGCTTTGGATAATTGGGATGTAGCGTGCTGTCTCGTAAGGCTCGCCGTGAGCCGTGATCGTTGTGCTGGGTTTGTGTTGGGATCATGGGATGGATGAACAGTTTGGTTGTTCCGTGCACTCCGGATCTAGGTTCCGGTGCACTCCAGAGGAGCTCCTCTGTTTTTCTGCGCGAGATGGTGAATTGCTTGCTGCGAAACGCTGGGTGGTGAATTGAGTTGTCTGGGCTGTTCTCCTTGGGCTGGTAAATTTGTTGTCCTGTGGTGCAGATTTTGTAGGCTGGTGAAAACAGAATTAGCAAGCCTTCGGTTTCATGCCTGCACTGTTTGGACGCTGTTGCGATTAATTTTAAAATTTGTATGCGTCATATTAGTTTGAGCCGAGGCATGCTTTTATTTGGTTGCTGTCTAGACACAAGACAGCGTAGTACTTTGAACTAGTGCGTCTTGATTATGTGCCGGAGACATACCATGTGCTCTGTTGAGTCTAAATTAGGTTCATCAAGAGAATGATCAACTGATGCAGAATGTCAGGCACAATATTTTACCTGTTATTTGTTAGTCTAAACTAATTGATGATCGTGTAGCATCGGGTACATGCTACACAATCATCTATTCGTTGAAGGTTATGTCATTTTTTAAGACAACATTATGTTGGTTCTTGATTAGCTGGGTATATACTATTAGGTATGTTGGGATGTTGAACTTTGCTTTCGTGCATATGTATTCGTACTAACTCATCCACTTATATGTTTCATAAATTTGATCAATTATTGGTTTGACCTTACTATTCATGCAGCAGACACATTAATCATGTAGTCAGATGGTCGCCATGAGGACTGCACCAACCTTTGTTGCTATCTAAACTAGGAAAGACTACCTTTCTGTTCAGATGTGAGAGTATGTTAATGTTCAGGAGTTACTTTGGATAATTACTGGACAAGAGATGTTCTTGGCAGCTGTTTAAAGTACTTGCTTGTAAGTTTAGTGAAAAGTCCATGGACATATTGCTTTAATACCATCTGTGAGGATGGAAATCAAGTGATCATTTCCATGGACACCCCTTCGTGTCCATGTGTTAATTTGCGAAAATCAAAGCAGAGTGTTTCCTGTAATATATAACAACTACTTATACATATATGGAAATTACCTGTACATAAAGTGAATTGTATCTGCTGTTTCATTCTCAAGGTATTTACTAGTATAAGCTTTCGCATCCTTGTACAACCATAGTGAATATATTCTGAGGTACTGTTTACAGTTTGTAACATTAGTTATTTTTTGGGTAGTTCAGTGTTGCTAAATTCTCTTTGGCGTGCTTGAGCATCGCCTTCTAATCTGTCTTGTAATTACAAGTGTTTTACTCGTTCTGCTGCAGCAGAGAATAAACTTTCTTGATTACACCCATCACATACATATCTGATGTGTGACATGCTCAAACATAATGGGCATTCTGAGATCTGTACATATACAAGACTACAAATGTAGCATGAGGTTGGTGCTGTGTGATGTGCAGTAACAGATACTTGCCATATAAATCGTTGATGCAATCTTATATGATTTGTATTATTATGTCGGTGCCCATCTGAAACCCATGGCTATGGCCTCTCCTGGTGTTGTGCGGACATCTTTTCCTATTTGCACTTGGGACATTTCTGAACTGTCAGATGCAGTTTCCCTGTTACATATTCGATGCATCCTCTGATGACTATTGAGAGGATTGTGTCAAATCTTTGTAGTTGTTCTTGTTTCCTACCAAGCACTAAATCTCCCTGTTTATGTGTTTAGAGTCGTTTTGTCTTGCAGTGAGGGTTCATTTTCTGGCTAGTCTTTTCTGATGATCTCTAGTGCAGTTGAAACGTCAGTAGCAGATAGCAGATCTGCTAATTGCAACATCAGCAACAAACCAGCTTCAGCCTCTTCTTCCTCAACAGTGACCCTGAGGTGACATTTTACACTTTTGCAGCACTTTGTTAAAACTGAAACCCTTGACATAGGTTTATCTGAAACTTTTTGCATTCCCCTCGGCCTCACTGTTTACTGATTGATACTATTTCTTTTCTTTTTTTTTTGCAGCTCCTACACATGGATACAAGATGTGTTGCATCCTGCCATGACCTCACACAAGCAAGGCACCAAACTAGCCAATATCATGGCACACGCAGGGTTGTCTGCCGTTGCACGGATCAGGGCAAGAGAGAAACCAAGTGTGTGGGGGCATTGGATGCCTGCTTGCTTGCTTGCTGCATCCCCCCTCACCCTCTTCTTTTGTTGACTGTGGTGTGCATACCATTGTCTCATGTGTAATTATGGTTTCTAAGCCCTGCCCCCAACTACTGGTCTCCATCATTGATCACCACATACTCCCATCTCATTCTTGCATCACCATCTTTATATTACTCTCCATCTATCTCATCATGTTTTTATTACAACTAGTAGGAACATTCTTGTATGCAACTGCAGCCATCAGTCTCCACAGCTCCTGTTTACAGTTTCTCAACTTTTACAGTATCTCCAGGGTGACTGTCACACTCACACCACCAGAGGAGTGTAGTAGAGTGCTGGAGTACACCTTCCTGACTGCCTGGACTGATGAGATGAGAGGACCTTGAAAGCTGGAAGCACTGGTGAGAGACCAACCAACCCTGCAACCATGCCCCCTCCTGCTTGCTCTGCAGCATCAAACTCTGCCCTGCTTGCCTGAACAAAAGTGAGTTCTTTGCTCAACTTTGGGCACACACTCACACATGGTCAATAAGGTACAGAAAGTTCCTGCATTTCTTGTCTACTTCTGGTTACTGAGGAGTACCTTACCTGCTCTCTGGGGTCAACTTGTTTTAGTGAAAGAGATAGTAGTAGAGTAGATAGAGAGAGTGTGTGACTGTCAGTCAGTCAGGTTATGGGGCTTGTGATGGATGATGGATGGGGTGTGGTCATGGCTGGCTGGGCTGTGGAGATCTTTCCATGGCAGCCTTGCCTGTGATCTTGGCTGCAGGGCAGGGGGGCTCAGTTCCTACCTGTACTGCTGTTGCTCCCAGCCCCAGAGTCAACAAGTGTAGATTGTCAGGCAAAAGGCTCAGCTACTGCTGTTACACACTTTCAGTTCTGATTCTGCCGTACCACTCAGTGGCTTTCTGATTAAGATACAAATTCTATCTCGATTTTACTTTAAATATCAAATAAATCAACTTTTCAAGTTTAAAACTTAATTAAAACTTAATTAATCATATACCAATGACTTCTTAGTTTTGCATGACCATACTTAATCTTCATCTTGTATGTGTTTGTGTGTGTGAGGGTCCCTACCCTACTCTATCCCTCCACTTGTTCTATTCCTCCCCTGTTCTAGTGTCCCAGAATCAAACTGTTCCCAGACTTGGGAGAGATCTCCCTCTACCTGCTAAAAGGTTTGCTGCATCTTTTTCCTTGCAAATGCTTAAAGAAAGGAGTGGAAATTGCACTTTGCTAGGATCATAGTACAGTGGTGCTAGCTCATAACCTGTCTGGGAATTGACTCGTGCAAAGATTTTTGCGGCTCTTTTGGTGGTCCTGAAAAGGGTTAGGAATGTGCAGTGACCAGTGAGAGGGTTGGTCAATCTGTGCAAAACAGCCCTACATCTCCATAGCTACAGACATTAGGATTTATGAACACTTCACGGCTACTATCTCCTTCTGTTCTTAAATAGATATAGTAATAGAATGCGTGCAATCAAATCTCAAAACTGTAAGTGATTAACTAATGCAAAACTATGAGGATAACATGAGAAAATGGTATTGGTAGATTTTTCGTGAAAAACAATTTCATATAGTTGTATTTTTAATGGATTTTATAAATTAGAAAATTAGCGATGACACATATATGTATTGGAGACTATGTCGATGTTCAAAATAACATGTAAAAAAAAGAACGGGGATAGTAATTGATCATTAATTAACATTTCATGGCTTGTCAACCCTTGGAAGTTAATCTTAATCATCCAGAAAATGGAGAGAGGCTATTAGGATAGCATCTTGTGTTGGACACTGTTTGCAACTGTTTGAGTCCATTTGTGCTAATGCCATTTATGATCAGACATGTGCAAAGTGTGCAACTAGTGTTAACAGCTCAAAGAACCCAAGGAACAGAAGCAAGCTGAAGAGGGAAGAGGACAGCCAAGAAAGCAGCAGAGGCAAGCAAACAAGCAAGCAGCTGGTGTGCCTGCCATGGCGGCCGCCGCGCTGCTGCTGGTTAGTTGCCGCCGCCGCCGCCGCCGCCGCCGCCACTGCAGAGATCGAGGAGCTTCTTCCTCCCCTCGGCGACCTCGTCGAACAGGTCGTCGATCAGCGCGATGACGTCCTCGCACCCGGACCTCAGCGCGTCGGCACGCAGGGTGACCTCCGCCGCCGCCGCCGCAACGTCGCCGGCCCTGTCCACGGCGTCCCTGGCCTGCTCCACCGCCGCCCTGGCCCGCCGGAACTCGTGCATCATCGCGCCTCCCCCGGTGACGGAGGGCGACATCGCCGCCGCCGCCCTGGCGGCCTCGGCCGCGGCGCGCTGCTGCGCGCGGGCGAGCGCCGACGCGAACGCGGCGCCGAAGTAGGCGCCGCAGTCGGTGGCGCCGGCGCCGGCGGCGTCGGGCCAGTAGTGGAGGACGCCCCAGGAGAGGAGCGTGAGGAGGAAGGAGGTGAGCATCCTGGTTGCGCAGAGCACGCCGCGAAAGCCGTTGAATCCGGTGAACTTGGCGTCGGGCGGGACGGTCTCGGCGAGGCGGAGCGCGAGCGTCTCCGCGCGCGTCTCGACGAGCACCCTGTTCTCCTCCCTGATCGCCATGGCGTCCCTCCTGCACGCCGAGATCGCCCTCGTCACCTGCACCCCCGGCCACGGATGTCAATTACCTCGAGGTGCAACTGTGCAAGTGCAACCAAGCCAAGACGACGACGCCGCCGGCGGAGGAGGAGGAGGAGGAGGTGAAGTTTCACTGACCTCGAAGGAGAGGTGGGCGGAGCGGAGGGCGGAGGCGAGGCGGGAGGCGGAGTCGGAGTAGCCCTCGAGGGCGGCGGCGCCGAGGCGGAGGGCGCGGCAGGCGTCGCAGAGGCGGGAGGTCTCGTCCATGTACTCGTCGAGCCAGGCGGCGCCGCCGGGGAGGTGGAGCGAGCCGACGAGGCGGGCAAGCCCCGCGTGCGCCGCGCGGATGAGCGCCAGCGCCGCCCGCAGCGACGCCAGCGACACGAACTCTGCCGACGCCAGCGACCGCTCCAGCTCGTCCAGCCCCCTCGCCAGCGTCCCGTAGAACGCTGCCACCGTCGACGGCGACGGCTTCATTGCCACCACACACACACACACACAGAGAAAGATGGAGAGATAGGCTAGCTACAGCTTAGGCACATAGGCATAGGCATAGGATTAGGCTTAGGTTTAGGAGGGAGAGCAATAATGGCGCGATCGAGTGCAACTGTGCAACCGTGCGGATGGATGGAGTTGGATGGCGACCTTGTTCTTACTCCCAAGCCCAACTAGTAGCCTAGTAGTAGGTAGCTAACCTCTCGAACCCTTTGCAACTCTACTGCGCAATGGCCTCTCTCTCTCTCTCTCTCTCTCATGTGGCCATGGCTGCTGGTAGCTGGTGGTGAGGAAGAGACACTTGGATGGAAGAAGATGGGAGGGAGAGGGGGCTCCTTTGTGCTGTGCGTTATATAGGGCCAGGGCACTCCAGGGGCTACATGCCTTTAGGCTTTCTGCCACACCTACTGCCAGTCAAAGGCTAGAGAATTTTAATTAATTTGGGGTGAAAGAAATCTTTCAGGACTGAAAACAAATTTTGGACATATAAAATAGTCAGAAATTTAATTGACAAGAATTTGTTCAAATAAACTTTAAACAAAACAATAAGGGCCATTTTGATTTGATGCCAAAATATGCCCTACCAAATTATTAATACATTGAATAGCACTTTAGCAAATTACACATATAAGTTGCCCAAAAAATTGGCTCTACTAAAATTGACCAAAGGTTTTGGCATTGTCATGATAGCAAACCCAACGAGCCTTAGATTTCTTATCTTCTGTTGTCAAAGATATCACTATATACCCAAAAAAAATCATAAACTTTTGAGAGATTTTAAGGGAAAGCTAGCAGATTTACGATCTTTGTTCGATTCAATCCACCAGTAACTACCAAATTAAAATACCTGAAACTCTAGAGATATCGATTTGAAATTCCAAATCGTGCTACCACTGGGAAGACAACATGTCAAATACACCCAAATAGTGCGCGAGTTATCATCATAATCATCATCTCATGAGAGGTAGGGTGGACTTAATTCCCTACGAGATTGAGTTATTGATCAACCATATATATATATAAAGAGGCATAGCCCCATCCCGTGTGACATGGCCGAATCTTTAATTTGAAAACTCAAATTGAAAATTCGAACCGTTTTCTATATATTAATATCTCTTTGTAGACTAAATTTTATATTTTTTTTAATTTTTTACTATTTTATCGGATAGGTCAAAGATGTAATAAAATAGATACTCAGAAATCGTTAGATTAATGCATTTTGACCAATCCGATAAAATAGTAAAAATTTTAAAAATATAAAATTTGGTCTACAAGACGATATTAATATGTAGAACAATTTGGATGGTTCGGATTTTTAATTTGAGTTTTCAAATTAGAGATTTGGCCATGACACACGGAATAAGGCATGCGACGTTATACAAGAAATTTCAACTATATATATATATATATACGTGGTTAACCTTTTATTTCCCTTCCTTATAATTAGCTCGCTCGCTTTTCCGAAAGATACTTTGTCAGTAGATTGTGTTTTTTGACACACTGATGATGTGGAGTTTTGGATGCCCTAGCTAGAGAGAGACAGTGATGGAGATCTACTACATTCTGCATTAGTGTTCACTGGGCGGTCAGCTGATCCATGCAATCAAACTATCCCTTTTTCTTTTCTTTTCTTAATTTTCCTTTTTTTTCCTTTTTGAAAAGATTGCATGCAAGCTGGTTGTTAAGAGTATTTATTCTATTCAGGAATAACCTAAGGATGAGAAATTTATTGCCATGTATATATGCCAAGTGATCAGAGTATCTACAATGATATGACTGACAAGTACAAGAAAGGAGATAATATATTATATATGTATGCACAAATCATTTTCATGTTTTTGTGTCATCCTACTCTTCTTAATTTTACCGTTGTGTCATTCTACTCTTGACTGAAATAGGCATATCATAAAACAAAACTTGCTCTGAAGTCTGAACTAGTATGCTGATTGCTGCCTAATAAAACCCAACTTATTTTAGGGCTTTAGGTATGATCATGCTGAGGGAACAAATTTATTAACATGTACACATCATATATACTGCATATATATTGTTGGTCCCAGATGACAGGTTTTACTATTCCCATATTATTAGTTAGTCCTTGGCTACACTAGCATGATTTATACAACATGTCTAAGAACTATTAATTAATTTACTGTCACGGTTATACTTAATAGGATAAACCACAAGTCCTAAATATCTGAGAGTACAAGACCAACAAAATGAATCCCGAGACACAATATTATGCAATAAATAAAATAATAATTGATGTAAGACATAATCGTGTTTTGGGACAACTAGCATTTTTGGCAATTGAACTAACTCTTCTAAGGTTGTGATCTATATTACCACGCGACGGCCGTGAAGTCAGAGGGAGTGTGCAGGTGTCTGGAGTGCACCACTAAGCAGAGCTAGGGAGGCAACAAAGATTGAGGATTAGTATGATGACATTTCATAATTAAATGCTAAAAGAGCACAATGTTTTCAGGTATTGCATCCGACTAGAGCAAGCAATATTAACGGATAAATTAGGAAGTCAAGGTTAAAACCTTTGTTTCATGGACTTTAATTACCCATCACAAATACATTGGTTGTATATATTATCAAGATCGTGCCTTCTTGATCTATTCTAATATCCAAGAAAGGTAGTTCCTTATTAGTTATTTTTTGGGGGCAATGAGGCTTTTGCTAGGTTGTGATCTATGGCACCATGACGACCCTATCCTAGAAAGCAAGGAGGCAACAACCAAAGAATGGTGACGAGAGTAGAAGGAAGAGTGGCATGGTCAGTGCCGGCCCAGGGGCACTACAAATATTTACATTATAAGATTCAAAAATTTTAAACATTAAAAATATTTTTATAATATATAATTTATGTGGTAGTAAAGTGCATATATTTCTAAAAATTAATAGACAAAAAATATAAACCTGGTTAAACTTAGAAACCTAAAATGATAATTAATTTAAAATGAAAGAAGTACAGTTAAATATTACATATGGTCTGAATAAAAAATTTCAAAACATATTATAATTAAGGGTCTTCATTTTTATCTTATTAAAAAGAGTATGTGGATGGAAACACCGAGGAAAGAGAAAAGGACTGAGGGGATAGCGGTTGATGAGTAAATACGAGGACCGAGCCATGAGGGTTTAAGGTGTTGAATTGGAGTGGAGAATATAAGAAATATACTTTGGAAGTTAGTGCTTTGTTTTGATTATGCACGATCATGATTTATGCCTTCTCTCTCTCCCTATCATATATAATATAATCATGATCCAATACAATTTCATGGCCAATAACATGTAACCAAAATACTCCACGCATGTGTCCTCTACTTTTATATATATATATACCTATATATAAAGCAACTAGTGTTTCCACCCAAATTTTGTTTTGCCTGGCTATTTTGTAGAAAACCCCTTGAGTTTTTTTAAAATTAACCCGCAGTCCGTCTGGCTATTTTTAAAAAAACCCAATTAAAGAAGAAAAAATGTTATTTTACAGAAAACCCCTTGACTGTTTATAAAATTAACCTGCAGTCCCAACGTTGAAAAGAAAGAGAGGGCTTGATTAAAAAAGACCTTCTACGTCCCTCTCTTCTGCTCCCATCCGCGCTGCGCTTGCGCCCCTCTCTCCCGTCGCCGTTCAGAGCTCCCACGCCGCCGCCTGGACCTTCGTCCTCCACCTGCTTCCCTCCCTGCATCGTCGTCCCGTTGCAACGCATGGACATTTTGTTAGCTATCTATAAAGCAAGTAGTGTTTCTATCCAAAATTTTATTCTGCCTAGCTATTTTGCAAAAAACTCCTTGATTTTTTCTAAAATTAACCCGCAGTTAGGGGTGGATACCGGCTCGGCTCGGCTCGGTAGAGAGCCAAGCCAGGAGGCTCGACTCTCGGCTTGGCTCGGTTTGGCCAGCTCAGTAGAGAGCCGAGCCAGGAGGCTCGGCTCGTGAGTCGGCTCGTTTAGCTCGCGAGCCACTTTAATACAGTGCAATTTATGTACAAATTATATTTTATTTTTTAGTCTATTAAACATGCAAATATACAATTGAAAAAAAATAAAAAGTGATACATTAAGTCCATAATTAACGTAATAACACTTGTCCATCGACAATTATCCATGCAAATGTAATGATGCAACTAGATTAGATATTATTACTATTATAATCTAAAGCATTAGATCCATATTAACCATCACAAAATTATAAAAATATTGATTTATTGTCACAACAACAACAAAACAAGCAAAAGAATAGCAAAACAAGCAAAACATTAGGCCCTACTTTGTACATTGCATCTGGCTCGTTGAGCTCACGAGCAGCTTGCGAGCTGATTCGAGCTGACTCATTATAGCTAACGAGCTAAACCCTTGGCGCAGCTCGTTAGCATTTCTCAACGAGCCGAGCCGAGCCATCCACGAGCCGAACGAGCTAGCGAGCCACGAGTATTTCGTCAGCCCTACCCGCAATCCCAATGCTGAAAAGAAAATGAGGGCTTGGATGAAAAAAAAGACCCCCTTCGCTCCTCCCTCCCTGCGCCCCTCCCTCTCGTCCCCATCTACGCCGCGCTCAGCATCGCGACTACGCACCTCCCTCCCATCGCTGCTCGGAGCTCCCGCGCGCCCTTTGTGCCGTCCCCATCCGTGTCGCGCCTCGACTTTACCCATTGCAACGCACGAACACAATTGCTAGTATATATATATATATATATATATATATATATATATATATATATATATATATATATATGTTTTTCCTAGGATTCACCGTTAATGTTTTCAGTAGCTACCTTTTTTTCTAGTTCTCTATAGAGATATAGTTTGGTCCTCGAATTCGTGTTCTGATGCACTGATTAGGGTCTGATTTGTGATGCCATCAGCCATCAGATCCTGATCCGGGTGAGTGACTAGCTAACTGCACAAGATCCGGTGTGAGCAAAGATTACAGGTGAGACTAATCCGAATCTGAAATTTTGACTGATGACTTGACCCGAATCTTTCCTCTAAAACGGTCATCACAGTGGGGTTTGGGCCCCCCTCATTGCCATGACAGTAAGAAAATAATGCAATCACCAAGCTACTTAATTGCTAGTATTAGTTTCAAAAACTTAATAATTACTATTAGGTACGTACTAGTAGCTAGTAATCTCAGAGATGCTTGACCTAATTAGTACTATAACTAGTACCTTTTTGTACAAAAGTACATCCTTCCATTCCTAAATATTAGTAGTGGTAAGGTGATCGTATTTGGTTGGATATACTATTTTTCGGTTGGTAAAGAGTAAAGACGTCCCGGAACTAGTACTATACATTCTATTCCTCCCTTTTCATTTAGAATAAAATGTCTTTTTTTTCTTGTGATGGGGCATGAACATCTGCATAAAGTTGTAATTATATATTTATTAAGCTGTGCTAATTATTACCTCATATGTGACAATGCAAGATATGGCAAGAAGAAATAATTTTGTTCTTCTCCTTTTATCATGAGCTAGCTTTCCATCTTGGGGGGACACTTGGTGCCACTAGGAATAGGAAGCTGTAATTGAGAGATCTCCTTGCCCTTGTGAATATATGTGGTACTAGTATTGCTACAATGAAGCTATAGCTTTGCTTGCTTTTGTTTTGGAGGAAACTGGACCAAGATTTCTTAATCTTGTGAAGTGATGGTGATGGTGGCAGTAGTGGTGGTAGGCTAGAAAGGCCATTGATTCATTCATGTGCTTACAGGACCCCATTTCATATGCAATATATGCAAATGATTACAATGTAGCTGTGCCCTCCTACTATTTTATTTTATATAGCACGGTTTTGTTTTCCCGTGAAATATCAAATCAAATCAAACTTTAACCATTCATTTCTCTTGCGATAAACTTTTATTTGCCCAATACCGCATAATTGTACAACTTCTATACCACTAAAAACATATATTTTTAAGATAATGAAAATAGTTTGCATCATTGGTCTCTGCCAACTTACATATATTCAAAAAGTTGTATTTGTTCTTTTAGATTATAAAAGTCTACTAAACATATACTGCATTTGTGTTTTCAGTATATATGACACTATTATTTGATTAAACTTTTAAAACTTTCCCACTCAAAATATTTAGTTTGAAACATATAGAACCTATAACTTTTTAAAAGTTCTTTTACGATATTATCCTTACATTTTTATAGTAGATAAAGTTTTTTACGATATTATAATTCTATTAGATATTATCCTTACTTTTTTTATAGTAAAATAGTGGTCATAGCTGCACATCATAGATCGAATAAAGTTAACAGTATTACATATTGAAATACGGCGGCAGTATATATGCTAATATGTGATCGAAGTCGAGCTAATACTGTACAAGGTACACAGCTCCATTTCAGTCACTAGCTTGCATCCATGGCATGGCTTCACTTGACTCTCCATTCTTGCCCATGCATTGCCACCATCATCGATGGCAATAATGCTGAATCCGTCGTGCCATCGACGGTGGGTTTCCTCTCGGCCGCCTCCTGTTACCGAGAAGAGGCTAATCATCCCCTCCTTGTTCCAAGGCTGCATTGGAATGAATGATTCACCATGTGACTGACCTTGCTGCCCTCTTTCCTTTCCTCGAGCCATCTGTACGTAGATCAGACAATCCATCATGCTGGAGATGACCTCGAATCGAATCCATATATCGCAGCTATATAGCTTGTTAATTAGTAGTACGTAGCTAGGGTTCCTTTGGTTAATTTGCTCCAATGGCATTAAGTGCCTGGTTTCTGATCAGAAAAGAAAAGAGAAGAAAACTAATTACATGGGGTTTTGGTTAATTCCTAGGGGAGGGGGGAATGGGGATGATGATAAGCATCATAGTGCATATATGTTTGCATCAAATCCATATCTCGAACCCCCACTATGTCTATGTTGGTAATGCAGAGATCTTCTTTTCAGATTCTCTCATTTGGCCCAAGCTTTAATTCTGCTTTTCTTTCTCCTCGGCTGCATCTTGTTGGAATTAATCCTTCTTTTTTTTATAGCGCCTTTTGTTTCGGGATTCATTTTTTTATTTTCAGAGAGTAATTAAAAAATTGTAAAAAATTGCCACTGAAAATATCATGTAAACTGTTTTTTTTCTTGTAGGAAATGGAGCATGTTGTTTGTGAGCAATTAGGGACCATTTAAAACGCAGGATTAAAAAATGGAGGAATAAAAAAACATAGGATATCCATACAAATGTAAATACAAAAATAAAGGATTGTAAAACATAGGAGAAATGCACAAATGACCGTTTGAATAGATAAAAAAACATACATGAATTAGATGAGAGAAATAGACTCGAGAGAATTTTTCAAGAGGTTTGAGCTCCAGTTCACTTTCCTTTGAAATCTCTATAGGATAGGATTATCCATTTCATATGAATTTCAAATGAATGGGTAGGATTTAATCCTTTGTTCTATAGGATTGAAATCCTACTGTAGTCCTGTGTTTTTCATACAAATCAAAGGAGCCTTAGGAGGAATTGTGAGATAGATTTTCACCCCTTAAAGAAATGTTCCCTTGTTTCTTGCATGTCACTCATAGAGTTATAATTTTATTAGAAAAATAAGATTAATTAATATGAAAAATATCACTTTACGAACATGCAATGTCAAATTTGACTTATATAATTTGTAATAAAAAGATCAAATTAGTTTGTATATTCACAGTTATATTTGTTATTTTCTTCATGATTTGATTTTTAATTTCAGAGTGTAATTAAAAATTGTAAAATTTTGCCACTGAAAATATCAACAAGCTTTTTCTCTGTAGAAAATGGAGCATGTTGTTGGTGAGAAATTCAGTGGAACTGCTTTGTTTGCTTTTGTACTTAGTATTTTTATGAGATTGTTTTTGTACTTATGCAGCATTGCGACTTACAAAAACTCAGATACATGATAGTTTTTTTGTGCTGCACTAGTTCAGTGAAAATTTGTAGCATGACAATTGCAGAATTTATATTTATATATATATATATATATATATATATATATATATATATATGTATATGGGTTGGTGTTAGTGGGTTGTTGGAGAATGTGATGCTCTTGGACTCGGAGGAAGGTATGTTGGTCCTGCTTCTCCATGCAGATTTCATTGGCTAATTTAAAAGCCTTGCCTTCAGCTCACTTTCAGAACTCTTTTCAGCTGGCTCAGGACTCGATTATCTTTTGTCTATGTTCTTCCAAGTGGAAATTAAAGAAAGAAACTATCTTTTATATCAGAGGTTTTCTATGGTCATTGAAGTCACATATGTATTTTTAGCGTTAATCGGGAGGTATATGTACCTAACAATACCTTTCAAATGACCATAACAAAAGCGATGTTTTGGTACTTTCTATTGATAGTAACCAGTAGAAATGATCTCAATCGTTCGTTATTAAGGTAAATCAGTAATTTACTAATGCAGTGATTAGAGATAATTTTATCATTTATGTTTTTCCTGGCTAGATTAATATGTGGTCATCCATTGCATGGCATCACTCATATTCCATCGAAAAGTTAAAAAAAAAGGTTTAGTCACTACTAAATAATAATTATACCCCTGAATCGCAAAAAAAAATAATTATACCCCTCCATGCCTTTTTTTACTATAATGCCCCTTCACATTTCTATTATGGATATAAATAGACTTGAACCCTTCGATCAAATGAGATCAATCAACAGTTCATATTACTTTTCGGTGTTAGTAAAGAGCATCGTAGTGGGGCTAAAAAGAAACCTATACCAGCAAGGAAAATCTTAACATTGAGAATATTTTATTTCTGTGCTCTAGTTCTAGGTATACTTTTCCCCCTGCTCTTCTCATGACTCTTGATTTGATCTCAAGTTACGCCATGTGACCACTTCTCATTTTATATGCCATCTTAATCAAAGTATCCTATTGTAAGGTGTTGGCTTGTCTTAACTCTAGGAGAAAAAAAAAGGGGGGTGAAAGTCCCCATTCTTAGTTTCTCACCAATATGAATCTTGATCTCTTAATCTATACCTTAAACCTCAAGTCATGCACAACGGACCACTTCCCTCTATCAAGTTCCAAATCCTATGGATAATAGATAATCAGTTATCTCAATGCTGTAATAATAACAAAATAGCCATATGGTTGACGGCAATGAAAAGGTTTATAGGATAGGCTTGTCAACTACTCTTCTTTTTTCCTTTTCTTCATTCAGTGTTCATTTCCAATTGCATCAATTATTTGTCGACATATAAGACCAGACAATATGACATGCCTTGCTTGGATTGTTTGTCTGGAAAGGCTCAAACAAGACCTACATATTCTGAGCTTTAACAAAATGGGGCCCAAACAATTCTATGTGGTGTTCCTGATGCACATAGGTCATATTCCCTTTTACTTGACAAAAAAAACATAATTTCTTTAGGACTTCTGAAGCCATTGTCTTGGCCATTTTGGTTTTCAGTTTTCAGCCGAAAGTGGTAGCTGTTCATCTTCATCTACCATATCTGTTCTTCTTGTGAAGGAAAAACAGTGGTAGGTAAATATAATTTTGACGATTGCATTGATGGTTCTTATGCCTATTGTTATCTAGCTAATTGTAGATGAAGAGAGGGAATTCCAAATTTTACAGGATTTTCATAGGCATCAATTCTGATAGAGGCCTTGGCCTTATGAGCTTTCCACACAAACATCAATAGCAATTACTACGCCTTTTTACAGCTGTTTGAAACATTGGTTTCTTTGAAAAGAAACATTGTTAACATTGTGTAAACTGCAAATATGGTATAATAACTTACATGGGAAATATATGTATGGCATTAGAGTATGTGCCCAATTTCTTCCATGAGAATATGATATCTGAGTATATGGCAGCAGGATGAACCTTGCTCAGCAATAATGAGCAGGATTCTAGTCGTACAGCCGAAGCATCTCTCCCTGTTGAGTCCTACTGTTTTCTTGCATCAGATTACTCAAGAAAGATGAGGCAAGTGACGATACGCATGTGGGTGATTCCTTTTGCAAATCTTCGTGGATGAACTCGCATGAATAATATATCTCTGATCGGCACAATTCATCGTGGCCCTACTTGTCGGTGACTGTTCTCGGACATTTTTCGTTGTACAAAGATAATTTCTAACTTGTAATCCACAGAGTTGAAGAGGACCACCATGATGGTTATGGTCTTACAGGTGCAAAATCTAGGGCAGGATAAGCCAATAAAATGCTTTAGGAATTAAGTCTTACTCCCTCTGTCCCGAACTAAAGGAGTGCATTTATTTTTGAACGGAGATAGTACTTAATACTTCCTAATCATACACAATTCCTTTTTTATGCATATGTAGCAGCCAACCCAAATAATATGTCATATGTGATCTCAAGAGTGTTCTTTTTTTCTTCAGTTGGCCACCTGAAGCATTCTACAAAAAGATTGGCTCCACACATTTGAACTGTGCCCTTTTCTGATGCTTTTGCATGATAGGTCACTCTCACTGTTCACACCAAAGCACAACTAGATTATTAGTTTAATGGAGATCAACTAAATTAAACTAGCTTTCTCTTTGCTTTTGGTCTTGCTTTACAAACGAGCCAGGAGATCTCACCAAAATCTAGAGCGGCCGAATCCACCACCATCACCACTGATTAGTTTGGAATGTGCAAGCTTAAGCTAGCATTGTACAATGATGCTCAAAAACCCTAATCATGGCGTCCACACCTAGCATGAACCCCTCTAACCTTAAGAGGGGCCCCTGAAAACGGCGTAAAGATGGGTTTTGAATGACGGCGATTGGTACAGTCTCCAGACCACCATGGTCATCATTTTTTTCGGTTGGGTGATAAGGTGATGATCAGGGGGAGATTGGAGAAGATTGTGCTACAAAAGTGGCAGCTTCACTTTGTGCCGCTGGAGGAGTCATGGCACCCTGGGGTCTAATCAGCCATCATTCCATCCTCAATTTTCTTAAGTTGGGAGCATTTTGCATCACTCTTTTGAGCTTTTGGGGTGGAAAAAAGGAGAGGGGAGGAGGAAATTCACCTTTGTTTATGTCAACCCTCCTATTGCGTAATCGCGCGTTCCTGCACTGTTTTAAGGATGGATGAATAGATCAGTTGTTTCTAAGAGAAGATCAAAGAAAACCAAACGAAAAAAAAGGCAAAAAGGGAGTCGCTTTGAGCAAATGGTTTGGCATGGATTTTCAAAGAAGATGGATGGTTTATTTCTTGCCAGGTTAATGTAGATACTCCATCCTCCTCAAGGGGAATCACCCAATGATTGACAGAATGATCATTGATAGGCAAAGCAGAAAGAGTGAGAGGCACAGTCCCATCGGATTGGCATCATATAAAGCAATCTTTTGATCTTTTATGAATGCCATTATGAGCCCATGATTAGATCTCAACTTAACAAGGAAAACTTTGTAGTACAAATGGTACACTGATATTCCAAAAGACAAGTGGCCCTCTTTATTCTTGTACAGGTGTATATGTATGTACAAACTAGAATTACATGATCAGCAGCTTTACAGCATGCAATATACAGTGGATACATTGGTGTACTTTTTGTTGCAGAAGCTTGATGCATACACAGTTGCAAGGGGGAGTTTCCATCAGATGCCAGCGCCCTTTATCTCCTAAAAATTACTGCTATTTCTTTGCAATACTGAAACATCCGAATGCTACTTCTTGCAAAGAAGGGCTAAAGATCTTCACTTAAGATGTCCCTTCTGATTTATTGTTTTAAGATGTCCCTTCTGATTTATTGTTCCTGTCAACCAGTAATAAACAGCCAGGTTAAATTTGGTAACTGGTGTAACTATATGATATGCAAAAAAGTTCTGATGCACTAGTAAATTATTCTCATCGCATGAGAAACTTGAGCTGAATACCATGTATTATAGACAGATATGGCACAATAGATGTAAAGTTATTTGGGTACATATGAAAATTGAGTGTCATACACAGAACAACTAAGGGTTTCTATTAAGCACCAGAAAGACTTCATTTTAGCTAACTTGTCCGAATAAACTTAAATAAACAAAACATTTGAAGAAAAAAGAACAGTGTCATAATGTCGTTTTAATCAGAACATATGAACTAACTTTCAAATGATAATAAGGTTTCAAAATGATACTGATACTCCAATCCTTAGCCTCAGTCTAGAATGGTACCTAAGGAAGTCCATAACACCTGCTTAGAGATCACATGTATTTGCACTGCCAGGTGCTACAGTTTAGGGGTTACATTCAGACACTTGCATAACTCTAATTTCTGAAAATAAAATAGTGGAAACACCAACACTCACTCCATATTTATATTAGAGACAGTCCAACTTTCTGGTGATTCATTACATTGGGGGTAGACAGACTTACTTCACCATCCACATTGGGCTCAGCACGGAATGTTAGATGCAGGAATTCTGGAATCACGACGCCATTCAATGCGATACATGAGGGCACAAATATCCAGGAAATATTGTATTCTGCTCCCCTGTTCCCACCTAGTGATTCCCAAGGTGTAAAGCATATTTATTTTGGATGCAAAAATACAACCTAGTGCTTCCTCTTCACTTGTGAAGTTCTGCTAATAAATAAAAGTACATACAAATTTTGTGCTTCTGTACTACCAACACGAGTTTAGACTCCAGGCCACCCTAAGGAACACTGCTTGAGCAGCAAAAGTCACAGCATTCCGCTAAATTACACACACAGTTTATGGAAGTGGGAAGCAGATAGCATAAGCTTAGTTAGCATTTCCCATCACGATTCAACTACAACCAAAGCATAGCAACTATCCCATTCCTCATAAAGAACCATGAGAGCAACTATTCCATTCCTAATAAAGAACAATGGGTAAATCTAGGTCAATGTGGCAACTCGCTGCAGCAATAACGGAGGTGGCTGCAGTCTGGAAGCTCACAGAAGCACAAATGGAGCTTTAAGTTCAAAACGATCTTGGTCATGAAATTTTGTATCGAGTATTAGGCTTTATTCTGTTTTTCAAATTTTTTATTTTCTGTGGCTTTGATATATTTCTGTGTATTTGAGCCTTGTTTATTTTACATCAACAATCAACATACGGCTAACCAAATCAGACATCTGCTGGCAGTTCAGTAGCTTAAGCTGCAATCAAGAGCATAACCATCTTTTCGGATTATTCACCGGATTATTTGCTCTACGCTTCGAAAAATACGTATTCTCAAAAAAAATGTCCTCCTGCATTGCTTAGACCACTTATTTTTAAGCTATTTGTTAAGTTTATATTCTTCAAAATATTTAATTTATCCTTATAGTCAAGTAGCTAATCCGCTCGATAATCTAAATCAAACAGGGGCCTAAATCGGATGAATAATCAAGTAATTCGGGAAACACTGAATCATGGGTATGGATGAACAACAGGACATCCAGATGAAGAAAAAAGAAAAAGGAGACTTGTGGCAATGGAGCTTTCACCTCTCCGCCAGGGACCGGTAGAACTTGACGAAGCGGCCGCGGTCCTTGGGCTTGGGCTTGACGGGCTTCTTCCGGCGCAGCCCGGCGATCTCCTGCACCAGCGGGACGTGCACCAGCACCGTCCTCCACGCCACGTACCAGCCTGCGAACCCATCGCCGCCGCGAGCAGCGAACGAATCAGGAAACCCTCGAGCCAAAGCCGAAGCCAAGAAAGGAACCGAGAAGAGAGGAGGCCGTACTGAGGGCGACGATGGAGAGGACGAAGGCGAAGGCGAGGAGGGGCCGGAGGACGAAGACGACGGCGAGCTCCCACGCCGCCGCCGCCAGGGCGACTCCTCCTCCGGCCATGGCGCCGCCGGCGCTTCGTCGGCAGAAAGGAAAGGTATCTCGTCTGAGGAGACGGGGGGAATCGGCGGGTTAGTCCATGACATGTGGGCCCAAGAACTCTTCTCGATGGGTTAGCTAAGCGAAATCGTTGCGTAAAAAGTTTTAGTTAGCTTGTGACAGGGGTACACGGATCTCGAATGAAATATAATCGAACTGAGAATTCACATTTGAATTAGAGAGCGGATTCGAATAGGATTCACATTTGACTTATTTTGAAGTATTAAATATAAATTTATTTATGAAATTTATTTATAATCAAAAAAATAATAAGGACGACGAATCTAATAATCCTAATAAGCCTAATTACGTAATGTTTTGACGATGTGATGCTATAATAAATATTTGCAAATTATGGATTAGTTATGTTTAATAGATTTGTCCAGTGAATTATCCTTCGATTATGTAATTTTTTTATAATTAATTCACGTTTAGTTATTTAGATTAATGTTTAAATATTCGATGTGACACGGACTAAAATAATTTATCAATACGTCAATAAAAAATATATATTTAATAGAGTATTTTAATATTGTTTTTACTTTTATTTTTGGTGTAACTTGTAGCATATAATGTTTGGAAAAATTAACCGAAGATAGTCATAACTTTCACTTTTAGCATGTAAGAGCGATTATAACGTAAAATAAACTAATTTATAAATTAATACAATCGGTTCAAACAATCTTTTTTTTTCATTACTACCAGTGGCCTTAGCGGCTTGTTTGGCCCGGTCCGTGCCATGATGTTGCGGTCAAACACCTGATCCTTCTCAATCTAAATTTCTCTTTTTGTTTTCTTTAACTTGCGCATTTATCTGTACCACGTCATCGGATTAGTACATGGCATGATATATCGAGTAGCATCTAGAGGAGCGGTTGAGCCGTTATGCCGTCAAAAAGTGGGGAGGACTGCACAGATACATGGCTGGCGTTTAACGGAAGGCCATACAGCTATCCAATCAGCGTGCCTGTAAATTAGCCTGTATACGTGTATCTAAAAATGCTGGTTCCTGACGCGTCTGTAGCAGTATCTGCAAAATCGTCCGTCGGTAATTATGCTTAAATACGATAAATGGAAAACCTTCATTAAATTTAAATAAATTTAAAAATAACTTAAATTTTTTGATAAATTGTAAATAGTTTGTCACGGCTACATGGTCCACAGCGTCGAAAATGTTGAGAACGTTCGCGTGGCTCTTCGTACCTGAGATTTTTCTTCCTCGGTAAAATCTTACTTTTCTCTTCAAGTTTAACCATGTCATGTGACAGATTTTTGGAGATGTTTAGCTAAATTTAAAGGCTGCCACGTGACCCAATGACAAGATAGACTTTTAACCCTTGAAATCGGTATCAGATATTTGCTGGTCCTCATAAATAATTCCGTTCGGGTTTTATTCAAGAGCAAACTGGCCGAATTGGGCAAATTCAAGAAAAATCCGGGCCATCATCAGTTGGGCAAATTCAGCCCATATTATATATAAATTCAGCCGTAGTGATCGCAAATTGGCCCATTGCGCTTGAATTAGGCTCATATATGTGCATTATTTTGGAGAATAAGTTCATTTTATGTCTCTCAATTTGTCATCCAGTCGAAAATCATCCTAAACCAAAATACCAGATATAATGGGTCCCTCAATTCACAAAACCAGATCCGAGATCATATTATACCCGATTTTAGCTGACGTGGCAAGCCAAGTCAGCATGGGACCCACAGGACCCATGTGTCAGTCTCTCTTCTCTCTCCTCCATTCTCCCCTCACCTCTCCTCTCTCTCCTCTCTTCCCAATCCAAGGCGCTGGAATGGACGGCAGCTGACGGGGAGGATGACACATCGGGCGACATAGAGATGGGCGCCATCGTCCTTCGTGTCATCTCCTCGTCATGGTGGATGACGGTGGTGGCCTCGCCGTCGTCCTCCACGTCATCTCCTTGTCACGGTGGATGGCGGTGGTGGCCTCATCGTTGTCCCCATCCTTGACCAAAGTCGTTGGTGTCCACCGTGCTCTTCGACCCGAGCCTCTCGATGCAGAGCAGCAACGACTCAGAGATCTTGAGGCAGAAGCTAGCGCTCCTCTTGATGGTGGTGGTAGCGGCGGCCACCGCCAACTTTGGTCGGAGGAGCGCATCCAAGGACAAGTCGTCCTTGCTCTTGTCGATGATGGCGACAACGTTGATCCACGACATCGTGCGGACAGGACGGCGTGATGACGACGGCAGAAGCAGGAAGGCCGCAGCCCATGCGCGCGGTGCACCGTCCCTTCTCCTCGCCGGCTGCCGCCCATCATGACGTCCTCCCTGCCGCCGTCCAAGCGCCCCTGGATTGGGAAGAAAGGAGAGAGAAGAGAGAGGAGAAAGAAAAGAGAGTACTAGCCATTGACATGTGGGCCCCACATAGGGCCCATGCTGATTTGGCTTGCCACATCAGCTATAAAAAATCGGGTATAATACTGACTAGAACATTTGACATTTGGTGATTCTGTTTTGTGAGTTGAGGGACCCTTTATATCTGGTATTTTGGTTTAGGGATGAATTTCAGACTCGACGACAAATTAAGGGACTAAAAGTGAACTTATTCCTTATTTTGGCCCGTTCGTGTGAGTAATTTCGGTCCGTAAATAGTTGCTTCGGCCTGTCAATTCAAGCGAATTCAGCCCAAGATCTCTCGGGGATTCATCCCACTGAGACGCGCGAATTCGGCTATAGTTGCGCCGGATTTCGGCCTACGCGTGCGTGCGTGCAAATACGGCCCATGTGCGCGTTTAAAGATTTCATCCCGTCCATGGTCAAATTCGGCCTGAGTGTTTACGTTTACAGATCAGTTTTTCTTCCTCTCAAATTGCTTTATCAGCCTCTGTAGATAGCTGAAATTAAAAAAATGTACGAACTCAAGCCACCGTCCTACCATATTCCTTTCTTGGAGCTAAGGATACAGACATTTGCTAAAGCTGGGGTCGGGCCGCGCCGTGCCGGGCCGGACACGAGAGCACTATAGCTTGGTCCGGCACGACACGACATGGTTGATGATGGGCCGTGTCGGCATGGCCCGTTGGGACGTGTCGTGCCTGAGCTGCCAACCGATCCCATGGGCCGACACGGTACGACACAGTTATCGTATCCTGTCGGCACGGGTACGGCACGACCACGGGTCGGCACGACACGCAGGGGGGCAAATCACGTTGCGACACATGATGAGGGGATGGTGTTCGGTCGACGACGCTGTTAACGGCTATTGCACGTGAATCGAAGCGGCATGCGTCCCCTAACGACTAGTTTTTGAATTTGGTCGTTGGAGCTAAAAAAATAAAAAAATATATGAAATTTCATCCTATAAATAGGACATCCACCCCACGATTTCTTCTCACCCCAAATATCTCATGTTGTGCTCTCAAGTGTAAGTGTTTGACTTTTTGATTTAGATAAAATTTGCTTAAATTTTGTCAAAAATCAAAAATAGTTTCGGAGTTAAGTAGTGCAATCGCAGATGTGTGAAGACAACGCGGTAGGAAAGTATGTAAGTGATATTCATATTTATGTATTATATGTATTTTTTATGAAATGAATAAATATTCTGAAATTTGTTTATTTCATTTCAAAATTTCAAAATGGATCCGAACTGTCAAAATCAGTCACCGTCATTCACGTCGGGTGATTTTGACCCGAATTACATACCGGGGTCATTCCCCACTGTTGATGACGATGCCTCCGGATCGGCTCCAACTCCACCAGTTGTGGAGGGGGTACGGTTCAGCGACGACGACGGCTTCGAAGGATATTCGGAACCGTGAGCGATAGTGCTTCGACAAACACCGCTCAAAGGGATCGAGAACTTCCTGTTTGGCAAGCACTTTGATGAGGTGGTCGTGACTGCGCCCGACGGAAGGCAGTAATGTAGCTAGATATAGAATATGTAGGAGTAAATTATCTCGCAAAATCTTCCGGGTGGTACAGACACTTGAAGCGTGTCACGCCTGTAAATTCACACCAATTTCGCACTAATTTGTGCATTACATCCTCGTCCGAGAATCACCGAGGTACACAAATCGACGTTATTGATAACACGTAATCCTCGTCTTAGAAACAATATAAAAGAGTTACACAAATGCAACAAAAGGAAAATAAAACGACTTAAGCTAAACTTGACACGAGCGGCTGAACACCAACTCCACACCTAAACCTTGACGAGAACAAGCCTACACCTCCTGAGACCTCGATCTCAACCTCTGCACCTGAAGGGGAAAAAGAAGCAAGACGAGTACAACCACCGTACTCAACAAGTCACAGGAAAAGGGTACATGATGCGAGATAAATAACAAGGAAGGGTCAAGGGGCTCAATTTGCATAAACAAAGATTTGCAAGATATAATAATAGTATTTGAAGACAAGAAACAAGTAGTAATATTTAAGCAAGATTAAATAAACGCCGTCCAAAGCTCAACCCACGTTGCAACAGCCCATCCATCCACCCGCACTAGTCAAGCTTCCACATTCCATTCGAATAAATAAATGAGACTAATCAAGGTGAATCGGTCGATCGCCCGTAACCGTGGGCACAGCTATTCGAATAGTTTTTTACTCGATCGAGGTGTACAATCAGACCCACAAGACACAATTCCACAACACGTTACCGTGCGCGGTGCACCACCACGATGCCGGAAAGGAATTGTGACAGACCCTTCACATAACCCCCTCTAATCAATCGTACCACACCAAGGTTTCGCCCCATTCCCATCGGGCAATGGGCAGCCCCTCTAGTGCCGCGGTGAATCCGGAAGCTGATCAACCCTTAAAACCAGGGCCGACCCAACTCCATCACGCTCACCCTCTCGGGATACGTTAACTAGAGACGCTACGCTACGGGCCCGCCATTACCCATGCCGGCTTGTGGTATGCACGGCATTTCTTCCGTGGTTTCCGAGAACCGGTCCTTAATCGTCATGAGCACGCTAACCAAAGTTCAACCATGTGCTCACGACCCACCTTTCTTATAATTCAATATTATTAAGAACAAGGTCATATCTTAATATCACCGGAGGTCAACTTTAGTATTAAACTTAGTGTGATTCCCTTAAGTGAGCTAGTTGCGCTAAGCATGACTAAGCAACCTTAAACTATCATCTAGTCACATTGGATCCCGGTTATCAATGGTATAAGGTAAACAATCCTATGGTTGAGTACAATAGGTATAAAACATCCCATGAAATGACATTCTAAAACATATGCGAGTATTTGAATGAAATAGAGGTATTTACATAAAATAGGTACAATATGGTCAATGTAAGGTATGACTTGCCTTGCTCGGAGCGAGGAACCTCGGCGACTACTTCAAGAGAACGGGCTCGCCTGAAAACTCGGATCTACACGACAAACAAAGCACTCAACAAACACCCTAAAAGTCTACTGAAACAGCACTGAAAAGTATTTTTAATGGATTCTTGACATTTTTCTGGATTTAATGAAATTTGAAAGGACTAAAACGGAGCTCGGATTCAAAAGATATGAATTTTAGAAGTTTAATTGCGATTTTTAAACTAAACAGAAAAGATTAAATTATTTATTGCGCAATTAAGTCCCCGGTGACGTCATCCACGCGCGCTCGGGTTCGACGCCGCATGACGTCGCCGGGTGGCGTCGCCCTAGGGCTGACGACGCCGCACGGCCGGGCACACGCGGAGAGGGCGCGGCGGCGGATTGCGCCACGTGGCGCGATCCGAGCGACCGGATTACGGCGACGTGGCGCGATCTCGAGCGGCCGGACGGCGCGACGGACGGGCGCGGATCCGTCGCGACGGACGGGCGGATCCGTCCAATCCGCAAGATCGGACGGCGCAGCAGGAGCGGCGCTAGGTTGGGGTTAGGGTTTCACGGTGGTGGCGCGGCGGGATCGGCGGCGACGACCCTGGCGAGCGCGGTGCGGGCGGCGACGACTCCGGCGAGCGGCGACACACGCGCGGAAGAGAAAAGGAAACAAAAGAAACAAAAGGAACCGGGAACGGCGGCGAGCTCACCGATGGTGAAACGACGGAGACGACGCGATTCGGGGCTAGAACCAACGGCGAACAAAGGGGAAACGCTGGCTGAGCTCGAGGGGTTTTAAAGGGGGAGAGAAGAGACCGACCGGGCACTGATACTGGCTGGATAAGGTCGCCGGCATTTTCGGACTCGGGAGAGAGGGAGAGATATCCGGCGGTCGCGGGCGGCACGACGGCCGTTTGGCGTGCGGGAAAGCGGGCACGGTGCGGCGGCGCGGCCGAGCCGCGTGGGGCCCACGCGGCGCGAGGCGCGCGGAAACGGCACGAGAAAGAGGCGGGGCGCGCGGCTATGGCGACGGCGGCGGTTGGGCGGCCGGGCGCGAGGAGGCGGCTCCGACAGTGGCCCATTGCTCGGTGGCCCGCGGCGCAAGGGAGGCGCGGACTTTCGCGGTGCGGCCGGCACTGCGTGGGCCTCGCCCACGACCAGGGAGGAGCGGCGCGCGCACGGGGTGTCGGCTTGGGCGGAGACAGTGTCGGCCGACGGCCGACACGGGCGAGCGGGAAAACCGTACGGCCGTACGAAAAAGGAAAAAAAAGAAAAAAAGAAAAAGAAAAAGGATTTAGGGACTTAATTAAATTCTGTTTTCTTATTTAATTGATTAAAAATACTTAGAGTGCTCTAAAATTCCAAGAAAATCCTGTTAGCGTATTTTGACATGAAGAATTCAAGAAAAATCCTACCATGTCATTTCCATTTAATAATTGCATTTTAAAATTATAGGTTGACTCGTGTTAATTTTAAATTTCTATTATTTTCTGTAAATTATTTTAAATGAATTAGGGAAAAACCCAGGATGTGACAAAGCGCCATGCGGAGGCTTGTGTGAAGAAGCAAGGAATCCAACTTCGGCAGCAGCAACTTCTACTAAATCCCGACGATACGGTACGTAGTTGGGAGTACGATCCATGGCGGCTCGTGAGTCGACTTTTTTACTTTTAGCCCTTTTTGAAAAGATTCTCACAAATAGGCCCCCGAAAGTTTCAATTCGAAAAATGGACCCGAGCTCGGCGCCATTAATATTGACGCCAAGGTTGTACGTCTCGGCGACAACTTAATAGGCGCGAGCTTGGGCGCCACGTCGGCGCCGAGGATGACGTGGCCGAGCTTGGCGCCAAATGTAGTGGCGCCGACCTCGACGCCAAGGATCGTGGCGCCGACCTCGGCGCCGTGGATCTTGACGTCGTGAGTACCTTACAAGTGGGTCCCGTCTACTTCCTCTCTCTCTTTCAGTCTATCCTATCTCCATTTTCTCTCCTCGAGCCGTCCCCGACGCCGGTGCCCGCCCGACCTCGCCGCCCCGCCGCGCACGCGGCCACCCCTTCCCGACGCCGCGCCCGCGCCGCCGTCCGCTTGCTCCACCGTAGCGGCCGCGGCCGCGCGACGCCTTGCCCGACCGCCCGAGGCCGCGCCCGCCCGCCCGCCCCGCCCGCCCCGCCGCCCTCCCCGCCGTCCCCGCCCGCCGCCCCGCCCCGCCGGCCCTCCTTCCCTACCGGTATGTGGAGTTTGGTAAATATTTGTAATTCACATTTTCATCTAAACTTAACAAGTTTCTTTTGAAAAAAAACCAGATATAGGTGTGGTATATATGAACACAAAATTTGAAGCTCGAACACGATTGCATTTGAGAGATATAATAAGTTCTACTTAGCCAGCGTGAAAGCATTTTGGGCTGGGGTTTTGTTTACCTCAGTGTTGATTATTGGAGTTGAAATCAGTATCATTGTGCATTATCTGCTTATGCTCAGTAGTGTCATACTTTGCCCATTTTTCTCTCTAACTTTAATGATGTTTGGCTTGTTTTGCAATGGTAGATCAAGAATAGCTTTAGCAAATGGATAAAATGGAATGGGAAAATCAAATATGCATCTTACTGGTATTACCCAATGTTGGATTATAGAATCTCTCCATTAGAGGAATTATGCTACTTTTCCCTGAGCCGTTTCTACCAACAAGAGCCGCGAGAGATAGCTAAAATACACATTCCTGAATTCATGTCCCCTTGTTGTCTCCAACAAGTAAAGTCACGGTTAGTTAAATAATTCAGTGACATAAGAAGGTAAGATTTGTTTGAAAACTACATATGCCTTTGAATCATCCAATGTTGTGAAAGTTTTCATTTTGACACCAGTAATGTATGCCTCCAATTGCTACATTTGTTTCCTACAGATAGTTAGATGCATATTGAATTTATATTTGACTGACTACCTTCATTTTGCAAGATGGCGCAGTTCCACCTTCTGGATCCGGCATACGACGCGACCCACCGAGGTCGTCTCGTAGCGGAGGGACATGTACTAATGCAGGCACTAATGGTGTGCTCTGATCAGCTGGGGGTGGTGATAACCTAACAATTTTCTCTTATTATGTACTGTACAATTTTTTTTTGTCTTTGGGGTGATGACAACATGACGATTTTTCCTTATTCTGTATTGTACATGCATAAGTGAACTTTGTTGTATTCAAACTTTGATTGTGTTCAATTTCTTGGAATAAGAGCATACTTGAAGTCTTAAGGCCAGTCTAATGTAGACTTCACAATGGTTTCTATGTGTTGTTATTAGCCTCTATTTAATAATTTTTTGCTGAGGTGGCATTGTATTTATTGAAGAAAGAGAGGGGAGAAACAAGAAACGGAGTCTAAGTTAGACGCTGGGTCTATGCTTCGACCGGAGCGTAAGAAACTAGCCAGCAGACGCGTTGTGGAGATTCTTCGTCGTTTCCATGGATCCAGTGCGCCTTCCCCTTCCCGCTGATGGACGCCCTCGGTCCCGCGCGCGCTCTTCCCTCTCCTGCGCGGTGCAGTCTCCCCCGCATCTTTGATTCAGATCTAAACCGCCCCCTGCACCACACCTGGAGGTGTTCCGTGGCCTCAACGGATCCCGCATCTCCCACCGCCCCCTGCGCCGCACAAGAGCTCGCCTCGCCTGCCACCTCCTACGTCGCACCAGATCTCGCCTCGCCTGCCGCCTCCTGCGCCGCAGTAGCCCACGGCGCGTCGCAGAGCGACGGTCAGCGGAGCACGCGTCTACACCACGCCGAGGCCACCCCCTCCAATCGTGGCCCTTGATTCCGGGGCCGCTCCGCGCGACACTGACCGCCGACGAGCACCACCTCGCCACGCCGGCGCACGCCTTCCCCAACCAGGTATGAACTGAACCCTAGAAATATTTGTCTCACTTTCTTCCTTCGGATTTGCTGTGTGGGTATGAACTGAACCCTAGAAATATTATCTATTTAGTTTATATTTCATATCTACACTATTATTGCTATTGTAATGGCTTAATGAATGATGGATGATGATGGATGGACATGGACTTATATTATTATGCTATGATTGTGCTTCTCTCTTTTACAGTATTTCTTCCCTGCCATGTGAAATGATTTGTCTAGATCATGCAACATTGCTGTGGTGTGAGAAAGATGGCATGTAGAAGAAAGTTGCTGGTGAAAGATCAATCAACAAAAAGATAGTTGATGGTGAAGAAATTGTAGTGTGTATAGCTTGGAACAAATATGGAACTAAACTGTCCATGGTTCTCTCTATGTTACTATGGAACTAAACTGTCCATAGTGTGTACAGATTTGATCCGTGCTCCTGTCCAATTTGATGCTATGTAATTGTTTTTGACTTGTATATATGTACTAATGTGGATTTGTTTTGTACTGCTATCTTTGTGCCACAATTGATCAGCTCTATTTGTTTTGCATATTTAATTTTTTTGCCTATAGAAACTACTATTAATGACTATGCATTAGGGAGAATAGTTTCTTGTTATGAGGTCTTTGAGCTATAGAAACTATGGCTTAGTATCTGCATTAGGAGTGCCCTAAAACGCTTGAAGTCTTAAAACCAATGTTTGCAAAAGTGAGGACTTGGTGTTAAAATTTTGATGCCTTGGGACAGCGTATGATTCTTTATGACTGTTTTTGACTATTCTCTGAGCTCCAATGACGTCCTGGATGTGAGCCGATGTGACCGTTGGTTGGAATGGATGCCATGGAATTTCCTCAATTATTGCTAGTGAAAGAAGGCAAAGATAACCACCATTCTTGACACCTCAGACTTTCTCTTTTAAGACATCACAGATTAACTCATTTAGGTCTATATCCATTTTCCCGTAGGATCAAACAATAAGTGCTGCTTTTACAATTTTTCTATGGATGGATGTCCTGAGTCAGGGATGAAACATTTTGTTGTGGCATTGTTTAAAGCAAATGACACATGGAAAAAATCAAATTAGGTCGCTATTTTTATATGCAGGACGTTCCGCTCCTTCGTCCTAGAGCCCATGGAGGGTTCTTGGAGATGCACTATGACGATAGGTATACAACTTTTCTAGAAAGAGCTGGCCTAGACGTCATCTCATTTCAGGTTCGTCGGGGCCTCCCCACGTTCAACTCACCGGCCTTGACTACGCTGGTTCACAGGTATTATCTCAAAACGTTCCTTGCTTTCTTAAGCATTTGTGCAAGCGCTTCCTTTTTTGTCTCCATTAATATTGCGGTGTAAAAAATGCAGGTGGCGGCCTGAGACGCACACCTTTCACTTATCTTTTGGGGAGATGACAGTTACGCTACAAGACTGTCAAAAGATTCTTGGATTAAGGGTTCACGGTCGTGCGGTGACAGGGCCTTGCAGGTCAGATGGTTGGCGAGCTCGGGTAGAGGCCTTCCTAGGGCGTCAGCTTGGTCAGCACGGGGCACACACTTCTGGAGTTGTAATTTTCTGGCTCCGGGTAGAGTTCGCGCATTGCCCTGAGGGTGCGGACGAGCAGACTGTTGCACACTACTATCGGGCATGGATCCTCCACCTCTTCGCTTGCGTGCTATTCCCCGATGCAATGGGAGACAGTGCTTCCTGGATGTGGATCCACTGCCTTATGGACTGGGACCAGGCGGGTCAGTATAGCTGGGGATCAGCAGTGTTGGCTTTCCTTTACCGTCAGTTGTGCGAGGTGTGTTGTCGGTCTTCGTCGTCAGCTTCACTGGGTGGATGCGTCTACCTGCTCCAGCTGTGGATGTGGTCACGGCTTCCTGTTGGTCGGCCACAGGTTCTGCCTCATCGCGACTGGTTCACACGTCAGGACGCACGTCGGCAGCCGACATGGGCCTACCTTTGGGATCAGGTGACAGTCCCTCACGCAAGGATGCAGCGGGCGTACAAGGAGTACACGAACGAGTTGGACAGCCTCATGGCATCTAGTGTAAGTCTTGATTACTAGTTCTATTCGTTTGCAGTGGTTTACTCTGTAATGTAACATAATGTTTCGACATGTTGCAGGTGACGTGGGAGCCGTACGTCGGAGAGGCGGCGCTGCCTTTTTTGGTGAGCAACTTGTGCTCTAGCAACAACGATCTGTATAGGATGAGGGGTGTCCCCTCATCTGCTTCTACGCTGTTGAGTTCCACCTGCCGCATAGAGTTGCACGCCAGTTTGGAGTACGACATCTGTGTCCACCTGCGCTGGTTTCGACTGGATATGACCTACACAAGTAAGTGTGATGTTCTTTGTAACTGTTTTCAGCATTTCGTATTAACTAATCGAAAACTTACCTACCTTTGCAATACGTGGCTTGCAGGTTGGATCGTTAGAAGAACAATAAGATCTTTGATTGGGACCAGTTCCACTTCAACTACATTAACCAGTGGGACCTGTTCGACGCCAACGTGGACGTCAACGACGAGCCGCACTCGAACACGACGTTCAGGTAGTACCAAGCTTGGTACCAGGGTGTGACTCGTACCCGGCTCAGACTCGAGTGGTCGCAGGCTGACTACGTCGACATTGAGTCATTAGACGATGAAGACACGACCTATGACCAAAGTACACGTGGCGGGAGCAAGGTGGAGGCAAGGCCTATCTTGGACAGAGTCGTATGTCATCTGACTTGGTTTTCTAGGTTTAGTTGCATAACTTTATGTTCTAATTATGAAATTTGTTTCAGGACAACACCCTCCGAACAACAGTCGAGGAGATGACGCAATTTCGCGGGAGAGTTAGAGACGAAGAGACACGCAACTTCCTCGACGTAAGATTTTGAAATCTCTTTCAAGTATACATATAATACATTGCATTCTTTTAACTAAGTACTGAATTTTGTGCAACAGAGAGTAGTATGTCGGCTACGTCGTGCGGCTGCTCGTTGTGGTTGTAGGACAACCAAGGCGCAAGACGTGCAAGTGCCTTCTGCATCCATAAGAGGTGGTGGGTCGTCTAGCCAGGCACGTACGGACTCCAGAGACACTACCTCTGACGAGGAGGAGGATGACGATGACGAGGAAGAGCCGCTCTGGGGACACGATGAGATTGGGTCATCTCAGCTGTACGACGCTCCCTCAAGTCAGCCTACGCAGCAGCTTGGGACCAGGAGACGCCACCCACCTAACCCTTTCACTCCAGGCAGCGACGCTCTTGGACACAAGGGCAAGAGTAGGCCTAGGAGACAGTGAAACCTGCTGTACAGATTATGGTAGATGTTAGCTTGCACTTGTGACTGTATGGACTATTCTTGAAGTAAGTCTCTTGAAGTATTTCAAACTTACCGGGATGAAATTGGAGTGTAAACTAAAAATACGAATGCCTCAATCAAAATTGACAAAATACAAATACATGGTACTATTCACTGTCTGAAAACAGAAAGAACGAATACATAAATGATTCGTGGAGAAGGGCGTAGGAGGAAGAGAACAAATATGAGGAAGGTAAAGAAAATCAGTTCTAGAGCCAAAGATCGTAGTTCTCGAACGAGCACTTGAAAAGATTCTGGAGGATCCTCGTGATTAGGTACTCATTTTCCCAGATCGTAGCGTGAAATATTTCTTAGTGAGCTATAAGATGTTATAATTATCTCTTGTAAAATATGAGCAACACCAAATCCTTCTAAAGCTCAAACTTTCATTTCTCCTATTCGTTGTCCCCCTTGGCAATAAATAAGAAATAAGAGAGAGCATGCATTATTGTTTGTTGGCACCGACCTTGGCGCCAAAGATTTTGGCGCCTACCTTGGCGCCACATTAGATGGTGTCGAGCTTGGCGCCAAGATCCTCGACGCCGAGCATTCGCCACGTCAGCCTTGGCGCCGAGGTGGGGCGCCAAGCTCGGCGCCAATAGAGTTGGCGCCGAGACGTGCAACCTCGACGCCAATATTGACGGCACGGAGCTCGGGGTCTATTTTTCGAATTGAAATTTCTAGGGGCCTATTTGTGAGAATCTTTTGAAAAAAGGGTCAAAAAGTAAAAAAAGTCGACTCGTGAGTCTCTTGTCCGGTTTGCTAGACAAGATTTACCCTTGAACTTTGGTGAAAGTCCTGCTTTCGAAAACTACATTCAAACTTCACATAATCCTAGATTTAAAGTTGTTAGTAGGCAAACAACAACCCATGATTTACAAAATGTTTATGAGAAGGGTTGTAATTCGCTTAAGAAATTATTTATTACATGCATATTTTCTAATGTTACCTTCGACATATGAAGTAGTTGAGGTAGAGAGGATTATCTTAGCGTAGTTGTTGATTATATTGATGATGATTAGCAGATGCAAAAAGAGTTCTATGTCCTAGGTTAATTGATGTTTCACACACAGGTAAAAATATAGCCAAAAGAATTAGGGAGGTTATTAATGAATTTAATATTGCTGATAAAATATTTGCTATCACCTTAGATAACACATTTGCTAAGTCTAGGGCAATAAAAATATTGCATCCTTTATTTTTTATTTATGTTGAGTCTTTTTTACTGCATCAACGTTATGCATGCCATATAATTAATTTGATTGTTAAGTCTAAAATAAAAAGAGTGAGTGCTCACATCAATGTTGTTCATCAAGCAATCACGTGGTTAACTGCTTCTAACCCACGGATTGGTGCATGAAAGAGGTTTTACCATGCATCCGGTATGAAAGCCACATAAGTTTTCAACCGATGCGGAGCATCGGTGGAATACAACTTATTTAATGTTAAAAGTTATTTTACCTTACAACGATTTACTAACTGTTTTTCTTCAGTCACGTAATGGCCCAAGAAACAATGACGGTGGGCCAATACTAACTGAGCAAACCTGGAATGTTGTTTAAAAGTTTTACCAATTTTTTTGAAACCTTTTATGACTGCACTCTTACTTTGTCGCAAGTTTATTATCCAACTGTAAATTTAATTTTGCATAATATTCTTGAAATTGCCACTTTATAAAAGAATATGAAAACTATGATCTTCTCATACAACCTGTATTTAACATGAAACAAAAATATTTAAAATATTAAAAAATATCTCTATGTGGTATGCTTTTAATTTTATACTAAATCCTAAAGGTAAATTAAGAGGATTCTCTAATATTATATCATTTATTGGAGATATTGCAGGGGTAGATTATAGTCCATATTATGGGAAAGTTAGATCTAAATTATATGAAGTTTTTGCAAAGTATCACAAACCCCCACTTGCCCCTACAACAAGTAAGAAGAAGTTGCAATGAGGTAGAATTTGGGGTGGCTCATCTTCAAGCCATAGTGGTAGCAGTTCGTCGGCGACAAGTAAAGACGCTGGATCGCATGGTGCAGCCGAAGAGTTATCCACCTATTTGAATAACGACGCCATCAGACATGAAGCACAAGACTTAACGTCCTCGGGTGGTGGAATGATCATAAGATGACATATTTCGTGCTTTCAAAACTAGCACGGGATGTGTTGACGATGCCCATGTCAATGATGTCCTCTGAATGAGCCTTCAGTCTATGCGAAAGAATCATCGAAGACAGGAGGACGAGTCTGAGGAGCGACCACGTCAAAATGCTACTAAGTGTTAAAGACTGAAAGCTAGCAGCAGAACATGCCCAATACACTGCTGACAACCATAAATTGGTCGCCCAGTTCGAAAACCTCTATATTGATGAAGACCAACCCCAATAGCTTCAGACTTTGTTATAAGTAGTAGTGACTTTTTGAGTTGTATTTTTTTTCTCTATTATGGTTTTCTCAGATTCCCTATGAGTTTTTACATGACAAAATTTTAAATAAGACAACATGTATTATTATATCACATAATGATATAAACATCAATAAATGTCATTACTGTTTTTAATATATTATTTTACAATGTTTTTTTAAATTTAGACAATTCATATTTTCAAGATGAGGAATAGATTATTTTTTGAATTTTCAGATGAAAATAGTTTTTCTGAATTTTTGGAAGAGGAATATTTTTATTTTTTATTTTTAACTTTTTTTGACAAAGAATAATCTCTTCAGCCCTTTTTTTTGAATTTTCTTGCTCGGGCTGGCCAGTTGGCCCGTGGGTGAGAGGCAGCCCATGGGCCTTTGGCGTGCCCGTGCCAACACAACACGCCCTGGCCACCCATGGGCCGTGCTTGGGCCAGGGTGACGGCTCGTTGGCGGCACAGCATGGCCCGCTACAGGAACCATGTCTACGTCCCATCTGGCCAGCACTGACATTTGCCCATCAACACTTGCAATTAGTCTTCAGAGTCCCCAGGGTAATAAAACATTAAAGTAACTTTTAAAAATAACATGATCTACATTACAGAAAATGGAGCTGGAAAAAAGGGATGAACTAATAGGGGATTCCTACTGTTTCCCTTTCGAAAAAAAAAAGGAATGAACTTCTAAATGGAGCCAGTTGTAAACCCTGTGATATAATCAGATGGTTAATTCAAATAAACAGCACACCAATTAATAGCTTAGGGGTGAGTTCTAACAATGGTAAGACATCTGCAATGTTCAGGAGACTCATTCACCATAATCTTCCAATGCAAAACAACCTAGAGATAAGAAAATCTGTCAGCAAGCAATTGGGCACATATCAAAACCATGGTAGGTAGCTGGTTCAGGATAGAATACGAAATGACAGCCTGCAAACCACAAAAAATTTGAAACAGATATGAGCGCTAAAGAACAACTTGAACTTTTTTATCTGCTTCCCAACAATATACCAGGTTTCTGAATGTGCTCCTATATCGTGGATGTGCCCACAGCAGTCCTTACCTACATCTACATGGCATGTGAACGCCTCATGGTAAGGTACTACCCAGTAACCACCAAAGCATCATAAAGGTATGGAACACCAAGCTACATGGTGTTAAAAAAATACAAAGAAGAATTCTTGTGTTGTAGATACTAGGAAGACAATAAACTGAAATCAACAAATTCTTGATTATTATCAAAGAATCCAGTGAAATTGAAAAATTATTCAGACCCTATCACTGCTTTTCAAAATCCTTCATTTTGAATTTACATTGCTCTCAACTCTTGAGAAGTGGTGTTACCTAAATAGTTTCAGAAACTTATTTCCATTTGCATCAATAACCAATCTTTGGTTTGTAATCTGTTTGTAAACAGGCCATGCAAGCCGTTTTATATAAAGAAGACAGTAAGAGCAATGCAAAATACTAGTAATATTTAGTGCAAGACTAAAATAATAAATAAAATATTTACTGCATTCAACAAATGTACCCTTGAGATTCTTAACCTCAAGCCCACAAAAGAGGCAAATTTTATAAGTTCATTAAAAAATTTGAAAACAATTCCAATCCACAGCACACACAGGGCGGCCAGTGTGATTCACTCTCATGCCAACAGCCATAGCTACACGACAGCACCGTTATAGGGATACAACATCTACCAAGCATGTCATGTGCAACATAACAATATTTATTTATTGGGAGTTATACAGATGAGATCATTAATTTGTTGCCAACAACTTTAAACTTTGCTATGTCAGCATTCATGCATATACCAAGATATAATTAAACTTGATCATGATTAAGAACCAAGGATAAACCGAATCAAGCATGTTTTCTGGAAGATGGACAAGCAGGCCAATAGACAACAAAGTCTCAGGAAAAATGCTATCAATGTTACACAAAAGTCAGGATAAATAACTCGGCATTCCTATGTCACTAGGCCATAACCCAGAAGTTGCTAACAAGGATTTTTAATGTAATCAATATTCAATATACCTTCAATTGGATCCTACTACCACAAGAGAGTTGCCATTGTGTTCTAAGAATAGTTTTGAAAGGTGGAAACATTTATCAGAACTTCGTGCCACTAAGATTATGGAAATCCCAGGACCATACATGTTAATGACTCATCATCAAATCAAATATTTTACTCAATGTAAAGTGGAGTAGAATGCAGTGCAAACTGGTTAAATAATTTGAAATCCCTGCAATAAATAACACAACTTTAGTAGTGAATGTCAAACATGTTATGGTTACTGACACAAAACCGCATGAAAAGTCAACCTTGGCATTGTTTCAACATGTGATCTTTCTTGTCATGTTTTGACATTGATTCCACTACGCTTCCTTTTGGTAGATTTCGTGGAAGTAATTGTAGTTTCAGACACCATGAGTTTTTGAGCAGACAGCTGGCCAATGAAGAGAACACTCTGTGCCCAACCAGCATAGTTCCCAAACTTAGCAACAAATGCATCGGCAACAGCAACACTAAGTTTTGGGGTTAAGCTCTTGCCAGCTAGCTCTGGCATCAGATATTGTGTAGCGACCTGCATTAAACCCATATAGGCCGGACTTAAAAACAAAACACAATTATGTGTAGGTTATATAAAACTCATGTGAAAAATCCTCCTTCACAGGACTTCCCATCAACATTAATTGTTTTTGTGTCTAGAGAGTAAAGTCAGTTGTGAATACATTGAATACAATTTCCCATTCAAATGATGAAAGTCTTACCCTCACTCAACTTAAAAAAGAAAAGGGCAAACCTTGTAATGAAGAGCTTATGGTTCAATAAAAATTGAAAGTTAATATGATCAGGGTAGAATGTGCAAAACAGGTTCCCATTCAAATAGTAAGAACGTGCAAAATGGTAGAGAGGTAGAACTGACATGTTAGTTAATTAATTTTTATAACAACATTAATACAACAACTTTTCATACCTTCCAGACATGTGTGTCGACAGGAATAGCATGGTTCTGATCGAGTGAGAACAGAGCAACACAGGCTGCAACTTTTGGCCCAACACCTGGAAGGGTGCAAAGAGCCTCAATCACCTCCGGGAGTTCCCTTGTACGCAATGAGGCAAGCCATTTCTCGCCCCCACCAGGCTTGGCCTGCAATATTTTAGCAGTGCCGACGACGTACTTTGCCCTGTTCATTTATTAGCACATAGCATTTGCTCAAATCAGAGTGCTATTGACTATCTCCAATGTGGTATATACGAGATGATAGAACCGGGTTATGATTCAAGCAATCCAAACAAGTATTGCGCCTGATTCAAAAGGTTATTTTCCCAAAGCTGATACCTCATCACACAAATGTGAAGTTGAGATTCTCTACATATTCATAACAGAAACAGTAGGGGTAAGAACATCGTTTTATCATCTACGGGCATTTAGTCACAACCATTATGTCTGAATTATAATTAACACAAGAGCTAGATCCTATAAATGCAAAATGGGTTAATTGGCAATACAAAGTAAACATCAATATGAACCTTTCGATGCTTCAACCAACACTACAACATAAGTAACAATGTGTAGAAGAAAATCCTTTGTGAACTGACCTGTACCCGAACCCTGCCTCGCGAAGCTCTTGCTCCGACACGCGCGCGAGCCGCTCGATTGTGGGGAACTGGTGGAATTGGAATCCTCCAACCTCGCCGAGCCGCTCCCCGTAGCTGGCCAGCGCCCACACCATCTTCTCGATCCGCGCGATGTTGTTGTTGGAGGAGCAGAGGAACTGGAACACGCACTCGACGGGGTCCTGCCTGAGCACCCGGGCGCCGCCGCCCCGAGCCGCGCGGCGACCTCCGCGAACCGCGCGTCCGCGGCGGCGAACTGGCGCCAGAGGTCGGCGAGCGGGACGGCGGCGTTGAGGTAGTCGGAGAGCGCGGTGCGGGCCGCGGGGACGGAGGAGGAGCTGCCGTTGTGGAGGAGGAAGGCGAGGCGGCCGTCGGAGGGAAGGTGGGAGAGGGAGACGAGGTGAGGCCCCACGGCGCCGGTGAAGCGGAGCGGGAGGCGGACGTGCGGCGCCAGAGGAAGGTCTGCCCGGTGGGGAGGGTGAGGGAAGGGATAGGTCGGCGGCGGAGAGAGGCAGGGGGTGCCAGTCCCCGTCCTCCTCGACGGCGGCGGCGGCGGCGACGAGGGGGAGGCGGCGGCGGGCGGGAGGAGGGCGGCGGTCGGGGGCCTCGGATTTGGGGGTGTCCACGGGCGGGGTTGGCGGTGGTGTTGTGGTGGTGGAAGAGAGGAGGGGAGGGGAGGGTGGGAGCGGCGGCCGGACGCGGCGGCGGCGGCGAGGTGGCATCGCGGCGGCGGCGGCAACGGTCGGAAGGGAGGTGAGCGTGGGAGAAGCGGGACACGCATCAGGCACGAAGGCGGAAACGCAATATTACGCTTTCTCTCCACTGAAGTTCTGAGATGACCTGAAAATTCTGCAATTTATCAGCCTCCGTTCTGTACGACGGTACGCAATTATTTTCATCCGAATTCAAATTATCTCATGAACAAATTCAAAAATGATAAAACTCAAACCGTTTTAAGCAGCTACTACTAATCATCACTGAAACATACCGAACACAAGGAGAGTAGTGACAAAAGATGAAGATGAAGATGAAGATGAAGGATGCGTTCGTAACAACGGTTGGAAGCGGCTAATTAGTCGCATGTAAAAACATGATTAGTATATAATTAATTAAGTATTAATATATAAAAATCAATAAATAAATTTATTAGATTTTTAAGCAAAATATAAAATTTTTATACGAAATACATCATTTATCAGTCTAAAAGACGTGCTAATGAAAAATGAAAAATGGATGATTTAAGAACATACCTGAATGAAGTAAACATACAATTAATTGCTAGAACAGGATAACAAGAAGCCTCCACTTTCAAGAGCTGAAAATTGCCATGTAGTCAGAGAAAACGATAGCCATGCATACCATCCATCATAAATCTTAGAGAATCATATTACAATTTGCAACAAAGTAGATTGATCAAATAGCAAGTACAAGAATATCAGTACCAATACGCACCAGAATCGTGTACAAAATGCAAATATGTTTGACAACCACGCAAGTAACACCAACGAAATAGAAATGACAGAAATCATCATTCAAGTGATGCTTTATAGTATTGACATTCTACAGGTGAAGATCAACAAGTCCAATAGAGTGCTCCAACTATGGCCTACCTATGGTGTGAAGTGCCAATTTCTTGTGAGGAAACAACTCTGAGCAACAGGAGAGACAACAATTTTCTGACAATTCACTATACTTTCCTTGGCCATGGAGAGGGACAAAAGGAAATCACCAGGTTGACGTCCCATGAACAGCTCAAAGACGAGCACTCCAAAGCAATAAACATCACATCTCTCTGTCGCCCTTGCTATGTATGTTGTTGGAGAATTAGACAATTGTTTAATTAAATTTTGAATTAAAATTATCAAAGCTATGAACTAGCATGAACAAATCTATCACACTAGCACATATCAAAATAATAGTTATGATCACAATATTCAGAGATACGTACCAAACGTTCGTAGACTTAGGGATCATAATAACTCGCCGTGGACGTAGCCGACGAAGATGTTCACGTCGAGCCGATGCAGCAAGAAGACGCGCCAGATTGAGTTGAGCAGTCCCGCAAAGCGCTTCCCCAAAACCTTATTCATCATCTTCTGGTGTAGGATCGTAAGGACGACGGCCGGAGACACTGCTCTTCGATCGCAGTGTACGCGGTGGTGGAATAGGACGGACTACGGTGGCGCCTAGCAACGTGCGGCGAATATATATAGCCGGATGAGGCATCACCCGTAGTGGATACGGTTAGGACTCTGTTGCGTATCCGGTTAGGATTATCCAACAGAAACCAACTCGTATCCGATTAGGACTCTCCAAAAATTCGCCTGAGAACAATTATTAATTTGTCCAAAAAATAAAGGCACGTGAATCGCGGCCCCGGCCCCAGCACCAGCCCCAGCGCGGCGCGACAAGCGAGCACGCGCGTGGTTTTCTCTCTTCCTCTCCCTCGTCCATAGCTTTGGGAGGAAGAGAGAAATCCCACTATATAAGTTGGACAAACTCACTCTAAACTAACAAGGTAAAACTAAAATTTCCCATCTTGCCATACCATACATTGGTCTTATTGGGCTTTTGAGATTTATTTCAGGAATTAATTGAAAAACTCTTGGGCTAGGCACATTAGTTCCAACAATCCCCCACCAGATCTCAAATGTCCATTTAGAGATTTGTCTGTTTCTCACTACTGTTTGATATACTAGTGTTTCAGCAAGGACTGTTAAGTTGAACTCTTGCCTAGAGCTTCAAGCTACACTGATCCACAACTTGAGCAATGGACCTTGAATTGCAAGTTTTGTGCGAACGAGCTTTACTTAAAGTCATCACTAGTACTAGACCGCCAGTAGTCTACCCCGTGGGTGGAGCATATCTGTCGTACTCCTAGGTCTTTTTATGAGTTTACTAGAGAACACCCACTTCTCATAGACTATGACGTTAGACAGTCAGACTCATATAGGTGTGATCTTTCAAGAATGTTCTATAGGACAACATCTTTGCTTTTCCAAGCAGATAAAACACATTAAGGCATGTTGCCAACTTGCCTTACAGTTTTTCGAGAGCTTCACATCATAGAGAATGATAGAAAACATAGCTCTCCTCGTTAACCAATAGCTAGTTTTTCCCATGTCCTAATTCACGGGATCTCTGATCGCATAGGTTGGGTTACCACTATGTTAACTTATATGGGTCTCAATATCATCTCACTCGATGCACTATCTATCATATTTCGTGATAGCCCTTTGGTAAAGGAATCTGTCAGGTTTTTGTCTGTTTAAATATAAGTCACACTTATCACTCCAGAGTTTTTCAACTTCCGACATACTTCAAACGTCTCTTAACGTGTCTTGATGACTTCGCATTATCCTTAGCATTGTTTACTTTAACTATCGCAGTTTGATTGTCACAATTCATCAGGATTACGGTTGTTATTCAACTTTTTAGGAGTTTGGTACATTGCAATTTAAAAGATGGCAACTTTTTAGGAGTTTGTTACAATGCAATTTAAAAGATGGCTAATAGTGAAACTTTATATATGGCTGCCCTTATAATTATTTTATATAAATTAAGGCATTATTTTGTAAAGCAATTGATTAGGTACTATATCATTACTTTAGGCCACACATGTGTGCATTTTTTAACCAATATATGGCTTTTTGCTGATTATGTATTTTGGTCATTTTCAGGTGGTTGGTAAGTATGTTTATATTCCACTTAGATTTTACACTATATATGCCATATTTTTTTAGGTGTGGTTCACTACGTGTATTTTAGAGACTTAAGTATATTTGTTTTTATAATGTACACATAGAAGAAACCCAGTATCCTTTGTTTCGCTGTTGTATGACCTTTAATGGAGATGGTTAATGCAATGTGATTTAATATGAGATGGTAAAACAATGTGCTTTAATTGCTTATAACCTAGCTTTTTATATAAAAGTGTTTTTATATAAAAGTAGGGAACTGTTTGGTTTATTATAAATATAGTCGGCTAAATGTTGTAATATTGCATTTATATAGTCATATATATATATGCATTTGTTTTAGACCTACATCATTGGCTTAGAGTTATATATAATATTTTGGTCATTTAATCGGCAGATGGTAAATCCATTTTTAGTATTATTTACTCGGATTTAACATAAATATGATGTAATTTTGATAAAACCACTCGGTTGGTTAGATTGTTTATTCCTTGACTATATGCTCTAAACACATAGTAGGAGGCCACACTTAATTAGATGTGTCTAGTCGTTGCACTGGGTAACTTTTCAGCCTTTTACAGCCTTATGATCTGGTAAAAGCACTCGGGAGGCCATGACAAAGGTAATTGAAGCACTCGGCTTTGGATTGATTCGATTTAAGCGAAGGTTATCTTTTTGACTACGAAGATCTCAGGGGCTACTGTGAAAATTATGGGTACCATATACCCACACGGCTGAAATATCCGACTGAATATAGAGGATAGATGATGTATATGGAATAGGTAACAGATTATGTCTTCAGTACTACATTTTCTTATGTATTACGAAAACAACCCAAAGTCCTGGTTCGACAATATTGTAGATTAAATTCAGAAAAACCGATACCAAGTTTGGTTAGGTTCTTATTCTTGTAATCTTGTCTCCCAACCTATATAAGGGAGGCAAGAGGCCCTCCAAGAACGCATCGACAACTCAATCTCTAGATCAATATAATACTCGACAGATCTAATCCCTGAAACAGAAATAGGCTATTACATCTTTTCAACAGAAACTGAACATGTCTAAACCTTTATCTCATAACTTATCTACTTTAGCTCTCGTATACCATTCTTTTTATTATTGCCGATTTTCGCAATCGACAGAGTAATATATGGGGTTTCTTCATTGTTTCCCTCTTTAATCTAGACAATGCAGTCATGAGCCATGCCAACTAGATAATGTCATAATGTGACATTTCTCTCCGAAGATATTTCTCTAGAGGATTTACTCAAGAAGTTCAGGAAGTACTGGAATCCATTCAGATGCTCAATTATCTCATCCTTTACCTCAATTTATTTACGGAATAATGACTCGAAACATGGAGAAAAAATAAAAACAGTCAAATCTTAGCACAGGCGGACCAACTCAACAATCATCAGAGGTCATCAGACCATCGCCTCTCAGCTCCCGAGCAGAGACGTCAAGAACGCCAGCCCTCCGATCAAGAGCATAATGTTGAGGAAGTAGTTGGACTGCAGAGGCTTGTCCGGGCTGCCTCCAAATCCCTCGTACTCCGCCCTGATCTTCTGCTTCATCGTGTCCGACAGCTCCTTCTGCAAGTCATTTCAAGATATCATGCTTTGATCCATCAAATCTAGGGCGCCGCCGAGAAGGCTTCGTGGAAGCAACGATTGCATTAGTGCATACCTTTCCGTAGGAGTATTTCGCAGCGACGAAGGGCTCTGGTTGCGGTGCTGCACCATTGTTGTCATCCGCTGGCGGTGCCGCTGCTGCTCCTACCGTTACTGGTACTGGCGTTGGTTCAGCTTCCTTCTTCTCCTCGACTGGTGCTGCTGCTGCTGGCGCTGGTGCTGGTTCAGGATCCTTCTCTTCGACGGCTGGTTCATCGTCCAGTGAAAATCCCTGCAGGAAAATCACATGCATCACTTCCTGATCGAAGGCTGGTAAAGTTGGACCCTGTATCCAACCTACAATTGCACCGGTTTCTACAAGTAGAACAGCTAAGAAAAGTTGCCATAGTAAACCCCATATCGTTGCATTGCAGAAGAAAGATTGATATGATGGCCTACTAGTTCACCACATATCCAATACACCTCAAACTCCCAGGGTTTGGACTACATTCGGTAAAGAGAAAAACTATCTGAAATATACTTCTGTCCTGAAGGTCCAATACTCCATCTTGCTGTCACATAAGTACATTACTGAATTCTCTAGAAAAAATTACATTACGGGAGATATCTACTCGATGTGGACGAGGAATCAAGGAGTCATGTTTTGAACTTGCAAAAAAGAGGAAGTAAATCTGGCATGTTCTAATAAAAGAACTTAAGAGCTTAAATGTCTTGTGTATTGGTTATGACTGTTTAGGCACAATTGGCTGCCAGGAGATCAAAATGAAAAAAGATGGAAGTGCTCACCTCAGGTGGATCAAACTTTGCACCGAGGTCGCTCAGTTTAGCATGAGCTTCAGCGTAGTCTTTAAAGAATGCCTCCTGATCCTCTGCATATTTTTCGGCATATACCTGCATGTGTTGCAGAATTTTCAGACAGTGACCTATGAGCTATTCAAGCCACAAATTGAGCACAACCAAATAACCTTGAAGGACGGATCCTCAAATAATGCAGCATCTGTGGGTAGCACTAGAAGATCCTGGTCCCTTTGCTCTTTTATGTCCTGAAACATTATCATCAGCCGAATCATCACAAATTCAAATGAAAAAAATAAATTTGTAAACCATGACAAAATGCTAACGCACCTTGAAGTAACTGTTATCAAACTTCAACCATTCAACTGTCCATGATTGCCCTCCAGGTTCACCAGGCCCATCCTTCTGTACACCACAATAATAGGAGCCACCTTTATTTATCAGTCTGAAAACTGAAACTAATGTGATTTGCTATTATGCTGGTGTGATTAAGTAAGAATGCACGGAGAAGTTAATCTTAATTTCTCCACAGAGAAGTATCAGGGCTTAGAGAATAGCAAGGTAACAAGCTATGAAGTTCTTAGCATCCTGACTTTTTCAAAAAATAGTTCTTAGCATCCTGATTCTATTGTACCATTATATTCATGGTTTTCACCTTTGCCTGCATGTGTCAAAAAATGTCATGTATGCTGTACCCAGAATGTAGAACAATGAAGGGCTGGCCATGCCTAGAACTTCCTACTGAAAGTAACTTATGTTCCCTGTTGAGTCTAACCAAAATGGCCAAGAAAACATACAGTATATTTTGTTTCTGGCTTTCCCCAGCCACTCCTGTCTGGTCTTGATCTTCCAAGTGTGTGTGCTCCAGATAATGCAACAATTTCCTGCAGAAGTAGTCCAAAAGAAATGGTTATACAACATGAATGAAGAACAAATAGCAGACAGGTAACATTTTTTTTGCATCCTCCACACCTTGTCATCAAGGCCCATTCTGTAGAATACCTCCCTAAGGTGATCCGCGGGTACACGTGGACCAGCATCTGGGGGGTACATGGACATTTATCAGCACCAGAAGGTCACTCTCTCTGATAAGCTCAATTCATAAGTTCAAACATTGATCAAAAACAAAATGAAGAACTTATTGGAAACACCGACCAGGAAGCCTCCCCTCTGGTGGGCACTGCTCAGCTGCTGTGACATCAACCCGTCCATATTTCATCGGAATTTTCGGCCCACCAGCTTCCTGCAAGAAAATTTTCTGAAAATATGAGTACATAGACTACCGATCGTCCGAATTGATCCAGCAAGTCACTAGAGCAGAGAGAAGAAGAGTGAGACCTCAATTGCTGTAGCACTTGCCAACTGGAACAGATCAGCATAGGTGATGCCGGGGTATTTGTCCTTGATTGGTTGGATGAGCTTTAGAGCATTAGTCAGACCTATCAAAAGTCCAACCAAAACAGTACGATTATGAAAGGAAATCAGCACGTTTTCTCCACGAATCTCCCGAGTTCGAAATTGGACTGGCCAAACACGAGAAATCAAGTACCAGCATTGGCTCCATGGCTCAATTCGGCATCAAATCTCAAGCTTCCGTCGGCTCCGCCCCTCTGCGGCCACTCCTCGATGTTCTTGTCGTACGTACCAGAATCGTGCCACCCCAGACGGACCTGGACATGACAGCAGAATCGCAGGAGGCATTTCATCACCGTGCCCAATACGGATGCGAGAAGAGAAGGGAGGAGACGGCGCGTTCCGTACCATGATGGGGTGGCAGTAGGTGGTCTTGAGGATCTCCCTGATGTCCTCCCTGGCGCTCTTGAGCTGCGCCGCGTCGGACGCCGCCATGCACCGGACCACAGCCCGCGCCCCCGCGCCGGCGCGCCCGCTCCTCGTCGCAGCCTTCTGCAGGTGCCACACATCATCAGTCAGCCAGAACACCTCGATCCAACCCACCCCCAGAACACGAACCGAGGTAACTTTTGCGAACCTGCGGGAAGCGAGACGGGCGGGAGCGGAGGCGGAGGCCGCCGGCGCGGGTGGAGCAGCATGGGAAGGAGGCGGCGGCGGCGGCGGAGGCGGAGACGCGGGGGCGGGGGGAAGGGGACGGAGCTGGCGAGGGCGAGGCGGCCGGGAGGAGGGAGGCGGTGAGGCGCTCCGCCATGGCCGCGGCGGCGGCGGTGTCGATGCGATGTCGAGTCGCGACGCCGGGAGGGTTTTTTTGGAATTTTGGGGTTGGATGCCTGGATGGCGCGCGCGTGGCTGGCCGGCTGCGGCTTTGGCCTCCTCGCCTTTCGGTTGCCAGACACCGCCGAGTCGGAGATTGGCCGTGGGAGTGGGCGTGTGTGGCGCGGCGGGAAGCGGAGTCTAATCTGAGGCGCCCAATGGCGGGTGGACGCGTGGGAGGGTGTGTGGACCTCGGCTTCAAGATGAATATGATGGCTCTTTTCCTTGTTCTTCCTTCCCTCTACAAATATCATCGTGGACCGTTAAAAAAATATAATAAATTTCATAAAACTATATTATGTACTTACCTTGATTCAATTATTATAAAACTGCTTAAAGAGATGTATCATAAAACTATAAATTTAATCACAATACTACAGATTTAATGATGAAATTATTAAAGAAATACAAATTTTAAAATTTATATCCAAAGTACTATTAAGATTACAAAAGTTTTAGTTTTGTGATAAAATAATGTTAAAATCTGTAGTTTGTGATAGATTGGTCAAAGTAACTGTAGTTGTAGTTTTATGAAATTTACTTAAAAATATATCATCCTCGATTCAAATATGTTGTTTGGATTGAAACATGAGTGGCAATTTATTTGTCCTAATTTTTATTTTACTTTGTGTTTTTTTAAAAAATTGTCAAGTCCTATTTCCGCAATTTTGGGACAAGTTTGCATTTTTACAAGATATGTTAAAATTTGGCTACAATTTATTCAAATTTAAATTTTGTAAGACGGTTCAAGATATAATAATATGCTTATCTGTAGCGCTTATTAGCAAACAATTATGAATAAAACTTTTATATATGTCCTTAGCAACTCAAAAGCAAGCTCTGTAAAATAAATTATGATAAAACTAAAAAATTAAATTTAAAATTAAATTTTGGCTTATAAGTATAAACAAAGCAAAGGATTGGCTTTCATTACATATACATATATACATATAATATTACATAGGTCAGAGTGAGCGAAAGCAAAAAGTTAATTGAATCCATGCCATTAAACTTATCAATTTGAAAAAAAAAATTATTATTCACAATATCTTTGGTGTCATTGAATTTTACAAAATTAAAACCGTTTCATCGTTGTCACCTTTTCCATCTCCTCCCCGTTTTTCTTCCTTCCCTCCCTACGGCCAAGCATCCCTTCTCTCCCCTGCGACTGCGTCGGCGGCCTCGTAGTGATGAGCGGCATCCCTGAGCTCGGACCAGATTCGTGTAGTGGCTATGGTGTCGCCGGCGGCGGAATTTAGGGTGATCGCGGCCTCTCGAGCCTCCCGCCCTCCACCAAACAAAAGCACAAGAATGTAAGAAACATCTTATGAGATTATGGCAATCAGTATCTACATGGCAAGCTTATCCGACCGGAGGTAGGGATAGATTGCGCCCGCTATATCTCGTAAACCAAACATAACTTGGGTGTTACGATTGCCGACGAGATAAGGCAATCGGCCTATAGTTACGGTTTGGTAAGATTGAGGAAACCGACTTAGAATAAGATATGATTTCCGATCCAGTAAACCCACCTCCCGAGGCTATATAAGGGGTAAGGGTGTCCCTTGAAGGATATGAGATGTTTTATGAGCCCTTAGCTTTCAACTTCGATCACGAGATCAATAAAGACACTCGCGGATCGAATCCACCGAAACAGAGTAGGGTATTACCTCACGAGAGGGCTCGAACCTGTCTAAATCTTCTTTTTCTCACCCATTGTGCTTGGCGATCTCGACCGCGACCCGTAGATTATATTGCCGAAACCAAGTTTCGACAGCTGGCGCGCAGTAGGGGACCGCGCATCGAGACTTCTTCAACAATCTCGCCGACAAGCGTGATGGGATCTCCTTCAGATTCGGCGACTTCGCCGCCAACTTCTCCAATGACTCCTCCTTCGACTCCTGATTCAAACCACGGAAGGAAAGACCCTCTCGCGCCGCCTCCCTAATAGCGCCAAGATCTTCGACGACATCCTCAAGATCAAGATGCAACCGCTCACTCCAACGAAGGATTTCACTCTAGCACCGTTCGGATTGCCGAACACCACCGAAATCTGCACCGATCTTCTCGTCTCCCCAACGGAGACGATCTACTCTGACGAAGACCTCTCGGCACAGCTTGGGTTACCAAACGTCGCCGAGATCTATGGCAAACTCCTCCCCCAGTCGAGGTTGACCCACTGAGGAATCCACATCCCCAAGCTCGACTCAACCGGAACGATCCGCACCGGTTACCCAGATCGAGGAGGTTGCCGTCATTCTCCCCATTCTGCTCATGCTCATCTTCTGAGCTCAATCAATACTCGCCCGCTCGGCTTCGACGACCTCTATGGTATCCCTCGATGAAGCCGACGACTCCGACCGCCGCAAGGACTACGAGCCGAAGTGCTTGATGTCCTCATGGCCGAGCCGACGAGTCCGACTCAGCCATGGCTAGGAGGCTTGTCAAGAAGAGCGAGCCAAGATTGAGCAGAGCGCAAGATGGCCGAAGAGGAGAAGAAACGCAGGAAGAGGCCGACAAGAGGAAGCAAGATCTACGCGCAATGGACGATCCGCTCAGAGGCCATTCTTCAAACGCGGGTCCGCAACGCCAACATCTTCCGGACGCCACAGCAGTAACGCCGTTGCCGCACTCACACTCCCTCGGACACCGTCATCGAGACGCACCCGCCGACGTGACCCCAATACTCGACAAGATCAAGACCATCGTCGCAGCCTACGCCCAATGGCCATCCCACCACCTCGGCTCAAAGGCCGACCGAGTCCGTGGCTGAAACACCCGACAAAGTCGACTCCCGCCTCTAAGGTCAGAGACTATAAGAGGCCCGAGCCGACGGCTGACGACAAGGCCAAGAAGCCCACGCCGCGAGTCCACACTGTAAGTACCAAGATCAAACCGACTCTCGCGACCAACAACACGGACGTCCACTCCGTCCACCACCGCATCCGCCGCAACAATGCCCAGCATTATCCAACCAAGAACCCGAAGACTCCCGCCGAGTGATCTCGGGAAGTCCTCGATCGCCGCTACTCAGAGCGAGACCGACGCACCCGGAAGACGTGGAGGGGATCACCCGAGCAGCCGGCGACGATCGAGTGCCGCCTTCACTGGAGCTTCGCGAGTGCACCGGCCGAGTGGATTCAAGCCCACAGAATAGAAAGGTACGACGGCAAGACCGACCCCAGTCGTGGCTCACCGTGTACACTCTCGCTATCCGCGCAGCAGGTGGCGAGCAAGAAGGCCATGGCCAATTATCTTCCTGGCCCTCGCTAACTCGCCGAAACCGGCTCACGAGCCCGCCAAGAGGCTCAATCGGCTCGTGGAGCGAGCCGAGAGACCACTTCATCGCCAATTTCCTGTGGCACCTTCGAGAGGCCCTAAGCACGCACTTCGATCTATACAACGTCATCCGTAAGCCTGACGAGCCTCGAAGGATTACATCCGCCGTTTCTCCGAGAAGCGCAACAAGATCCCCAACATCACCGATGACATCATCATCGCCGCCTTCCGTAAGGAGTCCGTGATGAGCCGTTAATCGGGAAGTTCGGCGCAAACCACCGAAGACGGTGAAACAGATGTTCGAGACGGCGAACTCCTACGCCAAATCCAACGACGCCATCAAGGCTGCCGTCAAGACCGGCCCGACAGAGGGAAGACAAGCAAGTGAGGAAGCCTAATCCTAAGAAGGATAACGGCAATAGCAACAACCAGCCCAAAAAGATCGCAAGCGCCGATCCGAGGACCTAGTAGCCGCGACCTCCAACACTCAACGTCGCCCCGAGTCGCCGCCACGACGCTATCATGAACGCCCAATGCACTCATCATCCCAATCATAAGCACGCTGCTAAGGACTCGCTTTATCTACAAATGCCGCTGAAAGCAAGACGCGGCAGCTCAACAAGAAGCCGATCGATGAGGCTGGTCCATCGTGCGCCAAGAAAGACAACGCGCCGAAAATGCCGAACCTTTCCAAGACCCCGTGGGAGAGCTCAATCACATCTTCTCGATGGCCGCTAGCCTATGAATCCAAGAGGAAACAAGCTAACCGACCGAGAGGTCAACGCGGCCCAACCCGAAGTCCTCAAGATTCGCGATGGTCTAAGTGGCCATCACTTTGACCGCTCGGATCACCCCGACCGAGTGGTTCACCCGGGCGCTATCCACTCGCCCCGGACCCCGTGGTCCGCAACATCGCCAAGCGCGTCCTCATCGATGGGGCACGCCTCAACATCCTCTTCGTCAAGACCATGGATGAGATGCATCCCGAGGGCTGAATTGAAGGCAAGCTCGTCCCCTTCCACAGTCATCCCTGGCTATCATCTACACCACTCTGCACATCTCCTCCCCGTCACCTTCGAGGCTCGAGAGAACTTCCGAACGGAGAACATCACTTTTGAAGTAGTCGACTTCAAATAGCATACCATGCCATCATCTAAGGCCCGCACTTGCCAAATTTATGGCGATCCCACATTATACCTACCTCTGCATGAAGATGCCAGCCCCAACGGCCATCACTCTTCAGCCGATGTGAAGCAAGCCTTCACCCGTGATAAGGAGAGCCGACATGGCCCAATCTCGTGAGAGATTGCGCACAAAGAAGAAGTCCAATTACCGCATCGACTTCGGCAGGGCGAAGTCCCCGCAAGAAGATGGCCAACCTGGATCCGGCGACGCCAAGACCAAGAAGATCTCCTTGATCCATCTGGATCCCTCGAAACCGCCGTAATCGGCCGAACTAGATCCCAATAGGAAAGCGCGCTCGTCACCTTCCTCCAAAATAATAAAGATGTTTTTGCTTGGAAACAATCTGATATGCCCGGAATTCCTAGGGAGGTGATCGAGCACTCTTGCACGTCAAAGATGACGCCAAACCGATAAAACAACGACACGTAGATTCGCGTAGGACCGAAAAGACGCTATCAAGGAAAAGCTCACAAAACTCTTGGCCGCCGCCATCAAAGAAGTCCTTCATCCCGACCGGTTAGCCAACCCACCCCGGTCCGTAAGAAGACGGGGCAATGGCGCATGTGCGTTGACTATACCAACCTCAACAAAGCCTCGTCCCAAAGATCCATTCGGGCCGTCTCGCATCGACCAAGTCGTAGACTCAACACTGGCCGCCAACTCCTAAGTTTCTTGGATTGTTACTCTGCTATCACCGCATCGCCTTGAAAGAATCCGACCGCTCGAAGACATCATTCATCACGCCGCTTGGGGCCTACCGCTATATCACCATGCCTTTCGCCCGAAGAACGCCGGTGCCACATACCAACGCATGATCCGTAGATGCTTCCAGACGCAGATCGGCAAGAACATAGAAGCTTATGTCGACGACGTTGTCATCAAGACCAAGCGTAAAGAAGACCGATCGCCGACCTAGAAGAAACCTTTGCAAACATCCGGCCTTCGAATGAAGTTGAACCCTGAGAAGTGCACTTTCGGCATTCCATCGTGCAACCGCTCGGCTTCATGGTGTCACATCGTGGCATTGAAGCCAATCCGCAGAAAATCAACGCCATCTTGAGCATGAAGCCCCGAGTAACCAAGGACGTCCGTAAGCTCATCGGTGCATGGCGGCACTAAGCCGCTTCATCTCTCGACTCGCGAACGAGGCATGCTCTTCTTCTGATTGTTAGAGAAGATGCACGACTTCCAAGGGACCGTGAAGCCAACAAGGCCTTTGAAGACTTCAAAGAGTTCCTTACAACGCCGCCCGTCCCGGCCTCGCCTCGCCCCCAGAACCTCTCGCCAACAGACGCTTCAGCCACTCACCAAGTGGTTAGTACGGTCCTCGTGGTCGAGCGCGAAGAAGAAGGACGGGCTCGTAAGATTCAGAGGCCGATTTACTTTGTCGGCAAGTATTGGTGAGCCAAAATCCGCTACCTCGTATACAAAAATTGCTTTATGGTGTCCCGATAACCGCGAGGAAATTGGCACACTATTTTCGTGGTCACTCGGTCATCTGCCGTTACTCCTTTCCACTCGGCGATGTCATCCACAACCGAGAGGCGACCGGTGCATCGCTAAGTGGGCCTTAGAGTCGATTCCATTGGACTTGACTTTTAAGGCGAGGACGTCTATAAAATCACAAGCCCTAGCGGATTTCCCGGCCGAGTGGACTCGAGCAAAGAAGAGAACATACCTCAGGAAGACTTCCAACACCGGACCATGCACTTCGATGGATCCAAGAGGATCACCGGCTTGGGAGCAGGAGTTAGCCGATCTCCCGACCGGGAGAGGCTAAGATATGTCCTTCACCTCCACTTCTCCGCCTCACACAACGTTGCCGAGTACGAAGCCCCGCTACATGGACTCGCGCCGCAGCCACTCGAATACGTCGGCTCATTGTGAAAGGCGACTCCCACTGGTCGTCAACCAAGAAATGAAGGACTCGGTCCTGTCTAAACAACACCATGGAGGCTATCGCAAGAAGTCCGCAAACTTGAAGACAAATTTGACGGGCTCGAACTCTCACATGTCTTGAGACATAATAACGAAGCGCCCGATGAGTTGGCACAGCCGGTCCAAGCGCGAAGCTGCCCAACGATGTTTTTGTCGAGCACCTCTATGAGCCAACCATCACGCGCAAAGACAACTTCCAACGAACAAGCCGCAAACGAAGTCGCCATGACTCGATAGCCGACCGGAGGACGCCGCTCATCAAATTCTTAACTCAAGAAGAGCCGAAGACCGGATGAGGCGTAACGCGTCCGACGTCGTTGCCAAGCATATGTCATGGTTGACTCCAACTTATACAAGAGAAGCCCTCCGAATTCTAATGAGATGCATCACACCCGAGGAAGGGAGGCAGCTACTCCAAGACATCCACTGGCATAGTGAAGCCACGCGGCAAAGACGCACTCTGTGGGCAAAGCTTACGTACAAGGTTTCTCGCTTACCGCGGTCTCCGACGCGGACAAAGTCGCACGAACCCGTGAGGGCCGCCAATTTTTCGCCCGACGAGCCATGTCCCGCCCAGAGCTACAAACAATCCCACTATCCCGGCCGTTCGCGGTATGGGGCTTGGACATGGTCGGCCCTTTCAAAAAGCTCTAGGAGGATTTAGACACCTTTTCGTCGCAATCGATAAGTTTTTCAAGTGGATTGAAGCTGGCCGGTTGCCACAATTACCGCCGACAAGGCACGGGATTTCTTCCTCAACATCGTGCACCGCTTCAAGGCCCCAAACAGAATCATAACCGACAATGGGACTCAATTCACGGAGGCATCTTCAAGGAATTCGAAGACTTCGAATCAAGGTTTGCTATGCGCGCCGCGCACCCCAAATGCAATGGACAAGTTGAACGGGCCAACGGCATGGTCCTTCAAGGCATCAAGGCCCGCGTGTTCGATCGTCTAAGCCCTTACGCAGCAAGTGGGTCCAAGAGCTTCCCTCGGTCCTATGGTCTCTGCGACCACACCTGCCGGCACGGCCAAACTCCCTTCTTTTGGTCTACGGTGCGTAAGCCATGTTACCAAACGAGATGGAGTATGAATCCCTCCGAGTCCGTAGCTTCAACGATGAACACTACGACCCCGACCGAGTGGACGATTCACCCGACCGGAAGAGGCCCGTGAGGCGCCTCATCCAAGCCGGCCAAATATCTTCAAGGGCTCGACGATACCACAGCCGCAACGTTCGAGCACGAACTTTCATCGTTGGCGACCTGGTTCTACGCAAGATTCAAACCACCAAAGACCGTCACAAGTTATCCCCCTTATGGGAAGGACCATACATAATCGCCGAGGTGACTCGGCCCTGCGCATACCGACTAAAGCATGAAGACGGATCTATGGTGGAGAACTCCCTGAACATCGAGCATCTTCGACGATTTTATGCTTAACTTGACTAAAGTTTCATGTTTTCCTTGACTGCCAACCTCAAGCAAGATGACTTGTAGAGTTAGCAATGGGGTGTACATATGTCAATAAAGCATAAGTTCTCTTCATCAACTTCGTGCATGATTTGGTTTATCATTGTTTAATGTTCCTTGATTCGAGTTCAAGTGTTTAAGGATCGAGAGTTTTCTAATGACCCAATCGAGCCTAGGCTTGGTGACAATGTACAAAAATTACTTAAGAAATTTTCACACAAAAACTCGGATCAAGGCATTAACATAAATAAACTAAATATATCACAAGTCTCGTGTCGAGCATCACAATCATACGATATTTACAAGACAAATATTCATAAGACAAATCAAATCCGGAAGTTAGTCACTACATCAACGTAAATCTTCTTCGCCGACTCCCGTGCTTCGCTCGGCAGGTCCAAGGCTTGCTCATCCGAGGTCCCGTCGCCGGCCCTCTCCTACCGAGTTAATATCCACTCTGGGAGAGAGACTTGGTCTCAGGCGAGAGCCGACTGCTCCCATGTTAGCGGCCTCGGTAATGTTCACCAATACTGGTCGTGGGCCTCCGCAACTTGTCAAAGATTTCCAACGGCTCTAGCGAATCGTCCCGACTCCCGATGAAACAAAGGACAACAAGACGGCGTTGCTGCTTGGCGACCTCCTCCCTGACTTCTCTCGGCCCTTTGACCCGCCTCGAGCAAGACGTCATATTGAGCCCGGGTCTTGACTTTGTAAGCCGCCAAAGGTATCCGATCACGCAGAGCACTCTGAAATAAAAGCAACAAGAAAGAATGTTACTTCAAGAAGCTTACCTTCAAACTCGCCTCCTCGGCCTTGTCGAGGCCGACCGCTCCACTGACTGGAGCGAGTGCACCTCCGACGAATTCTCTACAAGCAAAGAAGATCATCAAGAACCGAGATCAACATGAGAATCATAAAGAAACTCTGAGAGATAAGCTTACTCCGATCCGATCCTCTGAGGTCGAGGTTCTCCTCCCGAGCGCCGCTATCTCCTCCTTAGGCCGCCTCCCTCGACGCAGCCTCCTCCCGAGTAGTCTTCTACTTCATCCGGATGTCTTCCAGGAGTTTAAGTAATGGACCAGCCTCTCCGCTCCAACTTGGCCATGGAGCGGCAATACTCCTTCTACACGCAAAATTCAAGGATTGACCGATCAAGAAAATGACGATACAAGACAAAGAGAAGATTTGGGCTTACATTGAGTAGCCGAGTCGCCTCGTTTAGGCCGTTGACAAGGGCATTCCTTTCTTCGCTCGCCTTGCTCGTCCAAGATGATGCCCCGCCTCTCGCCTTCCAAGTCTCGCCACTCGATCTTGATCGGAGGAACCTGTGTTTCGTAAGATCAGTAATCCGGGATTTCCTCCACCGTGGCCGGTAGACAGAAAACAAATGAAGACATGAAAATTCAAACTAAAGAGTAAAGACAAGACTATGATTCAAGACTTACCGCTTCAAGTGGCTACACTCTTGGGTAGAAAGCCCCTACTCGACCTCCTTCCTCCGGCTTTTGCCGACCGATCCCTCGCCGGGCCGATCGAGCCGCAGCCGAGGCTTCCTACCGCCGACCGGCTTCCACGGGACATCCCGGCTGGTGGTCTGGGGCTCTTTCCTGGACATCCCTCTTAGGAGGCGAGGTTTTCCGCCCTGAGCACTCTCACTCTAAGCTGCCGGGTCTTGGCTCTGGGCAGCTTGGATGTCTCAAGAGCAAGAGACTGGGCGTGCCCTCATCCTTCCCTAAGCAGATCTATGTCCGGGGCCTCCGCAACAACAAATACAACTCGGATAAAGACAAGGAAAGTTTTCGACGAAAAGTTCGGACTTCAGCCATAAAGTGTACCTAGACGACCTGGCGGATCTTTGGTGCCGCCTGGGTGATGGCTTTGGAGGGGGCGTCTCTGGCCTGGAGGAGCCGGGATGTCGTCGTCTCGAGTCATCAATGACGAGCCTCCTTTTGCTCGTCCGCTTGTTGGCGTCCTCACTGGGCCGCCCGCTCCCGACCGGATCGATTTGAATTTTTATCCCGCCACGGCTTTTGGCAGGGGCAAGCGCACGTCATCGTGAGGCACCTTGTACGGTTTGGAGACAACAAGCATTTTCCCGCAAGAGAAGTTTTCACAATATTAAGAGGCGTGACATCAAGGTTGCAAGATAATATGAGGCAAATAATCGCTTACCGGAGGAGGAGGCCGATGGATGTTAAAGGGAAGAACCTAAGTAATGAGGGCGCGTTCGACCGCAATTCCACGAGAAGATCTTATACATTCGAATCTTCGTGGATCTTGTAACTAAGTGATCTTGATCTTCCGACCGGGGTCCTTCCCGCTCGTACTCAAAGGTCGGCTTTGACCGCTCTTGATTGGAGCCGCCCAAGCACCGATGAAGTGCCGAGTGATCCGTTCACCGCGAAGACCTCTTTGCTTCATCGCTAGGATCTTCGCTAGCAATTTGTGGCCTCATCCCAATCTTGAGCTACCGGAACAAGTTGCTCCAAGTTTGCCCGAGGACAGGGAAGGCCGACAAAGGCCGGCAGCTTGGTTCGAGATTGCTGATATAGAACCAACCCGCGTGCCATCCCTTATTGGAAGACTTTAAGGGAAGAGAGAAATACTCCTTATGAGAGATCCGCGGAGTTGAAAACCCACCCCGCCAACGACGCATGGGTGGTCTTTATTCGGATACGGTTAAGATAAAACATGCGGCGAAACAGCTTGAAAATGGGGGAGGATGCCAAGGAACGCTTCACATACATGAATGAAAAGAACGATGTGAAGCATGGAGTTGGGGTTCGATGGTAGAGCGGAGACCATAGTAATCTAAAAGGCCCCAAAGAACTCAAGTGGGGAGGCCGAACCCGCAATAGAAAAAGAGGTGAATACAACGAGCTCACCAAGTTCGGAGATGGAAATCTTCACCCGCCGCCGGCGCCACCATGATCTCTTAGGAGGAAGCACGCCGTGCTTCACCATCTCCTTGAGGGTAGATTCCCTCACATCCGATGTGGCCCATTGGTCAAAAGGGATCCTCTTTTTCTCCGCCATGAGCGTGGTTTTGATGGGAAGTGGATCCGGGTCGAAAAGGATGGAGATTTGAGCAGGGGGTCTTGGGAGATTGGCGCGAAGCCGGTTTGTGGCAAGAAGCGAGCTCCTAGATGGATGGATTTGGGTGCGCGCGAGTCTAGGGTTCTTCGCAGTGAACCGATGAACAGTGGCTGCGAAAAGAGAAATTTTTTGGAAGATGAAGAGGCGGGGACTACCTCGAGCCTTTATAGAAAGATTCGAGGGTTGCGCTAGGTTTTCGTGATTGGGCCGAGCCCATGAGAGAATCTACGCCCGTATAAGGTGTGGCTCGACGCGTGTTCTTAGGGACTTAAGCGGATGAGCTTAAGTAGATTTGCCCCTGCAATATGCACGTGTCCGAATGCCCTATACCTTTGGAAATTCTTTCGAACCGCGCTTGCTTGACTTCATGAGAAGTCGGCACGATGCAACTTGGAAGGTGACCAACAGCTAAGCTTTTTATAGTTGCCTTGATGACAAGGGCGTTTGGTTTTTTATTTGATTAAGTGATTATATCAATGCTATTTTCCATCTTGGTGAAGATTTTTAATGATTTAGACCAAGATTATGGCAAGAGCTATTTAATAATTTGGTCGAGTTTTTCATACAATTGAAAACTCGTTTTCCCATGAGGGACGATTGAAATACTTGTTCAAATAACTCGAGCAGATCCACTCTGATGAGCATAAGCTTACCGAGTGCTTTCCACCCATGAGGGTTGATTGAATTATTTGTTCCGAGATGACTCTGTAAATTCACCTGGATGAGTATGAACTTGCCTGCAATGAGATTTTTATGATTGCTTTAGTGAGCTAAGTATTCATATGAGAATGATTTTTTATAGTTCTTGACTATATACTTAGTCCGTTTTTGACTAACCATATAGTCGGGGCTACATTTAATTAGGTGCATCAGAGATGCACCTAGATATTTATTTTTGAGAATTTTTAGATATTTTCCAGCCCTTCACGCCTTTGGAGCCACTTAGAAAGATTCAGCAGAGATGATGTAATCACTGGGCGCGTAAGCACTCTGGCTAAAAAGGTTTTTGGCGAGTTGTCTCACGACCTGAAAAGGACTCCTGGGGCTACCGTGAAGATTATGGCACCTGGTATCTACATAGCAAGCTTATTTGACTCGGAGGTAGGGATATATTGCGCCGCTTATCTCCGTAAACCAAACATAACTTGGGTGTTACGATTGCCGATAGAGATAAGGCATCTGCCTATAGTTATGGTTTGGTAAGATTGAGAAAACCGACTTAGAATAAGATATGGTTTTCGATCCAAACCCACATCCCGAGACTATATAAGTGGGGTAAGGGCGCCCTTACGGGATATGAGATGTTTTATGAGCCCTTAGCTTTCAACTTCGATCACGAGATCAATAAAGACACTCGACTGATCGAATCCACCGAAACAAAGAGTAGGGTATTACCTCACGAGAGGCCTCGAATCCGTCTAAATCTTCTTTCCTTCTCACCCATTGTGCTTGACGATCTCGATCGCGACCCCAGATTATATTGCCGAAACCAAGTTTCGACACATCCAAAAGTTCGATTTGCAGGAGCTTGAATCAAATCAACTCAAAACAGGCCATAGACATATTTTCTAGATCTAGAGATGGTTGAATCGAATAAAAAGAACAAGTCTCGATCTGCACTTGTAGAAGGACGGTTGTGCATGGGTGCCACTGCCATCATCGCTAGGCTCTCCATTCTGTCCGTCCATGGAGAAGAGCACGATCCACGAAGCAAAAATCCAGACCGTGACTGCTGCCGCTCCCGCCGGCTTGTGCCAGCTCCCGAGTGCCATACTGCCTGCTGCCTCATGGAAGCAATGCCTGCCAGCTTGCGGCGTCTCTCCGAGCGCCGCCTGCCTTGCCGCCGCCATCTCTGCATTGCTTGCAACCGCGCCGAGCCCTGGACTAAATTTACTCCGGCGACAAAGGGATGCTACGGCGGCGACGACCGTGACGGCGCTGCGGGCGGTCTCCATCTGCTTGACGAAGCTGCTGTGGCAGTACGTGGTGTGGGGCTCCCCGACGCGGCGTGCTCGCCAACGTCTTTTTCTTTTCTTCTTTCGGTGGCGGTGGCGGATGCTATTGCTGGTGCCGTCGCCGCGCGCTCGACGCCCTGGATCCGAATGGAATGAAGTTTGGGGAGAAGATAACAGAAAAACGGGACGGCGATGACTTAATTTTAGAAAAATTTCATTGACACACAGCAGGTTTCACGAACGAATTGGTTTTACGACAAATTTTTATTGACAGATGTAATATAACTCAATATACTTTGTATAAAACTTTGCATAATTTTGAATCATTTAGATTTGCTTTAAGATTCGTGTAACACAAAAAAATCACCACGTATGTATATGTGAGGAGATTTAGTCTCGTTTTATGAAATCGATATGTAACCAACAAATTTTTAAAAGTTATATAGAAGATATATTATAGTTATTGCAATATAATTACATCGCAGTTATATCATATTTATAATTATCAATTTTTTAAAAAAATTAAAAAAATATATAGATGGCCTATTAATAATATTTTTTAAAAATCGATAAATTTGCATCCAAATTAACCAAAAGAAGAATTAACCCTCCGGTGCTTATCTTGGATGGGCCAAACAGTGGTGGTCCAATATTTGGGCTTGGGCCGAATACTTCTTCCAAACAGGTCCTTGGCGAGGTTAGCCAGCCACTCTGCCGGAATCTCCTCTTCTCCAGGAGCAGCGGAAACCACCCCGCCGTCGTCTCTGCTCGCCGCCTGCTCCTCCTCGCCGGAAGCTCCAACTCGAGGGCAAGCGGATTTGACCAAACCGAGGCTTCGCTCCTCCTCCTCCTCCTCCTCCTCCTCCTCCTCCTGCAGCAGCAGCAGCGAGCGGCGGTTCTAGGCCTAATCGGTGAGTCCTCCGCCACCCGCGGCGCCCCCCTAACCCCATATGCTGATGTTGCCGCCGCCGCGAGTCCGGTCTATCTATCGGCCGGCGAGCGGATTCTTGTTCCTCCTTCTTGTTGTTCCAGGCGCGCGCGCAGCTTGTCCCGCTGTTTTGCCTCGCGATCTTGTCCTGTGGTGCTCGCCTCTGTAAGTCTGTTTAGTAGGCTATTAGGCTCGAGTGAGTCGGTGCCCGCGCCACGCGCTCACAACCTGTTTGATGATATGCTTGCATGCACAAGAGCATCTCCAACAACAGATTCCCAAAAATCCATTCCCTATGTCCTCATTGGTCGTGCTTGCCTCGATGTGTGTTTAGTTTTAACTCTTCACTCCTTTGAATATTATTGTTTCAGATATGCTAGAAGTAATTGTGATTTGAATAAATTTGGGGTTTTTATGAACCCTTTGTACCATTAAAAAAAATCCGTGGTTACGTGCAAGTCATAATATGCGTGGTTTTCCCAAACTTTGACCATAATGGGGTTCTCCCAAATCTGCTTTTCAAAATTTTTTATTTCGAGCGGCTATTTTTCTCGTCTCTACATATTTGTTCTTCCTGATGGTTTTCTTCCTCTAGCACATCACAATGAGAAGCTTTTTTTTTCTCATGCAACAACTCTTGGATTCATCGTCATTGGATGATGATGATGAATTCATTCTGGCAGCAGCACTCATAGCACAACATCAATATGAGCTTGACAATGCACCACGCCGTGGTGGTTCTGTACGCAGGTTTGTGTTCAGGACATTTGTTTTATTCACTTTTGTTGTTGCTCGTTTACGACGGCTCATTCTTCTTCTATTGTCAAGTTTAGAATGAAGTATTGTCTGTATACATGTATATAGATATCTTATAATATAGTACCGATAATCACTGGTTCCACAAGCCTTCACAATTGGCACACAACATAGCAACTTCCAATCACTTCTCTTGAATACATTTCACAGAAAATTGCAGGTTCTTAAACTTATCCCCTTTTTAAAAGCAAAAATTACATTGTCTAAACAAAAGCTAACAGCTCATGCAAAAAACACATTACGAATGAATGTATCCTAGACAGGGTTTCTCTTATTGTTGGGGAGGGGGTTACCGCACCCCGGCGGTAAGCACGGTTACCGCGCGATAACCGCGGTAACCGTGGAAAACTGTGGCAAACCGTAAAATTTGTCAAAATTCAAATTATTTTTAAAATTTATTTGAATTTAACGGGGTTACCGTGGTTTTACCTTTACTGTATCCCCACGGTAAGCGCGGTTACCGGGTAACCGCATGGTTACGGGCGGTTTTGTAAACCCTGAAATTCCCAGAGCTAACAGATTGCAGGCATATATTTTTTTCCCACCTATCAGCTAACGGCAAAAATCACATTTTCCTTCTGTGCTTCATGTGTTTTTCCTCAAAGATCACATGCATATATTTCTTTTTCACAACATACGATACGAGAACAAATATATAGCAATCTGAAAGAATTGATCACTTGCCAATCCAAATGAATTCCCAAAAATAACTATAGGGAATTTGGTTTGGGTACCTGTTGGAGATGCTCTAAGAGGCTAATGGTGCAGCTTCTGACTTTAGAAGTAAGTAGTTTGAAGTTGTCTTCATGGATGGAGGCCAATGCGATATCCACTCGCAAACGGGGCAAATTTTATAATCAGCTTGACTGCTTGAGCTTGTCTCAGGTCTTTAGCAGTCCTTTTTTGGTTGTGCTACAGATAAGACAGGTTCTATTCAAACTTGTTTTCTACTAATATGAAGAACCTAAGTCCAATGCTTCAACAGATGCCCACCGGTTGGAGATGTTGAAAGCATTGATGTGTATATTATTTACAATCAGTATGGCAGTGCGTCACTTTAGTATGAGCACTACATGGAATCTGTAGGGCTGTTTTTTTTCTGGTGTTTTTATGTTTCCCTACTTAATTTGCTTTGTTTTCTAGCAATATAGGTGCTTTTTTTTTCTTTAATGGTTGAGTATGCGAAGACATGTTCCTTTCTAGTTAATGAAACTGACTACTGTCAGCCCATCTCTATGTAACAGCTCCATGATGAAAATAGCTTGGGGTAAGAATGCTAAGACGAATAAGCAGCCCTCAGTGGCACCATCTAAGCCAGGCCTACCTTTTGGGGTGGACAGTGACAATGATGAGGCAGAAAGGGAGGAAACAAGAGAGGTTACCGCAGACCGTCCTGGTACAAAGCCAACTGATACTGCTGAGTCCCTCCAGCACCTGGGGAACAAGCTAGCCGAGGTATCTCCTATTCTCCTTATCTATTTTACAATGTTAAGTTTATTTATTTTCTTATCTTTTTATTGAAGGACTCAATTGTTCATTGTTTCACTGTACGTACAACCAAAACAGTCAATGTGTCACAGACTCATAGTTCATGGGTATTAGATTGGCAATTATTGACACCCTTTTCATCTTAGAAACACAGAGGTAAAGCAAAAGTGAATTGGACAGTCCCAGGAATACACAAGATAGCCTTGAAGCCTCCTACCTTTTGCAATCCATATACTTCGGTTACTAGGACTATGATGCAATACTTCCGTCCTTTTCTGAGTGAAGAATTATGGTTCTCCATAGCCCATACTTCTATTCTTATAGAATATGCAAAATAATTATCTTGGAGACACAATTTGCACCTCAAAGGAACAGCTGGGGCTGGATTTCATTTTTCACATCAAATTTCTTTAACAGCATGTACTAGATTTTATTTGCACTTGGGGCTTGCAGGGTCACCTAATTATTCAGTACGCCATACATGTGCTTTTGCTAAACGATAATTAAAAAGCAAATGATGATTCTCTTATCATTATTTTTTTTAGGAAGGGAAGTACCATGAAGCACTTGGTAAGTGGGAGGCTGCACTTACCTTGATGCCCGATAATGCAATACTGCATGAACAGAAAGCTCAGATTCTACTTGAGCTGGGAGATGCATGGCGTGCACTGACAGCAGCAACCAGTATGTACGGTCTTGTTCAATTTACTTGCCCTTTTATTTATTGTAATGATAAACAACCTGCTAGGATGCCATGAGTTTGGATGGATTACCAATTTAGCATCGATTTCTAGTCAATCCATGTCTTTTTTCCTGTCAAAAGTGTGTTTTGGTGGTACTTTTAACAGGACGTTGTGAAATGCATAAAACATCTATAAATAGTAGGGCCCATTTGTTGAACCCTTTCAATCAAGGACAGAGAAGAATTACTGAATTCCATGCATAAAAAGGAAGAATAATCTTAATTTGTGAATGCGCAGTTGCCTATTTTGGCCACATGTGAAGTCTATATCAATATATGATCTGAGCAGCATATTTGTGTCATTTCCAAGTCTCCACTTCTGATAAATTAATTGCTCTATGTTGGGTATGCAGGGGCAACAGAATTGAATCCATTATGGCCTGAGGTTAGTAGGCATCCCCAGGACGAAAACACTACTCCTGGAGTATTACTTAATGTGTGAATCCGATCAGTTCTCAGCCCTTATATTTATCAGTAGCATGAATGAGATATGGTCATATATGTTGACTTGCAGGGTTGGGTTACACTTGGCAGAGCACAGTTAAATTTTGGGGAGCCAGATTCAGCTATATTATCTTTTGACAAGGTGTTAGCAATCAAGGTATCCATTTTGCTTTGCAACCAACTGCCTGTCCTGATTACCATCCGTGCATTCGTTAGCTGCCATATATATTTCTAAAACAGGCTATCATATATAAGTATCTTATTTCCCTCGAAAAACAAGTATCTTACTTTTCCTATTTGTTTCCACAGCCTGACTGCGATGAAGCGAAGTCTGATCGTGAAACTGCAGCACGTCTGGTTAAGAAACGAGGGCAGCTACATTCATCAGGTCTGAGTGCCAACAAAAGACGATTCACAGTTGGAGAGAATGTAGACAAGCGTAAAGAGGAAGGCGAAAAGGAGAAACACGATTCGCAGATGGAGGATGTAGAGAAATGTAAAGAGGATGAAGAAAAAGAGAGATGATTCACAACTGGAGAATGTAGAGAAGTGTGAAGAGGATGAAGAAAAAGAGAATGATGCAGCGCCATGGTTGTCACTATAGCGTATGATGAACCTTTCACTGAACTTTACTGTCGGCCCAATTTGTTAGATCGAGGCATTATCTGAAGTAGAAATTTCGTAGGAAAACGTTTCAATTCCTACGTTTTAAGACAGGTCTAGATGTATATATATGTAAGCGGACAGAAACATTGAAATGTGCTGATCCTCCAGTTTAATCCAGTGCTTGTTTGGGTTTTGGCCTCTTGGGATGGGAAGGATGCCATACGCATTTAGATATAGATGGAGACTTGATGTTTGTGTTTTAGTTTGCTAAATGACTAAATAGCTAAATGGTTCGTGATAAATTACTGGAGAGTACAAATAAATGAATGAGTTAGTCATTGTAAAGTTGGAAAATGGATTGCAAACAGACTATCATATTGCCCGAGCGGGCGTTACAACAAGATTCTAATTAAAAAATTGTTATTAATATGTTATTACCATTTTTTAATTATGTATTTTTTAATTATGTATGTATTTATTATTAACATGTGAACTTTTTTAGCCTTACTTTGTTTTTTTCTTTCTAAAAAATAGAAAGAAGTTGATGAGAGTAGTTGACAGGTGAAACATCTAGCCTCACATGTTTTTTTTTTCATTTAAAAAAATTAGGAATTGATAGTAGAGTGGTGGGAGAACCGTCACCATTATTAGAAAGAAAACAATCATTTGTTCGAAAAGTGTGCGCATTTATCCGTATAAAATAATAGGAAACAGGGTAATTAACGATGGATGGTCAGGATTGCTTTCCATTCTTTTTACGATAGAAGCGGTCCGAAACGTATCATTTTTTTATTATTTTTATAGAATGGTAAAAAAATTATATTTATGAATTTAATTATTTAATGTCAACTTCAATCGATAGAAATTAGAAAAACTAAATGTTAAAAACAGTAACAGTCGATAAATATATTATTATTATATTAAAAGTAAATTTTCAGACAATAACTAAACAATTATTAGTAACATATTCCAGTTCGCTGCAACGATAATAAATAAAATTATCAAAAAACCTGTAACTCTGTGAGCACCATAACGTTACTTACGCATGAGCCCACATGTCATAGAGATGACACCTAGTGCGGATTGAGACAGGTTAGCACGTACACTATAGCGGCATGCCACGTTGGTAGAGGAATTAATCCGCTTGGTCGACACAACCGGGTCAAAACCTATTCGAGGTCAGGGCAAACTGGCCCCTTGTCTTACCCTTTGCTCTTTTGAAGCTTGACAGATTTTTGACCTGGGGTGCCGTTTCAATCGGACCAGATCACTACAGTGCGGCCAAACCAAAGTGGTGGACTTTGCAGTCTACCGACGCGGCATGCCACTACATTGCATCAGCCGATGTGTCATGCTGACATGTCCCTCCGTCCCTTGCCGTCGTGTCAGGTGCCGCCTTTTCGGCACATGGGACTCGTGTCAATAACTATGATGTAGTTTTCTGATGTTTTTTTATAATTGTAGCAAACTGTTAGGTCGCTAATGTTATAGCAACCTGATTGTTTAGTTTTTTACGGTTATCTGAAAATTACTTTTATATTAATTTTATGAAAATGGTATCGATATGATCGGAAAATTTTCCTTACCTCTTTCGGATATGCCGAAGAGGATTACTGTTTCTGGGCCTAAAATGGCCTTGGACATCTTATGAAGAACTGCACCCTAAAATGGGCTGAAAGGCCCAAACAAACCATAAGTAGGTCAGTTATAGATGGCCAGATGGACCGGCCCTTCTCGTGCCAGCCGGGGCACTCACGCACTGTAGCGTGACTGTGCACGACACGACACGTGAAGGGGTGGGCCGTGCCGGCACGCACATGAGTCGTGCCATTCCGTGCCGGCCCACGGGCATGGCCCGGTCGAGCGTGTCGTGCCTCGGCCGCTCCCCGAGCCCGTGGGTCGGCACGTCACGACACGATTCCTATGCGTGTCAACACAGGCACGACACGGCTCACGGGCCGGCACGGTGGGGCCAAGGACAGCGATGAGACCGGCGGCGACGGCGGAATGCCTGAGGGCGTGAGCCAAGCAATGGATGGTCGAGCGGCGCGATCGGCCAAAGCCGTCGAGGCGCAGCAGCTGATGGACGGGGCCTGGCGCGGGCGGCGCAATCGGGGTCGCGACACGGGCGGGTGGCGTCGGATGGGGATGGTTAGGGATGGTTAGGGTTAGGTTAGGGATGGTTCGGCTGAGGAGATCAATCATGAAATATATGATTTTACCAAAATACCCTTAAATATCCTTAGTGTATGTAACACAGTTACAAAACTACTCGTATAAAATAGTACTTTCGTGTTACCGGGCTAACCGGGCCAACCTCAGCCCATAGGCCATAGCCGAGCCTGTGCCGACACGGCACAACACGATCACCCTATGAGCCGTGCTTGGACCGAGGAGGCGGTACGTGGACCAGCACGGCACGGCTCGCTACAGGAATCATGCCTAACAGACCGTGTCGTAGCCGGGCCTGGGCCGTGCCGTGCGGCCTATGTGGCATTGTATAAGGTCAGAAGCATTCCGATTTGGGAATTCCACCTCCAACTTAGGATATTCGAACATTCCTCCACACTCGAGAGGGAGGAAGAGAATGTGGCGGAAGGGGAACAAACGGTTCGGCGGCGGCGGCGAGCCGGCGGCCAAGCGCCGGGCCGCCGGGGACGACGGGCCCTCCGAGAGCACAGACGACGATATCGTCGTCGCCCAGGTGCGACTCCCGCAATGCCCCCCCTACCGCTGATGCTGCCCTAATCCCCCGCACTCAAACCTCACTAAAACCCTAGCGCGGCGGGGGATTTTCATTTTCATTTTTTTGGTTGGTTTGGCCATAGATATCGAAGAACAGGAGGGTGGCGGTGCGGACCTGGAACGGCAAGGTCGTCGTCGACATCCGCGAGTTCTACGAGAAGGACGGCAAGACCCTCCCCGGCCGCAAAGGTAATATCACAGTGAAATCTTCATCTTCTCTGTCTTTCGTTGGTTGGTACCCTATGGATGTAAGTAGCACGGGATTTGCTTCTCCGCGTCCAAGATTCGTTAATTGTTTCAGGGGTATGTCACCTCTAGCTTTCGAGTAGATACTAGATAGTACTACCATGTGTCCATGTTCGCGAATGGTGATGTTGAATTGTTGGTGTCCTGTTTGAACGAATGCTTTACATACTCCCTCCATCCCCCAAAAAAAAAATAAATAAAATTCTGGGGATGAATTTGGACAAACATCTGTCCAAGATTCGTCCCTAGAAGTTGATTTATTCTAGGACGGAGGGTGTAGGAGATAATCTAGGCGGCAAAAAAAGTTAAGATTCGTTTCTTGAGCTAAATGTGGGATGCTGTTGAGACGAGTGGCTTCGTTAGCTTAGCTACCTTGTGCCCACTAACCTTTAGAACCAAATATGAATATCAGCGAAATGGCTGCTTTCCATTTTTGTGTTTGTCGGCATAATGATTCCTTGATGTATTATGTTCGAAGCTTGAGCTGGTTGTCATGTGCAAGTATAAATGAACTTGAAAGTCTGAAGAACCCATCGCAGGTTAACAATTGTAGGTAGAAAATTGTTGAGGGAGAATTTACCCCGTTCAATTGCATATGTCCTCAACAATATGGGTTTCTCTCATCTCATCACCTGTAATTTGAGACCATATACTTTGGGGGTTTATTGATAATACTCCTATCCCAAGTTGATAGTTATGAATGAGTTTTAGTCTGGTATTAGATTCCAAAGAGTGTAATGATAAGTTTGCAAACAGATATTTTGGGGCTTTCATATGCCTTTTCTAAACTCAGAACATGGGTTCCAATACTAAAATTGATTCCATATGGTAGATAACACAGATGGCATGATACCACGTAAAAGTGTGGATGAGCAGTGGTCTCTTGATTCAACTCCATATCTCCAGCAACCGGCGGTAATTTGCTCAAGATAAGCAATAGTTTCCCTGCTATTAATATTATGTTTTTTCCTTCTTTTCAGGTATACAACTCCCGATGGATCAGGTTAGTGTTTTTATTTATCCTATACACGCTCACTAAACTTGATTCCCTATCATTATCTGTTTGAATGCTGCATTGTGGATATCAAGCACCACTTAAGAAAAAATTCCTAACAAGCTTCACATGCTTAGATATCCTGAACTCATGAGGAGAGTTCTATGCAAGATTGGTGACAACTACCTATCTAATTCAGGAGAATGATCTCAAGTATATTTATATGCCAGATTTGCATATGCATACTGTTAAATTCTGACCTCTACCTGCACTGAAACACAAATACCTTATACCTGTAACAATTCTTATTGCTAGCCGTTACTTTTTGCATAGCAAAGATAGTTCATAACTATGGTGGCAACCATTGTGATCTTGGTTTCTGTAGTAGCAAGTTATCGGTTCCTCCCAATAAACGCTCACCTTCTTTTTAACATGTGCAGTGGAAGATACTGAGGGACAATATCAAAGCTATAGACGAGGCCATCAAGGAGAATGCGTGATCGGAGCTCATTCTCTTGTGATGCAAGTAGACTAAGCCTACATCTGTCTTTTATAACTCCGAGGAACATTGCACTTTTGGTACAGTAATCTGCATTACCCTGTCTAGTAATATCGAGTAATGTTTTAGTTTGATCATGTGCGGAAAATGTGGCCTTGTCTTGTGCCAAAGAAGCAGCTTGCAACTATGTGCTCTCCTCATTTTGTACGTTGGGTAAGGAGATCCATTTGTTAATGGTTGGTTGGTTTCTGCGTGTACTTATGTTTTACTTTAAATCTCTAATGCCGTCTTTGTATTTGCTTGTTAAATTGTGCCATGTCCGTGGGAATTTCACTATTTTTAGTGGAATGCGTCAGGTTCGAACGGGCCTGAAGAAGCTAAGGCGTAAAGTGATATTCAGACTGTATAACCTAGCCAATGCTCGGTGGGCCTAGTGTGCTATTTTGCTAAACTGACACGCTTAAAGCCCTAGCCAACCCTTTTTTTTTCAGTGTCTTCCTTTCTGTTTGTGGAGAGGTTACAAATGACTTAATTATTTGTTATAGTATTGGCATGCTCGTGCGTTATAACAGAACATATCTATATTATTAGGGATGAGTTAGGAGAATGAGGATAAAATATTGGATTCGATTTTTGTTTACCCAGAGCATAGGGACGCGTTGTGCGGTGGGAGAAGAAGATGAAGTTTGATTAATTTCTTATAATGTACTCTATTTTTCTTCGCTAATAAGCGCTATTCTGGCAAAACCGCTCCACACACCCATTGATTGTTAAGGAGGCGTATTCTCATCGATTAGGGCATGGGCATAAGGGCCTTTACGACTCAATCAATAATTCGATTCAATTTCAATTAAGGCATGGGCAACTCGATTCGTTTTCAATTAGGTCTTGATTAATGCATCTTTATTTACTTAATAGCGTAGGCATTTGTCCGCTCGCTTCCCCACCCTCGCTGCACGGAGTGTGTGCTTCATACGCCCTCCTTTCATTTTCACGAGCGTAACCATCCTTCCCGTAAACACCTAGAAACAAAATAATATGCTGTTTCTTCCGATAAACACATAGAAAAATAGAAAAATAAATAAGATCATGTTTGGGGAGCTTAAGATTCAAAATAGTGTTGTTAGTCCGTTTCTGAGAATATGAAAAAACTGAAAAACCCAATTTCTTACTTCTAATTTATTTTCTAGATTTTATAACTATAATTTATTAGAATCTGAAGAAGCTTTTTGACTCCAAAAGAAACTGCCAAATATGACCTAAGTAATATGTGTTTTCTCACTGGCTAACCTCGAAAGCCTCTGAAAAGTAGAAAAACTTACCGAGTAAGAGCCCCTTTATTAATAGAATTTAAATTCCGATAGATTTTTTCCTAAATGTTCATTCGATTTATAAAAAAAAATATAGAAAAATTACCAAGAGGTATAACCGGTAAACTTAGAATGTAGCACTTTGCTCCTATTATTGTTTCTTGTGTTTTTTATTTCTATAGGATGAAGAAGGATACCATTTCAATTCTGTTTTTTTTTTACCTACGAATCAGATAGAGCAAAAATATAATTTCTCACCGTCGAACTCGAAGCCTATTCCCACTCGTATAAGCCTGTAAAATGAATAAATGTAATTTGAAATGCACATGCATACTAACACATTTTGACACATTCTAATATTGTAATCTAAACATTAGTATTACTATTAAAAGGTGTCACATCACATTTTATTTTACATTAGCTTATTTTGAAAAAAAATAGAATCACAAACGCCTCTGGTAGGCATAGCCCCTTTAAAAAACAAAAAAAACGTCTAAAATGAAAAATGGTGAGGTTGGTGGGGACTGACCCTCACTGCGCTTTTCATCCTGGCCGTCCGTGCCTCGGTGGCGTGGTCAACCCGCGATGATTCCTGTTCGCTTTTACTCGGTCCTTCTCTTTGACCATTTCAGAACCTACTGCTACAGTGTTACTCCCTCGGTTACGTTTTCAGCTCCTTTTATTATTCTTTAAATAAATTTATTTTAAAGTGATCATAACATCATAATTTAATTTTTGAAAATAAAAAATAATTATATTAAAAATAAATAAATATTATATTAAAATTAGATAAAGTAAAAAATATTTGTATTAGGATTTGATAAAATAAAAATATTTTTTATATCAGTATGTGTAAAATAAATAAAAAAATAACTTATTTTGAGAGTTCTTCCTAAAATAAAATACAGTGAACTAGTAAAAGTACAGTGAACTTGTTCTCTTCACGTCACATCCCGTGGGAAAGATAAAATCAAAAAGAAACATCCCGTGGAAAAGAGGAAACGTTTCTTCACTCGTCGGGTGAATTGACTGACTGACATTTGGGTCAACGGTCAATGAGGTTGACTTCGCTGGCTGGCCCACCTGGTTTTGACTGGGCTGGCCCAGATCTTTGGCCTGAGACCCTTGATGCTCTCGGCCGTGTAAAATTAGGTATGGCTCTTGATGTTTTAAGTAGTAAACAGAGTCCATAAGACCGTGTGGTAATGTCCCGTTCGAATCTGCGTACGCCAAACAAAACATTTATTAACACATAACTAATTAAATTTTAATTATTTTTAATTTAAAATAAATTTATATAATATTTTAAAACAACTTCTTAAAAAAACTTTTACATAAAATATATTATATATTATTAGCAGTTTGAAAAAACCAATACATCTTTAAAATAATAATAGAACTAAGTAGCAAAAATAAGCGTATCAAGAGACACATGTCTTAGCTTTCGGTCGTTTGTTCTTTGTTTAGATTGGTGCTAAAATAAACCTTGCAGCAATGTCAAAATTTATACAAATTAGCAATATTAACATGATAGGATAGGTAATATTTAGTAACAAACTAAATTAAACATATAATTCTTAATTTTATCAAATAATGATATAATTTAAAATAACGTTAATCTAAAAACTCTTTTATTTCTTTTCAATTGCGGCCGGCAGTAGAGATACTCATGCAAGTGGACGATCACCTCATCCATATAAAAACCCGGCTAGAAGTTTACATTCCACCTATTACAAAATTTGAAAAAAAAAATAACTAGAATGGTGATTTTTTGATAATGAAATTAATTATGGCATTTGCTTTAAATAAGCCACGACCAATTATTATTACAAAGGTTGCAGCTCAAAGATTGCGACTTACAAAAATCACAGCTTAATTAAAAAAAATACATAGAACACCAACCAAAAATAGAGAACAATTTTCATCTATGGTTAGCGAGAAACTACGTGACTGTTATTTCACAACCATCCTACCACCTTTACTGATACTTTTAATGTATAGTGTCGGAGTCAAGGATAACGCTGGGTGCTATTAGATTAGTTAGATGCTAAGGGTCAACCAACGTACCGTATTAACTAGTTTGATCAGGAATTGATTTGTCTAACTTTGTGAGTAGGGGCTAGAAATTTGTTATTTCAGCATAGTTGTTTATGTGGTTTAAACTGTTGCTGTAAAAAAATCATAAAACCAGTTGGGATTAGAAAGAGTATACAACTCCGTTCACCGAGGACAGCTCTGGTGAGAGTACTCGTTTATTATCACATATAGATATAAGTTATTTTTAATGCTTTTAACTTATATTATGATATTCCTAAGCGTTCGCTTGGGGGCTTTTGTCTAATAATTTGTTCTAAAATTGATGTTAGGAAAATCAGATATCAGAGCGGCTTTCTTGAGTAAAAGAGACTATTTGAAGGCTTTATAGTAGTTTGTATCTTGTCTTGATTAAATAAAGCTCAAATCAATAATTCTTGTACTCGATTAAAAGACATATACTGGTCCTAAGGCACACAATAGTCGAATTTTATTTTCGACTAGATGGATACCTGTCGGAGCTTGGTCCTCCAACAACGGGGAAGTGAGGACCCTCGTTTGAAGATTTGGCTGGAGGGCACCCTACACGTAACCGAGCCAACGCTTCGGGTCAATAGAGAGAGAGATGAACATGGGCGATAGAACGAGGGAGATAAGCTTTGTTAGACAGGTTTGGGATGTTCGGAGACGTAATACCCTACTCCCGTGTGTATGTAGTATGTGGATATAGAATGCGAGTACAGGGATGTGTGGGACTTGTGCAAATCCTCACTGTAAGTCTCTCCTATCTGTTGGCATGGATCCTTCTTTTATAGGCAAAGAGAGTCCATAGTGTCGATACATACGTGTCGAAGTGAGCATGCCATGTGCCGCCTCCTCTATTACTGTAGTTGACATGGCCATGATCAACGCTTCCCACGGTACCACGTCTTCTCAGTATGCAGGTGAGTTGTACTTCGAGTTACTCTGTCTTGGGGTTTGTGTAGGTTGGCAGTTGTCAGTCCTCTAGACCCACCGGTGCTCATAAAGGGGATGGAGCTCCCCGAGGCAAAGGGTGTGTTCGGTCTCAGCTTGAGGCCTCAAGACACCTGCGCCTTGTTCCTGGATGGTCACCGAGCTTGGGGCAGCCGCGCCCAGGGCACGCCGCAGCCTGGGGCACCCGACATACCCGAGGCACCCGCGACGGCTCACATTGCTTATCATAGGTTTTCTTATCGGTTTGGACTAGCTTCTCGAAGACGTCGATGACGAAGGAGTTCATGATGGACATGGTCTTGAAGGAAATGTTGATATTAAAATGTACTTATTTCAGCATCTTGAAGATATAGATCTTGTAGGTCTCGATAGCGTTCCAAGCACATCCCACAGGAGGTCGCGCCTGTAAGCGGATGTGGCCCAAGCACAACCCACAAGAGGCCGCACCCAAGAGAAAACTAAAAGATGTACCCCGAGCACAGCGCGTGGGGGTCGCGCCTGGGTCGGGTGTGCCCCGAGCACTGCCTACGGGGGTGGCGCTCAAGGGTCGTGCCCGGGTAGATATGCCTCGAGTAGTCGTGCTCGGGGGCCAATGTGCATCGAGTACAGCCCACGGGGGGTCGTGCCCGAATCGGGTGCGCCCCGAGCACCGCCCAGGGGGGTGATGCACAGGGGTCGTGCCTGAGTAGATATGCCTCAAGCAGTCACGCTCAAGAGCCGATGTGCCCTGAGCACAGCCCACTGGGGGCCGTGCTCGAGAATTAATGGTAGGGAAGCCATGTGTAGCCGGTGATGAGGACCCTGGTTTCCATTTCTTTGGCAACGCCGAATTAGTAACTTCAGTATTTATAAGAAGAGGTCCCATGACAGAGCTGAGTCAAAGAGTTATCTTGTGGTTGCACTTTGTGCCGACTACAAGAAACTTAGAATGACAAAGTTGTAGCATGGTCGCATATCTTGTATAGATCCGAGAACCTACATAAAGAGAAAAAAGATTGAACAAAGCGAAAGTTTATCCGTCGAGATAATATTTTCAGACCTCAATGCAATTATGGTCACGGAGAGAGACAGGAGGTGGGAGTGGCGGCTCCGCTAGGCCGTGACCATGGGCCGACCCATAAGAAGGGGAGCGGGAGCGAGCGCGAGTGGGTCGGACGCCGAGAGATGGGCCGAGGCGGTCCAAGAAAGGAAGAGAAAAATAAAAAGGAATTCTAGGATTTTCTGTAATTTCGATAATCATATTTTAATTATTAAAATTATTCTCTTTGATGTGAAAATTCCACTAAAAATCCAGTTAATATATTTTAGCATGGGGAACTCAAAAAAATTCTACCAAGCCGATTTCACTTATTAAATAGATTTATTAATTAGAGTTTTGCTCTAGGTTAATTTTAGACAATTTCTCTGGATGATTTATTACATAATTTAAGGCTAGAAAAGGGGAAATCTCAGGGTGTGACATCAGACTAATAAGTCAAACCTAACCGATGCAGTCTTAGAAGAACAAAATATATCAGGTAAGCCGACAGCCAATCGACTAGAATATCAAACGAAACAGAGAAAGTCCTAGCCGATACAATTGCCGGATTAATGAGACTTACCCTCCCGCTGGAGTTCGAACTTAACTGATGTAGCCCCTGGTGAGAAGCAAGACCTCATCGAATTGAGGGTGGCTATACGCCAAAAGTAATTGTATTGATATGTGAAGATTTCTTACAAAGACTCCGGGTATACATATTTATATCCTCGGGTTGATATAGTCTTAGTCGGATACGATCCAGGTTTACTAAAGATAAAAGAAAATATAAAGTCCTGATCGAATACTAGACAAAACTTCCTAAACATAAAAGTAAAGTTACTAGATAGAATTAAACGGTCATACCGTGGTCTTCACGATTTTTTCTTGAACTCGGTCTCTTCTGAATAAATTTCTGTTGGTTGATCGACCTCTTTCCTTAATCGAATTCACTAAAGAACCATACCAAATTAATTTGGTGTTAACAGGAGCCTATGTCGCCGCCACCAACGAACCTCACATCCAACCCCTGCACACCTTTCCTCAACGCTGTCAGGCCTCCCTCAATCTTATCCATCTAGTGGCAACCGTTTTGTACACCTGATCTACAACCACACCGGTGTCCAGACCTGCGAGCCTCCTTGCAAGCCCTCATCGTTGGCGCACCGCTCCTCCCCATATCCGTCGCCACCGAATCTGCCTCCCTTCATCGTCGACACCTTCACTACACATGGTTCCACGTCGGCCGTCGCGAGACAACCACCTGGGCCACCTCCTCCGCCAGGTGCTGAGATCTGGCATCGGGAGGATGAAGATCACGCTCGTCTCCAGATCCAAGTTGGCGTCTGCCCCGACTCCCTCTACCGTCTTCCCCATGGGTGGATTGACTGGAACACCGTGGCTATCTTGCTGCTAGGATCTGGGCCGTCGGCTCTTCACGCCGCCTATGTCGTGGCCGTCAGCACTCCGACCTCAACGTCGACGAAGGCCGCACACACCTTCACCACCGACGACCTCTAGGACACCGCCGCCGCCACCTCAACGAGGGAAGGGCAGTGATGGTGGTGGTTATGGGGCGGCGACAGAAAGAAGATGCACGGCAACGATGATAATCCTGTGCCGACATCGAGGAGGTGAGAGACGACCAGGATAGGGTTTGCATAGGGCATATATGTTTATTTTTTTGGAACCCCTTATGCTTTTCATGTTTATAGCGCTACCCTTGGAAGCAAAGTTTCCTCTTCTTCGCATTCTACTTGTATGAAAGACAAAGGGCTTTTTCGGATAGAACACAACAGGATGTAAAACCGGTTCGAGAACGTACATGTTATTTCATATAAATGCAAGGAGTTTTCTACAAAATAGCCACCACGTGACGGCCCCTCCTAAGAGCCAAAAAATGGAGAAAATTGCATCCCCAAGAACTATCAATGGCTGGTGATTTCGGTGAATCATTTTGTTCCTTTCTAAAAGAAAATATAAAATTTTCAACCATTTTAATTTAACATAAAAGACCACAAGTTACAAGCAAAACATTAGGATTATAATCTAAACGCATAATACATCCCGCGTAATACACTCCGTTGCACCAAGTAAAGTTCATGGTTGATGTCGTTCTTTTCGGTTGAATCACTACTGGAGAAGTGGTCTTTGATCCTTATGCTGAACCGAGACAAAAAAATTTTAGTTCCGGTTAAAAAGTGCAACGAGACTTTATGATCTTTAGTTCCGGTTGGTGTTATCAACCAGGACTAAAAATCATTTTTAGTCATGATTTATTTCTTGTCAGAATTTGTCAGGCCGTCGGGGATCCTTAGTACCGGTTGGTAACACTAAAAACTAAAAATCATTTTTAGTCCCGGTTGGTAACACCAACTGCATCAACCGGGACTAAAAATTATTTTTAGTAATTGGGACTAAAGATGGACGTGCGCGTATATAATCCACTCGCACTTAGACACGATGCACTTATTCCGACGCCTCCCTCTCTCTCTCCCTCTCTCAGCTCTCTCTCACTCCGACGATGACGATGGGAGGGGAGGAGATGACGGCGGTCCGCGGCTCGGAGGTGGCGGCGGCGCCCTCTCCTCCGCAAGATCCAGCGGGAGGAGAGGTGGTAGTGGCTCGGAGATGGTGGTGGCCCGGCGGCTCGGAGGTGGTGGCGACGCCTCCTCCCTTTCTTCCTTCTCTTCCTCCGTTTGTCCTCGTCCACTTCAGGAGCTACGGGCGGCGACAGAGCCCTCCTCCTCCGGATCCGGCATCCCCTCTACGGATCCGGTGAGAGGCAAGCGATGTGATGTTTATTCTTCTTTTTGAGAATTTTGTGATGTTCATGTGAGTATGAATTTGATCTGTGATATACTTTAGATCTGTGAAATTTGTGATGTCAAACATAATATGTTTATTTGATTTGTGATGTTAATTCGATGTAGGGATTTGGGGATGTTGGGAGCAATTCGATTTGGGATGACAATATGCAAGCAACAAAAACAATGGAAAAACAAAAAAGACATTTTGTCACTGTTAATAACACTAACCGGGACTAAAGATGGCGGCGTCAGCCACGTGACGCATATATCTTTAGTCCCGGTTGATGTTTTATCTATTTGTAGTCTTGGTTATTTCACCTGAAGACATATTTAGTCCTACTTTTTATTGTTTTGGTTTGTAACCCGAGATTAAAATGAGTTACAAACCGAGACTATAAAGGTTTCCCACAGTAAATTAGTGTTTGAATAAAACACGTAAGGGTGATTGTTTCATTATCTATCTCAAGAAATGTTAGTTCTCGGCAATGCACATCCGGTTTGGATACAGAGGTTGGGTTGTAATCCATTTTTTTAAAAGGAAATGTTAGTTCATTTGAAGAAAAACGTGCCATCGTGCAAAGTAAGGAAGTTTAGGCGGGTGAGGAATTAAAATGCAAAATTAGAGAAAAAAATGGTACACCAACATCGCATGCTTAGGGAGTTCCTTCCCAGTCCTCTCTGCCAGTACCACCGTCAGCCTAAGGCCCCGTTCGATATAGTGACGGATGACATTAAATACGAGCATGTAAAATTTAAAAAAACCATTACCGTTCAACATAAAAATATGAATTTATCTGATATTTTTAAATAATTATTTCACACAAAATATATCGTTTAGTTTAGTAGTTAAAATAATGTTTCAATAATAATCGAGGTAGGGTCTGCATAATTCCTCATGATATCACCATCGGTGTTTGAAATTGATGAAATTAAAAATTAAGTTGACGCATGTGAAATGAGAAGCTATTAACATATATTAATTAAATTTTAATTATTACAAATGTAATATATTTATATTTTAAAGTAACTTATGTAAAAGTTTTGACATAAAAGTTTTAACATAAAAAGTAACGTTTGGTATACCGTTTGATAGTTAAAAAATATGATAACAAAACCAAAATAAAATCTGAATCAAATCATAAAAGAACAGGGCCTACTCACCACCAAGCTCTCCTACAACTTGGTCACCGTCGCCAACAAAACAAGGCAAATTTTCAAGAAAATATTAGCCCAAACCTCCGGATAAACCATCGTTGTTTTGGTCGCAAACCAGTATGGGCTCCTCTCAGCGGTCGTGCCTGAGGCTATTCTCAATGGTAATTTTATAATAGTTTCATACACATTAAATATACTGTCACATGAGCTCATATGATGATATGACAGAAAATTTAAGAGGAGATAAAGGAAAGGTGTTTCATCAGAATGAAACTACTATGAAAACTGATGAAACTAGCACTGGGGACTACATAGTTTTATCTCATCTCATCACGCCCAATCATATGTATTGCAATTAAATGATATACCCAAATTTATGCAACCGTAAAATGAAATTTTGCATTGGAAGAGAGTATTTTTTTATTCACCCAAACATTTTTATTAATATATTATACTTAAAAACCATGAGATAAAATTCCTCACGGGGAATAGCCAGATCGAATGATTTCAAACCACATCACGATTCGCACAAACAAACCCCATCGTGCCACGTGCCCCTGAACCAATGCCCCGCTCTGAAGCTAGGTTAGGGTTTATTTTACCGATTTACTCCTCACGCCGTGTAGTATACGGCATTATTGGTCCTAACGAGTTAAATCCGAAGCCAAAATTTAAATTTTTAAAATTAATTTAAAGATATTTTCAACGTAGTTGATTTTTATATTAATTTTTAAGTCGCTAAAAACACTTATATAAAATTTTACTTATAAATTATTTTATTTGTTAATAAATCGTTTTAACTTATTAAAAAATATGTGCAACCGATTAGGGCCTAAGGAAAAAAACACAAAATCCCACGTCAAGAAACGCAAACGGCGAGACGCGCCGAAAAGCGCGCTGCCACGCACGCGAGACGCGACTGTGACACGCGCGGGCGGTGACGACTGACGACGCGACGGACAAGATCACAAGAAGCGGCACGCAGCCACGCACCACCATCCATCCCCGCGGCGGGGTGGGTGGGGCCACCTCCACAGAGGCTGTCAGGTGGACCGCCACCGCCCAAAGGCCACACGACCCACGAGGCCTTACGCCATCCGAGCCGGCGTTTCCCGCAACCGACGGCTGCCTGACTCCCCGACCCCACGCGACCTGTGGGCCCCGACGTGTCATCGGGTCCGCGCGCTGCGTGCCGTGTGCGCGTAGCAAAGCGAGCGGATCAGGATGCCTGCGCTGCGCGGCCGCGGCTGGCTCTTTTGCGGTTTGGCCCCTCCGGCTGTGGTTGGAGTGGAAATTGTATAACCATCAGCTGCTCGATTATTTTGTGCACGTAGACCGATGTGATGCGAGTGGCGTCCATATGATTAGTTAGTTAGTTGGGCTTTTTCTGTGCCTCGTTAAGCATTTAGGTCCCTGAGAAAAAGATTCTACCATGGAGTTCAGTTCACTCCTACAGCCATGGGTTGAAGTCAAGGGGCGGTGAAAGGCTTGTCAGTTTTGTCACCAACTGCCATTTCTCCTTTCCAGCTTCATTTTCACACCAAGTAGATTTCATGCCTACCATTTTTCTAGGGTTAATTTTTAGTACTACATAAATCTTACACTATGATTTTTAATTGGACACACATGTTTATTAATATTGTATCTTTTCCTTATAAGAGACATATTCAATCTTTCATGGTAGTCAAATGAGACTCGCACATATAAAAGAATGCATGTTGATGGTCTTCTATAAAGAAATGTTATTTAGTGGTTGCCTCGGTAACAAATTTTAACATTTCTATATTATAAATTATCGGATGAGGAAATAAATTATTGTCTTATATAATCATTCACAGTTAAATGCATGTTACAATAGTTTATTTTACATAGCTATGTATGTTACAATAATAGTCTATTTTACGTAGCTATAGGTGTAATGAAGATCTTTTTTAAAAAAAGAAGACAATTTTTATCCAACAAGACAATTTTTTCTATATTCATCGTATTTTCATAATTAAAATATACCTTTCTATATATCAATATATCATTAAGTATATAATATTGTCGTATACTATAAATTCAAATATAAATTCAAATATAGAAGGTATGTTTTATCTTTGATACTGACCAAAGATTATATAATTTTTCATATCATGTTTAAATGAGTCATGCATACGTGACGTGCTTAGTGGTTTAAAATGCGAGAGTGTGCATTTTGACGGTACTTCTTTTAAACCATTTCGTGCCAATAAAGCTATAACCTTGATAACATTTCTTGACACTTTGATATTGTATGTTTCTAAGTTATCGGATAAGAAAAATAAATTATCGTCTCATGCATGCACGGTTAAATACATAATACAGTAGGTTTTTTTTACATAGCTATAGATGTAATAAGTTATTTTTCGAAAAGAAACGAAGCCATCGAGCCAGCAAGTGTCCGCATTATGCACATGCCTTCTTTGTGTTTCAGATCCATGCTATAGAGATATATTTGTTACGATAATTTTAAACATTTAAAGTTTCTTTATGTTTGAAATGATCTGAAAAAATAAGTTATCGTATTGGGCAAGCATACAGGATTAAAATGTATACTACATTAATTTTTACGAAACGATAGATATAATAACATTTTCAAAAAAATAAACCAAACAAGTATTTTCACCACCATGTGCCACCCTTTTTACTCCAATAAATGTGGATCCAACTACAAACCGGACACCAATTTTTATCAACAAAATCGGACGCCTCTCCCCAGCATGCATGTCACTTTTGTACATGCAACCTTCCCCATCACTTTCTCTCCTCCTTTGCACTCAAGTTATAAACTATTTTCTCTCATAAATTCTCATAAATTATATAGATTATATGTTCGATTTGCAAATGATTGTACCATTGAATTCATAATAATTAAATCTTCACAGAAAATCTCATATGACTATATTTTTAATAAAAATATATTCTAACTAAAATATTTTTATATTATATATGAACCATTAAGTTATATATGCCGAAACATCTCGCAACATTTCGAGTGAGACATCAGTTGAACATCATAAATATACCTCCTAAAACATTTAAACAGCACCACGTGCAACATTTCAAAATTACCTAATAAAACATCATAAGATACTTATTGCAACAATTAAAAAAGCAATATAACAAAAAAACATACAAATATTCTATCAGAATATAATTAGATGTTATAAAAATTTAATTACAACGAATACAAAGATATAATCAGATATAAATCGAATATATAATTTAAGAGAAAAAATGTTTAATACTTTGCTAACAAGTTAATATATGAATAGTGAGAGCAGAGAAGAAAAATAAGAGGGTTTGACGTATGCATGTAGTTGCATGTTGGATGTTGAGTTGGTGAGGCCTACAATTAGAAAAAAGTCAGAGCAATAGGCATTAGGATTGAATTATTATCCAACAAATGTATACTCAAGGGTACTTGAGACACATGCTGCAGTAAAAAAAAGAAGTCTTAACAACAAAACACCCACAAAATCCGCCTCTTCTCTTCAACTCCTCTGTCCATCTCTACAACGGCCGCACGGCAAAAACACGCGCACCGGAAGGAGACCCACAGCAGAGCCAGAGCCCAGAGGAGAGAGAGAAAAGACGCACACACACCTCCACCCTTTTTTCTATTTTTTTCCGCTTTATTTTTTCTTCTTTCGCTTCCTCATATTATACTCCTCCTCTTCCTCCTTCCTCCCTATCCGCCGCCTCCTCGCAACGACGCGGCGACGACCCGACTCGCCGCCGTCTCCGTCCGCCGCCTCCTCGCTCCCCGTCCCTCCGCGGCCGCGGCGCGCGTACGGACGGGCGGCTCCGCGCGCGGACCCCTCCTCGCCGGGCGCCGGGTCCGCAGGCATTCGCCGCCGCCGTAGTGTGGCTCCGTGTGAGGTTGGTTCTCTCGTTGTTTTGTCTCGGTAGGGTTTGGGCGGTTGTTGGGCGGAATTCTGATTAGGCGTTCGTTTCCGGTGGAGGTTGCAGGGGCTCGCAAATTCTAGGGTTTTTTTTTCGCGTGATCGGAGGTGGAGGCGGCGAGGACGCGTGGGGGTGGGGGCGTGCATTGGATGGTCTCGATCCGTGCGGCGCCCCGCTGACACGCTGCTTCGATGGAGGAGCCTGACGGTGAAGCGCGGGGGCGGGAGGATCATGCTGCGGTTGGGCGGTTGGGAGGAGAGGAGGGTGCTGTTGGCGGCGGTGGCCGGGCTTTGTTCGCTGTTCCTGAAACGGGCGGTGAGCTCGGTGATGGTGAGAAGGTCTGCGGTGGTCAGGAGAGACGCCTGTCCACAGAGGAAGATGGAGTCCGGGATAATGGAGGTGACTCCGCTGCAGAATTGGTGGAATCTGTTTTGAATGTTTCTACCCCTTTCGAAGGAAGGGGTCAGATAGGTGGTGAGAAGGAGTCTAGTTTGCAGGAGGGGTCTATGAACATGGCGGGAGAGAAGCATGGCAGTTATCCTGTGGAATCTGCTGAACCCAGCAATTTGCAGACGTGTCATGCGCCTAATGGCGGGGTATCGAATAAGACATTATTTGCTCCCTTCTGTGAAGTTTTCTCCAGTGATTACGGCCATGTGCGTTACTTGCTGGACAAAGCGACAGAGGGAAGCATTTGTGAGCATGATGATTTGGCGGGCAATAAAGATGATTTGGGTGGCGCAACAGACGTAAAGACAAGCACAAAAGATTTACAGATGGTTTGCACGAAACCACATTGCGATAGCGAGGGTTTGTCGGATTCGCATCATGACAGTGAGCAATGGCCACAAGTGGTTGGACTTATGATAAAGGGTAATAATGAGCTGAAACAAGTTGATTTGATACCAAAAATTGAAGCTGAAGTCTCTAGGTCGGTGGAGGATGATTCAATCCCTTCCTTTTCTGGTAGTATTGATGATTCTTTAGGCAAGACAGGTTGTGCGCGTGAAACTCTCAATGATTTGGGGACGTCTCATATGGCCAATGGTGATCTGTGGAACAATGTTTTATATGCCCCTCTTAGTGAAAGATGTCAGTCCAAGGATGCTCGACACATAGCAGTCATGGTGAACAAGGTGACACAGGAGAGTCAATGCGGGCAGGGTGATTTGGCGCGTGACGGAATTGTTTTGAGAGGTGGGGTAGAAGTCAAGAAAAGTCTAGATGGTTTACAGATGTGTTCCAAGGAACCACAATGTGATAAGAATGGCTTTCCATATTTGGCAGAATTTGGTATCCAGCAGCCATCATATGGCATGAACGACATGTGTTTGAAGACATATGCTAACCATGAGCTGGAAAAGGATGAACGGTTGACAAATACTAGAGGAGAGTTCTCTAGTCCTATCCATGAGGATTCAGTTCCTTCAATTTCTGGGAGCTCTGTTGATTTTACTTTTGATGGCAAAGCTGGTCAGATTGGTGAAACATCTGAGCATAGAGCAACCATGGAGAAAGTGTCTCATGGTTCACAGGGAGGAGGTGTGCTTTCCTGTGAGAGTAGGTTTTTAAAGGAGTCTCATGCAGATGAGAATCAGAGTTCCACAGTGGAGGTTAAGACATGTGAAGAGGGCTTAAAGACAGGTCAGACGGAACCATGCCATGGCATTGTAGCTTTATCGGATTCAGGGAAGTATGGCACCAACAAATCACCACTTGGTGTTGATGGTCTGAGATTGATGACTGGTGCTAACCATGAACTGGTAAAGGATGATTTTCTTCCAAAAAGTGATGTAGTAGTCTCCTGTCCAGTGGACGAAGCTTCGGTGCCCTCTAACTATAATAGCCCCGTTGATGTTCTTTTATACAAAGAGGCTGGTTTGGTTGGTGAGATATCTGAAGATAGAACTGGTGTGGAGAAATTGGATCATGATTTGCTTGGAGAAGTTATGCTTTCATGTAACAGCAGGTCTCAGACTGAGGCTTCTGGAGATGAGAATCAACAGTTCTGGATGGATGTTCCGAAGAGTTCAACTGCATCTATTTGTAAAGTAGAAAATACAGATAGTACAAGATCTTGTGATCCCTGTGCTGAAATAGAGTTTCCACTCCTACAGAGTCTTGACAAGAATGTGATCTCTGAATTCCCCCCAGAGAGAGATCTGACTAGTTCATCCTATAACCAACCTTGCGGAAATGAACCTTGTTATAGTGGCAGGGAGACACCCGCCTTCTACCTAGGCCATCAAGATTCTGCTCGTATTGGACTGGAATCTTCAGACTGTTTGGTACAAGAGCTCAATACGTGTACTTCCACTGATGACAAAGCTTGCTCTGTTGATTTTGTTGAGAATGGTAATGATTCTCATAACCAAAAGGAAGCGCCAGTGATTTTCTTCAGACGGAGGAATCCAGTAAGAGCTGCCTCGTCAAGAAATTCTAATTTTGAGAAGTGTGATCAGATAAACAAAGTAGGTAATAATACACGCAAATCCAAGAAGGTTGACAGTGTAAGCTCATTACTTAAAAGCACCATGATTAAGTTCCCAAACAAAACCACAAAGGGAAGAAGTGGCATCAACAGGTCATTGAACTCTTCTACATGGGGCAGCCTACAAAAGCTAATGGATGGTTTCAATCAGAACTGTGGTCCTTCGACTTCTCATTCTCATCAAACTTGCTTGGGAAAAGAAAGACCAAATAGAGGATCTAGCGAGAAAAAGCAGCTCACTATTCGGAAAAGTCGAACTTCAAGGTGTTCAAAATATAAAAACACATCATTTTCTGATATTGGATATTTAGCAGGTGAATTGAATGGCCAACCCACCTGTTCAGTGAGGACTGATACCAATGTTTCTTCTGATAACATAGTAAATAGTCCCAAATCAGGTGCTCTTGCATTGTTCTGTTCTTCGGGTGGTACTCACAAAGCTGCACAGTGTGTTGAAGGTAATCATACTCTAAAATTAACATCTACCCTGACTGACACACAACAGTTAGAAAGGGGCTTGGAGAATGTTACTCAAGAAACATGCCCTGTGTACATCCATGGAGAATGTGGTACTTCAACTTCTGAACGTTCTCTAAATAATGCTAATGTTGGATTTTCACCAGACTCTGTTTTGGATATAGCTTCTGTTACATGTGAAAGCAACACTTCTGCAAGCCTTGATGTTATAGTGCATGAAAACCCATCTGGTCCTGGTGGATTGATTGGAGGTGGTCTTCGTGCATCTGCTTTATCTACTTCTCACTGTGAAAATCATCATACTTCATCGTTGATGGATTCAGAGCAGCAGGTGAAAACTGTGAGGGAGAACGACGTGAGAAAGGTAGATGTCATTCCATCACATGCCATGATGTACAATGATATTGGTGAAGAAAAGCAAACTTTAGCGAAGTCCAATACGATGAGGAAAGGTAGAAATGTGGGAAAGCAGGAATGCCAAAGGAAAGATGGAAAGAAGGGAAAAAACATAAACAAAAATAGAAGTTCCACCAAAATTTCATCTAGTGAAGCTTCAAAACTCATGTCCTTTTCTAATGATTCACCTTCACTTGATCCATCTGAGTTGCTGCTTCATACAAGACCTCCAAAATTTGGTTCTTGTTCTAAGGTCTTAACTTCTGCCATACATGATGTCGGTATGCATGGATATGACAATATGTGTCCTTTTGGAATTGACAATGATCACGAAGGGAGTGTGTTTGACAATGTGAAATCACTAAGGCACAAGAAAAAGGATAGTCATGGAGGAAAGAAGGGTAAGGTGCGGGATCCACATGGGAAGGGCAGAAGCAAGAAGAAAAATATAGTAGATAACACCTACGGTTTGCCTGCTCAGTTAGCTGACCTGTCAGAACCTCACATGAATAAACAAAGTATATATTTTATCTTTGACTTCTATCATTTGATCCTCTTTTACTATCATATATCAAGTAGCTTCTGTTGGTGCTGACTATCTTATTAATACAGGTGATCTTAGTCCTGCTGCTGAACTTGCATTCAAGAACTCTTCTGCCGTATCTATTGAATTACCTACAGTTGTTGCTTGCAAAACGGATGGTGCATCTGCTCCACCACCGCCTGCATGGGTTTGTTGTGATGACTGCGAAAAATGGCGCTGCATACCAGCTGAACTGGCAGATAAAATCGCAAAAGATAATCTCAGATGGTATTGGTTTCCTTCCTGCTATCCCTAGTTGATCAATTTTCATGGTTGCACCAGTCCTCTAACCTAATTGAGTAATCATACGCTGAAATCTATTACTGCATTGTTCCACTGGAAAATAACTCTATGCTCTAATTTGAAATCCTTTTTGTTTGGATTTCCTTTTGTTTTGCTATGCTAGTCCACAATCACCTATGAGGAATAGAAAAGTTCGGTAAAATGGAAAACATATTTCTTTCTAAAGGAAGAAAGACTTCTGACACTATATTTAGATAATTTGTAGAGTAAATCTTACATTTTGTATTTGTGTATGCTCTCATTTTGGCAGTTGGCTAGCAGCCAGCCAGTTACCCAGAGGAAGAATGCTTCTTGCATGTTAAATGTGCCTATGTTCAAATTTTCATATTGGTATTTGCTGTGCAAACAGAGGCTGTTCAATTCTACAAGTGTAACTGCAGATATCTATTGCATTCCATTCCTTCAACATATTTGTATTTCATGGGCCTTTTTCATTTATGCTTATACTTTCTATGGGATTCATGTAGACTATTAATGTATATATGTAGAAACATATCGTTTGACTTGAGAGGTGATGTCATTGGATTTGTCTTGCATAGTACTTTCATAACAGACAGTTTCCATGTACTAATTGGAACGAAAAACATGGGCAATGTTGCATTGGAGACTAAAAGTGAAAATGACCTGCATTTGTCAGATTATTGATCTTTCCGATGTAGATCAATCTTCCAAATTGCAAACGGAAGGTCTACATCTATATTTTAAATCTTCCATTTGGTTTAATATTATTGATCTTGTCGATGTAGATGTCATTTCAGATGTGTTTGCCTACTCATTTTGAATTTTTTCTTTATCTGTTGAATGGTTAATAAATTATAACTTAATAAATTATAACTCATTTTCCTTTCTTGTTTATATAAAGGACTTGTAAGGAGAACGAAGATAAGACATTTGCCGATTGCTCTATAGCACAAGAGAAGACAAATGCTGAGATCAATGCGGAGCTTGAGCTTTCAGATGCTTCTGCTGATGAAGCTAATGATGATGGATCAAACTCAAAAGGTTTGAATTTTTGACTGTATACATTCTGGTCAGACAATGCAAAATTTTCTTTTGTTGCTCTCTACCATATCTGATTTGTAACAAACTTTTGCATATTGCTGTGGTGCAGCTTCTGGAGAACCAAACTTTGCACTTCTCAGGTCAAACTTGTTTCTACATCGTAACCGCAGGACACAATCCATTGATGAGGTATGGGTTGATCCACTCACTTTTTATTTCTTAATTGACACCCTTTTGTTTTCTGTTTGTTAAATTTGCCTAGCATTATTTTTTCTACCATATTGCTTTTTATGTGTAAGGAGCAGTTAAGATTCATATGTTTTTAGGCAAACAATAAAATTACAAGTTAGCACCCATATTTTCATCTATGCCAGCTGCTACTTGCGTGCTTTCAATAAACTTAGCAAGCAACAGCAAAATTCATCTTAAATTATTTTTTACTATCAATCGTACTGCAGTTGGCTTATTTGTGGATCGTATCTGCCCATGTTTGCGAAAAGAAATCAACATGGCATCAAACTTAATAGCAAACTCCCGACATGGCACATGTTTTATCTGATTTGCACCATAAAACAAGATGATTGACTTGTTTGAGCATTTTAAAAGATTAGTGACTAAATTGCACCCACCTCACAGTACCATCGATGCATTTTACTCAACTTATAATTATTGTAGCTTATTTTACAAATCGAATCACAGTTAGATAAAATATGTTATCCATCTGTCATGTCTTTTCCAGTTTTCATATTTTCAGAACATTATAATATTATCGTTTGCCACATGGATTAAAATAAAAGCAGTTTGCCCAGCACCAAAATATTCAAAAGCTCTTGCTGAAAACGAGATTATCATAAGGCACTGCAAAACCAAACAGAGCTTTAGTTTCTCCACTTACCTCATAGTTTCACTTCCCATGTCGCATGTAGGATAAGCTGGAAAAAACTGTTGCTGAAGTGTCTATGTAAAGGCAAACAGTTGCATAGCCACTCCAAATCAAGGATGACCATGGTTCACATGTTTTCAGTTACAACAAAAATTCACAGTCAGCTTCACTTGCACACATTTCCATTTCTCCCTTCTGCTACAACATGATTAGTGGAAGGTGGAAACTGTTGTTCAGGAGAAGCAAAACATGCACCATTGCCACTCTCTCTCTCTCTCTCTCGCGTATATATTATTTAGGTTTCTGCTCCCTCAACCTCTTCAATTTATATTATCTCCTTTTTATTTTCTATCAGTACTCCCTAGTCCCTACAATCCCGAAAATCATTTTGGACATATCCAGTCTGCGAAATACAATTTTGACAACTAATTTCTATTGCAATATATTTGGAAGTACTTTTTGAGACAAATCTACACACATGTGATCATATTTTTTTATGCATCCAATCTTATTATTTAAAAAGATATCGATAGTCAATTTTTTGAAAGTTTGACTTGATACATGTCCAAAACAACATGTTTTGGTGCCTGGAGGGAGTATAGACTAACCTGTCTTGAACTGTTGTACGCAACTTATTATTTCTTTGTTCTTGGTTCTTTTGGGGGTTGAAACTCCAGCAGACAAACCTGATATTTTATTTTTGTTGTTCAATAATGCAAGAGCATGGTATGCAATTGTAAACTGCCTCAAGATGGCCGAATGGGTTGTAGAGATGGTTGCTTGAACAGGATACTCAATATTGAATGCACCAAACGTACATGTCCATGTGGGGAGCACTGTTCCAATCAGCAGGTTAGATTCTTTGTTATCCTTCTGTTCATGTTTCCTTACTTTGCTGGGTTTGAACTTATAAAGTTCTTGGAACAGTTCCAAAGGCGCACCTATGCAAAACTTGGTAAGTTCCATACTGGTAAGAAGGGTTATGGACTGCAATTGAACGAAGATGTATCTGAAGGACGATTCCTCATTGAATATGTTGGAGAGGTGGTGCTTCATACTTCCTATTATTCTCCCTCCCTCCTTTCTGCTTCCAATGTTTACTCCATTCGATGGGTTTTTGTGTGGGTTTTTGGTGGTGTTATATTTCTATTAGGTGCAACTCGCCCATGGGAGCAATGTTTCTTGAATGTTGGCATGTCACAAAATAATACATTGTCTCCGTTGATTGCACTGAGCCACTTGTGTATGCGTGCATGTGTCGCTACATGCTCTGTTTTCAACGTTGGTTATGTTGGTTTCACTTTCATTGTAATGAACATCTAGTTCTGACATAGCCAGGATACTTATTTCATTCTTTTCACATGGATATTGGTAAAAATGCAAAAATAATGAAAGGGATAATAATTCCAAATTATAATTCCATAAATAGCATCCTTCATTCCATGCATTTATTTTATATAGCATGATATATTTTTAAACAATTGTAACTCTGATATCACTTCGTTGTGTTTCCGACATATATTAAAAAAACACATATACCACTTTTATCCAAACTGTACAACCCTCTGGTACAGAACTTCTGTGTATTTATGCAATCTGCTCTCTAACTCATTTCTCTTCTACTATTGTGAATGGCCTCATGTCTAATGAGTTTGTTGACTTGCTTCTTTGTTGTTTCAGGTCCTTGATATAACGGCTTACGAATCCCGCCAAAGGTATTATGCCTCTAAAGGCCAGAAGCATTTCTATTTCATGGCACTTAATGGTGGTGAGGTATGTCTTTATTTATTGTTAACCAGTCATATTGCATAGATGTACTCCCTCATTTCTAACTGCATGTCTTTCTCAATCCATGCCACTTCTTAGATGTCTTTGATAAGAAATTATCAGATTAGTTCCTTTTATATCATTTCCTCTAATATCAATAGATGATTTTATACAAACAACCCAGTGTGGTATCCGTTTTTCTTGTGTCACCCTTCATGATGCTAACACTTAAAAATAAATCAATTAATACCACTTTTGTATCTTGCTTTGAACTCTTCTAGGTGATAGATGCTTGTACTAAAGGAAACTTGGGCCGGTTCATCAATCATAGCTGCAGTCCTAATTGTCGTACAGAGAAGGTAAAACTGTATTATTTGATCTTTATATTTGTATAGTTGACCAGATCCCTTGCCTTTATTACTTAAAATATCCTGATAATGTCCAATACAAGTGATATATGTTATATTTACAAAAAAATAAAATAATGATTGGTGCTTAAAATTGTGTTAATTAGTTATATTTCCATTTTGAGTCCACTAAATTACTCTTTCCTTGTGAACAGTGGATGGTCAATGGTGAAGTCTGCATTGGAATATTTGCTATGAGGAACATCAAGAAGGTAAGGCTAGAAACTTGAAATCATAAATAAACTTAACATGATACAGGTCCTGAAAGAAACTGAGGGTTTGCTTTATTTAAATACTAGCTAAATGTAAAAACCAACTTAAAATGTTGTATTTTTTTTTGGAAAAACATATTAATTTGCAAAAAAAATCAATCTATAAAATAGCCTAGCCACATGCACAAAATGATCTGTTTGTCTGCAGAAGACCCCAATTCAAGTGGTGGCAGTGGTATTGTACACTGACTACTGCCACCACCACCTTCTTTCTTATTGTAGAGATAATTTGTGCAAATGAAACTTGAAATGCAGTACTACCTCTGTATTATATACACTGCATTTAATGGATATTTATTTTCTCACAGGGTGAAGAATTGACGTTTGACTACAACTATGTTCGTGTATCTGGTGCTGCTCCTCAGAAATGCTTTTGTGGTACTGCCAAATGCCGGGGTTACATCGGTGGAGACATATCAGGTGCTGATATGATTACTCAAGATGATGCTGAAGCAGGGTGTTTTGAACCTATGGCTGTTCAGGAGGATGCTGAGGAAGTACATGGTGCAAATGGATTGTCTTCTCATGGTACACATCTAGATATTGCCGACCATGAAGCTTCCACTAAAACAGAAGATTCAAATGATTGCCCATCTGTGAACCCAGAGTTAGAATCTGAGCAACAAACTTCAGGAATCTTATTTGATATAAGTGAGCCAGAAAATTCCTTATTAGCATTGAGCCCACAGGATGATGAAGATGTCGTCCGCACACCTGTCCATGTGTCCCGGACAGTTGAGAGTATGTCGCAGCAGTTTCCAGAATATGGTACTCGGTCATCAGAAATTTTGCAAAGGACTCCAATGACACTAGATGGACCAAAGGTTCCAAGCACAACGAATGGAATTCCGCCTAGTTCTGATTTGGAGAGCCATCGGCTACCAGGTTTCCATGCTAATAAGAAAAACAATTTAAAACATCATCTGATTGCGAATCCATCATCAGCTCCTATTGACACTGAGCACATTTTGGGAGGTAATACTGTTGTTCCAAGTGTATCTCTCTTGCTGTCTAGGGTAGATATGACTGTTGATGATCGCTACCTGATATGCGCAGTTGAAGGGAGATTGAACAGCTTGCTTGATGGCAATGGAGGTATTAGCAAACGAAAAGTATGTATCGTCTTATTCTTTGCATTATATAAATACTTCAATTATAGACTAGGACTGAATATATTTTACTGATTATTTTGTGCAGTAAATTAATTACGATATATTGCCATATACTAGATGACTAAAAATTAACGCGGTTTTTAGAGGAGGCAACAGTTTTTAGATGAGGCACTATCTTACGGAAGTTTGCAATGCGTAGGGGATTAGGAAAACTTATATTAGTGGTATTCCACATTTCTGAAGTACAAATGCTAAAAAACATAGTGTATGAAATATGGATTAGTATTTCTTACATTTATTAGTATCAATCTCAAGAACATAGTGTATGAATGACTTTCGATTGATTTAACTTCTTCCTTTATCAGACCTCTTTAGGTTTAAATTGCTTCTTGGTCATCTTTTTTGGTACATGGTGTGGTTTGAACTTAAAAAGCTAGGCAATATTTGCATGTGTTACATGTTGCATCAATTGGACCTAAAACAGTCCAATTATCTTTCCATTCTACCTTTTCTGTCATTGGATATTAATCTAACTACAGATAAATTTTTTCCCAAAAGGACGCAACAAATGGATACTTGAAGCTTCTCCTTGTGACTGCAGCTGAAGGTGACAATGCTGGGGGAACGTCTAACAGGTTTGATTACCTAATGACATATCCAGCAAGTTACATTTGCCCAGTCTAAATATGCTGCTTTTATATCTTTCAGTGTAAGGGATCTTTCGTTAATTCTTGATGCACTTCTAAAAACAAAATCCCATGCTGTCCTGTTGGATATCATCAATAAGAATGGTACATTTTCTTGCATTCTGCAGCTTTTTACGTGAAATATAATCATCTAGAATTACTGACTAATAAACTATTTGTACTATTTTCTGACAGGACTGCAAATGCTTCATAATATATTAAAGCAGAATAAAAGCGATTTCCATAGGATACCTATAATAAGAAAGCTTCTGAAGGTTTGCACTTCTTTTTGATGTTATGTCTTACTCCTACATAAGTTTCCAATTAATATATCACATTAGAGCAAGTTTTCAATTAACTGATCTAGGTTCTACAGCGGACATATCAACCCCCACAAGATCCTTGTTAGCTACTCCCCTCTGATTCCGAATATAAGTTGTTTGTGACTTGTGCACAAAAATCAAGAAAATAACTCAAAATGACTGTTGTCCTTCATTTATGCTGCATTGGAAAAGATGATAATGTATTTTGTGAGATGGTGGCATTTATTTGGCAAGGGCAAACAAGAAAGGAAAGATGAAAAAAAATGCCTAGAAATTCCAAAGCAACTTACGTTCAGGAAAGAGTTGAATAGGCTAAAACGTCTTGCATTTGGAATCGTAGGGGTATTTTTTTACTCTAAACCCTTGGCACCATTAATTATTATATGCCCCCTATTTTTAGGTGCTAACGTTATAATATTTTGGAGATTTTATCATTTAAGTGAAACATTTATGAAATGTATGAGAGCGAGAGATTTAGCATGAGCCAGTTGTCATGTTTAGCATGTGCGAAGCATTTTTGTTGTAACACCTAACCACACGGCCCATAGCACATGTGCTAACTACATACCTGTCCTCTAGCACCTTCTTAGCCGGTAGGGATTGACATGCTTTTAATTTGTAATGAGTGCAATGCCTGCACCACTGTTCTTATTCTCTGTATAACAAAAAAGAATAATATTTCTATCATAGAATTATATTGTGTTACGGGACCCTATGATTGTCCTTATGAGTGTTGGCATCTTTCTTCAGGTACTTGATTTTCTAGCTTCGAAGGGCATTCTGACATCTGAACATATAAATGGTGGTCCTCGATTTGCTGGGTCAGAAAGGTTTGATTATTCAAATTGTCATTTATTCATTTGGTATTTTCATTCTTAGGTTTCATTATAGTTTTTCTGTATATATTTGCTTTGTGTAGCAATATATTTTTTACGCCAAAACATGGTCTTCCGAGGAAATAAATGCAATTCTTGCTTGTTATTTTTGTATGTTTGATATTTCAAGCTTTCAAATTTTGCTGGCACATCTTCTGTATGGCCTTTTGTAATGCATCAAGCAAGAAGCAACCACTTGTCAAATTTGTTTGTAGCATTGCAATTTATTATATTACAAGTCCCGTACTAAAGACATTATTTCCTAATGCTGCCCTGAGTGAAAAGTATATTTGGAAGTGATGGTTTTGAGTTCACGACACTTGTTTTAGTTTATATCTAATTGCAGTTGCAGCTTTACCATTGATTGTATTACTAAGCCTTAGCAGTGCAAATAACATGCTATGGACAGTATTTTAAAGCTCTAAATTAGCTTCTTTTGCTGTTCAAGTGTTCAATTTGAAGCATCAATTCTACAATTTTTCCCTACCTTTTATTCTCTGAAATTCGCATTGCAGCTTCAGGGAGTCGATGTGGGGCTTGTTAAGGCATAATGATATGCAGGTAATGAATATACTAATCCCACGTGTTTGATTTTTATCTTGTTTTCTGGATATATGTTTGTGCATTGACTTTGTTTAGATAGTAATGCAATTTAGGGCCATGAACATAGTATAGAAAGATTGCAAGTTTGCGAATGAAATCATCAAATTAATTATTTTGGGAGGGAAATGTCACTGTAAAAGAAAGCAATACAACATAAATGGGTGATACTAGCGCGTGTTTCTGAACTTGTCATGCATGGATACATGGTTTCATATTGATTGTTTCTGTATTGTAAATGCTTAGTTTATCCATGAACTATGGGACAAGTCATTTTGTTTAGAGCAAGAAACGGAACCAAAATAAAATATTCTTTGTTTTCATTAATGGATAACCAATCCAAATTTTCCAATATAGTTTGAAATGCATATGGTTCTTTTTGTAAATAAATTAGCAAATATATTAGTGTGAGAACTACTGCTGTAAACGAATTTATGCATTAGCATTATCATATTTACTTATGAACAGCTGTATTCTTTGAGCCTTCCTGGAAACTGCTGGAACTTGGTTAAATACAATTTATATTCTCTCTTAGCTGGCTTGATATCCGTTGGTCTTTAATATAGGTTTTGCAATAAGAATATTTTTTGTTATGACCTGCATTTATAGGCTTAGTGATTCTCTGATGTGAGGATATGCCCTGTTTGATTTGTATAATGATTTTAACAGGTTCAACAGATGGCTCGGAACTTTCTTGATAGATGGATCCAGTGGATCCCTCGAAATATTTCAAGAAATGAGCCAACAGAGTATTCACGTGCATCCATATCTGCACACGATATTCATGGCATTTCAACAGCTGGTGGATCTTTTCCAACTTCAACCTGTTCTATGGATTGGAAATCCATTAGAAGAAAACGCAAGAGCCGTTGGGATTACCAACCAGATGAACACTATAAAATGGTTGGCCTGAAAATTCAGAAAGTTTGTCCTGTACAACGTGAGTTTCGGGCTGGCTTGGTGGGAAATGAGTTGCATGGTAATTGGCGAACAAACTGCTCCCACAATGATGTTCCTGTGGTGGGAAGTTCAACCGAGGGTGCAGATGATGAAGCACCTCCTGGATTTGAGTCTCAACAGGAAAGTCGGCCTGGACAAGCTTGTTTAGGATCAGGGATTTCTCCAGGATTATACTTGGAGAGGTATCAACATAACTTGACTATTTCATACGGGATTCCAGTTGCTTTTGTTGAGCGTTTCGGAACCCCAGAAGTTGAAGGAGGGCAGTGTCGCAAAAGCTGGAAAGTTGCACCTGGTGTGCCTTTCCAGCCCTTTCCACCATTGCCGCCCTATCCAAGAGGGAGTCCTTGTCCTTCCACTCAGATGTCTCAGCATGAACACAACGGTTCACGATATTGTGGCAGGACTGCAAATAGAGACGGAAGAATGCATAGGAATTGGAGAAATGGGGCGAGAACAAAATTTCCATATAATCATCAAGGACGGAGATTTCCTAACAATAATCAAAGATTTTGAAAGATGCCTGCTGCCTCCCAACGTCTCAGGAGCAGGGTGATCCAGGACCTAGAGGCAGGGAATGACCCAAGTCCTGGTTTTTGAACCTCAAATAGTGGTTTTATACATTGTAGTTCCTGTTTATCAGAGCCCCATGGTGTATCAGGAATTGCGTGCGCCAGTAATTCTATTTAATAGGAGCAGATGTTACTGTCAGTTTATTAGAGGTAGAAACATATGCTGCAAATAGGTCATTGCCGTTGCGGTTCTTTTACTAATTAATTTGCCCATTGGCTCCCTCTGCCCAATGTGTAATCCCGATAGGAATAATTGATTTGATTCAAATCGTTTTACAGGCAAAATGGCTAATTGGTTTCAATCTTCTCCATCTGTCAACATGTCAAGAGATATCCATGGGGATGTGAAAAGTTCCTAATAAACAGCTAAATGGACCTCGAGGTCGTCCGTGCTGTTTTTCATTTCCATTTTCCTTTGTACAATTCATAGCGTTTCCTTCTATTTAATGCAATGCCTTATTTCAGTCCATTGTTTTACTTAAAAATGTATGTGAATGTGACTTGCCATGTCGACGACGGAGAAAACGAAGACAGGAGAGAAATGAATGCATCTACGGGCAAATTGTTGAGTAAGTAGAGTGGCCCTCGACTTAATTAACACATATCATTGAATATTGAATACTAGATGTAACGGCGCGCCACATGTATACATCTTTTATTTACTCGTATTTGTCTATAAAGTATGTGTACTGTCATAGTCTAAACGGTAAAAAAAAACTCGTTGCAGATTGTGGCATTTTAATAACAAAGGACCGTGACGAACAATATAAAGAGCTGTGCAACAGTGACCATTAAATTATAAAACAAAAGTGAGAACCTTTGTAAAAGGAGAAAAAAAGAATTTCAATAGATATAGCACTTATTAAGGAGGCACGTAGAGGAAAGCATATACGCCAGCAAGTAGAGGGAAGCATATACGCCGGCAAGTACTACTAGGTACCAGTTTATATACAGTACATTACTGCAAGGATGAATACACATCATCAATAGATAAGACTCCTGCCTCCCCGATATTCTCATTTTCATTTTCTTGAATTTGTTTTGACTCCTCTGGGCAACATGTAGTCTTTTATCTGTACAGTACCTCCTCGATTTGACGGATTTATCGGCTGCGTCAGGTTTGTCGGTCACTGTCTATGCCTTGCTAGTGTTCTTTAGTCATATAATCTCCGTCCGAGTATTTAATGAATTTTCTGTTTACATAGAAAAAATCCCTTATGTTATATTTTCTATTATATTTTCGGATGGAGGTAATGCATACTAACGACTATTTACAACAGCGGTGATGTAGCAAACATGACTTCAAACACAGGCTTGTATTCACATATAGGAAGAAAATAAGATCAGTGCACTATATGCAATGATAGAACTTGAATGGCAGATCAAATATATATGAGCTTTACATTACAGTCTATTACCTGCGAGATGGTGAGAAATATATAAGTACATTTCTGGAGGAGTATTATGAAAATACACAAAATTGCCAATTTGGCAAACAAACTTACAGAATGTACTGATAGTTGCAATGAACTCAACTACTTATCCATTTTAGCCTCAGCTTTGTTTTTCTACGCGGAGGTTGGCGTAAGACGCTGGACCCCAAAGGAGTAGAATCAAGCATTGTCCACTAAAGTTTTGCACCAACAAAATTTACAAAAAAAAAATTGTCCAATATGTAGGAGAGCTACATATCATTGTGTTAAAAGGAAGGTGCAGAACCCTGAGTACACACACACCTCAACAGAATTCAGATTGCATTCACGCCTATGACCAACAACCACATCTGAAAGACTAAGAACCAGGTGCGGGCACTTAGAAGAGAAAGCGCTCTAGCCCCAGCCAAACTCCATACTTTACACTTTTTCCTGTTCCTGGCAAGTAACAGGACACTCGAGGAGTGGCACCATAAAAAAACACAATGATTTCTATGCTTCTAAATTATCCATGCCCCTAGGATGACAAGTGAGTTGAGGCCTTGGTGCACCCGGCCAGTAACCACAACATTGGCCATGCTCCACCACTCATCAAAGGTATGGTGTTGGCAAGCAAAGAGGAAACCACCGTTGAATATTGAACCAAATTTGTAGGATTGACGTACCTTTTCTTTATCCATGGTAGGAGCAACATGCTTATCCTGTGGTGAAGACAGGAATTTTACACAATGTAATTTTTCATTTATTTTAGTAGTTGTTGAAGGTATGAGAAAGGAACAATAGAGATAACTATGCATAATTCAGCGAACAACATATCTTAAAACAACCTGCTCCATTGTATTTTCAGCGGAGGTTGAAGATAAAGTGGAGGGTTGTTGAATAAACTGTATATGATCGTTTGGGAGGGTCCAGATATAAATAAATTAATATGGTGCAAATACAGAAGCCAAACTCTCAAATATTTAGTACTATCACAAAAAGATGCCTATTCATTAACTATCTCTGTTAGTTTGAGAAGCCAGCTTTTTCTATAGGATTAAAGGCTGAAACAATTAGCAAATTTAATAATAGTATAAGAACATTATGACAATCATTGCAACAATTTTTAATGCATCGAAATCAAATCACTTACAAGTCATACATCAGCTGCTCATTTCTTTGTACTGTAAGTTGCAACTGCAACGGAAGCAGATGCACCGGAAGTCCGGAAGGAAGCCATGCTGAGTAGGTCAGCTCCACCAAAAGATTTAGTCCGACAACATTTGAACTACCGGTTGTACCATATGTAGTCGAAGATACCATAACGGAGTCATAAACACCCATATCTAGAATAGCAGCTTGACTCCAAAAAAAATTCAATAGCAGCAACCTGGATGGAATTTCACACATTTACTCTTCTCAGTGATAAACAACAAAAGTTACCAGCAATTTCACATGGAAGCTTGTCTGATCTGGATTCAAACTTCATGAAAATCATAACAGTACGAGCAACGATGTTCAGCAATACAAGCAAATAGCAAAAATTCTGCTGAATCAATTCCATTGGTCCCTATGGGACAAAAGCGATATCTACAGAATGGAATAACATAAAAGAAAATAAGCACATCGATGTAAAAAGCAGGTAACATTTGAAAGAGGGACTCATGAATGCAGCCATGTCGCATGAAATCCAGACAGTTCCGACAAGGCAAGGCTTCGCTGGAAAGATTAAAAATCCACATCTAGAAGAACATTTAGTCCGCAATTTGGCACAAAGTAGACTGTACTCCTATCTCCTCCACTTCACCGGATACAATGCTAACTAATTCTGCTCCACTTAACCTCCTCATGGAATAACCAATTGTCAATCAACTCTCCCTCTGTTCTGATATACTACCCACATTTATTTTATATGATGTTGTTTAGTTAAAAGATGAACTAACCAACGTCATATAAAAGAACCAGAGGGAGTATAATGTATTCTGAGTTTCATCCCAATTGGCAACAAACCCAATCAACCTTCATTAAGCAGATATAGAATTTTTATTAAAAGAACATATATAGCAATACAAAATGGAATCAGTACAGACTACAGACCACAGAGTTGCATAGCAGATCATATGTAATCTCCAGTTTGAATGTCATTGCCTGCAAGATGGCAACAACCAGCAGATTGATAGTGCATTTGCATCATAGTACTTTAGTTCTGGAACCGAGCAGTTTGGCAATCAAAGTTACAAAAGGCAGGGAGCAGCCAAAAACAGTAATGCACCTCATTAGTTCTCCTTCTTGGCTTGGCTGCATGTTGTATTGAGGGGCTCCAACACAGAGACATTGATAAGAAATCGCTATAGTTGCTTAATGGCAGAGTAAGTTGTATGATCTGTAATTAAAATGAATGCTGGAGAAAAATGCATTTCTGCTGATGAGAATACACGTAGAGCATTGTTTTAATTGATGCAAGAATATTTTTGTTTTCTTAAAATTGATAGGAAGTTTCAGTCAGAAATTTCTGCCTGTACTACTTCTACTGAGAAGACACTATAATCCATGCTAGCATAAGTTTTTCTTCTTTTGCAAAATATAATCATTTAGACTGCCCATGTAACAACATTATAATTTTGGTGATTTTGATTTGTGTCTTCATAAGATCAATATGTTCTTGTGTTAAGTTAACATTGGTCATATTAATCTTCTTAAATTTATTCGTCAGGAGCATTAAAAGGTGGCCCTAAATCAACCTGAGCTAAGTTACAGATTGATCCTTTTTTTACTTTGAAGTGGCATGGGTAATTAACTTGGCACCCACCAGGGGATAAAGTGATCAATTAATCAGTATTTACGATTAATCTCCATAGCGTCGAAGATATTCTTCCCCTCAAGCTTACTGGAGATGATGACCCTGATGTGGTCCTCCACGCTGATGCTCCAGTAGCACGCCTTGGTGCCTCTGACCAACTCGTCCAGCCAGCAGCTCGTACATTGACCCGAGCATGGCAATGTGGAACGCGGCGAAAATCACCGCTCCTGCCATGCATCCACCACCGCCCAGGCGCCCAGTGCTTGATGCTCTTGCTCCTTCACCTCGTTGACGGTGCCGACGTTGGCCATAAAGGCGATGGCTCGTAGGAGCTTGGTGGCCACCTATTTTTGAGCAATTTATCAGAGTCATTCGCACCTAGCCTACACCATTTCGAGCAAGAATGACAAGTAAAGAGTAAAAGAAACAAACAGGATGTGGCAAAAGATCATACAACCGATGCGAGGAGTAGGAACGATGAAATACCTGATACGTACGGTACAAGAAAATCACCCAAATCGATTCGATCCCCACACAAAAATCCAAGGACAAAATAGGATGGGCCAGCCGCATCCTCCGCTTCTTGCCGTGCTCTCCGCCTTCCCTGTGGGTTCACCGCAGCCTAGCCGCTGTCTCCTACTGGCTACTGCTATGCCGTATCGAGGTCTCCGCTACACCGACCTTTGCTTCTTCGTCCGCGACCCCCTCGCCGTCCACGTCAACCTCGGCTCCAACTCCGCCACCGTCATCAGATCACGGCTCTGAGTTCGATCTGTGCCACCACTGCCTGGATCCGATGCTGCCGCCGGTGGTCGACGCGTCTCTCGCCTCAGCTCCTCCAGGCCGCAGCTCCACCTATCCGCATTGTTGGATTATGAATGAGAGCAATTGCAAAAAAAAGACAACCGCACAAGAGGCGGAGGCGCGGGGCGCGGTGGGGACAGACATGGCCAAACGGGCGGCCCGGCTCGGCACGGCACGGCACGAGCCCGTTTCGGCACGGCCCATTTTGGCACGGTTTGTTTGGCCCGCTTCATGAAACGGGCCGTGTCGTGCCGGCCCACGTGCCTAGCATCCGGCCCAAGCACGGCCCATGAGGTGGCTGGGTCGTGCCGTGCCCTGGGCCCGTTAAAGGTCCATGGGCCGAGGCCGGCCTGATAGCACTATTTAACATTGTTTTACACTGTTTATGGCACTGTTTTGGCCTGTTAAAGGACCGCGGGCTATTTTTACTTGTGCTACAGTATCGCTACAGTGTTTGCTATAGTGTTTGCTACAGTAACGGCCCGTGCCGTGCCGGCCCAAGCACGGCACGGCTGCTCGGGGCGTGCCGGCACGACCCGTTTGCCTATTGGGTCGTGCCGTGGTCGTGCCGCTATAGGCCGGCGTGCTCCGGCCTGCTTGCGGAAGCACGACCCATTTGGCCGTGACTAGGTGGGGAGAAGGTGAAAGACGGCTGGGATAGGGTTTGGGTGGGGTAGGTATGATGTTTTTCGGAAAACCCCCTGTATTGTTCATGTTTACAGAGATACCCCTAGATGCAAAAATTTGTCTTCTTCGGTTGTATTTCTTTGAAACGAGGGGTTTTGGGATAAAACGCAACGTGCCGTCGATCGATTTGAGGACATAGAAAAAACTATTCCGTGCAAACTCGAGTAGTTCTCTGCAAAATAGACACCACGCGTCATTTTCTCCTAGTAGGCACAAACAACTTTAAAAACGAAGAAAATCGGAACCCTAGGAGGTAGTACGCGCCGCCAAACAGCCGCTCTACCGGCACGACTGTATGTTCATGATATGGTTCATTAGACACGACTCCTGTAATGAGTTGTGTTGTGTTGGTCCATGTGCCGCCCTCGACCCAAGCACGATCCATGAGGAGGTTGTGTCGTGCCGTGTCGGCACGGCCCGACAAGGCCCACGTGCCAAGTCGGCCCGTTTGGCACCTGGCCGGCCCATCCGACATGGAGATGTGTGGCGCTGGGTCGATGGGCGGCAGGATGACGGAGGAGGCCACGCTGGCGACCGAGCTAGGGTTCAGGCATGGGATTTGGATAAGTGCCTCGTCAGCGGCATTGGCGTGGAGGAGGTAGCTACACGGGCTAGGGTTTAGGGAGCTGAGGTTGGGGTCCGGCGGGTGGCGGTGGGGCAATTTAGGGTAGGAGAAAGAGGGGAGGAGGGGGTTCATGGCAAAGAGTCGGAGACGTCCACGAAGCCGCCCGCCTGAGCGAGTGATGACGACACCACGACGGTGCGCTGACCCACCGCTGGCCTCTCGTCGCCTCTCTGCTCGTCCACCGCGCGCGTCGGTCCCCTCCGCGTCGTGCACGCTGCACACGATCAACACCTGCACCATCGCCGCCGCGCTCACGCCTATCCGCGACGCTATCCTCGTCTCCGCCTTCTTCCTCGCCTGCGGCCGCCTCCGACACCTCTACCCGACACTCTCCCTCTTCTCCTGCCACCTCGCCCCCACCACCTCGACTCGCTCGTCCGTCGATCCAGCCGCCGTCTCTCGGAGCGTTACCACGCCATGCCGTGCCGCCCGTGGGCTGTGCCGTGCTCGGGCCAGCATGGCAAGGCCCGTCCATCTGGCTAGCACTAGGTATTAGATCGGTTCTCAATGGGCAGGATTAAATTTTTTTTTAGCACCGATAAGATGGTGGACAGTCTGTCTGGGGATACATAGATAGGGACAGTGCAGTACATTTGCATTTAAAGTAAACGGTACTCCTGCCAACAAATGAATTGAAATATTACCAGATTACAGATCAGGATAACTGTTTAATCATTATAATTATGCTGTTACATGGTTGACAAGTAGAGAGACGGCCTCACTGTGGACTGTGGAAGAAATGGCGTTGGCTCCAGGGACAATGACACGAGCTGCCAACTACTCCTGAATCCTGATCAAGTGATCATCATCGATCGATCGCAACATCACTGGCCTGGCGAGGGCATGCCTTTGCACGCCGGATGCGTGGCCAATAATAAATCCTCTGTCCCAGCATGTTTAATTGACTTGATGGCAGTATTAATAGCAGTACAAGTTCATCAAGAAAGCTAAAAAATCAAGATGAGAGTTTTGATGCAGGGCACATCGTGTACCTAAACCCATGTAGTCGCTGTTTTGGACTTCCAGGGTGCAGCGTTATTAGTTTCTGGAATGCATCGATTTTATGGGAATTTGACAGAACTAATCTATAATCTATAATCTATATTTATAATCTATATATATATATAATATATATAACTATTTATAAAGTAAGTAGTGTTTCCACCCAAATTTTATTTTGTCCTATTTTACATAAAACCTCTTGAGTTTTTTAAATTAACCCGCAATCCACCTTGCTATTTAAAAAAAAACCAGTTATACGTACGATATAGCTTATCTTAACTACTTAAAAATCTATAACTTTTCGATTATCAAATCGTTTTTTCGTCCAAATCTATAAAATTTCCGATCTGTATAACCTTTCGTTCCATTGTTGCCTCACTTTCCTCACCTTCAACAGGCGAGCCCGACTCACACGCCTCCTGCGTCGCCGTGCATTGCCCTGAGCGGCGGCCGTGCACACGCTACACGCGTGAGCTAACGCGCCGCCGTCGATATACATGCAACTTATCCTATTCATCAATATATTTTTCTAACTAATAATATCCGAGTCGTAAATATTTTAAACTTTTACCAAATTTCTAATCGGTTTAAAGTATCAATAAGTCAATATCTATTTCCATTATATTTTTACTTAATTTGGTAAAATTAAATTAACTTAGACTAAATGTCTATCTGATACTATTTATTAATCAAGGTCTAGTGGTACATAAAGTTGAAGATACCCTTACTTTCAAAGTTATATATATATGTATATATATAACTATCTATAAAGTAGTATTTCTATCCAAAATTTTTGTCCGTCTGGTTATTTTGCAGAAAATCCCTTGAGTATTTATAAAATTAACCCGCAATCTCAATACTAAAAATAAAGGGAGGGCTTGAATGAAAAAGACCTCCTACGTACCTCTCTTTCGTTCCCATCCGCGCCGCACCCCGCGCCGCGCCCGCGCCTCTCCCCGTCATCGCCGGAGCTCCCACGCCGCCGCCCGGACCTTCGCCCTCCGCCTCGTTTCTCCCCGCGTCGTCGTTCAATTGCAACGCATATATAAAGCAAGTAGTGTTTCCATCCAAAATTTTGTTCTGCCTGGCTATTTTGCAGAAAACCTCTTGAGTGTTTATAAAATTAACCCGCAATCCATATGGCTATTTTGCACAAAACCCTTAAGTGTTTATAAAAGCGGCGTGCCTGCGTCCCTCCTTCTCGTCCCCATCCACGCCGCTCCGACTTTACCCGTTGCAACGCATTGGCACAGCTTGCTAGTAAAATATAAAGGATAACTTTTTTTTCGAGTGTTTAGCTGATTTTCCCCTTTAAAATCCCATTAGTTATTACAATCAAATGAAAAGTTTTATATATAAAAGATTCTTTATTTATTTCTTTTTTCATGATATGAAAGACAAACGTACATACTACTACACATAGAGCTACCATACAACCCTAACACATGTTCAAATGAGACAAAGGCCAACGATAAATCTCGAATCTCATTAAAATCCTATTAAAGCCCGTATCACCGGTGCTTTTCCAACCACATTACCATCGCATCACCGGTGTTTTTCCAACATACCTCTTAGATCGGTGTTTTCCAACACACCTCCCTCTTAGACTGTGTTCGTTTCTTTGTATTGATAGTTATTTTCACACGAAAAAGATATTTTATTAACATATAATTAATTAAGTATTAAAAAACTTAAAAATTAGATAATGTGATTTTTTTAAAATAATTTTTTATAATTTTTTTAAAAATATATTATTTAATAATTAAAAAAAGTACGCGTGAAAAAGAGCAAAAGTTAGAAAAGTTGTCAATTGTCAAATGACACAGCCTTATTTATTGGAGTTGCGCGTGCCCTCAAGTGTACATAGTTCCGAGCATCTTGATCACCGGGTTACTATCAAGTATTAATCATTGATTTCATTGATTACAGAGTATTATTTCAGGGTTAGATATAAGTATTAAAATATGTAAAATTAAAGATGTGAAAATTATGATTAGTTGAGAAGGAAAAAATAGTAGGAATATTAAGTGGTGAAAAATTATAATTGGTTAAGAGAAATAAGTTGTTATATTTTAGACAAACAAAAGGCCATAAGTTAGGCATGGTACAGGGATGACCTGACCTAGAATCGCATGCAGATGCAGCGATGGAGGCGCGGATGCAGTTGGCGTCGCCGTCGCGCGTACATACGCCGGGCCCCACTGCACTATCCTCTTAAAATTAATTTAATGGAGCTCGTCCTTCCTCTACCTAGAACCATTTCCATTTCTTTTAGCCTTTTTCCAAGTAATTATCGAAAAATGAGTTTGATTTATTTGTACACCAGTCACTTTCTCATCTTATTTTGCCTCCTCTGCCATCGGTAACTGAATGTTGTTGCAGTCGTGAATAGGTGAACACATCCTTTTCCAACACACGCTTTAATTAATGGACGAAAAATGTTTATTTAATTTATAAATAGATTTATTACATTATCAAGATGAAGGGAATAGTAGTATCCATGTTCAATCGAAAAGCATAGAAATATGCATGTTAATTGAAGGGAAAAAGGTGATCTTGTGCTAAGACTTTATATAAGATTAAAGAATCCAATTCATTATACATGCTTCAAAGATTGCAGTCACATCTTTTTGCTTACAACTAATTATAGGTTGTAATATATTTTATCGGCTAAAAAATATTTATGCGTAAAACCTTTTTATGTGTTTTGAGCAACTTAAAAGCCAATATAAAAAATAAACTACAATAAAAGCATCAAAATCAACCTAAAACCAAGTTCTAAAATTCAAATTTTGACAAGCTGAGGAGCAAAAAGATTGAGCTACGAGCTTCGATAAAAAAAAGACAAGAGAGACTTTGTCAAATAGAAATACATTTAAGGGGATGACCTTAATATTTTTCAAGCACCAGTTAAACACACCAATTTCAAGTCATTTGTTAATTTTATTAATATATTGATCCTATCTCTATAATAAGTAGATAATATACAACAATAATATATTTCAAATAGGTTAATAGTCTAAAAAGATTACGTAACGTGTGCAACACTACTACAGAAATAATTTTGTAGGAGAACCCCTATAGTTTGCAGGCGAACAATAATTGGTTTTCGCATACAGATCCTTAAAAGACCCGCATACAAAAATAATTTTTATAGACGGATCTTTTAACACGTCGCATGCAAAAATGAGCATATTTTCGCATGTGGACCTCTCAAGTGACGACATGCGAAAAGATACGGGCTACATAGAGAGCATGTGGGTCCTATGTTTTTTCCCGCATCATTTTTTTTAACTCTTCCTCTGTCTCTATATCACACCTTTTTCTCTTTCTCTTCTCTCCCCACTCCTCCACTCTAACTCATCTCCCTCCTCCTTCTCCTATCTCTTCTCCTCCCCTCTCCCTTTTCTCTTCTCCGGCGGGTGGCGATGCGTAACGACGGGCGGCGGCGATGGGAGCGGGGGAGGGCGTGGGTGCCCCCATCCTCGGGAGCGACGGCGGCACGCGGATCCATTGTCCTCGCTCTCGGGAGCAACGACGGCGACAGTAGCGGGCGGCCGGTGGGCGACGGTGGCGGGAGGGCGGCGGCGGCACGACGACGGCGGCTCCGACGACAACGACAGTAGTGGCTAGGGTTTTGGTGATTTTGTTTTTTATTATTTTTTTGTCGCCAAAACTATTTTTATGTACGGTTGGCATAGGCGAACGCATGTGAAAATCTCATTTTTTCATATGCAGTTGTGTAACCGCATGAAAAATAATGATTTTCATAAACTCTTGGGTGTAGACAGGCCAAAGACCCGCATGTGAAAATCTGTTTTGGTCATCTAAAAAATTCGTTTTTAAACAGTGCAAATACATGCTTTACCACTGAAGATTAGAGGCTTTACCGCATTTACCATTGAAAATTAGAGGCTTTATCGTTGGGTACAATATATGTTAACTTAAATTACGATCGAGCACTTATATGCCAATAGATTCGACCATAAGGTGATAAGGAGCTAACTAATATGAGTTATGCTCGGTTCCCGGAAATGACTTAAATTCATGTTTAAATACAATCAGCTCGATTTTCACATATCGATCTAAAAATCGTAAATAGTTATAATTTAAAACTAACAATTAGACTACTCCAAAATAAATCCAACCACACAAGTACCCCACCTACACATCATGCTAGACACGGAAAGATCTAAGGGCGACAACTCTAGGCAGCCTTGCATGCAAGCTCGCCAACTCATAGTAGAATTGCAAGTATGCCATGCCATATTTTTCAAAAAAAAAAAAGGGTATTTCATCCCAGCGATGATTGACGATGCCAAAGTCTAGCAGCCATGGTTGGTTTCGTCCATACTCCATAAAATCTCTGGGTGCGTCACTGACGCTAGATCTTGTAGGTAGAATTATGAAACGAGTTTTTTTTCTAAATTGATGTAGAACTAGTCATAATAAGCATGTGAATAATTGACGCCATTATTTTGGCAGGTTGGCCATCCCATCCCAGCTTCCTAGTTTCTTCCTTCCTTTTCACTATTTTTCACTATTTGTTTATTATTCTCTTCGTTTAATATTATAAATTATTTTGACTTTTTCATAATCAATTAAAATTTTTAAATTTATTAAAATATATAGCGGCAATTATAACATTAAACTAGTTTGATTAAAAGTAACCTTTAATATACATTTTGAAGTATATTTATTTTATATTAAAAATGTTGTTATTTTTTATAAATTTATTTGAATTTAATGAAACTTGGAAAAATTGAAAACGTCGGTGTGATATAAAACGGAGGTAGCATTACTTAAACGAGTCTCTACCGCTTGCTCACTCTGCTCTCGCTCTCCCTCTCTTCTGTCTGCTGCTAGCATTCGACCGGCATGGAGGTGGAGGTCACCGGCGACGACGAGGCGGTCCCGGAGGCGCCGGAGCGGTCCGTCGTCCTCATCTCCGCCGGTGCCAGCCACTCCGTCGCCCTGCTCAGTAAGCTACTGCTCCCGCGAGAGAGAAGAGAGAGAGAGAGAGAGAGAGAGAGAGAGAGCGAGCGAGCGAGCTGCTTATCTGATCGATGGATTGGCATGGCATGCAGCCGGCGGGGTGGTGTGCTCGTGGGGGCGCGGAGAGGACGGGCAGCTTGGGCACGGCGACGCGGAGGACAGGCCGGTGCCGACGGTGCTGACGGCGGCGTTCGACGCGCCGGGCATTGCCTCCGTCGTCATCTGCGGCGCCGACCACACCACCGCCTACTCCGACGAGGATCTGCAGCTCTACAGCTGGGGATGGTACGCGCGTACGTACTTGCGTTTATCGATCAGCTCGCCGCCGCTCCGCCACCGCCACTGCCACCGCCGTGAAGTGAGCTGAATTCCGCCGCCGTGCAGGGGTGACTTCGGGAGGCTCGGGCACGGCAACTCCAGCGACGTGTTCAACCCGCAGCCCATCCAGGCCCTCCATGGCGTCCGGATCACCCAGATCGCCTGCGGCGACAGCCACTGCCTCGCCGTCACCGTCGCCGGCCATGTCCATAGGTACATACCATTTGTTTTTCGGGTAGCAAAATGTCTAGTGTTTTATTAAGAGAGAGAGAGGCTACCTTTCTTTTACAAAGGTAGGGTTTCTCGGAGTAGAGTATATGCAGTGATCATACATAGAAACCCTTTTTTTTCAGCTACTTTACCAGGTTAATTATTGTTGGAGATTATTTCGTTCGCGTCTCTAAAATTACGTTTTCTCAAGGAAACTTTCTTCTACTATGCTGTATTGCTTAGATAATTTATTTTGAGCTATTTGCTAAGTTTACTTCTAAACATATTTAATATATCCCTATAATCGAGTGTTCTTGTGCTTGCTGGTTGATTGATTTCAGCTGGGGACGCAATCAAAATGGCCAGCTTGGCCTCGGAAACACGGAGGACTCCTTGCTCCCACAAATGATTAAAGCTTTCGAGGTATCAAAACGTCTTCTTCTAGCTCTGTTTGTTGGAACAAGGTAAGGCAAAATAGACCAAAAGAATAAGTGAAAATGATAGCAGCATCTGCGGGAAATATCTTTATGTTCTACTCTCTCCGTTCACTTTTATAAGGCGTATTTTGATTTTGTAACATGCATGAAAACTTTAAAGATTTTGATGAGCGATTATTAAGCATACAAATATATTTAGTGATAAAAATTATAGCTTTGCTCGTGCTAGTGTTTTCAGCGTTTGTTTTCTTTCACTTTTCAAGCTTGGCTGAGGAACCCAGAGAGACACGACATGTTTAATGTCTGTTTTATAAAAGTTTTACTTCCTTATTCTCTTAATATAAAGTCAGACGGCTTCTTTGGCCGTTCCGGCAAAAAAGATAAAAGTTATAGCTATAGATTTGTATTTCGAAGAGCTTTCACGTAACATTGGTTTCATACCTATCAAAAGTTTGAGAAATTAATGGTCAAAGTTCTTATGAACTTTTACATAGTCAAAATACGTCTTATAAAAGTAGTAAACAGAGGGAGTACAAATGTAATCCACCTGACGCGATGTTCATGGCCGAGGCTATGAGTGCCAATAATAACATCCATGAGCTCCCCACCAACTGTGGACCACGAAGTATTCATGAACTAGTGCCACAATTTCGAAATCGCGCAAATAATGAAGCCATATATATATACTATCAGAAGTTGAGCAGTGAGTAGTCGCAATCAAACCCTTCAATGTGCTTCACGATTTGCGCATGAGATCACCCAAAAAAAAATAAATAAAGGAAACAATTTTGCTTTGTAACAATAGCAACATTGAGGTAAAAATTTTCAAATCTAGAATAACACCTCTAAAATTCAGAAACAGCCACATTGAGGCTGATAGGAATATATACTTGCTCTAACAACAATACTGTATGGATTCAGGGTGTCCGTGTAAAAATGATTGCTGCTGGTGCTGAGCACACTGCTGCTGTAACAGAAGATGGTGATCTCTACGGATGGGGCTGGGGTCGATATGGCAACTTGGGACTTGGTGATCGTGATGACCGCTTAATCCCAGAAAAAGTTTCTTCTGTGGAGGTCAGTAATCATACTCGACAAATTTTATAGTTTTTAAGAATGTCGAGGTATTAAAATTTTGATACCTCAAGATACTCGTAACTGAAGATATCAAGTGTCAAAAATGTAATACCTTCCGATATCTTTTTAAGGATGAGTATTACCCACTTTTAGTTGTCTCTGATTGCAGTTATCATTTACTATGTTCTTATCACCAATTTTCTTGATTTTGCAGGGTCAAAAGATGGTGCTTGTCGCGTGCGGGTGGCGCCATACCATCACCGTGTCCTCCTCCGGTAGCATCTACACGTATGGATGGAGCAAGTATGGCCAGCTAGGGCATGGTGATTTTGAGGATCACCTAGTTCCACACAAGCTGGAAGCATTGAAGGATACTACCATATCTCAGGTATAAATGGATAGCCTTTTGTTCTGAATTTTGTAATCTAGCAATCTGTCGAAATTCTATTTTGTGCAACCTTTTTTCATTAGGAAGATGGTATAGAGTTGATTTTTTTTCCTTTGTGTGTGTGATGAAGATTTCAGGTGGGTGGAGGCATACAATGGCACTTGCAGCAGATGGGAAACTTTATGGATGGGGGTGGAACAAGGTGATTGGTGAATTGCCTACTCTCCTCTTGTTTGATTAATTGATGATTGGAACATGGAACCAATCTTGCTCTGAACATGTTCTTATATGTTGATGAATCTAAATCTTAAACATTTCTGAAAGATGATATTCAATATTCTTTAAGATAAAATGGAACTAGAAGAGCTAGTGTCTTGATCTGAGAAAAAAAAATCTAACAGCAGCAGCAACCGTTTTTCATGTTACTTTAGGTACCAAGTGCTTCACCAATCCACCAAACATCACTACCAAACCACACTTTCAGCTTGGTTTTCGGAGTATGAATAATATGTGACCACTCTTTAGTAATTCATACTTCAGTGAATTGATTAGTATATGCAGTTCAATTCAGCATGTCTCTTCAATTTGGATGCCTGTTTGGCTTATATCTTGAAAACAACGTGCCTCCTGTACAGTTTTGTTTACCTTCCATACTTGCACATAAAATTCTCTTACTTTATTCAAGTAAGAGAATCATGTAGTAAGGTGTACTACATGATAATCGTCAGTACTTGTGCACCCTGCATGCATGTTTATCCTCTGAGCACAAATTTACCACAGTTATGCTTACATTTTATCATCATCTATGCTGATCCTCAGTTTTTTGTGGTGTGTAGTTTGGGCAGGTCGGTGTTGGCGATAATGAAGATCACTGTTCCCCGGTGCAGGTCAATTTTCCAAATGAACAGGTAAATGTGTTGTCTTAGAGTTCTTGTGCTCACCCTTTTGCTCTGTTAACTTCAATTGTGTCATGTGGTTCTTAACACAATGATCCAATGATCTTGATATTTTCCCAACGATAACCGCAATTCTTATGATCATCACCAAAGCTATTTCATTGCTCCTTATGAAGAAAGGTTCAGCTCAATTGACGTTATAAGTTTCCAATCTTAAGCTTCAACATCTCATTTGTATTATGTCACTGAACTGCAGAAAGTTGTTCAAGTTGCTTGTGGATGGAGGCATACTCTTGCTCTGACAGAAGCCAAGAATGTTTTCTCATGGGGAAGGGGCACCAGTGGACAACTTGGCCATGGTGAAATAGTTGATAGGTAATTTCTCGCGTCCAAGGAATTTAGCTCATCATTAGCAAAAGTCCAAGTTTATGTGCGATAACTGAATCAAGAAAATGTTGCCGTTGATGAAGGAACACGCCCAAGATGATCGATGCCTTGAGCTCGGATGGATCAGCTTGCAAGCAGCTGGAGTCATCAAAAGCCGTCCCAATGTCAGGTAAATATATTCAATGCATCAGATCATGCTTTTTTCAGCTTCTACTGGCAGGTCTCTGTGCTTATACAATTCTTCAGTCAGTCGTTCAGAAAACTTAAATCACATGATCCTGTTTTTCAGCTAAAGTTTGGGTCTCGCCATCAGAGCGATATGCCATCGTCCCTGATGAGAAGGTGAATTCATGTTTTGCTTTCAAAAAGAAGATTTTTTTTTAAAAGATAGTCTCACATTGGGCTGAACATTCTTGTTGGATAAAGGAAGTATAACTTGCAGCCTCTGCACCATGCACGCAACCAGATTTGAACCCTGGTGTGTGGAGCCATACACCTCACGACTCCACCGTCACACCAATGGACTGAACATTAATTCTTTTCAATCAACAACATTCAGACTGATGGATCGCTTTGCAATTTCCTGTTCTTAGGTTGGAAAAGGCATTCCTGCCGGCAATGGAACAGAGAGTCATGTGCCCCAGGGAGATGTGAAGAGGATGCGCGTCTGATTCAGCAACATATACGATCCAGTGCTCTTCTTCCCCTTGATATCCTCTACTAATTAACCCTAGAATTAGCAGCATATATACATATAATAACCTTGGGAAGCATTTATCCTCTACCATCTTGTGGCATATGCTGCCCAGTCTTAATTAGTGTGTTGCTTTTCATTTCTTAAAATAATCAGTGATATTATTCACAGTGAGGTCGGTCATGTATGACAGTATGAGTAACTATGGATTGTCATAGGTAGCACCATGGGAAAAAAATCAGTCAGTTTATTATCCTGCTTGGCATTGCAAGCTATGTATGAAGCATCTGTGATATTTTAGCTTAATTTGTTTGGCATTTCATCAGTAGCTGTGATACTCCCATAAATTTTGGTTGCCTGGGCTGACAAAAACCATAATATTTCTTTAAAAATTGGCATACCTCCTGCCAACCAACTTGTTCAGAAACCATACATGAGCTTGCTCATAGAAAGAACACACCAAAGAGTCAAAACTCACTCCAATTAGATGAAAGAGTCAAAATTCACAACCCCGATTGAAACACGGGATTTCCGAAGAAATTTTATTGGGAAACCGAGCACAGTATAAACTGTTCAATCCGTGTTTCCTTTTCGAAAAATTTCTACAGAATTCCCACGTTCCAACCGTGATACTTAGGGCTCATTTGAACGTACAAACTTTTGAGAAATTTCATAGCATTTGAACTAATAATGTAAAATTCATGCGTTCCAAAGAAGCCCTCGCACTCTTTGCAGCTACTGCAGCATGCAGCTTATGAACTATTCAAAACAACACACACAAAGTGAGGAAACTAATAGGCTGTCAATCAAGATAAACAAAGCATAGTAGTATATGAATGATAATCGCATTCATCACCTGGATTTATCTTTCCTTGATGAGAAGATTCTTCCTACAAATGAGATGCCATTCTTCTTCTTCTGTTGCTGCTGCTGCTGCTGCTGCTGCTTCTTCTTCTTGTTGTTGTTCATGGCGTTCTTGGTGTTCTTCTTCAGATTCCTCTGCCTCCTGTCTCCGAGGTGACGATCATCGTCGACCATCTTGATGGCCAGCGCCTCTGACAGGCTGGGCAGGTACTCGAGGCTCGCCATCCACTCCTCGGCGCGGCTCTCGTCCCACCGGTCGCTGCGAACCCGGCCGCCGTCGATGACGTCGGCGACGGCGAGCTCCTTGCCCTTGTCGCGGGCGGCGCCGGAGAGGATGGCGAGGCCGGTGCTGAGCTGCGCGGTGATGCTGGACACGGCCATCTCCATGTGCGACTGCCTCTGCCGCAGCCGCTCCAGCTCGCCCCTCGCCTCGGCCAGCTCGGCCTCCAGCTTCCTCAGGCAGCCCAGCACAACCGGCGGCGAGGACGACGACGCCGGCGGCTTGCCAGCGCCGGACTCGCTGCTCGCCCGGCTGGAGCTGAGGCACCGCTCGCCGAACACCTCGACGGCCTCCCTGACCGACTGGAACGGCCGGGAGGTGTCGACCACGGCACGGCTCGCCGCGGCGGTGGCCACGGCGATCTCCATCAACATCAAGAGGACAATGCTGACGCCGGCGAGGAGGAGGAGGCTGAGGTGATGGAAGGAATGTGACGATGTGAGGGAGGGTGGCAATGGTGAAGTAGACATATGTGCTTCCTCCTCATAGCTTGTTCTTTCTTGTCTTTGCTTCTACTTCAGAGTTAGGAGTTAGAAACAAAGTCACCAACCAGCAACCAAGATCACCGTGCAGGACAGGATGGAGAGTGGCAGTTAGGGGCAGGCAGGGTTAGCAATATCGGAATGGAGATTTTTACCGGGGACAGAAATTACAGTAATTTCGGTCTGGCCGATTTTTTTTAAAATTTTACGAATTTTGAATGAATTTAAATAAAATTTGACCAAATCAAAAAAATTAGACAAATTAAAAATTTCGAGTGAGATATGTGCTTACCGAGGGACAGAAATTTCAGGAATTTTAAACCAAAATTGCAATTATACTTAAACTAATATATGAATAAATAATTTAAGCATATGTTTAATTTATCGAAGTTGTCGGTCTAGCATGATATCGACACTAATACTGTAAATCCATCCTGAAGCAGGCGAAAATGCACCGAACTAACCGAAACCAAAGCCCCAAAGTTCTGGTCACAAATTCGGTCTTTGTTCTTTACTAACCGAATTTAGTATGGTCAATTCGGTCATTAGCCTCGACTAACCGAGTTGACCGAATTAACCAAAATTTTGCAAATTGCTAACCGAACATTAATGTTAAATTGCAATTTCTATCTTGTGACTTGGTGTTATATATTATTTGTTATTTTATTGTTTATTTTTAAAACATGTCAACAAGAGAAAGGTTGGCAAGATTCATTGTTCATTCTGACTTTTTGGGTAATTTTATCATCTATGAAAAACATGTCAACAAGAGAAAGGTTGGCAAGATTCATTGTTCATTCTGACTTTTTTGATAATTTTATCATCTATGAAAAAATACAGGGAGATACCGTATTTTCTAATATAAAACTTGATAAAAAATTTAGTATACATTTTTTTGCCTACAGTACTTTCTCATAATTTTTTTCTTTTCTGGGTATGCTAAACTTTCGGTCATGATCGAAGACCAAACCAAATTGCTCGATTTTTAATATTTTATAGTGTATTTCGGTCTTGAGTTTATTTTAAAGACCAGAAGACCAAACCGAATTACTGGGTCAGACCGAATGGCCACCTATAGTGGCAGTAGAGCATTGTGTCAAGGTCAAGGAAAACAAACCGGTAGAGAGCAGAAGGGGACTTGTCACCCAAGACAGCAGACACCAAGTGAGAGGCTATAGGACAGATTCTGGAGAAGTAGACACAAATTATACCTGCAAAAGGTGAAAAAGAACACATGTATAATATATGTATACCTAGTCCCTACCTACCAAGTCACATGTAGCTTCAGATTCAGATTTTATCTCGGTTTAAATTAAGATTTAGATTTTACCTCGATTTTTTATACATCTTTTAAATATGTTTCGTAAGAAAATCTTTTTTTAAAATATCAAATATATCTATTAAAACTTAATTAATTATATATTAATATCTTTTTCGTTTTACGTCAATCTTCATTAGCTTCAAACACCACCTAGTGTTAAAAAAGAAAAAGGATGCAATGCTTCGGCTGTTAAGCACAACGCAAAAGGGAAAATGAATGGCTAATTGCTTGTGGATTTATGGTAACTAAGTTCCAAATGCAATCAACAGCTAAAACACGAATTAGGCCAAATTTAGACCAAGTCTATGAATGGGTAGAGCCTTCTTGCAAAGACCGGTTAGAGTGTCGTTCAAACCATGGTCCGATAGGACCCCTTGCCGGCCGGTCTAACCAGGTCCTGTACAGTCTGATCGGGAGTCCCATGTCGGTCTGTTCGGAGGTCATCGACTGATCTAACAGACAGACTCACAATCCGAGTATAATTTGGCTCTTCTTATGTTTCTTATGTTTTCTTGCTTATAGGGATGGGGTTTTATTGAGTCCTAATGCATCGCTAAATCTAAATAAACATGAACAATCTCAGTTTATGCAAGAATACCTATCCTACAAATATGTAGGGCCAAGACCAATTAAAACAACCAACAATCAATCATTAAAATTAACCTATTACTCTTCTCTATATTTTTTCTTCCATATCCTCTGTCTGTTCACCCCAAAATTCCTCAATTGCTTATCGTCTCTCGTCTCTATTGAGTTAAAAGAATATCCTAATTGGTCTACCAAGGCTTAAACAAATCGATACATGTTTACCCTGACGGGTCTCTCCTATGTGATTGTTCGGCAACAACTACCCCTATAGCGCACTACTGGAGAAAAAGCCACAACTGTCCGGTTCGTAACCCTCGTAGTCCCAGGTTGTTAAACCGGGACTACGAATCCGGACTAGAGATGGACGATCTCTAGTCTCGGTTAAATAACGGGACTAGAGATACATCTTTAGTCTGGCGATAGCACCGCGGGACTAAAGATGGCGGAGCCACGTGGCCAGATGCGCCATCTTTAGTCCCGGTTGGTGGCTCCAACCGGGATAAAGATGGCGCATCCGGCCACATGGTTCGTCATCTTTAGTCCGGTTGGTGCCATCAAGACTAAAGATTTTTTTATATTTTTAAATTTGATACTTTCCCGTAGTGCTACATACTATATATTACACACATATATTATATATTACACATATACATATTTTACACACATATATATATATTATATAATATATGTGTATAAATATATAAGTTACACACATATAAATGAACTTAAGAAAGGAAATATATAAATATAATATATTACCAAAACATATACACATATGTACAATATCCACATATAATTTGTATGTTACAAAACATTGTCTATTTTGTGGATCCGGTGGTTAAGTTACTTAAATTAAAATAGAACTCCCCCGTGGGATCAGTGATCGCTCGTTTATAAATCCCATCAATTCTTCCTGAGCGGCTTGTATGAAAGTCTCATGGGGGAGGTTGTCTCTTACTCGCATAAGCTGTCATTAATTCGATCAAACGAGAAATAAATATATGAAGTGAATAAGAAATCGAGACGTAATGTATGAATAAGCGTTATACATACATCTATATCGTCGATAGTTGTGACATCGGTCACAAAAAGCGGTGAATGTAGTTGCAGACGTAGTATCCGCATAAGTTGGTGCCCTGCGACTGTTTTGCACACTAAAGGAGAAATGACGACATATTTAATATATATTTGTTGATGAGAAATTTCTCTCACACGCTGGCTCGGGAGATCTCGCTTAACTCCGGTGCGAGTCCTTCTCTGTCGTGCTATACGGGCGTGCGATTGATTTGATCTATTAATCAACAAGAAAAACAAGAGAATATGCGTTAAGTGTTAGGTTAGATCCCCCCGGATCGGCTAAGGGAATCCATGAGCATATATATGCTATCCTAAAATATATTTAAGCCAGACGACTGGAATGGATCGGCCATACCGAGACAGCATCAGTCGTGTAACCTAAATATAGTAGAGGATAATAAATATATGAATCAATAACCTAGCCGATCTTGGAAAGCTAACAACGAATCGGCTAGTACTCGACAAATCTTATAGAAAGATATCATTCTTGAGTGAAATGCATAGCACGAAAATCGTGTACGGCTATCAATGAATGGCCGATTTCGGTACTGCAACGTCCGACAAGAATGCGATCTTAACATAAGAGGTAGTCCTAATACAAATTTAATAATAAATATATCAAAAGAAACATATCGAGAGATAAGGCCGGCTGAAACCCGCATGTTGTCTCTAAACAATATAAATCTTAGCCGAACGGATCACCGATAGTTCTAAAAACGACTTAATAGTTCGAACCCAATGCAACATCAAGTATAAAAAGAAAAACGCTGCATTGCAGCCGATTTATATCTCTCGAGACGGTGGATACCGCATATAAACCAGCCAACCTTTAGATCTAGCCCTATCGATTGCGGGTTCTTGATAGAGCGGCCAATGGCGGGATAAATCTAAACATCGATCTAATTTATATGCGCTATATGATAAATAGCACAAGTATAAACTCTTGATTCTAATGTGTCATTACGATGGAAGCACTAGAAACAACAAATCATACCACTAATGACAAGCATTTACCTAGATCCGGAGATCGAAACGATGCGGCCGTAGCCAAACAAAGTGCTCGTCGAAGAAAAGGTTGACGATGCGTCGAAGGTTGAATTGATTGTGATTGTATATGATTATATATTACGGGGGTCTCGGGTCCTATTTATACCCAAGATACAATTATCGTACAAACCTAGGACTCTATCTAAACTACTATTTAAAACACAACATTATCCCAAGTGGGACCCACGCCGTGTTACAACCAATAGTTTAAACAAACCCCTAAATTACAGATACAATTACCGTTACAGGACTCTATCCGTAAGTGGCAATATCGTTTAACGCGCAATTAACAACCGAATCTTCTATTTATCCTCAAACTGCTGCATCAGAAACGGTTTCATCTCTCTTCGGACTGGAATCGGCTATCTACGCCTCGTCCGATCTAACCTTAGCCGATTGGCTTCGCACCGATCACTCCTCGGCCGATGCGACCCTTGTCTCCACCGATCCGATTCGCCGTCTTTGCGGACTTAGGGACTCAATTACCAAATTTTAGTGTTAACACATGCCCCCAAGTCCGTGATACGAAGTGTTACGGATTTGCTTGCCCTGTTCAAACTCCCGCTCTTTTCTTGACCTAAACCACTTCGGCTTCTCCCCAAATGCTCTTTAAATATCCACTCTCCTCGGCCGAGACGCTTACGCCTTGAAAGCACACTCAGTTTCCTTTGCACACAAGCCTCTTGCCTTCTCTCTCCTCTCCGGCGATCCCACCGGCGTTCGTCAAGCCTTGTCGCACTCCACGAACCAGACGCATCTTCACCCCCAAGCGTTCCAATGGCCTCCACCGTCGCCGCATCGAGCACCTCCATCACGCCGGCCACCGCCGCCACGCGCCCGCAGCCGCCGCGCCAACCACCGCCGCCGGCTCGCCGCCGCCATGGCCGAGTTCCCGAGGTATTCCTATTTAACCCAGAACTCCTTTTTCATTCAGATTTACTTCCCCAACCGTGTTGCATCAATATTACGTTCAACCATTTTTGAGTAGCACTTTCCTTCATTTTTATTGATTAGTACTTTTTCCTTCTTCAAACTGTAATATGCAACCGTTCTTGATTAGCGCCCCTTTTTTTTTTTTTCGAACTATAGCACCTGTCACGTCAAGTGCTTATCCTAAACCCGACACAAGCACAACGGTACTTTCTCGGCCCCATCGGCAACACGGATCCAACCGATGTGATTATAGCCAAAACCAACCGGATCCCTTCAACACCGCCAAGCCATCACTCGCCCACTGGAACGGAACATTCAAATCATGGCCGACCACCGATGTAGCCTGGGTTGAGTGGTACAAAAGGGTGCGATCGACCAAATACACACAGTGGGAGGAGACCGGGATCGCCCAGTGCCTGGCCCTATCCATCACCGGCATGGAAAAGGACGAGCCGCTTCTGTCGGCTACAACATACTTCTAGAACGACAGCTTCAACGCCTTCATCATCAGGCAAGGGCCGATGATGATCCCGCCGCCGACGTGTACATGAAGACTAGATCGGACATCGAGTTGTCGGCCAACCCCGCAGCCTTGAGCCGAAAAGGGCTGCACTGGTTCAAAACCAAGGCCATCGGTGGGTGAAGCGGCTTCATCGCCCAGAACATGAGGGACGGATCAGTCGGCCACAGGGAGCACGCCGCATTCTTGATGATGTGGCTCGAAAAATTTGTGTTCTGTGGATTGAGCTGTGGGCCGACCGCCAACTGGCAAGTCGTAGCCGAAGTCCTGGCCGACGGGGGAAAACTCGCGCTGAGGAAGTACCTCCTCGACTACTTATATCGATGTTGCATCAGCCGCCGCAAAGATAGCCGCCAACGCCCCCATCACCACCGGCGGCCCCGGTGGTTCCTTCGGATCGGTTAGTGCGGCAACCCAAAGAGTGGCCGATCGGCTCCCTCCGACGACGCCGTATTCCCAAGGCCGGAGCCGACCGAAGATGAAGACGGCAACCGGATCACCACCACCGGTGCACGAGCTACGAGAGGCAGCAGCCGCCCATGTAGGCTCAAAGCAATCGACCGAACTGGCCGAATGGTTCATAGCCCTCTACGCCGGCCGTCTCGCGAGAACCGCGCGCCCGGTACTTTTATCGAGACCGGGGCCGTTCGAGTTGCTTCTGACTTCAATTGGGAAGATGTCAACTCGGTGACAACCCACGGTGCGGGGAGCTGTTCATCGCCGCTCTATCCCCCGCATCTTGCCGACCGGGATCCATCGGGCGATCAGTAGCCAAGAGCTACGAATTCTATTACCCGGTGTCGACGGCAAGGCAGTTCGGTCTTGGGCAGTTGCCCATCGGCTTCTTTTATGCCAATAAGATTGAGACGAGGGGAGTGATAAGCCAGGACTCGCTAATGGATCGCTGCTGAATATAGCGGCCCTCCCTCGACGACGTCGGCATGATGACACCGGCATTGAAGAAAAGCGCCGCTTACGACCAATGGTGGACTGAAATCAAGCGCCACATCTTTCACGCGGTCGTCTCATTACGTCGACCTCCTCCCGCCCGAGGAGATCCCCTCGTAAGCTTTAAGTCCCAACTGATTTTCTCCTTCTTGTCATCGGCTGACATAGCCGATTAACATTTGCCCTTTGATTTGCAGGAGACGGAGACGGAGCGGCCGACGGTGAGCGACTCCGAGCGCCCCATCGAATACCGTTTAGGCGTTCGGATGGGGGCAGCCTCGCTCCGTCGACCATCGGTTGGGAGCGCCGGCCGGCCTCATTGCTACGAGGGAGTGCGCCGCCGATCGCCCGAAGAAAAGGGCTGCACCACCCCCACGGCCGTCGCCTTTGCCCCAAGAGCGAAAGAGAAGAAGTGGCGGCGCCGCCCGATAGCCTCCCCCTTAGACCCGGCCGTCACGCGGTTCCTCGACGTCGTCGCGGCGAGGAGATGCGGTGGCTATTGGAGCGGCGGCCGAACCCGGGAGTTCGAGCCATGAGTCGGTCAACGCCCCCGACGACGTCCCGCCGGTCCCAAGTCCCCAAAGAAAATCGGCCGGTAAGCCCTTACTTCACCAAATTTGGCTTCACGACGATATCACCGCATCGATCGAACCATTCCTTTCGAGTCAAGAAATTGGCCGGCCACACTTCACGTCTGCGCCATCGGTAATTGTCTCTTGCCATTTGACTGTAGTAATTAGCGATTTATTCGCTAACTCTTCTTTGCGCCCCGCGATCTCCATCGGCTGCCCCCCCCGGCATGAGCATGCTGCACCTTGCGGGCGGCGGCGCGACGTCGACGAAGAGGCCCCGACGGTCGCGGCGGCAATCCAGCCGAGCCAAGCTGCTCGACCGGTGCCAACGGTAAGCCGACGAATTTGATGATCGGCTTCATCGCTTAATATCTTCTTGATCATCTTCCTCTTTCTTTGCGAACATAGCCAACCTCCTCAACTTTGACTTGTCGGAGTTCGAGGAATCCATTGAAGTCGGCGAGGAGGCGTTGGTGACGCCACCGAGGACCCGAGGGCCACCCTAACGCAACCGGCCGGAGGCCTCGCTAGACGCGCTAGTGGTCGACGCGGCTCGATACGCGCATGATTCAAAGAGATCCAAGGCCGCCGAAAGCCCTAGCCGACGCCATTGTGCCGGCCACCTTCATGGAAGCCCACCGCTTAAGTACGAACGGGCACGACCGGATAGCCGATCGCCGCGAGAGCCGGGCGCGGTCGGCCACTCTCCGCCGACCAAGGACGCCATCGAGAGCCGGAAGGCTGCCTTCAATCGCCCGAAGACGAGCCGGCGGCCAAGCTCGAGCAACTCCTTGCACGCCAAGATCAGCTGATGGCCGATCTCGTTCAAGTCACGAACGAGATCGATGTCTATAAGGAGTATATGGCTGGTCTGCCGGCCGAGATTGAAGCTCAACGTCAAGGCATCAAGGCGGCTGTGGCACATTTGCGAGACCTGGTGAAGGGCATCCGGCTCGGGGTCCGAGGCCGACGACGTCGGGCCATCGAAGAGATAGACCGGATCGGGCGAAAGGCGTTGTCGGCCATAGCCGATTTTTTAAAACAATGAGCTTGTAATATTCTGACATTCTGAAATTGGCTAATGCCTCTTGTATTATACTTGTCATACTTTTGTGCTTGGATTGGACAATCACTTTAGTCGCGTTTGTAATCGGCTTTGAATCGTGTAATATAATTTATCAATCTTCCGCTATGCTTGTAGATAAGATCGGCTTTCGGCCGCGCGTATTGTCTCGAATTGCTCATGCTGAAATCGGCTCTAGCCGCCCGTATCGCCTCGTGTGCCGATTCCGAGACCACACCACAACCGTTAGTGTCAGCGCTCAAATTGCGTTTATCGATCCAGACCACTTCCAACGCCCTTATTCGGACTGCCGATTACGAGGCTAAAAAGCTTCAAAAATCCAGATCCCGACGCCTAGTTTTGCAATCGGCTCGTGTACATATATGCCCCCAAGTTTTGTTGAGAGCTTCGGTGTCGACAAAATTGTGAGTTCGAGCCGTTCGCACATCCTTGCCGTTCCTATCGGCCAATCATTAGCCGATCGTAGAAAACTTGGGAAAAAACGTTGCATAAAAATGCCTATATGCGATGCCTTGTTAACGCAAGACATCGGCTTCGTAATCGGTTGCGACGAGCCGAATCACAAGTTGATCCATACGCTTGGGTAATATTTCTTCGTGTATTTTCCATTAAGAGCCCTTCCAAATACTTCTTCGTCCAGCCCTTTTAGCAAGTAAGCTCCTTTAGAGACGCATTTGTGGATCTTGAAAGGCCCTTCCCAATTTGGTGACCACTTGCCGAATTTGTTATCTCTAGATCCAATCGGCAGTATCAATTTCCAATCGAGTTCGTCTTCCTCAAAAGATTTAGGCACCACCTTTTTATTATAATATCTGGCTACTCGTTCTTTATCCTTTGTGACTTTTTCCAAGGCCCTCATCCTGGATAAAACTAAATCTTCCGATTCGTCCACCATCGGTGATAATAATCGTCGTCACGTGAGTTAATCCTGTAGCTGAATGCGCCTTGAGCCGACAACCCTTTCCCATGGCAGCACGCCTCATGTCCGTAGACCAGCTTGTACGGAGGGACTTGAATTGACCCGTGGCATGCCATCCGATATGCCCATAGTGATTCGGCTAATCGGCTGTGCCACTGTTTAGGGTACTCTGATATCTTTCTCTTAATCAATTTGATCAAACTTTTGTTTGAGGCCTCGGCTTGCCTGTTGGCTTGTGCGTAGTACGGCGAAGAATTAAGCGGCTTGATCCCATCATTTGCTCGGCAAACCGAACGAATTCGTCCGATACAAAGATAGATCCCAGTCGTTGTTATCGTTTGTGGAACGCCAAATCGGTAGATGATGTGTTCTTTGACAAACTCAATTGCATCCTTAGAATCCACTTTTCTGAGGGGAATCGCCTCCACCCACTTTGTGAAGTAATCCGTTGCCACCAGGATAAACTTATGTCCTTTGCTTGAGGGTGGATTGATCTGGCCGATCATATCAATGCCCCATCTTCTAAACAGCCATGGCTTAATAATTGGGTTCATAACCGATGCTGGTGCTCGTTGTATAGCACCAAAGTTCGCAATCTGGCACCCCTTATAATACTTGAAACAATCCTCCAAAGATCGTCGGCCGAAATACCGCCTCGGCGAAGTAACCACTTCATTTTGTGGGCTAATTGATGTGTGCCACAGATTCCTTCATGTACTTCTCCAATGGCCACTGTAGCCTGATCGGTTCCCAAACACTTGAGTAGCACGCCGTCAATCGTCCGATAGTACAGATCTTCATCGAGCAACACGTATCGTAATGCCTTGTATCGTAGCTTCCTTGTTGCCGATTGAGAAGGATTTTTGAGATAGTTGTAAACTTCAAACCTCCAATCATCGGCTGTGATGGCGGCAACATCTATGTCGATTTCTTTTAGCATCGGCCGATAGCCCGATGCCCTCTGAGCCAAGTCATTGGCCTCTGTGTTCTGCTCTCTCGGGGATATGTTTCAAAGTAACTAGCCGAAAACCGTCCATTAATTCCTGGCATTGCCGATAATAGACCATCAGCGCGTCATTTTTGCATTCATATTCTCCTGATAATTGGCTGATGACTAGCAATGAATCTCCCATGATTTCGATGGCGTCGGCTTCAACTTCCTTGAGTAGATGTAATCCTTTAAGGACGGCTTCGTATTCGGCTTGGTTGTTTGTAGCGTGGGGGTTGATGGCAAAAGCAAACTCGAAGCTTGCCCCCCGGGCGAAATAATGACCAAGCCGATGCCACGGCCGTTGGTGCAAACCGAGCCGTCGAACGTCGAGTGCAAGGCATAATTTCCACCGAGCCGATTGAATCGTTTCGTGCTCCACAATGAAATCGGCTATGGCTTGCCCTTTGACTGCCCTTGGTGCCTGATACCTCAGATCGAATTCTGTTAGTGCGAAAATCCTCTTCCCAATTCTTCCTTTGAGCACCGGAGCCGATAGCATATACTTAACTACATCGGCTTTGCAGGACATCGTGCACTCGTTGGACGAGATAGTGCCTTAACTTCGTACATGAAAAATAAAGGCATAAGCATAGCTTCTCCACAGTGAATACCTCGTTTCTGCGTCTAGCAACCGTCGGCTAAGATAGAAGATGGCTTTTCTTTGCCATCAACATCTTGGATTAGGACGGAGCCGATTGATTTGTCATCGGCGATAAGTACAGCTTGAACGGTATTCCCTTTTTTGGAGGCATTAAAGCTGGAGGGAGCTTAGATAATCTTTTATGTTGTCTAACGCCTTTTGCTTCCCCCATGTGAATGTCGATCGGCTTTCACCAAGAACGTGGCGTGAACGGCTCCATCTTTTCTGAGAGATTGGCTATGAATCGTCTGATGAAGTTTATCTTGCCGATCAATGATTGGAGTTGTTTTTTATCCTTCGGAGGTTGAATTGTCTTGATAGCATTTATGCTTCTTGGTGTAACTTTAATTCCTCTTTCATGGACAAGAAATCCCAAGAATTGCCCGGCCGATACGCCGAACACACACTTAAGCGGATTCATCTTCGACCGTACTTCCTCGTCCGTTCTAACACTTGTTGCGGATCGGCTATGTGGCCTTCTATCTCCCTTGACTTGATAACCACGTCGTCAATGTATATCTCTACTAGCGAGCCGATCATATCATGAAAGATGTAATTCATGGCCCATTGATATGTTGCCTCAACGTTCTTCAAGCCGAACGTCATTACTACCCATTCGTTCAAGCCGATTGCGCCGGGGCACCGAAAAGCGGTCTTGTGGATGTCCTTGTCGGCCATGAATATTGATTGTACCTTGCATTGCCATCCATGAAACTGATGATTTTGTGGCCTGAAGCAGCATCGACAAGCAGATTGGCTATCGACATTGGGTATTCGTCTTTAGGGGTTGCCTTGTTTAGATCTCTGAAATCGATGCACACCCTAAGTTTACCATTTTTCTTCAACACTGGGACGATGTTTGAGACCCACTCGGCGTATCGGCAAGGCCGAATGAATCCCGCGTCGTATAGCCGAGTGATTTCGGCTTTAATTGCATCGTACATATCGGCCTTAAACCTCCCGGGAGGCTGTTTGAACGGCCGATAGCACTGCCTGTCGGTGATGGACCACTATTGATCGGGCGAGGCCGGGCATCTCGAAGTACTCCCAAGCAAAACAATCTCTATATTCTTTTAACAATTCAATAAGTTGGGATCTACAATGAGGAGACAAATTTTTGCTAATGTACGTCGGCCTCGGCTTATCACCAGAGCCGATGTCGATTTCCTCTAATTCGTCGACCGACGTGAAACCTTGCCCTAGCTTGCCATCGTCTTCGTCCGCGGTGTCTACGCCGAAAATGCTTGAGCCCTCCGCCATGTCTTGTTCAAAGTAGCAGTATGCGGCTCGTCATTTCCAATCGGCTGTATTGTGGAATTGGACACATTTAGAAAATCGGCTTGCCAGATTTTACCAGATAAACAATCGATGCCTTCGATTTCCCAAAGCGGCAAATCGGCACCGATGACACTAATCGACTGTCGGCGGCACGATCTCGATCTTGTCGCCGTCCCATTGGATTAGGCTCGATGCATTGTAGAAGGGATGCAACGGTTAGCGTGTATCCAGTCCCTTTCGAGCAGAGTGCGTAAGACCCCTTCCGTCGATGACAAAGAACGTTGTGGGCACGGTCTTATTGCTGATGGTCAGTTCAACATTGAGAACGCCCTTGGTTTCCGATGGGTTGCTGCCGAAGTCTTTGAGCACCATGTTGGTTTTTATCAGGTCCTCGGCTCCCTTGCCTAGTTTTCTGAATGTTGCGTAAGACATGAGGTTGACTGCAGCTCCCCCGTCAACTAGCATTTTGGAAATCAGCTTGCCGTTGATGAATCCTTTAACGTACAACGACTTTAAGTGCTGATTTTCGGTTCGTTCGGGTTTGTCGAAGACAGCCTGATCTGGTGAGATTGCCAGTTTCGCCAGGTCATCCTCAATGATGTCTGCATCGGCTTTAGGAGCGCCAAACTCGGCTGGCAGTACGAACACCATGTTAACCGATGCAGAAATTTTGCCTTTCCCTTTGGCTGCCCTCCTGGCTTGATTGGCTGGGCTTTCCTCGGCTTGCTTTTCGTCGGCTATGGCGGATTTCTCTTTGGGTACCCATCGCCTTTTGATTTTGCCTGGCCAGCGGCGCTATTCGTGGATCATTTGCTGAACTTCGTCTTCTCTCCCTTCACGCTTAAGCCGTTGAACCCTTCTTTTTTGTGTCTTTGTGAAGAGATCAGACGGGCACCATTGGGGGTTGGCCGATTCCTCATCGTCGACCCCTTCATCGTCGTGGTTGTTCCCATCGTGGTTTTTGTCGACGAAGAAGTCTTGGTGAATCGGGCTGAGCCAATCATGGACGGACCGCCGCCTTTGGTTTAGCTGAACGGCTCTGGGGATGAACCGAGTTGGGCTTGCAGCCGAGGGGCTCCTGTGCTCGTCGTCGCGGCGATCGTTGCATGCTGGGCAATCGTCCAGTGTTGGCAGTCTCATGTCGGATTCCCAGCAGTACCTGAAAAAGTCACAATGCCAATGCGGATCGGCACTGTTGCGGTTTACCTCATATCGTCGGCTTTGGGTGTTCGGTTCGCGCCGACGAGGTGCTTCATTGTAAGCCTCTTCCTGCCGAGATCGGTGCTGATGACGGTATCGGCTACGTTCATGGATCGACCGTCGGTCAGCCGATCTGATAACTGAGCGCACCATCTTAATTGGCACGGCGTGACATCCAATTTGATCGCCTTCTGCCTTGGCCCCGATCGATGTATTGACTAAGCCGTGTGTCATTCTGTTCTGTCGATCAGCTTGCCTCGGGTCGGCTTGGACCGTGTTGACCGGGAAAGGATTACCGTCTACCTTCATCGGCCGATTTGAATCAGCGAACTTCAGCTTCCCGGCCTCAATTGCCGACTGGATTTGCTGCTGAAGACCTTACGAGTCATTGGTGGCGTGGGATGTGGAGTTGTGCCACTTGCAATATTTCTTTTTCTTCAATTCTTCAACCGACGGGATCACGTGATTTTCGGGCGCGAATCGCTTCTCTTTGAGCAAAGCAAGTCGAAAATCCCGTCGGCCTTGGTGATGTCGAAATTGTATCTTTCTTCCTTAGCCGTATTTAGCAGCCATTGGGAGACGATGGCTTTTTTGTTCTTGGCCCATTCGTGCCGCCGCCACTGCGTCATCGTCGTCGACTCATAGTCCGATTCGACGACGACCGAGTTATATTTTTGACGGCCTTCCGGTGTCTTGGAATCGCGCTCGTGGGCCGTCATCTTCGCACCAAGTGGGCTAAGCTATCAAAGTCCTGCGCAGAGAATCGCTCTCGGATCGGCGCAATCGGACCATGAAAGGCCAAATCGGCCGGCTGGACGTCCGATAGCACCAGCCGTAACATCGGTTCCTCATCTCCCTAAAGCGTTGGATGTATTCTTGGACCAATTCGTTGTGTTTTTGCCTGATGCTGGTGAGATCCGACAACCTCATCTCGTGGTTGCCGGAGTAAAAGTAGCTATGGAATTGTTTTTCAAGATCGGCCCAGCTCTGAATCGAGTTGTAGGGCAACGAGGAGAACCAAGTAAAAGCCGATCCTGAAAGAGAAAGAGGGAACAATCGGACTCTCAAGGCGTCTATAGCCGATGCTTCACCGCACTGTGCCAAGAATCGGCTAACATGCTCGTAAGTTGAAACGTTGTCCTGTCCTGAGAACTTCGAAAAATCTGGGATCTTGTATCGGTTGGGCAACGAGATCCGTTTGAAGTGCTCTAGATAGGGATATCGATACATGTTCCCCGAGTCTTTCGGATTGAGGCCGAATTGATCGCACATGACATCTACAATCAGATCGGCCCATGTCCGATTGTCTTGCTGTATCGGCTCGTATGGGTCATACGGCGCGGGTGCTTGCCGATACAGCGGTGGTGGCGTCTGAGGCCTGTAATGATGATCTTGACGGCCCCCTTGGTACTGGTAGTGATGATCAGCGGGAGACGGCCGATGCGCCGGTGGTGGCGATGGTGGTCCTGGAAACAGCTGTCGACCACCGGCGTTGTACCGCCTGTTTGGATCAATCGGCTCTGACTGCCGATTGTCGTTGAACATGTTAGCGACCTGATCTTGGGGCGTGGGCTTTGTCGGTTCGATACGGTAATTGCTGGCCTTATAGCCGATTCACTGGATTTGGGCGACCGAGGACTCCTCCCGGCGGCCCTTGTTGTGCTAGTGGTGGGATCGGCCGATTCTGTGTGACCAGCGTCCTGTAACGAGGAAATTGGCTGTCTGTGAAGTACGTCGGCCCTTGTTGCAGCTGGTCGGTTATCTTGGCGTCGACCACAATAGCGATCATGTTATTGAGAGTGTTGACCAGAATGCTACTTTGATTGACTAGCGCGTGATGGACGACCGAGTCAATCCGGTCTTGTAGAGAATATACAGCCGAATCATCCCGTTCCTGGGTCAGCTCCTCCATCTTCTGTTTGCCTTTCGTCTCACCAGAGGAGGATGCCTTAGTGTCGTTCATGCTGAACTTATACTTCTGATGCACGGCCCCAGATCTTGTTTGGGTGAAAGATTGCAAGTAATTAGCCCGGAGTTCTTCCACAATCTTCTTATAATCGGCTTGCTATTTAGCCGATAACTGCTCCATCTTCACAGGCACAATGTTGTCCTGGGTAATGCTGGGGCTCTTGAAGTCGACCATCTTGCCGGCTGAATCTATGCGTCCGAGTCGAGCCGACGAGAAAGTCCCACTCAGCGTGCCAAGAAGCGTGTTGATGAGAAATTTCTCTCACGCGCGGCCGGGAGATCTCGCTTAACTCCAGTGCAGGTGTCCTTCTCTACATGCTCGTGCTATGCGGCGTGCCTTGATTTGATCTGTTAATCAACAAGAAAAACAAGAGAATATGCATTAAGTGTTAGGTTAGATCCCACTGGATCGGCTGAGGGAATCCATGAGCATATATATGCTATCCTAAAATATATTTAAGCCAGACGACTGGAATGGATCGGTCATACCGAGACAGCATCAGTCGTGTAACCTAAATACAATAAAGGATAATAAATATATGAATCAATAACCTAGCCGATACTGGAAAGCTAACAACGAATCCGCTGGTACTCTGACAGATCTTATAGAAAGATATCATTTTTGAGTCAAATGAATAGCCTGGAAATCGGTCGCCGGCTATCAATGAATGGCCGATTTTCTCGACGTCCGACAAGAATGCGATCTTAACATAAGAGGCAATCCTAATACAAATATAATAATAAATATATCAAAAGAAACATATCAGGGCAGATAAGGCTGGCTGAAACCCCGGCGCTGTCTCTAAACAATAAAAATCTTAGCCGAACAGATCACTGATAGTTCTAAAAAGACTTAATAGTTCGAACCTGATATAGCATCAAGTATAAAAAGAAAAACCTGATCTGTTGCAGCCGATTTATATCTCTCGAGACGGTGGATACCGCATATAAACCAGCCAACCTTTAGATCTAGCCCTATCGTGCCTGAGTTCTTGATAGAACGGCCAATGGTAGGATAGATCTAAACATTGATCTAATTTATATGCGCTATATGATAAATAGCGTAGTATAAACTCTTGATTGTAATGTGTCATTACGATGGAAGCACTAGAAACAACAAATCATACCACTAATGACAAGCATTTACCTAGATCGGGATCAAAACGATGCGCCCGTAGCCAAACAAAGTGCTCGCCGAAGAAAAGTTTGGCGGTGCGCTGAAGGTTGAATTGATTGTGATTGTATATGATTGTATATTACAGGGGTCTCGGGTCCTATTTATACCCAAGATACAATTATCTGTACAAACCCCAGACTCTATCTAAACTACTATTTAAAACACAACATTATCCTGAGTGGGACCCACGCTGTGTTACAACAAATAGTTTAAACAAACCCCTAAATTACAGATACAATTGCCGTTACATGACTCTATCCATAAGTGACAATATCGTTTAACGCGCAATTAACAACCAAATCTTCTATTTATCCTCAAACTGCTGCATCAGAAATGGTTTCATCTCTTTCGGACCTGGAATCGGCTATCTCTGCCTGTCCAGGTCCAACCTTAGCCGATTGGCTTCGCACCGATCACTCCTCCCGATGCAACCCCGTCTCCAGTCGATCCGATTCTACTTCGTCTTTGCGAGACTTAGGGACTCAATTACCAAATTTCAGTGTTAACAACATTTCGTATTTTAGAACAAAGTAATAATTCAAAACAACTTTAGAGCATGTTACTCACTGGAAAGTTTATCCTCACGGATAGCTTATCTTTCCAATTTCCACGAACATTAGCCCTAAGTCGTTCCCATGCCCTACGTGCAGTTGAAAGTTAGCTAGTAATTATCCGAGAACCACATATATGCAATAGCAAGTAAGATGGCATTACCTATTTAGCAATTCAAATATCTTTGCGTACGTGGACTCTGGTTTATCCATTGAGTCAAAGACATGGATCCGCGAGTTATCCATGTCAATTACTAATGAGAACCAGTGGAATCTGCAAATTGGTTTAGATGACACATATGAAAATTTATGTATGCACACGGGATTGAAATCGGTACGGAAGGAAGAAAATACTTACGCAGTGTTGTAGGGCGAAGGATAAACGACCGGAAGTGGTTCATCACCAGCGCCTTGTAAATGTTGTCCAAGTGTTGGATCGGGAAATTGATCAACCAATACACCGTTGATTCTGCGTGGATCCATGAATCCATGTTTGGTACAGTCGTGCTTGTTGCAGTATTGGATCGCCATTCTACAATGGTTAAAAAGAATTTTAGTCACTAAATACAAGAAAGTAAGAAACGAAATAACGTAACGATACTTACAGAGCCCGCGTGGCTAGAAGTGAGACGTCGAGGACATCAAGTTGGTACAGTCAAATATGTCTTTGAATCGGATATAGAAGTCGTCACCTCCATCGACGAAATAGTCCAGTGAATATTTGCCCGTTACCATCTCTCCACCCTTTCGCATTCTTGCATGTACCACTTGTGGAAGCGGTACATCTATGTTGGTAGCTTTTTCACTTGATCCGCTTTACAAGAGGCTTTCCATGTTTGAACTTGTATTTCAACGGAGCCTTCGCTAGGGAGCACGGCCGTGTAATTGATCTATTGAAATTCCACGATTCCATAAATTGTCTTAAGTCCGATCGACATTTGGAACGTGAACCGGGTACATCTTTGCCCGTTCTCTTCGCCTTGTCGCAGCCTTCCGAATAGTCCTGTCGTAGTCGGACTGTGGTTGAGGTTGCAGTTTAGGCTGTGGCGTTAGGTACGTCTTCTTGAAGAAGTCCTTGGTCTCCTGGGGGATTTCAGGAGGCTTCTCAGGAGACTTCTTTCTGAAGTGGGCCTTGACTTGAGCTTGGACGGCCTCGTGCAGCTCCTTTGGAGTCATGTCGTACGCCGTTTTCTTTGGGGCTGGCGGGAGCGGGTCAAGTTTAGGCCTCTTGCTTCTTGGTCCACTGTTGACCTTGACCGCGTGGCTCGAGATGTTGTCCGTTTAGGAGTCGGTGCTCGTTGTGGCGACGGAGGAGACTGAGAAGGCAGTGGAGTTGGAGACGACCATTTAGGAGTCGGTGCTCGTTGTGGCGACGGAGGAGACTGAGAAGGCGGTGGAGTTGAAGATGACCGTTTAGGAGTCGGTGCTCGTGGAGGCGACGCAGGAGGCGGAGGAGGCGGAGGCGGTGAAGGATGTTCAGGAGACGGCCCACGTGGAGGCGGAGGAGACGGCCCACGTGGAGGCGGAGGAGACGGCCCACGTCCGGGAATATTATGAAGATCTTCCTCCGAGAAATATTCCATGAGCTGTTTCTCCTAACGTCGCTCTCCGTCTCCTCCGGGGATATCCAGCTCGAGATCTTCATAGCCGCGTTCCACTCGTTTAATTTCAACTTTCGAGTACGCAGTGGAACGGGCCGGGAGTGGTATGTGCCGTCTCGGTCTACTCGAATGGCCATGCCCGACGCGACTTGTTCGAGAAGATTGTTTATTAGTTAGTAATGAACATTGATTGACAAGTTATTCAAGAAAATATACGTATAACATAAAAGTACAAACATACCTTTATTGTTATGTTCTTTAGCGGAATGTGCAGCTCACATGGGGTCCGCTGTGTGATGTCATCAATGGGGCATGGCGGACCCAGTTCAGCTTGTGGGGCCAATTCGTCTTCATTTCCAGTTGAAGTGCAGCTGCGCTTCAGTAGTTGAGCGGCTGTTGCTAGATCCATGTTGGCTAACCCAATGGCTCCGCTCCTCGCTAATCTTACGGTCAGCCTTTCGTCCACAATCGATCAATGCGAGAGCTTCATTTCCATCTCGCGAACCTCGCATCCCGCTCTCGCTTTGACCTCATTCGGGTCTTGTATGTGTCGACGCGCCTTGGAACCCGTATTTCCGGGGACGACGCCTTTTCTCGCGTACGCCCTGTGTGCTCGGGTTTTGGAGGGCGAGCGTTAGCTCGTCCTTCTCTCTCCGTCGGGCCCGAACGCGCCCGAGGAAGTGGCTGCAACGCCTCCTCTAACCTCCGTCCGCTTCTTGAATTTCATCACAAAAATAACGTGCCATCGACGGGATTACGTGAGCCGCCGTGAGCATAAAATCAGTGCTTAGCTCGTTCCGCCGGTTGTGCTCGGAACGATATCTCGCGCTTCAAGGTCGGCTTCCATTTTCTCTCATTTCTCCATTGCTTTCTTATAGCCACCGACCCAAGCTTGTGATGATATTTCTTTTAGTGCATTGGCCTTGTTCTTTTCTATGATAGCTTGTGCTTCTTCCCCAGCCTTGTGTTCAACAAAAGCATCCCAATGATCTCTCGAGCTTTGGGAACTTATCAAAGTCGTGGTCCGGCCCTTGAGGATATATTTCTTGTGTAACTCTTTCTTGTAGTTCTGAAAAGCTCGCCATTTTCTTTAACGTCCATTCCTTGACCCTTGCTTGTTGTGAGTCCGGTATGGTGAACGTCCAGCATTGTCGCCCAGAGCATCTCTTTCTCTGTATCCGATAGATAGCTCTTCTCATCTCCTCCCGTCCTTGATCGCATCCAGTTGGCAACGCTTACGGGCATGTGATCCCTCACCACCCATCCGCCGTGCGCCACAAACTTCCTTGCGGCGTCCTGCGGGGCAATAGGGCGACCATCGATTCTACCTCCGTTATGACATGTCGACCCTCTATGCGCTTGCCGAGACCGCGTTGCACACGTGCCCTCTTCTGTCTAGCGGAGGCGGAGGCGGAGCCCTCATTCTCCTCATCGTTCCCATGATCGTCCCTCCTCGTCCCCCTCCTCGTTGAGGTATTGATTTGTATCTTCATTCTCCTCCGCGTTGTAAAACTCTGTTCCTCGTGCGATCTCATCATGGAGAAGCTGTTCCTCATCACTATCCGTCATTTTATTGTTGTGGGTTGAGGACTTAATCAAAGAATTCAAAAAATATTCGGTTAATACATGTATCAATTTTTTAGGAAAATCATGTATGTCTACATAAAAAAGACAAAAAGAAGAAGATGGATTCGAATAGCAGATTATCTCCATCCTAGAAAAGACTTGTGAAGAAGATCATGTTCTATATTTTCCTTATTCTCTTTTGTTTCTCTTTGCTAGAATACGACCGACCGACTGTTCGTTATATCATTCACGTCCGTGACTACGATCATCTGGAGGAGAGGAGAGAAAGAGAGGAGAATGATGTGAGGGAGATAAGGAGGAGAGGAAAGGAGAGATAGAGGAAAGGAGACGCCCGTTCGTCCACGTTGGTTCGTCCGTTCGTTCGTTCGTCCGTTAGTGAACGCCCGTTCGTTCGTCCGTTCATTCGCTTGCTGCTTCGTTCGTCCGTCCGTCCGTCCATCCGTTCGTTTACGACCGTTTGTTGATTTTATCGTTCTCGTTCGTCCGAAAATACAAAATTCACAATTCACATAAATATTTCAAATTTCAAATTTAAATACATATTCAAAATTCAAAATTCAAAATTCTCAACGTCCAATAATGGTCCATTTACATACAAAATTCATATATTCAAAATACACATACATACAAAATTCATATATTCAAAATACACATACATACAAAATTCATATATTCAAAATACACATATATTCAAAATTCATATATTAACATTCACGAGTACGGCGGCGCGGCGGCGGCGGCGTGGAGTGGAGGGCGGCGCGTGACCGTTTAGGGTTTAGGGCCGGCCGGCTCAGGGCGTGGGGAGGGCGCAAGGAGTGGGCGGCGTGGGGAGGGGGCGACGGCGGCTGCGGCGCGACCGCGACGATGGCGGCCAAACTCTAGCGCAAAATGTCGGGAAATCTTTGGAGGGCGGCGGTGCTAACCTACGACGGCGACAAAGACGGCGATGCGGCGGTCCTCCGGCAGGATGACGGCGACGAAGACGGCGTGCTGCGGTGGCGTCCGGGCTCGGCGACGAAGACGAAGACGAAGACGATGCGCTCCGAAGTGCGAAACGGCTAAGTGTTGGATTCCCAGTGAGGCCCTTGCTATATATAGTCATGGCATCATTTGTCCCGGTTGAAGCCAACAACCGGATGAGAAGATACTTTAGTCCCGGTTGGTGGCTTCAACGGACAAAAGATATTATCATTAGTCCGGCTTAAGCCACCAACCGGGACTAAAGATGTCCCCGTTGGTGGCTTCAAGGACTAATGATCATATCTTTTGTCCCGTTGAAGCCACCAACCGGGACTAAAGATTGCGGGGCAGCCACGTGGCTCGGTAGGTGTACATCTTTAGTCCCGGTTGGAGCCACCAACGGGACTAAAGATGTTTTCCCCACGAAATTCACCTCTAGTCCCGATTGTTTTACAAACCAGGACTAATTATTACAACGCCTTGTTATATTATATTTTATATTCATATATAATTATAATGTTCATATGTTGATATATTTTATATTCATATATAACTAACATATGTTCATATGTTTATATATAATTAACATGGTGTTTCGTAAAAGATCTATGCCCCTCAATTCGAATGAAGTCAACCCATTGGCATCCGAAGGGAGTCTGTTTCGTGGATAACACCAAGGCTTTGGATGGGATCATAGATCTTGATCGACAAGATCGTGGATGGAGAACCTACTACTATGGATAGTACCAAGGTACTCGATGTAATTATAGATCTTGAAGAAGGTCGTGGAAGACATGGATCTTTCGGATGATGATGTGGTTGTCGTAAAAGATGAGCATTTCGATGCTTCTTTCGATCCCAGGACGTGTAGCAACTGCATGGACTCTACATGGTGTTTCATTGAACTAGATAAAGGTAATGGGCTTGAGAATGGTAGTCGTGCATCAAAAAGTATCCTAGAAAAAACATTGAGTGATTATACCAATACTACTACTACCTATGGATCATTGGATGCTGAGACGACGATCGAGCACGGATATGCAAGCCGTCGTTCGCGATCACCGTCTCTCTCCTATGGTGGCGGGAGGCTGGTGGCGGTGATTCAATAATAGATTCAATAATTTACAATAATTTATAATAATTTACAATAATTTACAATAAATTGAAGATGATAGCAATAATATTCAATGATTCAATTTAATTTACATTCGTCCATACATAAATTTAGCTATGTAACATTTGTCCTCACGTACTTTCTCCGCACAATTATTCCTTCGTTATGATCGTTGCGTGTGTAAGGGGTGTCCTCATTTGATAGGAGGATACTCGGGTCAACCGCCACCGCGAACGGAGGTTGCCCGTCAAACCGATCGTAATCTTCGTCGTTCTATCCTCGACTCCCATGATTTCCTTTTGCCTGGGAGAACCACGTGGCGCTTTGGCTCGTCGGACCCTTTTCCCTTCTTTGATTTGCTAGCCATGTCCTTGACATAGAAAACTTGCCGTACATCATTGGCAAGGAATGCATCCATGTGATGGCGTGTAATCCAGGCATCCGTCTTATCGATGTTTTCCGAGCGAACAATCGCCAAGTGCTCCTCGATGTAAGGAGCCACCAAGGAAAATTGTTGCAACACCGTCCAATGTGCTTTCCTGTACAGGTCATTGTCTATGTTCATTATTGCCTTCCTTCCAAAAGTTCCCTTCCTTGTAATCTACCTTCATGGCTTGATTCAGGCACCCCGATGGGACGAAGGTCTTCAATAAAGTCGACACAAAACTCAATAATCTCCTCTGTTCCATATCCATTGGCGATCTTGGCCTCCGGACGCGAACGGTTACGAACGTACTTCTTTAGAACACCCATATACCTCTCGAAGGAGAACATGTTGTGTAGGAATACCTGACCGAGGATACGGATCTATTTGACAAGGTGGCATAGGAGATGCGTCATGATATTGAAGAAGGAAGGCGAAAAGATCATCTCAAAGCCGACAAGACATTGGACCACATCATTTTGAAAGTCTTCTAGTCCATGCGGATCGATGATCTTTTGTGAAATTGCGTTCAGAAAGCACATAGCTTTGTTATTGTTGCCCTGGACATTATCGGGAAGGATACCCCGAATTATAACGGGAAGCAATGTCATCGCACGTGGCGTCATGGGACTTTAGATTTGTGAACTTCTTATCCTTCGTGCTTATTATTCCCTTTATATTCGAGGAGTATCCAGACGGTACCTTGATGCTCTCTAGGCATTCAAACATTATTTCCTTCTCGCCCGCTCAGTGTAGCGCTCGACCTAGGTATTGGGCTCCTTTTTCCTTTGGTTGCGGGTGAAGGCCGTCGCATTGTGCCATATGTTTCGATCGTTACGTGCCTCAAGTGTATCTTGTGCCATATGTTTCAGATCGTTACGTGCCTCAAGTGTATCTTTTGATTTTCCGTATACACCTAGGAAGCCAAGCAAGTTTACGCAAAGGTTCTTGGTGAGGTGCATCACGTCGATTGCGTGGCGGACGTCCAAGACTTTCCAAGAGGGCAACTCCCAAAAATGACTTCTTCTTCCACATCGCCGTGTGACCACCTTCACTTGCTATAGATTGGTTGCCGGGTCCCTTTCCAAATACTACTTTGAGGTCTTTCATCATGACAAACACGGCCTTTCCGTTGCGATGCTTTGGTTTAGTACGATGGTCCGCCTTTTGATCAAAATGTTTGCCTCTTCTCCGGATAGGGTGGCTTGCAGCAAGAAAGCGACGATGGCCCATGTACACTACCTTCTTACAATGTTTCGTGTACGTACACTCGCCTCAACCATACGTGGGTGCAAGCGTTGTACCCCTTGTTTGACTGTCCGATAGGTTATCAAGTGCAGCCAATCATTGATGGTAACAAACAAGCAACCTCGTAGGTTAAACTGTCTCTGTTTATCTTCATCCCACACGAGAACATCTTCTTTCTTCCACAGCAGAGTTTTAGATCTTCGATCAGCGGTCTCGTGTACACATCGATGTCGTTACAGTTGCTTCGGGCCTTGAATAATAACCGCATCCGAATGTACTTTCGCTTCATGCATAGCCAAGGCGGGAGGTTGTAGATACACATCGTCACGGGCCAAGTGCTATGCCCGCTGCTCATCTCTCCAAAAGGATTCATGCCGTTCGTGCTTAAGCCAAACCTTAGGTTTTTGCATCCTCGCCGAAGTCTTCAATGTTCTATCGATGTTTCGCCACCGTGACCCATCGGCGAGATGTCTCAAAGATGCCGTCTTGTAGGCGTTCTTTCGCGTGCCAACACATCATTCTTGCATGCTCCTTGTTCCCGAACGACGCTTCAGCCATGGTATTATAGGAAAATACCACATCACCTTAGCAGAACCCTTTTCTTCAAGGGCCGTCCGTCAACTTCGCCCGGATCATCTCGTCCGATCTTGTATCGAAGTGCTTTACAACCGGACATGCTTCTAGGTTCTCGTACTCCTCACCGCGGTAGAGGATACAATCGTTAGGACATGCGTGTATCTTCTTTACCTCCATCCTAGAGGGCGACTAACTTCTTAGCCTCGTACGTTGATTCCGGCAATTCGTTTCCCTCCGGAAGAATGTTCTTCACGAGTTTTAGTAACTCGCCAAATGTCTTGTCACTGACACCATTTTTGGCCTTCCATTGTAAGAATTCCAGCGTGGTACCCAACTTTTTGTGGCCCTGTTCACAGGCTCGAGTACAAGGACCTTTTGTGGTCCGCCAACATACGCTCCAATTTCGTACTTCCTTTACGCCTTCGCAGTCCCCCGTACGTCACGCAACATCGACCAAGGTCATTGGCACCATCGTTTTCTTCAAGATCCCCGCCCGCCTCGCCCACCGTATTCTCTTCAAACCCACCGTATTGATCACAATCGGAATGTTGTTCGTCTTCTTCATCTTCTTCCATTGCAACCCCTACATCTCCGTGCGATGTCCAGCAATTGTAGTGAGGCATGAATCCCGACGAAACAAGTGGGCACGAATAATTCTTGATATAGAATACTCCTTCTCGTTTTGCACTTTTTACATGGACAACGTATGAAACCCTTATGCTTGTTGGCATCGGCCACACTCAAAAAATAATGCACGCTTTGAATAAAATCTCTCAACCATCGATCCACGTTGTATATCTATTGCCGATCCATCTACATGGAATGCACAAAAATCGTAATAAAATTCCACGAATCCATCTACCATCAGGCAAACTGCTCGGCTTCATGGTGTCCCATCGCGACATCGAAGCTAACCCAGAGAAAATCAACGCTATTTTGAATATGAAGCCCCTGTAACTGAAAGATGTCCGTAAGCTCACGGCCGCATGACGGCGCTAAGCCGATTCATCTCCCGACTCGGCGAGCGCGAGGTGCCTTTTTTCAGGCTACTGAAGAAAACCGATGACTTCCAATGGACCACGGAAGCCCACAAAGCCTTTGAAGATTTTTAAGAATTTCTCATGATGCCACCCGTCCTAGCCTCACCTCACCCTCGGAGCCCTCGCTACCGTACGCCTCAGCCGACTTACCAAGTGGTCGCACGGTTGCTTGTGGTTGAGCATGAAGAAGAAGGACGAGTCCAGAAGATTCAGAGGCTAATCTGCTTCGTTAGCGAAGTGTTGGCGAGAGCCAAAATTCGCTACCCTCAGGTACAAAAATTACTATATGGTGTTCTGATAACCGTGAGGAAATTGGCGCACTATTTTCGTGGTCACTCGGTCACCGTCGTCACTTCCTTTCCACTCGGCGATGTCATCCACAACCGGGAGGCGATCGGGCGCATCGCAAAGTGCGCCCTGGAACTGATGCTGCTGGACTTAGCTTTCAACGCGAGGACATCCGTAAAGTCACAAGCCCTGGCGGATTTTCTGGCCGAGTAGATCGAACAACAAGAAGATGTACCTTGAAAAGACCTACAACACTGGACCATGCACTTTGACGGATCCAAGAGGATCACTGGATTGGGAGCAGGAGTCGTGCTGATCTCTACGACTGGGGAAAGGCTAAGATATGTTCTTCACCTCCACTTCTCCGCCTCACACAATATCGCCGAGTACGGAGCCCTGCTGCATGGACTGTGACTTGCTGTTTCACTCGGGATACGATGGTTGGTCGTGAAAGGAGATTCCCATGGTCGTCAATCAAGTGATGAAAGACGGTCCCGTTTGAACGACACCATGGAAGCCTATCGACAAGAAGTTTGTAAAATTGAAGACAAGTTTGATGGACTAGAGCTATCCCATGTCCCGAGACATAATAACGAGGCAGCCTACGAGTTGGCGCAGTTCGGGTCGAAGCGAGAAGCCGCTCCAAGACGTTTCGTAGAGCATCTCTATGAGCCGACTGTTGCAGCAAAACCAACTCCCAACGAGCAAGCCGTGAGACCAAGTCGCCATGATCGACGCCGACCGGAGGACACCACTCATCAAGTTTTTAACTCAGCAAGAGCCGGGAAGACCGGGATGAGGCGAAACGAGTTCGACGCCGTTGTCAAGCTATTATGGGAAGGACCATATATAATTGCCGAGGTGACTCGGCCAGAGCATATTGACTAAAACGTGAAGACAGTTCCATGGTGGAGAACTCTGGAACATCGAATATGTTCGATGATACTATGCTTAAATTGCCGAAGTTTCATGTTATTCTTGATCGCCAACCTCAAGCAAGATGACTTCTTGAGTTAGCAGTCGGGGGCTGCATACGTATCAATAAAGCATGGTTTTCTTCGACAACTTGTTCATATTTGGTTTATCATTGTTTAGTGTTTTGATTCGAGTTCAATAGATAAGGACTGAGAAATTTTTGATGACCTAATCAAGCTTAGGCTTGGTGATAGTCAGGCGAAAATTACTTAAGAAATTTTCTATGAAGACTCGGGTCAAGGCATTAACATAAATAAGCTAGATATCTATAAGTTCACACCCGAGGTTGCAAGCAACATCAGAGGCATAAAGAGACCAAGATTATTAAACTTACTCCTGACTGAACCTCGGACGTCAAGGAAATCTTGGAGGCTGGATGCGGAAGATGGTTTGTGATGGAACGAGAATTCCTAGATGGATGGATTTGGGCGTGCGCGAGTTTAGGGTTCTCCGCGGAGAGCTTGTGAACAGTGACGCGAAAGACGAAGTGACGGGGATGACCTCGAGGCTTCGTAAAAAGACTTGAGGGTTTTTTTCTAAGTCATCTCGCGATTGGGCCGAGCCCATGAGAGACTTGCCCGCTAAGGTGTGGCTTGACGCGTGTCCTTAGGGACTTAAGTGGATGGACTTAAACAGATTTGCCCCGACAATATGCACGTGTCACATAGCCCAATACCTTTAAAATCCTTTCATGCCGCGGTTTGCGCAACTTCATGAGAGGTTGGCACGATGCAATTTGAAAGGTGACAAACAGTTAAGTTTTTTATGGCTGTCCTGATAACAGGGACTGTTTGGTTTTTAAGCATTTGATTAAATGATTATATCAATACTATTTTTCCACCTTGGTGACGATCTTTTTAGATTAAGACCAATAATATGGCAGGAGCTATTTAATATTTTGGTCATATTTTTCAGATGACTAAAAAATTTGTCCTGAGATGATTCGGACAAGTTAACTTGGATAAGCACGAGCTTGCCGAGTGAATTGATTTCTTATCCATGAGGGTTAATTAAATTATTTGTTCCTAGATGACTCAGGCAAGTTAACTCGGATAAGCACGAGCTTGCCAAGTGAATTGATTTCTTACCCATGAGGGTTAATTAAATTATTTGTTCCGAGACAACTTGGGCAAATTTACTCGGATGAGCATGAGCCTACCGAGTGATGTGATTTTTATGATTGCTTTAGCTTGAGCTAAGCATTTATATAAGAATGATTTTTTATAGTTCTCGACTATATGTTTAGTCTATTTTTGACTAACCATATAGTCGGGGGCTACACCTAATTGGGTGCATCAGGAGATGCACCTAGATATTTGTTTTTTTGAGAATTTTTTGGATATTTTCCAGCCCTTCACAGTCTTTGGAGCCACTTGGGAGATTCAGGCAGAGATGATGGAATCGCTCGGCGCCGGAAGCACTCGGCCAAAGAGTTGTTTGGCTGTGTACTATCTTGGTTCGAAGACTGAGTTATCTCGTCGACTGCAAAGGACTCGGGGGCTACTGTGGAGATTACGACAATGGGGTATCCACATGGCAAGCTTATACAATTGGAGATAGGGATAGGTTACACCTGCCAAATATGTAAACCAACTATGACTTGGGTGTTACGTTGCCGATTAGATAAGGCAACGGCTCATAGTCACGGTTTGGTAAGATTGAGGAAACCGACTTAGAGTAAGATAGGGTTTCCGACTTGTAAGCCCGCCTCCCGAGACTATATAAGGGGGGTAAAGGGCGTCTCTTGAGGGATATCAGATGTATGCGAAGTACATACAAGTCACTAGATACACGAGATCTTGAGATCAATAAACACTCGGCGGATCGAATCCCCAAAACAGGAGTAGGGTATTACCTCACGAGAGGGCCTGAACCTGTCTAAACCTTGTTTTCCACCTAACCCATTGTGCTTGGCGATCTTGACTGCACCCCCAATTTCTATTGCCGAAACCGAGTTTTGACATTAGGATATGTCCAATCTCATCCTAGTTTGAGTTTTTTTTGACAAAGGAAATAGGTGTTTATGCAAATGTCAGGCTTCGCATCCCTTGCACCTTAAATCAAATCATGTTGAGGTGGATGAGCTAATTAATACTCCATCGGTTTCATAATTCTTGACGTTTTGGATATTGACACGGTCTTCAAAATATATTTTTGACTATGTTTTTCCTATTATAATGTCGAGCACATTGAGAATTATAATGTCAACTGTTTGTTGTGACCATCACATGGTTTTGGATGAGTGGAATACATTCAAGCACAATAACTATTCAAGCCTCAATGTGCATGATCACAAATAACACCATTCAATATAACTCACGTAGTGCTGAATGGTGAACAAAAGAGATATTGCTGGGACTTTGTTGATATTTTTTACGTTCACATATAAATCCACAAGCGCACGGATATACTGTTGTAGCATTTCACCTAGGGAGTATTCCAAGCGTATCGTTATTTATTTTATCCCAAAGGAAGACTATGGTCTTGAAGAAAACACTAAGATGCCATGGATATTTATAAGCTATAGATGAGATACCTTAGACAGGGGTAAGGTGATCATATGTTTAAGGTAGTGTGATACACAAGTGTCCTAGATAAATAATACACTAGTGCTAAGTGGAGAGTAGTATTTAGAGTCGATTTCTATAGTTCTTCTAGTCAGAGTACATAGTTTAATTAATTATTCTAGTTATGCCTAAACCCAGTTTTATGCTCGACTACGGGGGTATCGCCGCTCAGTGGCCCGGCCTACCACCATGAAGCGATCTCTTACCGTTCGTTCTACACCAAATCTGAACGTGGAGGAATACAAAGGACGAACAGGGTTGTCACCACCTGCCGCCTACCTCTCACCCGTGGGAAGTGGTCATAACACCAATGTCTATAAAATAATCTAATCACCATGCTTACATTACCATAAATACTCCTACCTCCCGGGGATAAGATAGAAGCAAACCTACATTCTAATTGCTCATTGGACCGTGTCCGTGGCAATAGAGTTACTCGTCTGAACACAACAAGACTATGAATTAAACTAATAATGAAACTCTTATATACTAAAGCATAAGAAGTACCATACTCATATGGACTAGAAGATATAATCTTTATTAAGCTCAAAGTCGTACAAGGGAAGAAGAGTACTAAAGACATACCCGAATTCCAAAGGTGACTCGGGAATAAAAAAACTCTAAACTACTTCCTAACTCCACTAGCCTATATGAATAAGATAGAACTTGTAGGATCTTCTTCTTGTGGTGTGCTTTGAATGAAGTGAGCTCTTCCCCTTTTATAGCCTCTCTATGACGGTTTCTAGTTGGTTTCCAACCGCCATAGGCTTGTAACCGTCATTGGGGAGGTCCTAGGAGCCGCCACGTGGAAGATCAAGTCGGTTGGGCACCGACTTGGTTCGGTCGAACCAGGGTTCGGCTGAACCCTAGTCTTGCCCAACCGACCTCTACTTTCTTCCATCACTTCCATGTGAGCCCTTAAGGCGGTTCCCGGTGGTTTGGTCCCATTCTAAGTCAGTTTCACCCGACTTGTGGGCCCTTCGATCCGTGGAAATCTGACATGGCGATTGCCGATAGGTTGGAGTTGTGTTTCTTCGCCACGTGAGCTCGACTTTGCTTCTATTAAGTGATGAATGTTCCTGCAAGCAACTATAATCCAAGGACATGTGGAACTTTATTAATTCTACTCCTAAATGTCGGTAGCGGACGCTAATTCCCTTTTATTTCTGAGGTCTGTGACGGTCGAAATCGTTACTTAACGACCGTCAACAAACTCCCCGAAGCTTATCCTTTTGCTCGTCCCTGAGCAAAGTAAAGTCTTAGGCTCGGTGGATCAGGAGTTGCTACCATGTTCTATTTTTCTAAAGTATCATGCCTACAACCAAGTATTCTATCTTGAATTGAATAAGTTGGCAATGGTAGTCTCACCCGTATTACCTTAGTCCTCATGGGAGCTTTGGCTTCACTTTGTCTTGGGCGGTTGAGAAACAGGATGGTAGAAGAGAGTGCTACTTCTCTTACTCCTTGTTCCACTTCAGTCCGGAGATTTTTTTCAAAGTTTTTGAAAAAGGAAAGAGAGTTCCTTGAATGATACTCTCGTATCACTCAAATGTGTTTAAATTCCTTACCAAGGCATTGTGTCTTCTTTTCACCTACTTCTACTAAGCTTATTTGGAGCTCAAGGTAGGGAAATTCATGAGGCATACTTGCATCAATTATTTTGTAAAGTCAAAAAGCAGATCCTAGTAAAAAACTAATCATACAATCAGAACCAAGCTTGTGCATATTTATTTGGTGGAAATGGTAGAAAGGAAAATGAATGACTCTCTCTTTTTTTATGGTCCTTCTCCCTATATTTTTATTTGGAGATCATGGCCATGAGCACACTTTTTTCTCTCTTTTTTTGTCATCATGCTCAAGAAGAATTGTTTCTCCTTTTATAAGCATCATGAAATTTTCAAATTTTTTTGCGTTCACTCTTTTTTTGGCTCATGTCTCTTTTGGCAAGGATATGAGGATAGAAGGCCATAATAATTTTTGGAGTCTTTATTTGGTGGATGCAAACTTCCAGAATAGAAGTCGACATATGGAATGGAATGAAATATTTTTTGTGGCTAAACCTCTAATGTAGAGGGAGAGCATTTTTTATGGTGGATATGCACAAGACTTAGACCATGAAAGCATGAAAAGATTCTAGCAAGGGTCTAACTACTTGACCAAACTCAAAATGATATCAAGCAGCATATGTAGGGGCTATTTCATTTATTATTGACATATGGCTCTGGTAGGAATGTATCAACATTTGAGAAACTGTTGATGAGAAATCTCTCTCACGCGCTGGCCTGGGAGATCTGCTTAGCTCCAGTGCAGGTCCTTCTCCGGGCCGTTTGATGCGGGCGTGCCGTTGATTTGATATGTCAATCAACAAGAAAAACAAGAGAATATGCGTTAAGTGTTAGGTTAGATCCCCACTGGATCGGCTGAGGGAATCCATAAACATATATATGCTATTCTAAACTACATTTAAGCCAAGTGACCGGAATGGACCGGCTATACCGAGACAGCATCAGCCGCTTAACCCAAATATAGCAAAGAATAATAAATATATGGATTGATAACCTAGCCGATACTGGAAAGCTAACAATGGATCGGCTAGTACTCCGATGAATCTTATAAGAAGATATCACTCCTGAATCGAATGCATAGCCTAGAAATCGGCCATCGGCTGTCGATGATAGGTCGATTTCGCGGCAAGATCCCGTAAATGCGATCTTAATATAAGAGCGCACCCTAATACGGATCTAATAATGAATATATTAAAAGAAACATATTAGGGCGAGATAAGGCCGGTGAAACCCCAAGACTGTCTCTAAATAATATAAATCTCGGATGAACGGATCATTGATAGTTCTAAAAACGACTTAATAGTTCGAACCCGATGCAGCATTAAGTATCAAAAGAAAAACCCGATCTGTCACAGCCGATTTATACCTCTCGAGATGGTAGATACCGCATATAAACCAGCCAACCTTTAGATCTAGCCCTATTGGCTGCAAGTTCTTGATAGAAGTAGCCAATGACGGGATAGATCTAAACATTGATCTAATTTATATGCGCTATATGATAAATAACACAAGATATAAACTCCCGATTCTAATGTGTCATTGCGATGAAAGCACTAGAAACAAGAAACCATACCACTAATGACAAGTATTTACCTAGATCTGGGGGTCGAAACGATGCAGCCTGTAGCCAAACAAAGTGCTCGTCTGAAGAAAAGGTTGGCGATGCACCGAGGGTTTGATTGATGTGAATGTATTTTTAATACAAGGGGTCTCGGGTCCAATTTATACCCAAGATACAATTATCTGTACAAAAACTGGACTCTATCTAAACTACTATTTAAAACACAACATTATCTCAAGCGAGACCCATGTCGCGTTACAACTAATAGCTTAAACAAACCCCTAGATTACAGATACAATTGTCGTTATAGGACTCTATCCATAAGTGGCAATACCATTTAACGCGCAATTAACAACCGAATCCTCTGTTTATCCTTAAACTTCTGTATTAGAAACGGTCTCATCTCTTTCCGACCTGGAATCGCCTATCGGCTGCCCCTGTCCGATCCATCCTTAGCCGATTGGCCTCACAACCGATCATTCCTTAGCCGATGCAACCCCTGTCTCCAGCCGATCCGACTCTGCTTTGTCTTTGCAGATTTGGGGATTCGATTACCAAATTTCAGTGTTAACAGAAACTCAACCATTTTTTTGAATTTTCAAAAATAAAATACTCTGGACTTTGGTTTCACTTGGAATATGATCATATTTACTCTACTCTTACCATCTCATATTTCACACAACCTAGACTTAGATCATGCTCTTGCTACCCACAAGTTTTCAAGTTTATGGTGTCATACCTAAGCCAACAAACTCAAAACTTGGAGAATGCTAAGTTGTAAACTAGGCACAGAAGAGAAATAAAACAGAGCAACTATTCATCATATCCAAAGATGAGGAATTAACATTCTTACCAAGCATGTCTACATTATTATATTTTTTTGCATTTTTAATTTTCAGATTGTTTTAGATGCAATGGAAAGAAGAAATAAAACAAAGGGATACGAGGGTACCTTATGTGGGGGTCCTCCCCCAAGCTTGTCCTTTTACTTACGGACCGCGATAGGGATTAAACCCTTGTGACCGAAAGTACGCCGCATGTCGACTGGCTCTGCGCGATTGGAGTTGATCTCCGGAGCTAATCGGCTGTGCTGCGCCGCCACCGATATGCTTGGTCCGTCACGCCGGGTCCCTTGAACATGCCGATGAAGTTGGTGAAGTTCACCTTGCATCTCTGCAGTCCTCATGTCCAATGTTCCCAGTCGTTCAGTGATCTCTGCGTATTCTTGGCTACGAAAACCTCGTGCCGAGAACAAACGTGGAATACCGTACGATGGAGGCAAACCACTGAAGCTTGATGACTCTGTGGCTTGTTCATGGTGCCAGCCAGGTCTGTGTGCCCAATGAGCACTGCTCGCCAACTACCATGAGGAGCCTCCCGCCTCATAATATTGCTGAGGTTGGTCCCAACCGGATGCATACCCAGTTGGAACCCACCCCGACTCTGGCACTAGTTGTGGAGACGGGTGCGGTTCTTCCTCCATAGCAGCTCTTCTAGACTTGCTCCTTGTGATCCTGCCTGAAATAATAGTCCTGCAAGCAATTTCTCTTGGACGAAGAACAATGGTTAGCGCCCGACACTTATATAAATGATATTTTGGGTTAGGAAGCGGAATTTCATTTGTATATCCGGGGAAGAAGAAAACAAGGGATTCATCGAGGCCATACTTCAAAATATGGCCCTTCACTAAATACTCTGCATCTATAAGTTCACAGGGCTCAGTGATGTACAAGAGTTGCACATTTTCCAAAGCTTTGACATGACGAGTAATGCGAGTAATTAATGAAGTGTATTCTATAGGCTCCTTCATCCTAAATTGTTCTAACCATTGTTTAATCATTGCCTTGACAGGGGAGATTTTAATCTTTTTTACCATGGCATATAAGATCATCAACTCATCTATTCTAACAGGTATAACATCTTATCGAGAAAAAATGGTAAGTGCTAACCATTTATGCATCAGCCTTAAGGTAGGATTATGAATGTCATTAGTTCTTGGCTTAGTACAAAAGGATTCACCTGATATACTTTGTCAAAAACTATGTTTATCAAAATTTGACAATTTTGATTCCTACTCAAAAGAACATTGATGAGCGAAACCAAGCAAGAGACTAAATTCTTTCCATGAGTAGTAATATTCCCTCCCAAATAATCGAAAAGAAATACCACCTCCAATTTCTTTCAAAGTGCATAGAAATTGGATGGTCAGAAGGCATGAACCTTCTTCCTCCACATGAGCAAAATTTTGCCATCCTAACGATTGCCAAACAAGATGAAACTCAAAGTCCATACCTGTCTTACTAAGCATTTCCGGATCATATGCTCGCATAGGAGCAAATATCCGGTCCTTGAGGAGGACGTACGCCTGTCTTTCTCGCTCGTATTTCAAATCGAGCTCAGTGTCATGGATTAGAGAGAAAGCATGATGACTTTCTTCTCCTCTTGAGAGAGCGGTTTACGGATCGTCCTGCATTGCCGGGCTATGCACATGACCGAGGGACGGAGCTGAGCTTGAATGGCCCAAGCTCGATCCTAATCCCTTGCGCATTGTGCCGAACAACCGCTTGACACTTTTCCTTATCTGCAGCTAAAAAGAACAGAGCACACAAGAACACTCGTGACAGGTTAAGTGTTAGCACAATGTTATGTTAGCCGTCCAAGAGTCGGTCGTTCTTGTGGAGCTTGGTCGCCACCACAAATCGTTCTTGCATGACAACCCACGGAGGTAACTCCGAATGCAAGCAAAACTCGAGAATTTTTTTGATGAACTAGGAGGAACACATTGAAAGAACTCTAGAGAGGAGAAGGGAACTTGAGGGCACACTATGGCAGCTCAAGTTGGTGCAAGGAGAGGAACCTCCCCACCTTCCCTTTTATAGAGGGGGCTCTCCCTTGGTTCGGCCGAACCAAGAAGGGCTCCTCTCTCCTCCAAACTTTGGATTCCTTATCTCCACATCATCAACCATTACACCTAAAAGTTTGAGCACCATTGGGCTCCATGATGGTTCGGCTGAACCAACTTGGTGGGGTTTGGCCCCTACCCAAGGATCCAATGCTTGCTCTTACTAAAATAATCAGCCTAGTGCATGTTTGATGAGTAGAATCTAAGGCTAGTTTTGCCATGATAAGCATTAGAATTTTTCAATATAAATGTCCTAATTTCAAATTTTTAATTTTTCTATGCATGAAAGGAAAAGTAAACATGCCATGCTTGAATATTCAAGAATCAAAATTAAGGAAAGTAAATATGCTTTTGAAAAATCAAATATGGGATACGTACCAATTTTACCTATCAGCCAAGGCTACTCGTTTAAAGTCCGATGAGCCGGACTTTCTTCGCTCACTTAAGCTTGTGCACCGCCCGGTCTTGGAGAAGCGAACGCGGACGCTTCACTTGTCACACCTTCTTGATTTTCTTTTGTTCGTCCGGTGTGGTAGAAGGAATTTTGGACTTTGGCAATGGCTGGAATGACATCGCCCGCCTTTCTTTCTTGATTCTACTTGGAGACGGTGATTCCTTCTCCAAGAAATCCTTCATGAATTTAATCAGGCTGTCCATCTTTGGGGGCTTAACTTCGACCTCCTTAATGTTCTTGGTATTGGATCCGTACTTGATCTTGACCATAGAACATTGCTCCACCCTTGGCTGGAAGTTGAATTTCTCCTTCTTCCCATTAATGTGGAGTTGGATTTCTCCAGCTCCCACATCAATGCGGGCATCCGCGGTGCTGAGGAATAGGTGCCCAAGAATGAGCAGCGTCCTCTTGTCGACATCCATGTCGAGCACCACGAAATCCACGGAAATGAAACATCCCCGGATTTTCACCTGTATGTCTTATGCGATTCCCGCTGGATAGCGAACCGACGAATTAGGCAGCTGCAGCCGCATCGGTGTTGATGCCAGTGTGGTGTAGTTCAGTCGATCAAAGACCTCCTTGGGCATGACACTAACGCTTGCCCCAAGGTCGCATAAGGCGTGGTCGAATTGTTGTGTCCTGATCGAGCAGGTGATCGTGGGACACCCTGGATCCTTCTTCTTCTCAGGAAGCTGGTTGAGTATAGCAGCACTACACTCTTCCATCAGCTTGATAACTTCTGCGGTAGGCATCGGCCTCTTATTGTTCAGGATGTCCTTGAGGTAGCGAGCGTACGTGGGTACTTGCATCGCTTCCATCAAAGAAACGTTGATGTGGATCTTCCTAATGACCTCAACAAAACGAGTGAACTGCTCGTCCACGGTTGGCTTCCTGTTGTGATGAGGGAATGACAATAATGTAGTGTCGTGGAATTCCTCCGGTGCCGGTGTTCCCTCATGAACTTGGTTCTGAATATTGGACAACTCACCCTCTTTCTCCTTTGCCTTCCCTTCATTGTTAGGATATGGCGGATCATGAGTGGTTTTACCCCCTCGTGTGGTCACCGCATTCACATTTTCAAGGGAAGCCTCGGGTTGCCCCAGGATCTTCCCTGCCTCGGATAAAGGGATAGCAGCAGCTAACTGAGCTAACTGAGTTTCTAGCATTTTATTAAAGCTCAGCTGGTTCTTAATAGTAGAGGAAAAGCCTTCCATTTTAGCATTGATACTTTCCAAGGATTTGTCATTGGCCGCTAGCTTCTTAGAAATGTTCTCATTAATTTTAGCTTGGCCTAAGAAAAGATCTTTCAAGAAGGGTTGGTTAGGATTAAAAGCATGAGAAGAATTGTTACCTCCTTGATAGTATGGGCGTTGTTGGTTCCACCCTTGACCTCCTTGCGAACGATACCCATTGTTGTTCAGGTAGCAGACGTCCGTGCTGGTCTCGGGTTAGTTATTCCCCGAATGGTCAGTGTTGCCGCACATCTCACACGTCATACGAGCGTTCACTGCCTGGACTCCTTCAGCCTTGTCCTCGAATTTCTTTAGCAAGAGGTCTAATTTAGCGGCCAACATATCCGTCTCCTTGACGGTATGCATACCGCGCTTTTGGGACTGGAGACGATCGTCGCTCCATCCTTGGTTAGACACCATCTTCTCATTTAAATCGGCCGCACTCCCGACCATTAACGAAAAGAAAGCTCCTCCCGCAACAACATCAATATGATCACGGGCTGCCGAAGTCAGCCCGTTGTAGAAATTCTGGATAAGCAACTAATCATCCATACCATGGTGAGGACACGCCAGGATGTACTCCTAGAACCTCTCCCATGCTTCTGGGATTGACTCATCTGATGCTTGCTGAAAACTCAAAATCTTTCCTCGAAGAGCGTTGGTCTTGCCCATCGGAAAAACTTCGCGAGAATGCGTTAGAACACTTGTCCCAGGTGTCCACAGCACTTCGGTTCGCATAGAACCACTACTTCGCTCTCCCAATGAGGGAGAATGGAAACAGTCGAAGTCGGATGGCATCTTGTGTGACTCTCTTGATGGTGAAAGTGTTGCCAATCTCCAGGAAAGTTTGGAGCTGTGTGTTGGCGTCCTCGTTGGCCTTCCCACAGAAGGGATTGGCATGCACCATGGTTATAAGACCCGTCTTGATCTCAAAATTGGCCTCCCCAGTGTTGATTGTTGGTCCAGTACGGACATTTTTAGCTGAGGGTGCCGAGAAATCGTGGAGAGTCTTTGATCCCGATGATGCCATGACCTTCGGTTTAACTGGCGAGAGGAAAATTTGAGGAGGAACGACACGAGGTCGAACTCTTCTCACAAGGTCCTATGTATTTGAATTGTAATTATCCGACAAGTTGAAACTGGTCATAGTTTTCACATAAAAGAGAAAACCGACCAAGATAAGCCTGCTAGACCAAAGGTAAGACAAATATAACTATATGGATATCCAAGCACTTATTATTTCTTCCTAGACTATTGTCTTCCCCGGCAACGACGCCAGAAATGATGTTGGTATTTCTTACGTTCACAGATAAATCCGCAAGCGCACAGATATATCATTGTAGCATTTCACCCAGGGAGTATTCCAAGGGTATTGTTATTTATTTTATCCGAAAGGAAGAATATGGTCTTGAAGAGAATACTAAGATGTCATGGATATTCATAAGCTATAGATGAGATATCTTAGTCCAGACAGGGTAAGGTAATCATATGTTTAAGGTAGTGTGACACACACAGAGGAGTCCTAGATACATAATACACTAGTGCTAAGTGGAGAGTAGTATTTAGAGTCAGATTCCTATAGTTCTTCTAGTCAAAGTACATAGTTTAATTAATTATTCTAGTTATGCCTAAACCCAGTCTATGCTCCCAGGACTACGGGGGTACCCGCCGCCCAGTGGCCCGGCCTACCACCACGAAGTGATCTCTTACCTTTCGCCCTATACCAAATCCGAACGTGGAGGAATACAAAGGACAGACAGGGCTATCACCACCTGTCACCTACCTCTCACCCGTGGGAAGTGGTCATAACCAATGTCTATGAAATAATATAAGCACCATGCTTACATTACCATAAATACTTCTACCTCCCGGGGATAAAATAGAAGCAAACCTACATCCTAATTGCTCATTGGACCGTGTCCGTGGCAATAGAGTTACTCATCTAAACACAACAAGACTATGAATTAAACTAATAATGGAATTCTTGTCTACTAAAGCATAAGAAGTACCATACTCATATGGACTAGAAGATATAATCTTTATTAAGCTCAAAGTCGTACAAAGGAAAAAGAGTACTAAAGACATACCAAAATTTCAAAGGTGACTCGGAAACCGAAAAGAACTCTAAACTACTTCCTAACTCCACTAGCCTATATGACTAAGATAGAACTTGTAGGATCTTCTCCTTGTGGTGTGCTTTGAATGAAGTGAGCTCTTCCCCTTTTATAGCCTCTCTATGATGGTTTCTAGTCGGTTTCCAACCGCCATAGGCTTGTAACCGTCATTGGGGAGGTCCTAGGAGCCGCCACGTGGAAGATCAAGTCGGTTGAGCACCGACTTGGTTCGGCCGAACTAGGGTTCGGCCGAACCCTGGTTTTGCCCAACCGACCTCAACTTTCTTCCATCACTTCCATGTGGGCCCTTAAGGCGGTTTCCAGTAGTTTGGTCCTATTATAAGTCGGTTTCATCCAACTTATGGGCCCTTCAATCCACGAAATCCGATGTGGAGATTGCCGATAGGTTGGAGTTGTGTTTCTTCGCCACATGAGCTCGACTTTGCTTCAATTAAGTGAAGAATGTTCCTGCAAGCAACTATAATCCAAGGACATGTGGAACTTTATTAATTCTACTCCTAAATTCCGGTAGGGGACGCTAATTCCCTTTTATTTCCGAGGTCTATGACGGTCGAAATCGTTACTTAACGATCATCAACAGACTTAGCATGCCAGTCAACTTCAGCCTGAGACGTCCTCGTCAAACCACATGAAGGCGGCGACCAAATGTGTTACATATTTCAGAAGACTTGACCAAATTGCTAGAGCTCTACAATATCTCAATTGATCAAAATCTGTACTCATGTATAGTAAGTTCCAAGTACTTAGAACCTACCAAGACACTTTCATCTGAGTATTTGGTAACCATAATAAGGGGTACTAGCACATAGATAATTTAAATTTTAAGTCTAAGTTACATATGGTCGATCGGCCAAATAGTTAGCGGTTCGCGGAAGCATTGCTTTACCCAAAGACCATACAAGCAACCGACTAGGATAGTCCTTAGTTAGAACCATCCTGGATAGAGGTATCATCCCCAACATAGCATTCGTCATTGAACAAAGTCTCACCCGCATCCAAGTCTAAATAACTAAAATACAACAATAAAAGCAAGAGTCAGTCAAATCGGCATCATGAATCCTAACATACATGCATGTCTATATCAATGGAAGGTCAATAGTGGTTCATTTTCAGCATAAAGCAAGTTTTGTTTTCCACAACCATTTTCCAAATCAGATTTTGAGCAATTAAATTTTCAGCAAGCATACATATATTGTTATGGCATCTTATACATGGTAAAATCATATATAAGTATACAATTTGGTGCTCTCCAAAGCAAAGTAAAATGAACAACTCCAAATCTCATTTCGTCAACAGTTCACAAAAACATAAATTATAGATAAAGAGCAAGAGGATGAAAAACAAAAGTCTATACTCAACATATGTTCCTATGTCGTTCTTGACCGTGAACACGGCTAACCGATTAGTTTTAAATATGCAGAGTTAGTACATTGAACCCACACGATGTGAAATAGTAATCATGTAAAACATCCCACGTGATACTGAAATACATCGATTTACTACTCACAACATAACCGTTATATTACTTATGATTTAGCCTTGCACCAGCATGATAAGTGTGATTCCGCTCTAGGCGTATGACCTAGAGCCGTTAGGTGGCGGGCCTATACCTTAACCTAACACCGTGGCAGTGAAAATATTCCTTTTCCTCCCACGAGACACTATATCATTGTGTTGGATAGACTTAGACGTCTAAACTACCATGACAGGTAAATAGATAGTTCCTATGAATTATCACTAAGACTAATTCATACTACTCCGTCCTGCCAAAATGCAAGGCTAAATAATGAGCAACTTAATAAGCCATGCTAACCCATAATATCACGTGTGGTCGTCCTATAAACACATGTAACTGTCATTGAGCTAGGTTCTTAGAATGTGTTGGGCAAACACTCCCTCTATCGGTACACAACTAAACACCATATATGTACTCCTGCAGCCAAGACTAAAATCATCGTTTCCATCATTTTGGTTCATAAATAATTACATTTCCATTTTCTATCTAGAGGTATTTAAAATCAAATTTTCAAATTTAAGAAGTGCCTATAATGATAATTTCATAAGTCTAGACATGACTAAGCATAGTTTTATAATAGAACATGATGTCTATGGTTTTTAGCAAAGGGGCAGTATAATGTCATCTTCTAATGGTGACAAACAGTAAGAAAATCAAGTTTCAACAATGATTATGCAATAAGTTGATTGTAGCTATCATATAACATATTTTTAAACACTTAAGTTTAAATTAAGCATGCAATTTTTCCAAATAAAACATTTAACCTCCAAATCATGAGAGCAATATGATCAATGAGGGAGGGGAGGTGGCTTTCCTTGTTATTGTTCCACACCATGCTCAGCTTTGTAATGGATTTCCTCAACAATTATTTGATCATCGTCTAAACATACAAGTGAAAACCAAAATTACAAATATGCATAAAAATTGAATATGCTCTAAAATGAATGCTGTTTTTATGGTGAATGGGTACTGTGATGACATGATTTTTAGTGAAAGAAATTATATTTTATCATGTTCCATTTGCAAGCTGTAAATTTTCAAAGTTGTAACATAATTAAATAAAGCCTAAATGCATTTCGAATTTTTGTGATGTAAAATATCAGGGTTCTGTTGAATTATAAATTTTAGGATTACAGAGCATAAAAATATGAATCTAACCAAATTTAGTTTGCAATTTTTGGAGTTATGATGGATTTGTTATGAACTTTCAAAGTTAACACAATTTTCAATTGAACAGAAATTGTTTTAACCATTTTCTTTAATATTTCCAAAAACTAAAAGTCCTTGGGTCCGCATGTCAGTGGCTGCATTTTTGTGCTAAGGCCCCTGGGGTTCTGGGAAATACGAAATAGATCATGCAAGACTAATTACTTACAGATCTTGACCCTACATGTAAGTGCCTGGTTAAATTGCTAATTCCCCATGGAAGTTTTGAAAGTCTACAAAGCTAGATCCTCGCGCTAATATGCAAGCGATCCCACATTTCATCGGCCCAAAGGCTTGGAGCAGAGCATCGATGCAACAGCGAGGTTTGCGGCAGTGCCGATGGCAAACGGCTAGGTTTTAGACACTGTGACAAAAAAAGATGGAGAGGACTAGCTAACGAACAAGATGGTGGTGCATGGATAGAAAATGGTGATCGGAAACGATGGCGATGGCGGTGTGAGCGATAGCTTGATTCAGCATGCATGCGCATGTCAAGCTAGAGGCTCGATCTATGCGATTGCAAGCGTGCTCATCATCCTAGGGGCTACTAGGAAACTTACCAAAGAGTTATTGAGGCACGATGAAGTCCCGGTGTTGAAGACCAAGCTTGATGGTGGCGCTGCTTCATGGTCGTCGTCGGCGATCCGTCTCCGGCCTGCGTCTTCTCAAGGGAGATGTATGCAAGAGTTAAGCGATGTATATCATGACTCCGAGCAAAAGGAATCATGCCAAAGCTCACCAAAGAGCAAGAGAGAAGTGGATGAAGGCAATGGCCGAAGTTGAACAAGATGAAAGGGATCTCCCATCCTGGACCACCTGGTTTCAATTCCTTAAGGGTTCTTGGTCATCGTAGAGTGGTGATGCGGGTGGTGAAAGGGTTTGGCCAGATTTGAACTGTGGTGGCGGGTGATGATTGCAACTCCATGGGCGCCCGGAGTTCACTATCGGACCAAGTTGACACGAAACATGTTCCCGAAGATTGGTTGCACCAAATCGAGGTTTCTTGGAGGGGTTAGCTACGGCAAGGAACAAAGAGTTTGGAACGTGGTTTCAAAAGGAAAGAAGCTCACTCGAGATCGAGGAGCGGTGAAGGCAATCATGCTGGCACCAAAGAAGACACCTTCGTTCCTGGCAAACCAAGGATGGATTGTCTCAGTTCTTCCGCGAAACGAAAGGAAGGCAAGAAGAAAATGGATGGCGGTCGGCGGGCGTGGTTAAATATGGCGGTGGCGACAAAACGAAGGAGAGGGGTGGCTCAGCGCCGGCCGACACGTGGTACGTGTGTGTCACGCGCGTGCTGCGCGATTGGCGACGTGGGCATGACTATGAGACTGACCAGTGAGTCCCACTATGCCTTGGGACCCATTGGCAATGAGTAATGTGAGAGAGTTGGAGAGAAAAGGTTATAAGTGGCCAAGTCAGTGACTATTGCACAAATCCAAATTTGACCTCATGTTTAATTATTTTACAGTGCTAATTCAATATGGTGGTTGTCGGAGTACTCCCATAAAGGGGAAGAGAAGACCCTCCTTTGAAGATTTGTCCAGGGGACGAGTAGGGATCGAGCTCGTGGCATGTGTGGTATGTAACACTATGTAAGAGTATCGAAAATGAACAGCGCACATATATAGGTTCAGGCTGCTCGGTAGCGGCTGCGTAATACCCTACTCTTGTGTTTGGGACTATCAGAATCCAGGAGTATGCGACATAGGCTTACAGGATGAAACTACGCTAGGGTTCCACCTTCTAGGGTTTCCAACGATCTCCCTCTCCTAATGGCTGTGGGGGGTGTCACCACGGGGTACCTCATAGAGCGAACTCAAGGGTAACTGAAGTCTGACCGGAGGTCCTCAGACGGGATCGGCAGCCCGACCCTATCCTGGGGTCGGACGTCCCGACCTCTCCCAGGTCCGACCTTGGCGTCCTCTGTATCGACCTCAACTCATTGTTTCGACATCAGGCCATCTCGGGAAGGAAGGATTGCTTTGCAAGGCTCGCTGAGGAGGCAAGGGGAACAACTCGGCAGAAGATGACATCACCTGACAAAGGCTGGACAGGTGGTACCTAAGGAGGACGGATCTCAAGGCAGGATAAGGCACAAGGCACCCACAGCGCGTAGGACTCGAGGAGATCTCTATGTACCTTTTCAGAAGTTGTTTGTGTTTACTATTTAGATCTTTAGTATTAGATTTCTTGGCCCATAAGTCCTCTTGTAATTGCCCCCATTGGACTATAAAAGGGAGGGCAGGACGGGCCGAGAGGGGGTATAATCTCTTAGACTGTTCTTGGTCAACTTCTTTCTAAGCCCCAAGAACACTCGCCATTGTAATCCTAGTTCATAGTCCACCCCATCAAAGAACACCACACACTGGACGTAGGCCTATTATCCTTCAGGAGGACTGAACCAGTATAAATCTCCTTGTCTTTGGCTTGTTTGATACTTGAGTCGACCATCAGATCCATCGGTGAGACGCCCCGACCACTCCTCATTTACCTCCTCGAGTAGCCCCCTTGGAGGATTGCCGACCATTCCATTGACAGTGGCATTACCCCTTCCTTTTATAGCCCAAGGAAGGGTTTATAGTGTCGTTACACACCTAGGGAATGTTTATGCTACGTCTTGTCATTGTCTCCTCTGACATCCTTGACTTAATGGTGAGATTACCATGGCGGCCTTGTTTTTACTGTGCCCCGGGCACTCTACCAGGAGGCCCTGGGATAGTTGTGTCTTGCTCCTCTCACCACCTGTTCAAAACTGGGCTTGGTGGACCCAAGCCAAGTCACGATAGAACCGCGTTGATTCCCTTTGCTTGGCAGTGAAGTCATAGATCGCTTGCAAGCACGCAACACGTTGCTCCGCTCCTATTGCTTTAAGTGACACAGCGTTGCTGATGGCTTTAAACCTCGCCACCACCTGGTGCATGTGACCGAGCTGTAATCCTGATCTGTAATCTTTTGGGCATCGCAATGCAATTAGCATGATGATGTTGCTCTAAATCAGATCGTTGGGCCCACCATCCTGCTTAGACCACCGGCGATGCACACAGCCTTTGCCTTGAGATAATGACTCCTAGGTGGAAATCTCCGTGAAGAGCCCAGGGCAACCAATACCAATGGGCTCCTCGTTAGAGTTATCAAATGATTTGTTTCTACCCTGAGGTAATGTCGATCCCCCAGGCTACTGTGTGTCTTAGGTTGTGTTCCGTTCCCGGGCCCTAGGCACGCTCCTGTGCCTTGTAATAAAGTTCTTGTTATGTTGAACGAGCTTCTCAAAGATGTCATTGATGAAAGAGTTCATGATGAACCTACCTTGAAAATGTAAATCTTTTAGGTTTTCACACTCTTCTTGACATAAGAGTGTGTAACCAGCAAGGACATGGGTGCCCTAGGGTCCGGCCGCACCTTATAGATATAGATCTTGTAGGTTTTCACACTCTTCTTAACACAGGAGTGTGTAACCAACAAGGGCATGGGTGCCCCAGGGCCTCGGTCGGAGCGGGCTCCTGTTGCACCTTATAGATATATATCTTGTAGGTTTCTATAGTCTTCTTAACATAAGAGTGTATAATCATCAAGGGCATTAGCGCCCGGGGCCTGGGCCAGAGCGGGCCCCAGCTCCCAAGCTATGCAATCTGTTAGATTTTTGTTTCTGACCTGGCAAGGAATTCTGCTTAAGGCAAAGGTGTATTTGATGTGACAAGTGTTACCCTAAGACCAGGAGAAAGGGATACCCTATTATCTATTTCTCCAACAGTAGCCCCCAGCCCCAGGCCCGACCCCGGGCGCTTGCCGTGTCCAGGTATGGGGCTTCTCTCCAAAGCTAATGTGTGAGTCAAACATGTGGGTCCCACCTACGGCACGATCATCAGGGGCTTTAAGAGCCCCCAACGTGCCTTGGGTTTCGCCATAGCCAACTTCTTACTTGTTCTCTATAAACTCTACTTGGTTGAATATGAGTGTTTTTCATTGCTGCGCAAACTAGTCCCTGGGCATCGGGGAGGCTCCACTTAGCATTCTCGGCCGGATACTTGGGCAGCGCTTTCACAACCGATCGTCGGGCCTTGGGTAGGGTAGAACCCCCAGCCCTGGGCCAGGGCACCAATCTCTTTATGTGCGACGATAAATGCTACTGATATCTGTGCGCCCCCAGCGGGAACCAGGTCCCATCGTAGATAGCTTATCACCTGCTTTATTTTTCTACAACTCACGACAAAAGTTAGATAAACTCTCGCGTCCCCATTTTTTTCACGCTACAAATCTTATTATTTAACCCTCCAATAATCTCGTAAAATCCACAAACTTGTTAGTGGGAATAGCACATATGACAAGCGACAAACACAAAACCTATAAGAAAGCCTCGGGCCATGATTAACCAGACCAGACACCACTGCCTGCCAACAACACCTAAGTTACCCGACAGAGGGGTGTGCTCGAGGCCCCGCAGCTTCGGCAGTGCCCGGGGTTTAAATCCGTTGTAAGGACTTTGCTTATGGATCCGGCCCCGTGATTATCATAGTGCTACTTCTCGTAACACAAGCGTAAATCCTATCTTATTATTGTGAAAGCCTTAAGATTTGCAACACGCAGAAAGAAAGGATGACACAAGAGAAAAACATAACGCTGCTCAGGAATAAGCAACTTACAAATAAGTGTGACAAGACATGAAAACGAAAAAAATTAAAAATTTTGTGGATAATGTACATTGTATGTTGGCCCGAGCACTATAAACTTGCAATATTTTTAAGGATAGAATTTTTGCAGGTGTTCAATATTCGACTGGTTTGGTAGCGGAGGGAAGGCCCCAAGCGTGTGGACATGAGTTGGTCGGCCATGGCTCTTGGACTTCGATAGTGCCCGAAAAGGAACTGGTCAGACCGTCCACCGCAGCCCGTCACCGAGGTCTAAGCTGGCCTGTCGAAGGGGTTTTGCTCAGGACTCCAGGACTTCAACAGTGCTCGGGGTACTGTCCATGTTTTGGACACCTCTCATTCGCACTCAAGACCAGGCTACCCCGAGCTTGTGTGTCATCTTTCATAGTTCCATTTTATCCTACACATAGTTAAGAATAGTCTTGCTTGCAAGGGTTATTTATGATCAAGCTACTTTACCCGTCTCCGCCTCTCGGTGGCCCATTGGAAAGCTAATCTTTGATGACACGTGAGGGTAAATAGGTAACCAACGACACGCAAACTTTAGCAGTGCTAGAAGTGGAACTGGCCAGACCGAGCACCACTGCACATCGCCGAGGTATGAGTTGGCCCGACAAAGGGGTTTTGCTAGAGACCTCAGGACTTCGGCAATACTCAGGACACGGTCACGTCCCAGACACCTGTCCTTCGTGCATGGGACCAAGTTAACTTGATTACCCAGACACATGCCGATGCCCTCCACTCACAACCGAGGGAGAGATGGATGGTTCACTTGACAACATGTGAGCTTGCAGGCAGTAAGAGAAGAGGGGGAAGAGATTCTCCCAAAAGAAAATATTTGAGGAAGGATGTAATAATATAAATTGACTAACTGGGTATACTTATCTGATGTACCGGGTATAATGAAAGCCCATGGCCTATCTAGAGGGAAGGGCGGTGGAAGCACCAACGAAGTTGAGCTCAAGGCAGCGACACGTTAGTATATGACACGCGTGTGTCCATCGTGGGCAAGTCCGCTTGCCTTTTGTGTTATTACGTAAATGAACTCTTGTGTGATCTTGAATTCAGTCACCGGGCCCTCGTCAAGCAATAAGCTCACTGCACCGGGCCCGGGCACCTAGATCACACCTTGCAACCGGTCACCGGGCCCCGGATAAGCTGTAAGCTCGCTGCCCTAGGCCAGGGCACTAGTGCTTTCGTGCTTTGAGACCTAATCGCTAAGGGCTTCGCAAGTCCCCAGCGGGACCTGGGTCCTACCATGGCTAACCTCTTGATACTCCTTGAAGTTCTTGTGGTTATTTTGTAAGGTGTTTGATGATTTTTGCCACTCGTGGTTTTGGCCGGATGGCGCAAAAGTGCATCCGACACTGCGAGTGCGCCACTGGGAGACATGTGAGCAAGGTTAAAGCAACGTCGTGCCGCAGCATGACGCGCTCTCTTTCACTATTAAGATGATGATTCCATCATCATGGCGGGTGTGGACCCCGTTTTTGAGGCGGGAATCTTTCGTGTTCATAGTACCATTTCCTGGATCGAGTAGTTGGTACCCACGAATACGATCTTGGATAATCAAGTGCACATGCACGAATAGTCTTACATTACCATTATTACATCAATAAGCCCGAAGGCAATGTTCAACCCATAGGACCTTATGGTCCGAACACAACATAAAAATAGAATTTAGATAAGGCGGCGGAAAGAGGCGGCGGCTTGCCAATTGCCACGAGCAACGGACCAGGAGCTAAGGTCTAATATGCGCCGTTAGTTCCTTCGTCCTCCTGGTGATATGCGTATGGATCTTCCGGCTCTTCAATTCCACCATGGAGGTTTGTGCGTATAGCAAGGGTGAGTACCAACCGTACTCGGCAAGCCAACACGAATTGATGCATATGATAGGGTTATTCAAAGAAACATGGCTAGGGTTATTTTTGCGTAAAGCCTGTTTTCACAATTCTTTTCACAAGCCTATCGACTAGCCAAATTAAGTTTTAATTTCATAGTTCATTAACCCGGCGACGGTTCGTCTACCATCCATCGTGATTCCAAGGATGGCTTCCCGCCTCCGGTTCGTCATGATTTTTGGGAGTCCACCCCTTCTCGCATTCTCGAGAAGTTGATCCACCAGTGGATAAAATCATCATGCAAACCCATCCCAGCATTTTTAAGTTCGAAGTCTAGCCAAGCGAAAGTCTTGTCACGATGCTCAATATCCGCGAGCACGGCTATTCGAATAGATTGATTCATTCACACTTGCGGTGGATGTACACTTTACCCGTACTCCGCGAGCCCAACAAATGAGCCTACGCCTCAACACATGAGATGGTCACGGCAAAGCCTTTTGATAACCTCACTTTGGCGTACCCGCTCCATGAACTTAAGCCCTCATGCACTCTAGCCGTCCTTTTCTAGCGGTGAGAGGAGTTCGCGCACCGGGATAAGGGAAAACTTCTCAATCTTTAAGTTTAATTAATATCGATTCAATTCCACCATTCATAACAAAGGCCGCAGCCTCATACTCATCCCATAACCACATCATAGAGAACCATCTATGCAAGGATACGCCTCCGCTCGGCTATCTAGTCGCTAGGTCTATACCCATTCGAGAAGTACGGTTGTGCGGCTCGTTTCCGGCTATCTCATGGCTCGGTCCTTAACGACGGGTCGGCACTTGCCTTTTCCGGAATCCACCCAAATCATCCAGCGCCCCAGTCTAAAACATTTGTATGGTACTTTCAATTTTCATCAAAACTTAGTTCATCATTCTCATGGCCATGTGGCGCTCATGTCTCCACATGCCGTATCTCAACTACCTTCCCTAAGGTAGTTGCCCAAGCACAAAGCTTTTTCATAAAGTCATGAGTATGCATAATTCTAAGTATAGCATGGCTAAGCGGTTTACCGAAGTTATGCTTCGGTTATTTGTATCACATCGCGAGTTACAATGAGTAGTTCTAAAGGTAATCAATAGCAAGGAATGGCATAACAAGTATAGGTAACTCGTAAAGCATGCATGTTTAGAGTTTAAAATAACATCATTTCGCAATTGGGTTCGATATGTTCAAAGGGTGTGAAGACTTGCCTTGCTCGCACGCTGGTTGAGTGGGGTCTTCCGCGTAGTCGGTGTTCACCTCTTCGGACGCTATCCGTACGTGCGAAAAGAAGGGTTGAATCCAATTAAAATTCAACAACATCACCGAAAAGAAAGAGATCTCAAAATGATCGCGGAAAGCGGATTCCAAACACAACCTCAAACTTCGGAAATCTTAAGAGTTGAATCAACGAAAAGGAGTTCGTTAAACCGAGCGAACCATCTTGTAATTAATATGTATTTTGCACTTAAATTTGAAGATATCCTAGAATAATTAGGTTTTAAATTTTTATATCTCCAATAATTGATCTTTAATGTTGCAATTATATTTATTAGGGTTTTTGAAATTCTAACGACAGGATAATGTCATCCATGCTTAGCCAATATTTAAAAAAAGTCTCGGGTGAACTTCGATAACAATTTAAAGGTTGGACAATATTTGAATTCATAAAAAGGAAAAAATTTAATCTATAAATCATTTTCACAAAGTATTTCTTTTTGGAAGGGAAAAGAATATTATACTCATTCCTAAATAATAATATTTCAAAAACCTTATTTTATCCTAAAATATTTCCAAAATAATTTTTACCTTTACCCCTATTCCTTTACTATTTTTCTTTTCCTTCTTTTTTTCTTTTCTTTTTTTCCTTTCTTTTTTTTTTTTTCCTTTTCTTATTTCCTCTGTTTCCTTCCCTTCTTCCTCTCGCTCCGCTTCCTCCGGCGGCCGACGGCGGGAGGGCGCCGACGGTGAGGAGGGCCGGAGCTAGGGAAAAGAGGGGCTTTTCACCATCTTGGGACCACGGGGTTCCATTTCTCCACTCGGCCGAGACCGGGAGCGGCGGAGAGGGCGGCGACGGCGGGGTGGTTCGGCGGCGGTGGCGCTCGTCGGCGGCAAACTCCGGCGAGGTTCGCCAAAGTAAGGGGTCTACGAGTATCGGTGAACCCTAGGGATGCTAAAGGTGGGGTTGGTTCGGCCGGGAGGTGCTTGCGGCGTGGCGACGGTGGGGTGGCGGCGGCGAGACAGGGCGTTCGAGGGGCTCGTCGCCGGCGATTTTCCGGCGACCATTTGGCTCGGGAAGCTTAGGGAAATAACACTTAGAGCACGGGGATAAGGATGATACCTTCAATTCGGGAAGAAATCGGCCGAGGGTGACGAATTCGAAGTGTTGCACGGGCGGTCAAGTTAGGGTTCTTCCGGCGAGCTCCGATCCTTCCCAAAATTCACGCAATGCGGTGGCTAACTTTTGGGGAAAATCGGGGAAAAGCACGAGTGAGCACTGGGGAAAATTTGCTATGTGGTCAGCTGGAGTGCAGGGAGGCCGATTTATAGGCGGTCGACGGCGAGATGGTTCGGGCGACCTAGTGCGGCGGTAGGCGACGAGCGCGCGCACGTCGCGGCGACGTGCGGCCACGCAGCCAACGCGCGCATGTACGGCGAGCGCGGTGAGGCAGTGCGCGAGGGCGGGAGTGCGAGCGCCGCGGCAAGGACGGCGTGGCGCGGGACGGTATGCGCGGCGCTAACGCGAGCGGCATGGCTAGCGTGTACGGCGTCGACTTTGGGGGCAATCGGCATGGCGCGGACCGACCGGCGACTCTGTGCGTGACCGGAGCCGATGACGTTGGGAACGTGCACGCACGAGGTCTCAGGTACGGCGGGTGACGCGCGGCGGCTGCGAACGGGCGATGTAATCGGTCGAACACCTGCGATCTATGAACAGTGCGCTTTTCCATTTTTCCCGAATTTAAAATCCTATTTTCCATTTCCATTTCTTTTATTCCTAAAAATCCCAAATAAATTTTGGTATTCACAGAACAATTTCTAAAATTATATTTTCCACATTTCCCTACTTTTCAAAATATATTTTTCATATTTATTTTGTTTCTTTTCTTAAATTCAAGAAAATGGGATTTTGATTGAAGACAAATTTCAAATTTCATTTCTCCTTTTCAATATATATTTTTTTATCCAAATTCCAATTATTCATTATCTTTCCTCCATCAATTAGGATTTAAACATTAATATATTCCTTTTTATGATGCACCATATTATATACATATATATATCTATATGCTCTTTTCGGGTACACACATGTATATTTTTGAAATTGTTTTCACCTATTTGGGATTGCAAAGCTTAGGGTTTTATTCCATTTTACCTCAAAGTAATTCTAGAGGAAAATCTTATATTGTTGAACTGGCAATTAAGATTGAAAAACACGACAAGAAGTAATGATTCCAAAAAGTTTTTGTGAGTTCCGATTTTCACGTTCCGAATTCCACTCCTTCGATTTTCGGGATGTTACAAACCTACCCCCTAACAATAAATCTCGTCCCCGAGATTTCTTACCTGCTGAATAGGTGTGGGTATTCGTCCTTAGAAACTCTTCGCTCTCCCGGGTAGCTTCTTCTTACGTGTGATTGCTCCATTGTACTTTGTACATGCGCCATGACTTGGTTCATGTCTTCTTTTCGCCTCGTCTAGTATCTTGATTGGATGCTCCGGGTAGGTAAGATCACTTGTGGACATGGATGGTTTCTAACGGGGCTTGCTCTTAGGTACCCGCAAACATTTCTTCGGCTGCGATACATGGAATACTTGGGTGGACATCGGAGAGATTCTCGGGCGGTTCAATTGGTAAGCCACTTCTCCCCTCCCGGCGCTTATCAAGAATGGGCCCACGTATCGTGGTGCGAGTTTCCCTTTGACTTTGAATCTCGTGTTCCCGTAGTGGTGAGACCTTTAGATACACGTAGTCACCTTCTTTAAATTCCAATTCTCTTCGTCGGGTATCCGCGTAGCTCTTTTGTCGTGATTGAGCGGCTTGTAGTCGGTCCGGATTAGGCGAACCTTTTCCTCGGCCTTCTTGATTATGTCGGCCCGAATACGGTTCGTTCACCGATTTCGACCACATCAATGGGGTTCGACATCGGCGACCAAATAGAGCTTCGTTTGGTGACATCTTGATCGGCTTGATAGCTATTGTTGTAGGAGAACTCGGCGTACGGCAAACATTTCTCCCAATCCTTGGTGAAATCTAATGCAGAGCTCTCGGCATATCTTCCAAGTACTTGGTTCGTCCTTTCGCCGCCCATCGGTGCGTGGGTGATAAGCGGATGCGAAAGCGAGATGACTTCCGAGGGCCTCGTGGACTTTGCTCCAAAAATGAGATGTGAACTGGGTACCACGATCCGATATAATCCTCTTTGGTACACCATGGAGACATACAATCCTACTCATATATAGTTCCGCTAGCTTGGCACCGTTGTAGTTAGTTTTCACGGGAATAAATCGCGAGTCTTGGTGAGCCGATCTACTATTACCCAAATGGAATCGTAACCGTCGCTGTTTTGGGTAGTCCCACTATGAAATCCATGCCTATCTCGTCCCATTTCCATTCGGGAATCTTGAGTGGCTGCAGCAAGCCGCCCGCCGTTGATGCTCGGCTTTCACCCTTTGGCACACATCGCACACGGCTACATATTCGGCTACATCTCTCTTCATATTAGGCCACCGGTATTCTCCTTTCAAATCCTGGTACATTTTCGTGCTTAGGGATGTAACGAATATGCCGACTCGTGGGCTTCTTTTAAGATCAATCCCCTCAAACCGCCTCGTTCGTGCACGCAGATTCTTTTCTTGTACCACAGATTCCCCTGTCGTCTACCGAAAATTCCTTAGCGCGTCCGGTGGCCATGCGTTCCTTGATTTCCGGGTTTCCTCATTCCCTTTTTGGGCTTCTTCTATTTGAGTCCTCGAAGGGGTTGGATTTCCAGTGAGTTTACTTCTCCGTGAGGAATCGGGTGCGATTAAGTCGAGCCATTTCTTCTCGGAGCTCATTAGCCATACCTTTCAACCCCATGTGGTTGCACTTGGGCTTTGCGGCTCAGGCGCATCGGCCACTACATTTGCCTTGCTAGGGATGATAATGGATTCCTAGATCGTAATCCTTGATCAACTCCAACCATCGCCTCGTCGTAGGTTAAGATCAGCCGAGTAAAGAAATATTTTAGGCTCTTGTGATCGGTATACACATCACGGTGGTTCCCGATCGATAATGTCTCCAGATCTTCAATGCGTGAACGACCGCGGCTAATTCCGGGTCGTGTGTGGGATAATTCTCTTCGTGGGGCGTAATGTCGCGAGGCATAGGCTACGACCTTCCCATCCTGCATTAATACTCCTCCTAATCCTTGCCGGGATGCATCACAGTACATCACGAAGTCCTTCCGATTGTCGGGTAAGGTCAAGATTGGGGCGGTGGTTAACTTTTCTTTCGGTTGGTCGAAAGCATTTTGACACTTCTCGTTCCATTCAAACTTCTTTTCCTTCTTCGGAAGTTGAGTCATAGGTCCGGCTATAGTGGAAAATCCTTCGATAAACCGTCGGTAATAACCGGCCAAGCCCAAGAAACTCCGAACTTCCGTCACCGACTTGGGTGCCTTCCATTCCGTGACGGCTTCGACCTTGGCGGGGTCTACCGCTACTCCTCCGGCTGAAACCACGTGGCCAAGAAAAGCGACTTCCTTGAGCCGTAACTCGCATTTGCTGAATTTTGCATATGGTGCTCTCGTAGCTTTTCCAAGTACTAGCCGTAGATGTTCCGCGTGTTCCTCATCGTTCTTGGAGTAGATAAGTATATCGTCGATGAATACCACTACGAATTTGTCCAGGTACTCCATGAATACCTTGTTCATCGATTCATAAAATATCGGGGCATTGGTCAATCCAAAGGACATTACGTAAGCTCGTATAAGCCGTAACGTGTAGAGAACGCCGTCTTAGGAATATCTCGGCTCTAATCTTCAAGCGATGATATCCCGATCGTAGATCAATCTTTGAGAACACCGCGCACCCTTAAGTTGATCGAATAGGTCATTGATTCGAGGTAGCGGGTACTTGTTCTTGATAGTTACTTCATTCGGCGATCGGTAGTCCACACACATTCTCATACTCCCATCCTTCTTTTGACGAAGAGTACGGGGCTCCCAGGGAGAAGAGGCGGGGCGTACGAATCCCTTCTCTTGTAGTTCTCTTATTTGCTTCTTGAGTTCCTCTAACTCGTTGGCCGGCATTCGATAAGGCCTCTTGGATATTGGGGCGTACCGGGCATTAGATCGATGATAAACTCTACGTCGCGATGCGGGGCATTGGGCAATTCCTCGGGAAACACATCCGGGTATTCTTGTACTACGGCATTCCGCCTAGAGGTAGCATGGTGAACACTCCCGCAGCTTGCTCACATAGCTTTGGGTTTTGATCCATAGTTATGCTCATCGGTGATCCCCATGGGGTGGATACCGTGACTTCCCTTTGACTGCATCTATAATTCCATTATTTTTGGTCAACCAATCCATTCCGAGTATGACATCTATGGTTTGGGGCGATAACACCATAAGGTTTGAGAGAAACACCACGTCTCTAATCCGTATGGGCACATTAATGCAGGCATGGGGTACGGTTATGTCTCCCCCGGTGAGTGTACCAACATAGGTCTTCTAAGTGCTACTTGGTGCGAGGTGGTGTTGTTTGCTTACTCGGGAAGATATGAATGAATGTGAGGCTCCGAATCGAATAAAACTTTAACCGGTGCGAGTTGATAGAGAACATACCCATCAATACGCTCCGGTCCTCCCGAGCTTCTTCACCCGCACATGATTCACCGGCCACGTCGAAACCCGGTGGCGGCCTCGTTGGGTAGCGGGGTCCGAGCGGACCTCGTCCGCCGCGGGGTGGGGTTCCTCGGACGGGCGTTGCATTGGCGCCGGTGCGCATAGGGCGTTGCGTGGTTTTGGGCAGCTATTGGAGTAGTGCCCGAATTCTTCGCAATTGAAGCGGCTCACATTCTTTCTTCCGGGAGCGGCTAGGGTTGGTGTGGGTGTACGAAGCGAGGTGTAGCCGACTGTTGACATGGTCGAAAGCGGGAGAACGTCCGGTTGCGGAACGTTTGGCTTCCATCCGACGGGGTGGCTCCCTTGGGGCGTTGTGGCGTTCCCGAAATGGGCGAGCCATAGCGAGCCTCCTCTTGCGGTTATTGTCTACCACCTTTTGGTCATGCTCAAGTCGGACGACCTTGTTGATGAGGCTTTGGAAACCGGTGTGATCCTGCCCGATCATTGGTCCCCTCGGTTCATCATTTAGTCCCTCAATGAATTTGTCTATCTTCTCTTCTTCGTCGGTCGAGTCACTTGGTGGCGTAACGGGCAAGCTGGGTGAACTTGTTCGGATATTCTTGTCCGAGGTGTTCCCTTGACGCAGTCTGCGGAACTCGTTTTCTTCATCCTCATAACGCATGCACGAAATTCTCACGAAACGCAGCCGTGAATTCCTCCCATGTTGGTTCGTCGGCGTCTTCACTCGTGTTTCCTTGTAGGTGTCCCACCGGTCACTTGCGGGGCCCTCCACTGGTTGGTAGCGAAGACAACTCTATCGGCTTCTCGGACTCGACGAGAGTTAGCTTTTCTCTATCACTCTCAACCAGTCTTCGGCATCCATAGGTTCTTCACCGTGAAAAGGTGGTGGCTTAGCTCTCATGAACTCTCCCGGACTCGATCCTCCTCGATTTCCCGGTTATTAGCAATTGCTTGGAGTAGCGGGTCTGCAAAGCCATAACCTCCGCCAGGTGGAGAGGTTGGGTTACGGCGGGTTCTCGTTGGTTCTTGTGGCTCTGCGGCGATGTGCCATCCGAAGAAGGTAGATGAATTAAGAGATCGGACTAGTTTAGGTTATAGTTCCCAGGGGGATTTTTCTTCAAGTTCTTTTGAATGATCTTCAATCAACAGACAGGGTGAAATAATAATAAGCTTACGAATTAAGACACCGCAAAGCGATGCTCGGAGTTCATCATATTACATAAAGGGGGTACACGGATTTGTACACACACAGTCCTTCATGCCGGGATAGCAACAACAATTATATCGTCCAACTACATCAACTATTTAAGGGGAAATAGGGAGTGGTTCGTGCTGCCGAGCTGGGAAGGTCCTCCCGCCTAGTCATCCAACCATCCGCAAGAGCCAGGCGCCGGAAGTGGGTGGTCCGCTGAAGCAAACCGAAGTCCCCATGGCTCGGAGGTGGTGGCCTCGGAGTCACGCCGAATCTTCCGACTCGGTGGCCGCGTACTCTTGCGAGCGGTCTGGCGGGTGAGGGGGCCTCCCGTGTGAGTCGGGCGACGAGGGGGAGCTTCCTCCTCCATTGAGTCGGTGTCGCTGCTCGGACTCCGTATCGGTGTAGATCCGGATGGGGTTACCCTCTCCCGATCCCGGCTCGGATGGTACTGGTACGGAGCTCGGGGTGGGTCCCATGGATGTGGCAGCAGTGGGGTCTACCAGGTACGGTGCAGGCTCTGTGCTCAACATAAAAGCTTGCTCCATCATAGCTTGAAAAGTATCTAAGCTTGCTGGAGTCATAAGGTAATAGTGGTCGGGCACAGGGGCAGGAGGTGATGGTACAGGCTCGGTGGAAGTACCTGCAGCGTAGACAGGACGAGTGCGCAGCTGCTCCTCCAGCTGGTTGATTTGCTGCTTGCTCTTCCTGAGCTGCTCTTCCAGCTCTACCAGAGCTTCCCCACGGGCCATATAGCGGTCCGAGAGTTGCTCATACTGGGCACCATTGGCCTGCAGCTGAGTCTGCAGCATGTTTATCTGGTCTCCACGCCTTGGTGGTGTTGACCGATCATTGAGGCGTGATCGCGATCGTTGATCTCGAGCGGTGGCCTCCTCGCGCTCGTCTCGTCTCTCGCCCAATGTGATAGACGTGTGACCATCGGGTTGTAGCAGCAGGGGGTAGCCTCCACAGTGCAGACTGGGTTGCCCTCTTCGCGATAAGGATGATGCACGAACTCTGTCACCGTGAGTTCGGCACGGTGTATCGCATTAAGGCGAAGGAAGGCCTCGCGAGCTGCATCCTGAATAGCTGCTTCTGCTAGGTCCCGGTGGTAGCGAGTGTGGAAGCAGAAGGATGTCTCACTTCCCATGCGGGCTTCTATGGATACGGCCGCCTCCCAGGCTGGATACTCTTCGGAGCCATGCCTCTTGGTGTGATAGGTGGGTGGTTCCGGTACCTCAAACACCATAGTAGGGACTGAAGTTGTACCACAAACCCCTCGTCTCGCGGGATAGTGACTTCCGGTTCCGTCGTGGTTTGACATCTGCTTTTGTAAGCAACTTAGGGTTAGAGGGAGAGAGCTATCATAATTATTTGGTAAAAGGAAATACAGATGCGAGAAAAGGTATATTTGCATTTTCGGAAATAATAGTTTAAAAGCTCGATCCTATTGTAGGGATATTTCCCTTTAGCCAACTAGTTAGGGTAGGGCGCCATTTGGTCTTAGCCTACGGTCGCATGGCTCGATACCAGCTCTGTGGACCCCCATTTTTGAGGCGGGAATCTTTCGTGTTCATAGTACCATTTCCTGGATCGAGTAGTTGGTACCCACGAATACGATCTTGGATAATCAAGTGCACATGCACGAATAGTCTTACATTACCATTATTACATCAATAAGCCCGAAGGCAATGTTCAACCCATAGGACCTTATGGTCCGAACATAACATAAAAATAGAATTTAGATAAGGCGGCGGAAAGAGGCGGCGGCTTGCCAATTGCCACGAGCAACGACCGGAGCTAAGGTCTAATATGCGCCGTTAGTTCCTTCGTCCTCCGGTGATATGCGTATGGATCTTCCGGCTCTTCAATTCCACCATGGAGGTTTGTGCGTATAGCAAGGGTGAGTACCAACCGTACTCGGCAAGCCAACACGAATTGATGCATATGATAGGGTTATTCAAAGAAACATGGCTAGGGTTATTTTTGCGTAAAGCCCGTTTTCACAATTCTTTTCACAAGCCTATCGACTAGCCAAATTAAGTTTTAATTTCATAGTTCATTAACCCGGCGACGGTTACGTCTACCATCCATCGTGATTCCAAGGATGGCTTCCCGCCTCCGGTTCGTCATGATTTTCGGGAGTCCACCCTTCTCGCATTCTCGAGAAGTTGATCCACCAGTGGATAAAATCATCATGCAAACCCATCCCAGCATTTTTAAGTTCGAAGTCTAGCCAAGCGAAAGTCTTGTCACGATGCTCAATATCCGCGAGCACGGCTATTCGAATAGATTGATTCATTCACACTTGCGGTGGATGTACACTTTACCCGTACTCCGCGACACCCAACAAATGAGCCTACGCCTCAACACATGAGATGGTCACGGCAAAGCCTTTCGATAACCTCACTTTGGCGCACCCGCTCCATGAACTTAAGCCCTCATGCACTCTAGCCGTCCTTTTCTAGCGGTGAGAGGAGTTCGGCGCACCGGGATAAGGGAAAACTTCTCAATCTTTAAGTTTAATTAATATCGATTCAATTCCACCATTCATAACAAAGGCCGCAGCCTCATACTCATCCCATAACCACATCATAGAGAACCATCTATGCAAGGATACGCCTCCGCTCGGCTATCTAGTCGGCTAGGTCTATACCCATTCGAGAAGTACGGTTATCGGCTCGTTTCCGCTATCTCATGGCTCGGTCCTTAGCCGACCGTGGTCGGCACTTGCCTTTTCCGGAATCCACCCAAATCATCCACCGCCCAGTCTAAAACATTTGTATGGTACTTTCAATTTTCATCAAAACTTAGTTCATCATTCTCATGGCCATGTGGCGCTCATGTCTCCACATGCCGTATCTCAACTACCTTCCCTAAGGTAGTTGCCCAAGCACAAAGCTTTTTCATAAAGTCATGAGTATGCATAATTCTAAGTATAGCATGGCTAAGCGGTTTACGAAGTTATGCTTCGGTTATTTGTATCACATCGCGAGTTACAATGAGTAGTTCTAAAGGTAATCAATAGCAAGGAATGGCATAACAAGTATAGGTAACTCGTAAAGCATGCATGTTTAGAGTTTAAAATAACATCATTTCGCAATTGGGTTCGATATGTTCAAAGGGTGTGAAGACTTGCCTTGCTCGCACGCCGGTTGAGTGGGGTCTTCCGCGTAGTCGTGTTCACCTCTTCGGACGCTATCCGTACGTGCGAAAAGAAGGGTTGAATCCAATTAAAATTCAACAACATCACCGAAAAAGAAAGAGATCTCAAAATGATCGCGGAAAGCGGATTCCAAACACAACCTCAAACTTCGGAAATCTTAAGAGTTGAATCAACGAAAAGGAGTTCGCTTAAACCGAGCGAACCATCTTGTAATTAATATGTATTTTGCACTTAAATTTGAAGATATCCTAGAATAATTAGGTTTTAAATTTTTATATCTCCAATAATTGATCTTTAATGTTGCAATTATATTTATTAGGGTTTTTGAAATTCTAACGACAGGATAATGTCATCCATGCTTAGCCAATATTTAAAAAAGTCTCGAGTGAACTTCGATAACAATTTAAAGGTTGGACAATATTTGAATTCATAAAAAGGAAAAAATTTAATCTATAAATCATTTTCACAAAGTATTTCTTTTTGGAAGGGAAAAGAATATTATACTCATTCCTAAATAATAATATTTCAAAAACCTTATTTTATCCTAAAATATTTCCAAAATAATTTTTACCTTTACCCCTATTCCTTTACTATTTTTCTTTTCCTTCTTTTTTTCTTTTCTTTTTTTCCTTTCTTTTCTTTTTTTTTCCTTTTCTTATTTCCTCTGTTTCCTTCCCCTTCTTCCTCCGCTCTCTTCCTCCGCGGCCGACGGCGAGGAGGGGCGCCGACGGTGAGGAGGGCCGAGCTAGGGAAAAGAGGGGCTTTTCACCATCTTGGGACCACGGGGTTCCATTTCTCCACTCGGCCGAGACCGGGAGCGGCGGAGAGGGCGGCGGCGGCGGGGTGGTTCGGCGGCGGTGGCGCTCGTCGGCGGCAAACTCCGGCGAGGTTCGGCCAAAGTAAGGGGTCTACGAGTATCGGTGAACCCTAGGGATGCTAAAGGTGGGGTTGGTTCGGGGGAGGTGCTGCAGCGTGCCGGCGACGGCGGTGGCGGCGGCCGAGACAGGGCGTTCGAGGGGCTCGTCGCCGGCGATTTTCCGGCGACCATTTGGCTCGGGAAGCTTAGGGAAATAACACTTAGAGCACGGGGATAAGGATGATACCTTCAATTCGGGAAGAAATCGCCGAGGGTGACGAATTTCGAAGTGTTGCACGGGCGGTCAAGTTAGGGTTCTTCCGCCGAGCTCGATCCTTCCCAAAATTCACGCAATGCGTGGCTAACTTTGGGGAAAATCGGGGAAAAGCACGAGTGAGCACTGGGAAGATTTGCTATGTGGTCAGCTGGGTCAGGGAGGCCGATTTATAGGCGGTCGACGGCGAGATGGTTCGGGCGACCTAGTGCGGCGGTAGGCCGACGAGCGCGCGCACGTCGCGGCGACGTGCGGCCACGCAGCCAACGCGCGCATGTACGGCGAGCGCGGTGAGGCAAGTGCGCGAGGGCGGAGTGCAGCGCCGCGGCAGGACGGCGTGGCGCGGGTCGGTATGCGCGGCGCTAACGCGAGCGGCATGGCTAGCGTGTACGGCGTCGACTTTGGGGCAATCGGCATGGCGCGATCGCACCGGCGACTCGTGCGTGACCGGAGCCGATGACGTTGGGAACGTGCACGCACGAGGTCTCGGTACGGCGGGTGACGCGCGCGGCTGCGAACGGGCGATGTAATCGGTCGAACACCTGCGATCTATGAACAGTGCGCTTTTCCATTTTTCCCGAATTTAAAATCCTATTTTCCATTTCCATTTCTTTTATTCCTAAAAATCCCAAATAAATTTTGGTATTCACAGAACAATTTCTAAAATTATATTTTCCACATTTCCCTACTTTTCAAAATATATTTTTCATATTTATTTTGTTTCTTTTCTTAAATTCAAGAAAATGGGATTTTGATTGAAGACAAATTTCAAATTTCATTTCTCCTTTTCAATATATATTTTTTATCCAAATTCCAATTATTCATTATCTTTCCTCCATCAATTAGGATTTAAACATTAATATATTCCTTTTTATGATGCACCATATTATATACATATATATATCTATATGCTCTTTTCGGGTACACACATGTATATTTTTGAAATTGTTTTCACTTTTGGGATTGCAAAGCTTAGGGTTTTATTCCATTTTACCTCAAAGTAATTCTAGAGGAAAATCTTATATTGTTGAACTGGCAATTAAGATCGAAAAACACGACAAGAAGTAATGATTCCAAAAAGTTTTTGTGAGTTCCGATTTTCACGTTCCGAATTCCACTCCTTCGATTTTCAGGATGTTACACGGGCGTCTTCCAACTCCATCGGTGTTGAACGGGGTAGAAGCCACAGGACCAAGGCGGTGGATGCGAGCCACGCGGCTTGATGCCATCGGCGGGAGCCAAAGACGGGGATGAAACAAGGGCATTGGGTGTGTCCGCCACTATAGGTGTAGCCGCAACTGTATCTGCTGCAACAACCTTTTCCACCACGTCGTTAGCCCCCTCGTCCTCTGATTCCATATGCCAGTATCCTCCCGCCATCGCAGCTAGCGGAAGGGGTTGTTGAAGAGGGCTCTACAGAAGAACACAGAGAGCTCAACTTCTAGAGCGCCCCCCTACCTGGCATCAAGGGCATGGTTGCCCCAAGGCCTCAGCCAGAGCGGGCCTCAACCCCCATGCTATTCCTATTTCTGACCCGACAATGAATTTTGTTTAAGGCAAAGGTGTATTTGACATGACAAGTGTTACCCTAAGACCCGGAGAAAGGGATATCCTAGTTCTCATTTCTCCAACAATGGTCAACAGTAAAGTTGTAGTATGATGTTTACACTTTAAGTTAGACAAAGTTTCATTGCTAAAATCATTTTGGTCGAATTCTTGGAGACTACAAAAGTAGGCTCCAAAGAAACTGTAATTTTCTAGAGTTTTAATTTATTGCCAGATTTATTTGAGTTATCAAATGGTGTGATAAAATCTATCAAAAATTACAGTGAGTTACTTATTCCTAGTATGTCTTGTGTGAATTTTTTCCAGACTTATCAATTATTTTTAATAATTTTGGTGCTCCTAATATGAGCACGCAATTAAGGGCCAAAACAATGAAAAGAAAATATGCACCACATGAATAAAGGTTTTTATTTGACCCTCTTACATCCCATTACAAAACTCCCATGTATCGATTTGGTGGTATGTTTCATATAATATATAAAATAAATAAATAATATTTACTTTTATTTGGTATTTTGTAGGACAAATCTATATATGTGTCTTTGAACTAAATATTTTTAAAAATTATTGATAGTTAAAGTTATAAAAATTTGACTTCAACCTTGTCAAAGACATTAAGAATTATGGAACCGAAAAGTAGCAAGCTTAGTAGCTTTACTGTAAGTGCGCTTAGTTCAAGGTCAATAGTATAGCTATAGGTCTAAAATTTTCTCCATGCTCAAGAGCTAACTCAAAGCCAACTCATACAATATACTGCCTACAAGTTAGCCTTGTTTAAAACATTTAATACTTATATGAGCATATTAATTGTTGTGATCACTCCTTTACCTCTGTCTCTGTGGCCATTTTGGTGCACCTCAAATGCACAACATGATCGATACCAACTCATCTAGATAACAGAACATGCTTTCAGACGATAAACTAATGGTTAGAGCAAGATTAAAATTAATAATAGTAAAGCTAATTATTGGCTGTCAGCCCATATAAGAGCTAACACATAATATATCAGCTATAAGTTTGTTTCTATTTTTTCATCTTTTTTTCTCACTATAGATTTAATGTAAATATCATGAAGTAACTCTTGCGTAAGAACCAACACTATTCGGTTTTTTCTCTTTTTCTGTCGATGTCGTAGATCAACACGCAGGGATCCGGAGGACCCTTTTTTGTTTTGGCACGGGGAGCGATGTATCCTGATTTAAACTCGCAAAAAAAATGAAATAATACAGATGAGGCAGGAAGAAAAAGCTAAAATTGCAGAGACACGGGGGTTATACAGGTTCGGGTCACCGGTGTGGTGTAATACCCTACTCCTGTTTGTATATAGTATATGGGGCAAGTTGCGAAGAACAAGGGAAATGTTCCTCTCCTTTGGACTCAGTGATGGATGAGGTATCGCCAAGAGATAGTTGCTGCCCAGGGGGCTGATCTGCTGATCAGTCCACGACCTAGAGTGGGTCAAGCAACCAACCACACCCTCCAGCCGAAAGAGCAGAACCCGTTTTATGATGGACTTGGGTCTCCTTTTATAGGACAAGGGAACACCACAGTAGTCCTAGCTTCTCTCTTTTCCACTCCATGTGAGGGAGTGGTTTTTATCTTGTCTTGTCGGAGAAGCCATTCCATTCCTACTCCTTCCTGTTTGTTGCGTCATGAAAAGCGGAAAAAAGGGGCGGTCGTCGTGGTAGCCATGCCGCTGACGTGCTGATGGCCTGCCTACCTACTCTGATGGGGCCCACCAGCCAGCGACCCATTCCATGAGTAGGCACTGGTACCGCGCTTCCCGCACATGCACTCTCTCTCTCCCACGCGGCCGCCCAACGCATTAAACGCGACTGGACAGGGCGTGTGGGAGGCGTGGGCGGAGTGGGTGCGCGGCCACGCTGCGGTCTTAGTCAAAGACTTTTAGCCCTCTTTGCCTCGTGATAGGCAAAAAGAAGTGATGATGGGAGCAACTGACAGCCGCGCCTCACATCGCATTGAATGCGGCGAGGCAGGCGCTCAGCTCCCCTCCTTTTGAGCATTAAATGGGTTGGTTGGTAGTTGGACTCGTCCCTCTCTCAGAGAGGTGCGGGATGAAGGATGGGGGTCCGGGTGATCCCGGACCCTACCAACCGGGGGTCCGAGAGATCCCGGACCTCGTCGTTTGGGAGTACGGTGGCCTCTGGGCAGCCTTCGGGCCAGCCCCTTCTGGGGCGGCCACATGGTCGCCCATGGCCGAGTTTCGCCTAAGCCTTTCAGGGTATAACTTTGACGCTTTTTGACGGGCAAGGGTGCCTTCCTTTTTCTCAGGCGTCATGCTCCTGACATACCCCCGGGCCCATATCACCGACATTTTCATATATAAGTTTATAGTTGTTGTTTTTTAGTGATTCAAAAGTCATGACATATGACATTTAATAAAAGGAATACTGACAATATGTCACACTTAGATAAAGTTCTTAATTTAATCAAACACTAATGAACCACACTAGGCAATTTTCCAGAAATAGTCACAACGTCACATTTAACGAGAGGACAACTAAAATGAGATAGAAGTTCTTGATCTCCATTGACCAGCTGCCATCTTGCTTTGTTTCAACCATTCTGACTGTCGTCTCTCTACGGAAGAAATGTAACATTATAGATGTAAAGATAAACTAAAAAGAAACTAATACAAGTGCACTTCTAATTCCAGGAAGCTAATATCTTGGTCAATTTTTTGTGATGCATGCACTATTTTTCCGTTAATTCCAGTAAGCTATTTATGAAACTAAAAACTTTACTGTAGCGATAACTTTGCTTGAAAGAGTGACATGATGTACACAATTACAATTGAAGTGTAGGACAAATTCAAGCCCAATGACACACTATGGTAATCTAAGTCTCCATCATATATGATAAACCATTACTACTAATTTGATGGAAGAAGTCATGAATTCCTAAGAATTTAATTAATTCAGTGCATAACTTACAAAAATCAACATTTAGGAATGCATACCTGCAAATAATGCAACCCAAATCAACATATACAACATAGCATCCACCGATATGGATAAATCAAGATGCTCAAACAAAAATGTAAAAGGAAATGCTTGTGGCATAGATGTTGGAAATAAACAATCCAAAGACCTTATAATTCTCTTAATTCAAAACAAACAGTCAAAACCTCACCAATTCTGTTACTTGGGGCAGCGATGTACTTCGATTGCCAGAGGCATCATGTAATTTGAATTAATATATACAAATAGACCAATAATACATCTATCCAGGTTCTAAATCTATGAAGTTATGCCAGTGCCTACACAACTTGGGAAGGTTCAGGAAATAGGCAAAGCAAAAAAGCTACTGGCAATCCTGGCATGAATAATAGTTCTCAGGTTTTAAAAACATATCATTAGATTCTTTAACCCCTTTTAGACAAAACATGTAAAACATCAATTAGTACATGCATTTTCTTTTGTCAGGATCACTTTCTTTGACAATTTACAGTAACTCTAAGACTCCTTTTTTACTTAGCCAGCTTAGTGAGTCCAAAAAATAAATCGTACTCGTAACAGGAAAGCAACAAAACAGGGGACGACAATTTAACCAAAGTACACATGATTATCTGACAAAATACCTTTTTTTCATGAACAACTTTCTTGTAATTATTGCATTATCAGTATCGGGATCACGCACGACAAAGGCAATTCGAATTCTGAAATTTTAGACACAACTACAACAATTTCACAACCAACTTATCATTCTTCCAGATCAAGTGCTACCATCCGGCGGCGACACATTAGTCGTTCGCTTTGTTCTTTTTCATCAATTGTCTCCTTTGGTTTGCATAGAAAATGAAATAATACGATATGTTTTTAGAGATAGTTGAATCAGCTCATTGTACTACTCGGGCTCATCTAGCCTCGATCCTGACAAAGTTGTCAATAATGATCAGGGCCGGACCTATGGGGTGCTTGGGTGGCACAACTTAAGGCTCACGGCCAGGGGGCCGAGCCTCTACATATATTATCATTGTCTATCAACTGCTGAAAAATGTTTCTTAAATTAAAGTCATTGAAAAATTATTTAAGGTTAATTGTGTCACCAGAAAGATTGATTGGCTGAAAAAATTATTTAAGATCAACTGTGTCCCAGAAATATTGATTGGCTTGACTATACATTATATTGAGAAGGATTATCTTAAATACCATTGATTTTGACACCATCATTAATATTTTGTATCAAGAAATGTTCGAAGAAGAAATTTTTTATGAGAATCTATATATGTCAATAGAGTTGTATTCTTATCTAAGATAATAATATTATTTTATTGATATTTTAGTATTAATATTATTTTTTCGCTTTGTAAGTGAATTAGACACGTAAATACATATATATAATACGTAATATATATCTATATCTATAATCTATAACTATCTATAAAGTAAGTGGTGTTTCCACCCAAATTTTGTTTTGCCTGGCTATTTTGCAGAAAACCGCTTGAGTTTTTTCAAAATTAACCCGCATTCCGTCTGGCTATTTAAAAAAACCAATTAAAAAATAAAAAAGGCTTATTTTGTAGAAGACCCTTGACTGTTTATAAAATTAACATGCAATCCCAATATTGAAAAAAAGGCTTGGATGAAAAAAGACCTCCTGCGTCCCTCTCTTCTGCCTCCATCCACGCCGCGCCTACGCCCCTCCTCCCGTCGCGCTCGAAGCTTCCGCGCTGTTGCCGACCTTCATCCTTTGCTCTTTCCTCCCCGCATCGTTGTTCCGTTGTAACGCACGGGTATTTTGCTATATCTATAAAGCAAGTAGTGTTTCTACCAAAATTTTGTTTTTCTGGCTATTTTGCAGAAAACTCCTTGAGTTTTTCCGAAATTAACCCCAATCCGCACTGGCTATTTAAAAAAATCAGTTAAAGAAGAAAAGGGGTTATTTTGCGAAAACACATTGAGTGTTTATAAAATTAACATGTGCCAATCTTGAAAAAAGAGATGGCTTGAATAAAAACCTTCGTGCTTCTCTTTTTCATCTTCATCCGCGTCACACCCTGCACACCGTGCCCCGCACCCTTCCCTCCCGTCACCGCTCGGGCTCCGCCAGTCACACTGGACCTTCGTCCTTCGCATGCTTCCTCCCTACGTCGTTGTCCCATTACAACACATGGGTATTTTGCTATATATATATATAAGATCTATCGTGATGGGTTCGCCTTTAAGCCTTTCCAAACGTAGGGTCGGTCCTGGTATTGATATAGCATAAAATTTGTGGCTCCAAATTTCTACTAGTACTGACACATAAAACATCGTAAATCAACACGAACCTTATTATCATCGGCCCTGTTTGGATCCAAGGGTTAGAGTTAGAATGAGTTAGATTGAGCCAATCTAACCCAAAAATAACCAAACAGAAAAATGAGTTAGATTTTTGCATCTAACCCACCCATAAAACTATTCCTTTCAAAAGATGATTATTTGGGTTATTTTTGGTGGGGCCATAGCAATCCACCTTTCCTCTTCTATAGAGCCTCACGGGATCTGCATCTCCCGCAACGCCGGCGGCGGCGACAAGTGGCGGTGCCGGAAGCACCCGGTGGCGAGATCCGGCGGCGAGGTGTGCCTGCACTGCCTCCACGACAGGCTCCTCCGCCTCTGCCCCAACTGCGCGCACGTGCGGCCCTGCCCCTGCACGTGCGCGTCCCCGTCCTCCTCCTCGTCGGCATCCGGCGAAGTGGTCGGCCGAGTCCACACCCTCATCGAGCGGGAGCACCGAATTGCGTGGTCACGGTCCGTCGCCGCGTCCTCCTCCCTTGCGGCAGCCTCCATCGTATCAGCCACTGCCGACGCTGTCAGAGGGAGGCGAAAGGCGAGGGTCTAGGGGTGGCCGCTGTTCTGGAAGCCGGTGGCCAAGGACGGTGTTGTTGAGGCGGAGGAAGACGACGAGGAGGAGGGGATGGGGCTCGCGAGGTCGAGCTCGGTCTCCGCGACGGCAGTGGAGGCAAAAGCAGCGGCGGCGGTGGGATTACAGGAGATTTTTCCTTTTCCCTTTTTTTGGCTTGCGTGCTAATCTTATGATTAAATTAGACCAAACTCCAAAGCCTGTGATTTGGACTTAATGTGTGCATATACTCCTACCAGTGGTTTTGTTTGTTCAATGCTATCTTCTTGTTTCTGATCCTTTTTAGCGTGCTTGCAAACGTTGTCGCCTGTGTACCATCAAATTGGGAATTTTTAAGGTCGCTGATTTGATCTGTACCAGGAGTTCTTTTTTCCCTCATTTTCGACATTGACGGAAGTAGTTTGTGCGTTGTTTATCTTTTAGATTGAATTCCAATATTTTATTTATAAAAAATAATTTGCTCATCAAGAGATGTTTTATTTGGTTGAAACAAGGAGCTGACCACACATCCTACTAGAAAACATATTTAAATAAGTTAAATGATTGAAAAAGTTAATCTAACCATAACATCTAAACACCGTGTCAAAGTTAATTAAGGGTTAGTCCAGAGTTAGAAACTAACTTTAACCTGCCAAATGCCGTCATAAATCAACAGATGTTTATCTTATTTATCAATTCCGTATAGTATAGTATAATATAGTATAGTATAATATAATATAATATAATATAATATAATATAATATAATATAATATAATTAAGGAGATAATTAACTAGCGTATGATGATAGGCACGGCCTGGAGAGGTGTGGCGAGCACGTTGATGGTGGTGAACCTCTCGGTGAGGTCCATCTTCTCCGGCGACACGCCGTCGGGGAGCCGCCACTCGAACGCGTGCAGCAGCGACGCCAGCGTGAACGGCACGACGCGCTCCACCAGCGGCAGCCCCGGGCACAGCCTCCTCCCTGACCCGAACGGGATGAACCCGAAGTCCTTCCCCCGGAAGTCCATCGCCGGCGCCGCCGCCGAAGACGACTTGCTGTGCGGCGGCGCGAGGAAGCGCTCCGGCAGGAACTCGTCGGGCCTCTCCCACGCGGCCGGGTCGCGCATGATCGCCCACGCGTTGAACATCACCCGCGCGCCACGGGGCACGCCGTAGCCACCGATCTCCACGCCGTCCTCCGCCGCCAGGTGCGGGATGAGGATGGGGCCCACGGGGTGCAGCCGCATCACCTCCTTGCACACGCACTGGAGGTACGTCAGCCTCGCAGCGTCGGCCTCGTCGACGGCGCCCTCCTTGCCGCCGAGCACGTCGTCCACCTCCTCCCGCACCTTGCTCATCACCCGAGGGTGGTGGAGCAGCAAGGCCATCACCCACTCCACGGTGCTCGTCATCGTGTCGGCGCCCGCCGCGAACGCGTCGAACAGCATGTGCGTCACGTGGTGCCGGGTGATCTTGCCGTCGGACATGAGCCTGATGAGCGTGTCAAGGTAGTCGCCGTCGCGAACACGCTTGTCGTCGTCGTCGTCGGTGTCAGTCGTGCTGCTGCCTTGGCGGCGGCTCCCGGCGTCCATGCGGCGTACGACTATGTCGTCGAGCAGGGCGAAGGCGATGGAGAGACGGCGTCCCGTCTGGCGACGCAGGCCCTGCAGGTCGAGGCGGCGAAGGAACGGCACGAAGTCGGAGACGTTGGGCCTGGAGACGCGGTTGACGATGTCCTCGACGAGCTCGCGCAGGCCTTGCGCCGACTCGGATCCCACCTCGGCCATGTCCATGGAGAACATGGAGCTGGACATGAGGTTCAGCATGCCGCCGTGCACGACGTCGCGGACATGGATCGCCTCCCCGGCGGCGCCGGCGGCGTGCCTGCGGATGTAGCCGACCATCTCCGCCACCTTCCGCTCGCGGATGGCGCGCACCGCGGCGAGGCCACGGGGGGAGAAGATGTGCGTGGCGTTGATGCCACGCAGCGTCTTCCACTGCGGGTCGGCGCTGGGCGTGAACACGATGGAGCGCGAGGAGAAGCCGTTGGCGCGGAAGGCGTCCGGGACAGGGCGCGCGGCGAGGCGGGCGTCGTGCTTGGTGTACGCCTCCCTCGCCGCCGCGGCGGAGGAGACGACGACGGTGGTGGTGAGGCCCAGGCGCAGCGCCATGACGGGGCCGTGCACGCGCGCCAGGGACGCCAGCGTCTGGTGGAAGATGCCGCCAAGGGAGAGGAGGTTGCCGACGAGCGGGAGCGGTGTTGGACCGGGAGGCAATGGCGCGCCGCCGGCGGCATGGCGGTGGCGCCGTTTCTTCACGGCGTTGATGGTGACGGCGGTGAGGTAGATGACGGCGAGGGCGGCGCCTAGCATCCACAGGTCAGCCTTCTCCATGGATGAAACACTCACTCTACTTACGTACTACTATCTACGTCCTAGCTCTGCTGGGCCTGGTGTTCTTTCATTTTGTCACCTTACCTTCGTATTTATAATACTAGTACGGTAGATGTAATACACTCTTCCCTGTTTCAAAATATAAGCGTTTCTAAATTCTTTTAAAGAAAACCAAGGTAGAACGAAAATATTTTCTTTTGTTTATTTTGATAGTCGAATTTACTTATTGTATATATCTACTATTTGATACTATTTGATGATGTCAATTTCCATATTATCCATATCAGTCTTATAATCTATATTATTATATTATTTTTAATGAGTTTTTTTACCATTGATTTTTTAAAATTTTAAAATCACCTACTTATTTAATAAAGAAAATTATAGTATTTTTTGATTAAATAGTTGTTTATTAGTTGGTTAATAAGGTAAAAACTTAATTTATTTTTTTAAAGCACGAGCTCTAGGCTAGTTATAATAAAACAAACATAACCAAAGATATATATTTTGAATATATATATATTAGCAATTGTGTTCGTGCATTGCAACGGTGAAGTCGGACACGACGCGAATGAAGACGGGAGGGAGGGACGCGGGCGTGGTGCTTTTATAAACACTCAAAGGGTTTTTCACAAAATAGTCGGATAGTCCGTGGGTTAATTTTATAAACATTTAAGGGTTTTTCGCAAAATAGTCATGCAGAACAAATTTTTGGGTGGAAATACTACTTTTTATTATAGACTAGCAAAATGTTCTTGCGTTGCTACGGAACGACGACGTAGGGAGGGAAGCGGGCGGAGGACGAAGGTCCAGCGGCGACGTGGGAGCTTCGAGCGGCGATGGGAGGGGCGCGGGCGCGCGCGCGGATGGGGACGGAAGAGAGGGACACATGAGGTCTTTTTTCATGCAAGCCCTTATTTTCTTTTCAGCATTGGGACTATAAGTTAATTTTATAAACATTCAAGGAGTTTCTGCAAAAAATAGCTCATTTTTCTTCTTTAACTAGTTTTTTTAAATAGCCAAGCGGATCATGGGTTAATTTGAAAAACTTAAAGGGTTTTCTCGCAAAATAGCCAGCAAAACAAAAATTGAGTGGAAACACTACTTGCTTTATAAATAATTATAGATTATAGATATAGATTATAGATTATAGATTATAGATTATATAGATATAGATATTAACGTTAACAAATTTGATAGTCAAATTGAATCTTGAATTGTCTATACTCTCCTTCTTAAACTTCTAATTGGCTAAAATATGCAGATTTCATTTCTGTGCATGGTAACCGTTTATATTTTGGAACGGATTAGTAACACGTGAAATCAGTTTCATTTTCAACCATCCGCCCTTATCAGGACAGGAAAATACATGGAAGGTGATGTGCTGGCTGGTAACATCACAGTACCCTTTAGACTAAGCATAGACTTGTCGTGTTGGCTGAAAATTTATATTTGTCTACCTTAGTACCTAGTTCATGGCACTAAGTACAGAATGTCTTATAGGTGCCGGTTGGAAAACTCTCTTATATGTCGGTTTTCTCAACCGGCACCTATTGGTCGGCACCAATGACTTTGGTCATTGGTGTCGGTTTTCGATCAAGCACCTATTCGGACAAATAAGTATCGGTTCGTGTAGAACCGACACCTATTTATCCGATACCTATACGGACCAAACATCATTTAATGAGGTGCTTCCAATCTTTTCTTATGGGCCCACTCCTTTAGCCGGACCCACCATATTTTTCACACGGGCGCGGGCCCTCGAGATAGAGCTACAGTACGAGCGAGCGGTTCGGCGAGCGGTTCTACACGACGAGCGAGCGAGGCACGGACCTATTTAAGCCGGTGTTGCTCCGGTTCGGCGAGCGGTATGGTACTAATCGAGGGAATAATGTTTTTCTAAGAATAGGTGTCGGGTGAACAAGTAAAACCATCACCTATAGTCTCAAATAGGTGCCGAGTGAAACGATAAAACCGCCACCTATACTATAGGTGGCGGTTCGTAATAAGAACCGTCACCTATTCGCGAAGAATAGGTGGGTGAAGCAGTAAAACCGCCACCTATAGTCTTAAATAGGTGCCGGGTGAACAAAAACCGCCACCTATACTATAAGTGTTGGTTTTACTATTCACCCAAGCACCTATTTGAAACTATAGGTGGCGGTTCTTAACAAGAACCACCACCTATTCTTTTGCCACCACCTATATACATTATAGGTGCCGGATTTGGTTTGACCGGCACCTTTTGAGGCGACACCAATGAGCTTTTTTTAAGTAGTGTGGCCTTCGTTCGTCGAGTAATTTATGCATGCATGGCCTGTTTTCGTCCATCCTTAAAAAATTAAAGCGTGATTTAGCCTCGGGTACGTGGTTGCTGCAACAAATTTGTGTTAATGGAAAAAAATTTTTGCTGAAAATATGTTATTATATTTTTCAAAATATTTTAGAATTGTTTCCATATGTGATTGCTGTAATAATAATAATAATAATAATAATAATAATTGTCGGAGTGTGATACTCCCACAATGGAAAGAGAAGACCCTCCCTTTGAAGATTCAGCCAAAGGATGAGTAGGGATCGAGCTCATGGCGTGTGTACTATACACTCTGAAGAAACCATTTTTTCATGTGGGCCGAAAGACATCTTTCCATGCGGAAGGTCTACCCCATGCGCGAAAAGTATGAGAAAAGACCATTTTCGCGTGCGGGCGGCCCAACCGCACGGGAAGATCTATTATCCCGTGCGATCGTTAAACGGCCCACACGAGAAGATCGATTATCCCGTGCGGGCCACTTTACATGACCGCACGGAATAATGGATCTTCCCGTGTGGTCCGTTAAGTCGACCGCACAGATGATGGTCTCTCTCTCCTCTCCCTCTCTCTCTCTCGATCCTCTCCTCTCTCTCTCGTCTCTCTCTCTATCCTCTCCTCTCTCGGTAATATTAAATACATGGGTCGATCAATAAGATGCATGTATATATATATTCGTAGGAGAAAAAAAGACATTTAATTATATTATTTCCTCATAAAAGATATAAATGTAGTACACGATCATGCATGCATGTTTATATACATATCAAGTTTCGTCTCGCGTAAATTACGAAGACTAGCAACAATTTACAAATCATTCATTAATGGTGGTGCTCTTTTTCCCACTCCCTAAGTCGTTTGAATTTATCGTCGTCGCGCGCTCGCTCTCCGGATCGTAGAAATCGCCCAAATGGTTGCGAGACATCGCGACGGATGAAGCAAGAAAGATCCGCAACCAAGTTAAGCATGGTTCGATTGTCGAATCGTTCGCTACAACTGGAACTTTCGTGATTTGTTTAAGGAAGAACAGTACACATACATACGATTAGGAAAATTATACAAGATCGATAACGTGTAGAAATATATATTTTTCTCGAACTTACTTGTTCTAACTTAGTAGAGTATCTTCCGTAGATTCGAGCATCTCGCACACGTAGTAGCCGCAAAGGTTAGTGCACGGTGGTTGTTTATAACATCGTATTGAATAAATTTTATTATGTATGCGCGTAATTTGAAATTAAACACAATATAAAATGTCGGCATATAGCGAGCATATAATTACCGGAAAATTTGTCCTCACAAGAAGCTTCTTTCTTTGTGGATCATTTACGGTCCACCGTTTTACATAATGATGGTGTGCTCTATAGACAAAATAATTACATGTTTCACGATCAATTGTTTATTCGATAGTAAAACAGACAAAACATATTAAATGATGCATGATAGTACTTACAAATTTAAAATTACGAGGAACTCTTTGAATGTTTCTGTAGTGTGCCGGATCAAGCACTACGGCCATGTGGTCCCGCGGATATACCGAAATAGTATGTAGTGATCGCTGCGAAAGAAGAGATATGTTAACCGTAGGTGATATCATAGTAAAATATCGGTTTTACGGACGAATATTACGTACCGCAACTCATAAGGGACCATGAGGACATTTTTGTCTCGTGCTCCAACATAGCCTTGCCCAAGTAGAATGATACCGCGATCATCTTGTTCTTGTGTATTTGTTTGATGATCGCGGCTTTTTGTTTTTTTATTTTGCCTTTGAGCTCATCGAAATCTTCATGAACATAAACCTCGTGTTTCGTCCAAGCATATCCTTGTTGGGTTAATGTATGCCTAGATAATTGGTCTTTTCGCGTCGCGTATTGCATCCTAAGTAATGCAGCGAGTAATTAATTATTCACAAGTTAGTTTGCAAATGAATTTATTAATGACATTAAGTTAGGCGATACTTACAGCAAAACGCAGCAACGAGATTTATATCCATTTTTTCCATCTTGAATAATGCGTGAAGGTCGCTGAAATCGATGACCGGTATCCCATTTGGGTCTTGGTGAAAGCATTATCCGGGACCTTCACGGTAAGCATGTTGAGCCCCAATCGGACGCCTTTAGGTACCGGCCGTGCATTAGCCTAATTTCCCGTGGCATGTTTTCCATGACGTGCCGGGCGAAATGGCTTGCCATACTCGTACTTTGTTGGCACTTCGTCCGAAGTCCAATTTTACATGTCCTTCGCTTGGTTCTTCACCGATTGTTCGACTCCGACAACTTTGACGGTTGATCCCGTGCCTTGTCGGTCGGCCTCCTCCCCGAAAGCCGGGAACACTAAGTTTCTCTCGTCTTTGGCCATTAATTCCTTGTCATAGCTTGATCGAATCATCTTTGGGATAATCGACGAGATTGAAGCTTGCTCGGACTTGGAAGGCTTGTTGTTTTCGTAGGGGCCTTTGAGGTACCGCCAATGCCGACTGTGGTGTCGGAGGAGATTGGTGAATATGTTCTGCGACAACTTCGGGGCGACAGCATTGGCGAATCGGACCTTTATTCTTAGAAGGGGAGCGAGGTGGGGAATTAGGCCGAGGTAGGGAGCAAGGTGGGGAAGCGGGCCGAGGTGGGGAGCGAGGTGGGGAAGCGGGCCGAGGTGGGGAAGCAGGCCCGGTGGAGAAGGCGGTGCGGCGCAGCAGCAACCGAGGAACCGGCCATCTGGGATGCCGACGATGTACCGACCGGCAGGATATCTCGTCGATGCCATAGAATGAACCGATTCACTACATCTCCAAGCAATTCTATCCCTTCAGGTGCTGGAATGTCTAGCTCTAAGCTGTTATGCTCCATGCACCGTGCGGTCGCTTAAGTGGACTACATGGGATAATAGCCCGTGCGGTCGCTTAAGTGGACCGCACGGATAATGCATTATCCCATGCGGTCCAATAGCCGGCCCCGGACCCTTTTTCCAGTGCACGGCCTCTTATGGCCCATTGGAACCTATTGGGGGCTTCGTCCAAGAAAATCGTTTCTCCGGTAGTGATATAAAAATATATAAAAGTAACAAATATGAACAAACACGTATACAGGTTCAGACTGCTCAAAAACGTAATACCCAACTCTTGTATCTGGGACTATGAGGATGCAAGATTATGTGATACAGGCTTATAAGATGAATTTATGCTAAGGTTCTCCTTTATAGGGTTTCCAAAGATCCGATCCGCTCCTCTCTAAGTGGCATGACTCCTTTCTTTTGTAGTTCAAGAAGGGTTTACAACATCGTTATCATCTAAAAATATCTATGCTACATCTTTTCATTGTCCCCTCCGATATCCTCGACTTAATGGAAGAACTATTTTGGTGGGCCTTTTTTACCATGCCTCGGGCACTCGGCCAGAGGCCCCTGGATAGCTGTGTCTTGCTCCTCTCGCCACCTGTTCGAAACCAGGCTTGGTGGGCCCAAGCCAAGTCATGATAGAGTCATCGCCGATTTCCTTTACTTGATGGTGAAGTCATAGATCGCCTGCCAGCATACGACACATCGTTCGGCCCTGTTGCTTTGAGTGATGAGCGTCGTCGGTGGCTTTAAACCTTGCCACCACCAGTTTGCATGTGATCGAGCTGTAATCTTGAGTCGTAATTTCTTGGGCACCGTATCGTTAGTGGCATGTTGATGTAGTCCTCGAACAGGTCGCTGGGCCTATCATTCTGCAGAGCCTATCAACGACGCCCATCGATTCTGCCCCGAGGTGGTGAGCCCTAGGCAGAAATCACCATGAAGAACCCGAGGCAAGATATGCCATCGAGCTTCCTACTAACAACGTTGTGTGGTTTGTTTTTGTCTTGGGAGTAAACCAACTCCCCGGGTTGTTCTTATTCGAAGGTATACACGGCGTCCGGACATCGAACATGCCCCGGCCCCAGGTACACATGGTACCCGGGTTCTCTGGCCGAGCCCGAGCCCCAAGCACGCTCTCGCGCTTCATAACAGACGTTCTTATTATGTTTGATAAGCTTCTCAAAGATATCGTTCATGAAGGAGTTCATGATGAACGAAACTTTACAGGTTTCGTTTCAATATGTAGTTATATCTTGGAGTACCTTGAAGATGTAAATCTTGGTGAAATCCAGGTTCTCAAGGCCATGGGAACCGAGGGTCCCAGACCTCGTTCTATGCTAGTTGTCAGTCCCCACGTGGATAGGTGGATAGGTTTTGACCTGACAATGAATTTTAAATATGGCAAAAAGTAATAATGTGGTCCATGGTACTTCAAGATTCTAAAGAAAAAAGGACCATGGTTCCCATTTCTCCAACAACAACAACAACAATAATTTTTCAGAGTTTTGTTGTTTCTATCTCTCACACATATGCTATTCCGAGTAGATAATCAATTATCTTTTATCCAATTTCTCTTATACAACAGTTTATTAAAAAATATAATATAATTACTAAAATTTATAGGTGTATTTATAGTGTAAGTTTTGAAATATATATTGTAATTACAATATAAATATATAGTTTATAGTGTAAAAACGATTTGACAACTTATCGATAGGAAATTATAAACTCGGACACTCTTGGAGAAACCATTTTCGGTTGAAGTGCCAAAATCCACAATAGTCCTGGTTTGAGTTGTACCCGAGACTAAAGATCATCTTTAGTTCCGGTTTAAAAAGGCAACAGTCTCTAGGACCTTTAGTCTTGGTTCGTGTTACAAACCGGGACTAAAGATCCTATTTTTTCTCCCTAGGTTGGTGTTACGAACCGAGACTAAAGACCTAAAAGATCTTTAGTCCCACCAAGGACAAAAGTGAATGTGTTTATTTTTTAACTGAACCTAATAAAAATATACAAAATTTACTACATGATTTAAATGGCCTAAAATTAATGTGAGGGGATCTGTAATTTCAAAGAGTATGGTGTTGTGTGAGGGTGGGTGATTGAAGATAGAAGGAAGTTTTAATTTAATCATTACATTGTAATTATATATCATCATATTGTTATTAACTAATGATTCTTAATATATAAAATCTTTTATAAAATTATTTTGATGATAATATACAAATCGAAGGGATGTACAATATTGATAAGAACATTCAAACCCGGTCGTCACGTCTAGTTTATACGCGTGTAACAAGTTTTACGCGCATTGTTCACGTTTTGTCCTCTAACTCGGAGTCGGTTTTTAAAAGGGTCATAACTTTCACATACGGATTCCAATCGAGACGTTCCATATATGAAAATCGATGAGAAAAAATTTCGAATGCGTTAGTCCGCGTTTCGCCGTGTTCGACGATTTTATTTTGCCCAAAAGCCTTAGAAGGTTGCCTTTTTGAGCTCGAAAGTTTTTCCGAATCGAGCGTGTCTTTTGAATTTTGTTTTTCTTGTTTACGTTCAAATTTTACGTGTTTACCTCTCATGTGCTCCTAAGTCCATTAAAATATAAAACAAATAAAACAAAAAAGTCAAATTTTTCAAAAAAACAACAACTTCGAGATGAATATGAAAAATAGAGAGGGGCAAAAGAGGAACCGTATCTAGAAGAGCACATTAATGTCTAGGATTATCTATGTTTGATTAAATTTTAATATTATTATTTTCAACCTATATTTAATGAATTTAATTTGACCCTATTTACTAATTATTTAATTGTTAACCCTAGCTGGACCAAATAAATTTGGAAAAATAGCGAAAAATTATCTTTAGTCCCAGTTGGTGGGACCAACCGAGACTACGAGATAAATTAGAAATAGCGAGAAATTATCTTTAGTCTCGTTGGTGGCACCAACCGGACTAAAGATGAATTGGAAATAGCGAGAAATTATCTTTAGTCCCGGTTGGTGACACCAATCGGGACTAAAATCAGGGCTATATATCCCCGCGCGTCTTCTCTTCTTCACCGATCCAACACTTAGCACATTTTTCGATCTCTCCTCTCCCCTCGCTCTCTCCCTCTCCTCTTCTTCTCTCTCTCTCCTCTCCCTCTTCCTCTCCCTCGCAAGCAAGGGGAGAGGATGGCGGCATCGGGGACGAGGTGGCGGCAGCGGGCGCCATCTCCTCACCGACGGCGAGCGGGACAAAGCGGCAGAGCGATTGTTGTATTTTGTTGTATATATAGTGTGGACGATTTTGTTGTATATATGTGTGAACAAATTTGTGGACAATTTATTGTATATATGTGTGAATTTTTGTTGTTGCATTTTGTGGTATTCGATCGTTGAAAAAAATAATTTCGATGTTGTTTGTATATATATGTATGTTATGTGTTATATATATATGTGCTATGTATTTATATATATATATATATATATATGCATATTTGTATATATATGTATAAGCTAACAACACGAGCAAATTAAAAAATTAAAAAAACTTTAGTCCCGGTTGGAGCCACTAATCGGGACTAAATATGGCGGAGCCGCCACGTGACGCCGCCATCTTTAGTCTTGGTTGGTGGCTTTAACCGGACTAAAGATGCATCTTTAGTCCCGATTATTTAAACCGAGACTAAAGATAACGATCTTTAGTCCTGATTCGTAGTCTGGTTTGACAAGACTACAGAGGATTGTCAATCGGGACAAATGTGCTATTCTTCGACGGTGAGAGCTTAGCACTACGAGCATCTGTATTAAGTTTGACTTAGATTCAGTTGGATTGGTTCTAGAAAAACACCAATTAAGCTACGGTCAGCTTCACCATCTCACTTGCATGTAACAACCTGTTATGCCGGTTATGCCGCAGCATCAGGCACGTGCAACTTAGTTTGTTGGGTACCTTTTTCGTTTCAAAATAAATATATAAGTACGGTTTTAATTTTAATTAGATAGACGTATTTATTTTAAAACGAAGAAGAAAAATTCCAGTACATATACATGGTTGGTTGCAGTCTTCGGCCGGCATCCACATCAGCAACTGCATTTTGATTCTAGTATTCTAGAAAGCATCAATTTTCTACGGCTGTCATAGTCAGCAGCAGCCTCGAATCAACGGCACGGAAACATCGATCTCCGAAGCCAAGCCCATGGCCCAATCGCGTGCACCACCAGCCCACGCACGAAGCCACGCACTCGCCCGACGTCCTCTTGGCTTATTTTTCACTACCAGTTGATTTTTCTTTCTTTTTACCTTCTCCGGATTACTGCATATGACATCTATATATCCTCATTGCCTCTCCTAGCTGAATATCTGATCTTATATTTCAGCACATGAGCAATGACCATTGAAACCAACGGTGCCATCCAATCTCCTGAGTACAAACACGAGGGCAGGACTACGCATGGACTTTTATGTATTTTTGTCCCGCTGATCTCGTTTCCATTTCCTACGGATGAACAAACAATCAAGCGATGGTCAATTTTTTTTACTGTTATTTCTTCATTTTTTCTAGCAAAATGTGTATGCATTTCAATGAAAAGAAAAGATAAGAAAGTTGAGAGGAGGGAGAGCATGGTTGACATATAGCCGAGGGAGGAGGAGGTGTGGAAGGCGAGAGGGGATACTTTTTTTATGAAAGAGAAAAGAAAAAGAGAAAAGAGTTGATAGCCAAACCCGAATCAAAGAGAGAGAGAGAGAGAGGAGAGGATTGCGATGTCAAGAGGTGGGTATATTAGAGAGGCAAGGATGAGCATATTATTATTATCCAGATCAAACATCACGATTTGATTGGAATTGTGGAGATTATGCCAATCGGGTATCTACATGGCAAGCTTATTCGACTTGAGGTAGAGATAGATTGCGCCTGTCATATCTGTAAACCAAACATGACTTGGGTGTTACGTTGCCGATTAAGATAAGACAACGGCCTATAGTCACCGTTTGGTAAAATTGAGAAAACCGACTTAGAGTAAGATAGAGTTTCCGATCTGTAAGCCCGCCTCTCAAGACTATATAAGGGGGGTAAGGGGCTTCCCTTGAGGGAGATGAGATTTCATAAGCAAGAGCTTTAGACATCAGAAGTTAGATCAGCCTTTAGCTTTCAAGTTTTAGATCTTGAGATCAATAAAGATACTCGGCGGATCGAATCCTCCGAAACAGGAGTTGGGTATTACCTCACGAGAGGGTCTGAACCTGTCTAAACCTCGTTTTCCATCTAACCCATTGTGCTTGGCGATCTTGACTGCACCCCCAAAACTCTATTGCCGAAACCAAGTTTCGACAGTTGGCGCGCCAGGTAGGGGCCCGCGCGTCAAGACCTCTTCAACAATCTCGCCGACAAGCGTGATGGGATCTCCTTCAGGATTCGGCGATCTCGCTGCCAACAACTTCTCCTCCTTCGACTCGGATTCGAACCAGTCGGAAGGAGAGACCCACTCGGCGCCGTTCGGGCTCTCGAACAGCGCCGAGATCTACGACGACATCTTGAAGTTCAAGATGCAATCCGCCCACTCCGACGAAGGAATTCACTCGGCACCGTTCGAACTACCGAACGCCGCCAGAATCTACACCGATCTTCTCATCCCCCCGACGGAGACGATCTACTCGGAAGAAGACCTCTCGGCGCCGTTTGGATTACCAAACGCCGCTGAGATCTACGGCAAACTCCTCTCCCCCGAGTCGAGGTCGACCCACTCGGAGGAGCCCGCGTCCCCAAGCTCTAACTCGGGCTGGAACAATCTAGACCCGAGCTACCCAGGGTCGACGGAGGTCGCCGTCATCCTCCAGCCGTTCGGCTCATGCTCATCTTCGGAGCTCAACGAATACCTCGGCTCCGCCGCTTTGACGACCTCTATGGCATCCCCTCGACGAAGCCGACGACTCCGACCGCCACAAGGACTACGAGCCGAAGTGCTTGATGTCCTCATGGCCGAGCCGCCGAGTCCGACTCAGCCATGGCCCGCAGCTTGCGGAGGAAGAGCGAGCCAAGACCGAGCAAGAGCGCAAGCGGCGAAGAGGAGAAGAAACGCAGGAAGAGGCCGACAAGAGAAAGCAAGATCTACGGCGCGACGATCCGCTCAGGAGGTTATCCTTCAAACGCGGGTCCGCAACACCAATATCTTCCAGACGCCACAGCAGAACGCTGTTGCCGCACTCACCCTCTTGGACACCTTCATGGAGACGGCGCCCCCCGACGTGACTCCAATACTTGACAAAATCAAGACTATCATCGCAGCCACAGCCAACGGTCATCCCTCCACCTCGGCACGAAGGCCGACTGAGTCCGTGGCCGAAACGCCCGACAAAAGCCGACTCCCGCCTCTAAGGTCAGGAGACTACAAGAGGCCCGAGCCAGACCGATCGACAACTAGGCCAAGAGGCCCACGCCATGAATCCATGCAGACGCATCAGGAGCAAACGGCCGACTCGCGACAAACGACATGGACGTCCACCCGTCCACCACCGCGTCCGCCGCAACAACAGCTCCAGCTACCCAACCAGCCAACCGAGGACCCCGCCGAGTGATCTGCGGGAAGTCCTCGATCGCCGTTACCAGGAGCGAGACCGACGCACTCAGGAAGATCGGAGAGGATCACCCGATAGCAACGACGACGGAGTGCCAGCTTTCACTCCGGGGCTTCGCCAAGTGCACTGGCCGAATGGATTCAAGCCAACAGGGATAGAGAAATACGACGGCAAGACCGACCCCAAGTCGTGGCTTACCGTATACACTCTCGCCATCCACGCAGCAGGCGGCGACAACAAGGCTATGGCCAATTACCTGCCGTGGCCCTCGCCAACTCGCCGGGCGGCTCACGAGCTCGCCAAGAGGCTCAATCGGCTCGTGGAGCGAGCCGAGGGACCACTTCATCGCCAACTTTCGGGCACCTTCGAGAGGCCCGGCACCCACTTCGATTTATACAACGTCACCCAGAAGCCGGACGAGCCTCTGAAGGATTACATCCGGCGCTTCTCCGAAAAGCGCAACAAGATCCCCAACATCACCGATGACATCATCATCGCCGCCTTCCAGAAGGGAGTCCGTGATGAGCTGTTAATCGGGAAGTTCGGGCGCAAGCCACTGAAGACGGTGAAGCAAATGTTCGAAACGGCGAACTCCTACGCCAAATCCAATGACGCCATCAAGGCAGCGCGCCAAGACCGGCTCGACAGGAGGGAAGATAAGCAGGCGGGAGGAAGCCGGAATCCTAAGAAGGACAACGACAACAACAACAACCAGGGCCAAAAAGACCGCAAGCGTCGATCCGAAGATCTAGTGGCCGCAACCTCCAACTCTCAACGCCGCCCCCGAGTCGCCGCCTACAACGCCATTATGAACGCTCAATGCACTCATCATCCCAATCACAAGCACGCGGCTAAGGACTGCTTCATTTACAAACAGTTCGCCGAGCAGTACGCGGCGCAACTCAACAAGAAGTCGACTGATGAGGCTGGTCCATCGAGCGCCAAGAAAAACAACGTGGCTGAGAATGCCGAACCTTTCCAAGACCCTGTGGGAGAGCTCAATCACATCTTCGGGGGACCGCTAGCCTATGAATCCAAGAGAAAACAGAAGCTAACCGACCAAGAGGTCAACACGGCCCAACCCGAAGTCCCTCAGTACCTGCGATGGTCGGAAGTGGCCATCACTTTTGACCGCTCGGATCACCCCGATTGAGTGGTTCACCCGGGGCGCTATCCACTCGTCCTGGACCCCGTGGTCCGCAACATCAGACTTAAGCGCGTCCTCATCGATGGGGGCAGCGCCCTCAATATTCTGTTCACCAAGACCATGGACGAGATGCAGATTCCGAGGGCCGAATTGAAGGCAAGCTCAGCCCCCTTCCATGGAGTCATTCCGAGGCTGTCATCTACACCACTCGGGCATATCGCCCTCCCGGTCACCTTCGGAGCTCGAGAGAACTTCCGAACAGAAAACGTCACTTTCGAGGTGGCCGACTTCGAAACGGCCTACCACGCCATCATCGGAAGGCCTGCGCTTGCCAAATTCATGGCGATCCCACATTACACCTACCTCTGCATGAAGATGCCGGGTCCCAACGGCGTCATTACTCTTCGCAGCGACGTGAAGCAAGCTTTCACCTGCGACAAGGAGAGCTGCGACATGACCCAATCTCGCGAGAGATCACGTGGCCAGCAAGAAATTCGATTGGCTGCATCGACTTCGGTAGAGGGTAAAATCCCCGCGAAGAAGATAGCCAAATCAGGATCCGGCGACGCCAAGACCAAGAAGATCTCCCTTGATCCATCGGATCCCTCGAAAACTGATGTAATCGGCGCTGAACTAGATCCCAAATAGGAAAGCGCGCTCGTCACCTTCCTCCAAAATAATAAAGATGTTTTTGCTTGAAAACCATCTGATATGCCTGGAATTCCTAGGGAGGTGATCGAGCACTCTTTGCATGTCAAAGATGACGCCAAACCGATAAAACAACGATTACGCAGATTCACGCAGGATCGAAAAGACGCCATCAAGGAAGAGCTCACAAAACTCTTGGCTGCCGGCTTTATCAAAGAAGTCCTACATCCCGACCGGTTAGCCAACCCGGTCGGTCCGCAAGAAGACGGGGCAATGGCGCATGTGCGTTGACTATACCGACCTCAACAAAGCCCGCCCCAAAGATCCATTCGGGCTGCCTCGTATCGACCAAGTCATAGATTCAACAACCGGCTGTCAACTCCTAAGCTTTCTGGATTGTTACTAGGGCTACCACCAGATCAGTTTGAAAGAATCCGACTGCCTGAAGACATCGTTTATCACGCCGTTTGGAGCCTACTGCTACATCACCATACCTTTCGGCCTGAAGAACGCCGGCGCCACATACCAACGCATGATCCAGAGATGTTTCCAGACGCAGATCGACAAGAACGTAGAAGCTTATGTCGACGATGTCGTCATCAAGACCAAGCAGAAAGAAGACCTGATCGCTGACTTAGAAGAAACCTTCGCAAACATCCGGGCCTTCAGAATGAAGTTGAACCCGGAGAAGTGCACTTTCGGCGTCCCATCAGGCAAACTGCTCGGCTTCAGGGTGTCACATCGCGGCATTGAAGCCAATTCAGAGAAGATCAACGCTATCTTGAGCATGAAGCCCCCGAGTAACCAGAAGGATGTCCAGAAGCTCACTGGCTGCATGGCGGCGCTAAGCCGCTTCATCTCTCCACTCGGCGAACGAGGCATGCCCTTCTTCAGATTACTAAAGAAAACGGACGACTTCCAGTGGACCGCGGAAGCCCACAAGGCTTTCGAAGATTTTAAGGAATTCCTTACAACGCCACCCGTCCTGGCCTCGCCTCAGCCCCAGGAACCCCTAGTGCTGTACGTTTCAGCCACTCACCAAGTGGTTAGTACGGTACTCGTGGTCGAGCGCGAAGAAGAAGGACGGCCCAGAAGATCCAGAGGCCGATCTACTTTGTTAGCGAAGTATTGGCAGGAGCCAAAATTCGCTACCCTCAGATACAAAAATTGCTTTATGGTGTCCTGATAACCGCGAGGAAATTGGCGCACTATTTTCAGGGTCACTCGGTCACCGTCGTCACCTTCTTCCTACCCGACGACGTCATCCACAACCAGGAGGTAACTGGGCACATTGCTAAGTGGGCTCTGGAGCTAATGCCACTGGATTTGACTTTTAAGGCGAGGACGTCCATAAAGTCACAAGCCCTGGCGGATTTCCTGGCCGAGTGGACTGAGCAACAAGAAAGCGTACCTCGGGAAGACCTCCAACACTGGACCATGCACTTCGATGGATCCAATAGGATCACCGGCTTGGGAGCAGGAGTTGTGCTGATTTCCCCGACTGGGGAAAGGCTAAGATACGTCCTCCACCTCCACTTATCCGCCTCGCACAACGTCGTCGAGTATGAAGCCCTGCTACATGGACTGCGGCTCACAGTTTCACCCGGGATACGTCGGCTCATCGTGAAAGGGGACTCCCAGCTGGTTGTCAACCAAGTAATGAAGGACTGGTCCTGTCTAAACGACACCATGGAGGCCTACCGACAAGAAGTCTGCAAACTTGAAGACAAGTTTGACGGACTCGAACTGTCACATGTCTTGGGACACAACAACGAAGCAGCTGACGAGCTGGCACAGTTCGGGTCCAAGCGTGAAGCCACTCCAACGGACGTTTTTGTCGAACACCTCTACGAGCCAACCATCACGGCAAAGACAACTTCCAACGAACAAGCTGTAAACGAAATCGCCATAACCGACGCCGACTGGAGGACACCCCTCATCAAATTTTTAACACAGCAAGAGCTGCCGGAAGACCGGGATGAGGCAGAGCGTGTCCGACGTCGTTGCCAAGCTTATGTCATGGTTGATTCCGAATTATACAAGAGAAGCCCCTCCAGAATCCTAATGAGATGCATTACACCCGAGGAAGGGAGACAGCTGCTCCAAGACATCCACTCGGGCATATGCGAAAGCCACGCGGCAGCACGCACCTTGGTAGGCAAAGCCTACAAACAGGGTTTTTTCTGGCTTACCGCGGTCTCCGACGCAGACAAAGTGGTACAAACCTGTGAAGGCTGCTAATTTTTCGCCCGATAGAGCCATGTCCCAGCCCAGGAGCTACAAACAATCCCACTATCCTGGCCGTTCGCGGTATGGGGCTTAGACATGGTCGGCCCTTTTAAGAAGGCTCCAGGAGGCTTTACACACCTATTCGTCGCAATCGACAAGTTCTCCAAGTGGATTGAAGCCAAGCCGGTTGCCACAATTACTGCTGACAAGGCACGGGATTTCTTCCTCAACATCGTGCACCGCTTCGGCATCCCAAACAGGATCATAACCGATAACGGGACTCAATTCACGGGAGGCATCTTCAAGGAATTTTGCGAAGACTTCAAAATCAAGATCTGTTATGCGTCAGTCGCACATCCCAAAAGCAACGGACAAGTCGAACGGGCCAACGGCATGGTCCTTCAAAGCATCAAGGCCCGCGTGTTCGATCGTCTAAGCCCTTACGCAGCAAGTGGGTTCAAGAGCTTCCTCGGTTCTATGGTCTCTGCGGACCACACCCAGTCGGGCTACCAGCCAAACTCCTTTCTTTCTGGTCTACGGCGCAGAAGCCATGTTGCCAAATGAGATGGAGTATGAATCCCTCCGCGTCCGCAGCTTCAACGATGAACGCTATGACCCCGACCGAGTGGACGACCTCACCCGACTGGAAGAGGCCCGAGAGGCAGCCCTCATCCAGTCGACGAAATATCTTCAAGGGCTCAGACGATACCACGCCGCAACGTTCGAGCACGAGCTTTCATCGTTGGCGACTTGGTTCTCGCGCAAGATTCAAACCACCAAGGACCGTCACAAGCTATCCCCTTATGGGAAGGACCATACATAATCGCTGAGGTGACTCGGCCAGGTGCATATCGATTAAAGCGCGAAGACGGATCTATGGTGGAGAACTCCTGGAACATCGAGCATCTTCGACGATTTTATGCTTAAATTGACTAAAGTTTCATGTTTTTCTTGACTGCCAACCTCAAGGAAGATGACTTCTTGAGTTAGCAGTCGGGGGTTGTACATATGTCAATAAAGCATAGTTTTCCTCATCAACCTTTGTGCATGATTCGGTTTATCATTGTTTAATGTCCTTGATTCGAGTTCAGTGTTTAAGGACTGAGAGTTTTCTGATGACTTAATCGAGCTTAGGCTCGGTGACAGCCGGACGAAAATTACTTAAGAAATTTCGCATAAAAACTCGGATCGGGGCATTAACATAAATAGATTGAATATTCACAAGCCTACATCAGAGTGTCATAATCGTACAATGTTTACAAGACAATGTTCATGAGGCAGATTAAAGCCGGAAGTTGTTCACTACATCTATAGCAATCTTCTTCGCCGACTCTTGCGCTTCACTAATCATGTCCAGGGCCTGCTTATCCGAGGTCCCGTCGGCGAAGCCCTCCCCGACCGAGTTGACATCCACTCGGGGGTAGAGAGACCTGGTCTGCGCGAGAGTCAGACCAGCCCCCATGGTGGCAGCCTTGGTGATGTTCACCAAATATTGGTCAGGGGCCCTCCGCAGCTTGTCAAAGATTTCCAATGGCTCCAGCGAGCTAGCCCCGACCCCCTGGTGAAACAAGGATAGCAAGATTGGCGTTGCTGCGTTGGCAACCTCTTCCCGGACCTCCCCGGCTCGTTTGACCCTCTCAAGAAGCACGTCGTATTGAGCTCGGTTCTTGACTTTGTAAGTCGTCAAAAGAGCATGATCACGCAAAGTACTCAAAGACAAAGCAAGCACAAAGAATATTACTTCAAAGGAGCTCACCTTCGAACTCGGCCTCCAACTCGGTCTTGTCAAGGCGACGCTCCACTGGACTGGAGCGAGTAGACCTCCGACGAATTTTCTACAAACACGGAAGACCATTAGCGATCGAGATCAGCACGTAACCCATAAAGAAACCGGGAAGATTGGACTTACTCCCGACGAACCGCGGAGGTCAAGGTTCTCCTCCCGAGTTCGGCTATCTCCTTCCTCGGGCCTCCTCCCTTGACGCGGCCTCCTCCCGAGTGATCTTTAGCTTCCGCGGACGTCCTCCAAGGAGTTCGGATGAGGAACCAACTTCTCCAGCACCTCGGATTTGGCCATGGATCGACAATACTCCTTCTGCACGCAGTACCCGAAGTTGACTGACTGGAAAGACATGATGATACAAGACAGAGAAAAGATCTAGGCTTACGTTGAGTAGCCGAGTTGCCTCATTTAGACGTTGACAAGGGCATCCATTTCTTCGCTTTTCGCTTGCTTGTCCAAGATGATGCCCCGCCTTTGGCCTTCGAGTCTCGCCATTCGATCTTAATTGGAGGAACCCAGGTTTCAGAAGACTGTAACCTGGGGATTTCCTCTACTGTGGCTAGCAGATCAGGAAAGGCAGATGAAGACACGAAAGATGTGAACTAAAAATTAAAGACAAAATTTCGACTTGAGACTTACCGGCTTCGCGGCCGAGCTCGGACCCGAGTGCCCGACCGGTCTTCTTCCTTCCGGCTTTTCCCCGACCGGTCTTCGCCTGGCTCCCGAGCCGCACTGGGCTTCTCCGCAGCTGACCGGTTCCTACCGGGCGGTCCTACTGGCAATGGGGGCTCCTTCCTGGATGTCTTTCTTTGGAGGCGAGGGCTTTTTGCCCGGAGCGCTCTCGCTCGGGAGAGGGCTCCGGGGTCTTGGCTCCGCAGGCTTGGATGCCTCGGGAGCAACAGCTGGAGTTGGCCCTTCACTCCTCCCGGCAGGGTCTATATCTTGGGGCCTCCTGCCAAACCAACGACGCACTAGTCAGAATGAAGACAAAGAAATTTCCAACAATGAAGTTCAGGCTTCAGTTGTGACACGTACCTAGACGACCGGCGGATCTTCGGCGCCGCCTTCGGCGATGGCCTTAGAGGAGGCGTCTGATTGGAGGAGCCGGGACGTCATCATCCGAGTTGTTGATGATGAGCCTGCTCTTGCTTGCCCGCTTGTTGGTGTCCTCACTCGGCGCCGCTCGTTTCCCGACTGGGTCACTTTGGATCTTCACCCCACCAGTCGGCTTCTTGGCAGCGCGAAGTGGCACGTCATCATGAGGGATCTTGTACGGTTTAGAAACGATGGAAGCATTTTCCTGCAAGAGAAATTCCCGCAATGCTAAGAGGTATGACATCAAGGTTGCAAGACAATACAAAGAAGTCAGTCGGCTTACCGAAGGAGGAGGCCGATGGATACTGAAGGGAAGAACCGGCAGCACGAGGGCGCGCTCGACTGCGATTCCAGTCGAGAAGATCTTATACATCCGGATCTTCAGGACCTCGTAGCTTAGGGGGTCTTGATCTTCCCGATTGGGGTCCTTCCCGCCTTCGTATTCGAAGGCTGGCTTCGACCGCTCTTTGATTGGTGCCAGTCGGCACCGATGAAGTGTCGAGTGATTTGCTTGCCGCGAAGACCTTTCTGCTTCATCGCCAGGATCTTCGCTAGCAGTTTGTTGGCCTCATCCCAATCTTGAGCCACTGGTACAGTGCTCCAAGTATGCTTGGGTACAGGGGGAAGGCCGACAAAGGCTGGCAGGCTGGGTTCGAGATTGTTGATGTAGAACCAGCCCGCGTGCCATCCCTTGTTGGAAGATTTCAAGGGAAGAGAGAAGTACTCCTTGCGGAGAGATCCGCGGAGTTGAAAACCCGCTCCACCAACAATGCATGGGTGGTCCTTATTCGGATGCGGTTTGAGGTAAAACATGCGGCGAAATAGGTGGAAGTGGGGAAGGATGCCAAGAAAGGCTTCACATACATGAATAAAGAGAGCGATGTGAAGCATGGAGTTGGGGTTCAGATGGTAGAGTTGAAGCCCATAATAATCCAGAATCCCCTAAAGAACTCGGAAGTAGAGAGGTGAACCCGCAATAAAAGAAGGAAGTGAACACAACGAGCTCACCGGTGTTCGGGATGGGAAGTCTTCACACGCCGCCGGCGCCAACCCACGATCTCCTTGGGGAAGCACGCCGTGCTTCACCATCTCCTTGAGGGTGGATTCCCTCACATCCGATGTGGCCCATTGGTCAAAGGGGATTTTCTTTTCATCCGCCATGAGTGTGGTTTGGGTGGGAAGTGGATCTGGTCGGAAAGGATGGGGATTTGAGCAAGGGATCTTGGGAGCTGGATGCGGAGTCTAGTTTGTGGCAAAAAGCGAGCTCCTGGGTTGATGGATTCGGGCGCGCACGAGTCTAGGGTTTTCCGCAGGGAGCTGGTGAACAGCGCTGCGAAAAGAGAAAATTTTTGGGAAGACGAAGTGGCGGGGATGACCTCGAGGCTTTGTAGAAAGATTTGAGGATTGTGCTAGGTTTTCTCGTGATTGGGCCGAGCCCATGAGAGACCCGCGCCCGGCTAAGGTGTGGCCCGACGCGTCCGTAGGGACTTAAGCAGATGAGCTTAAGCAGATTTGCCTTGGCAATATACACGTGTCCGAATACCCTATACCTTTGAAATCCTTTCATGCCGCAGTTTGCTTGACTTTATGAGAAGCTAGCACGATGCAATTTGAAAGGTGACAAACAACTAAGCTTTTTATAGCTGCCTTGATGACAGGGGCTGTTTGGTTTTTTAGCATTTGATTAAGTGATTATATCAATGCTATTTTCCACCTTGGTGAAGATCTTTATAGATTGAGACCAGTATTATGGCAAGAGCTATTTAATAACTTGGTCATATTTTTCATACGATTGAAAAACTTGATTGCTCATGAGGGACGATTAAAATATTTGTTCCAAAATAACTCGGGCAAATCCACTCGGATAAGCATGAGCTTACCGAGTGCTTTTCACCTATGAGGGTTGATTGAGTTATTTGTTCTGAGATGACTCGGGCAAATTCACTCGGATGAGTATGAACTTGCCGGGTAATGAGATTTTTATGATTGCTTTAGGATGAGCTAAGTATTTATATGAGAATGATTTTTTATAGTTCTTGACTATATGATTAGTCTGATTTTGACTAACCATATAGTCGGGGGCTACACCTAATTAGGTGCATCAGGAGATGCACCTAGATATTTATTTTTGAGAGTTTTTTAGATATTAACAGCCCTTCACAGTCTTTGGAGCCACTCGAAAAGATTCAGGCAGAGATGATGAAATCACTCGGCGCCAGAAGCACTCGGCCAAAGAGGTTTTTGGCTGCGTACTATTTCGGTTTGAAGCTGAGTTGTCTCGTCGACTGAAAAGAACTCGGGGGCTATTGTGGAGATTATGGCAATCGGGTATCTACGTGGCAAGCTTATCCGACTGAAGGTAGGGATAGATTGCGCCTGTCATATCTGTAAACCAAACATGACTTGGGTGTTACGTTGCCGATTGAGATAAGGCAACGGCCTATAGTCATGGTTTGGTAAGATTGAGAAAACCGACTTAAAGTAAGATAGAGTTTCTGATCTGTAAGCCCGCCTCCCAAGACTATATAAGGGGGTAAGGGGCTTCCCTTGAGGGAGATGAGATTTCATAAGCAAGAGCTTTAGACATCAGAAGTTAGATCAGCCTTTAGCTTTCAAGTTTTAGATCTTGAGATCAATAAAGATACTCGGCGGATCGAATCCTCCGAAACAAGAGTAAGGTATTACCTCACGAGAGGGCATGAACCTGTCTAAACCTCGTTTTCCATCTAACCCATTGTGCTTGACGATCTTGACTGCACCCCCAAAATTCTATTGCCGAAACCAAGTTTCGACAGGAATCGTTGGGAGTTCAACTAGTTACATTTGAAAGCTGTGAATACTTCTCAAATTAAGGAAGAAGACTACAGAATAGTATTCCGTTCTAACAGAATAGCTAGTATGCATGATAACGTCAGCATGCTATCTAGGTATTAAATCTAGTACATGTAGAATATCAAGTTTGATATCAGACACATTAAATCTGGTATTCGTGCTGATGCCAACATGATATCTAGATACGAGATCTAATACCTACGAGGTATTATATTTGATATCAGAGGTATCAAATCCGATACCTACGGTAACATGCTGATGTAATCATGATAACTAGGTATCAAATCTGATACCTACGAGGTATCATGTTTAGTACCAGAGGTACTAGATCTGGTATCGTGTTGACGTCATGTACTCCATTCAAATTAAGACCTATGCTATACATAAGGACAGATGAGATCTAGCTCTATTAGGTAGTATAAAAGTGACAACCAGACATGAAAAGACTTCAAGTGGATGAATTTGGCGAAAACACCAATTTACTCAAATCAACTAGTTTAACTCGTACTCGGCTCTGTTTGGGAGGAGTTGGTTGGGTTTGATCATGTGGCTCGGTCCAACCACAAGTACGCACACTCCTGAAGCATCTAGTCCCTGTTGTTAATTTTGATAATTAATAACAAACACTAATTGTGAACTAACTATTCTATTTGAGCGATGTATTTGAGTTAAGATCACATGATGTACATGGCATGAATGATCACCGAGGATTAAAATTGATGGATGGTGCAAAGCAATGGGACAAAGGCGGTAAATTTAGCATTTTATGTTAATCGATCGAGGCAATGGGTGATCGAAATTTTGCTAGGTTATTTCTAGCTTTGTCGTACTATCAAGAAAGGCAATGACTTTAATAAAGAATTGATCAAAATATCACCTTAGGTCATTTACATTGTCACTTGGTTCGACAAATTTCATTCATCTTTTCATTTGTTTGAGGCCGGTCTAGGGGGCATTGAGCTGGTTTGACTGGCATGCCTCAGACTATTTGATCGAGCCAGGCTTGATATGGCCGAGAGGCCGAATGAGCCGACGAGTTGGCCTCGGCTTGGCGATCCAGAGCCGCCAGAGCCAACACCGGTCTGACCGGGCCGCTGGCGGTCTGATTGGTGCCGATGGCGATCTGATCGACCGGCTAGCCGTCGCCTGTGCATTTAATTCGCTGTAACAGCTAGTTTTCTATCCATTACATAAGAGGCTAGTCTGACCGGCCACCCTATGGCGGTCTGATCGACAGGCATCTCTGGATGGGGATTTTGCCTCCAACAGCTATTTTTTGTGGGTGGGGGTATAAATACTCCCCCAACAACAAGGGACTCTCTTGGCACTTGCTTTCCTTGCATACACCCCTTTGCATCCGCTCTCACACCTCTTGAGCATTTGTTCATTCATTGTTGGTGTTGACGGGTTGATTGAGCCAAGACAAGTGCATTGCTTCATTGTTAGAGGTAATATAGCACTTGATCATCTCTGAGCCGAGTTGTTGCTTGTTACTCTTGGAGGTTAACACCTCCTAAACGGTTTGAAGGAGTTGCCGGATGACCTCATTTATTTATTAAAATGCATTTATTTTTGTACAATTTACATTCATAGAGACATACTTAAGCCCATATCATCTTAGTATGCTATTCATCACCAAGCCTAGTAACTTAGGTTAATTTTGATTAGATGTAATTTATTTTTATTACCGCTTATTCACCCTTTCTAGTTGACATCTTGATTCTATGACCGCTCAACCGAGGTGAGTAGAGGATAGTGGAATAGCGCTCGGACGTCGGTTTCGGCGATGGAACAACCACAACCGGCTTAACTCATTTCTCATGTACAGAAAACGAGAACATATTAGCATATGATTAATTAATATTAGCTTAACAAATTTGAAAAATTGATTGATATGATTATATAAAAAACTTCCCTATAAATCTTTTTTTTTGAAAAAAAATATCGTTTAGCAATTCATCAAACCTACGAGTGAAAAAGAGAGTAGAAGTTGGAAAAATGTGTCAGCAGTATGCAGGAAACGGCAGAAAAGCCGAGAGCATTGTCAAGATAAAGCATACGGTATATGGATGATCTCCTGGACCATCTAGTCATCCTCGACCATCTTGATGCCCAGTGCATCTGACACGCTACCATCTTCAGGTTCAAACTGGGGCTTGTCAGATTTCTTTCTCAGGTTCTTCAGTACAAGACCTGACAAACAAGCCAATGCTGGCGAGAAGGAGGCTGAAATGATGGAATGCGACAATGTGAGAGGATGGCAACATGGTTGAAGTAGACATGTATGTGCCCCTCCTCACAGCTTGTCCTTTCTTGTCTTTGCTTCTACTTCAGAGTTCGGAGTTTAGAAACAAAGTCACCAACCAACCAGGTAAACAGTGCAGGATGGAATTGGAGAGTGGCAGTAGAATACAGGAACTGTGTCAAAGGTCAAGGAAAACTAACCGGTAGAACAGGAGAAGACTTGTCACCAAAGGCAGTACGCAGTAGACACCAAGTGGAGGCAGCAGGACAGATTCTGGAGAAGTAGACACAGCTGAGACCTGCAAAAGGTGCAAAAAGAACATGCATATACCAACCTAGTCACATGCAAGAGCAAAGCTTTTGCCTTCTTTTTTTTTAAAAAAAAGCATGCAAGAGCAAACTAGGTTAGCTAAGTGGCACACAATCTTGCAATGCTTAGTGTCACAAAAAAGGGAAAAGGCTTTAACTGTTAGGCGCAAGGCAATGAAAAACGAATGGCTCATTGATTTGTAGGTTTGGCAGTGCAAAAATGGTTGCTGGAATTGAGTTTCAAGTCAGATTAGCAATTTAGCAAGCCTAGGTTATAAATGAGATCACCAGCTAAGGCACAAATGAGATAACGATGGAACATCAACAGTCCATTCTAGAATTGGAACATAATTAATCCTTGCGAGAAAAATATGTCAAACATAATTGTTGTTGATGAAACTGTCGAGTACAGGAGGTGTATTGAATTATATACTACTAAGTCATACAGAATCATGAACGTGATGCCCCAAAAGACGGCTGGAAATCAAAACAATGAGAAAGAAAAGGAAAAAAATATTACAAAAATGAAAAAAGAACTCATTAATATAGGGGAAGATCAAATTCCCAGCAAAAAATGCGACCAATAGATCTTCATGTGAAACAAGGTGCTGACGGTTTGATGAAAAATGATAACCTATGAGGCAGCTCACTTTCCATGTAAAACGATTGTATTGCTTCAATGGCGCGACTGATAAAAACGAGGTCTGTTGGTGAACACCCGACCATTGGCTCTGACAAAATGTGTGATGCCAATGCAAAGACCAGCCCATAGAAGTGACAATACTAAATGGCGAACATCATTCCTGGCTGCAGAGATATTGAAGCAGTTAGCTGCACATATATTCCCCTTACATAGTAAAAAAGTATGTGATTCCCAAATCTTCTTTGAGAAAGTAAATATCTATTCGGATGGTTAGAACTTGAAACAAGTTTATTTTACTCAACTGTGGTAAATGTCCAATTTCATCCTCAATTATAAGAGTGGTTCAAGTTTCAGTCATATGCTATCAAAACCAATGTAAATAAGCCCCAACGTTCTAAACCACCCTACACCTCATGTTTTGGAACATGCAAATAAAGAAAAAGTATCCCGCACCCAGCAGTATTAACCTATGCAACTTTACATTTTTCATTTTTACAAGCGTAGCATCATGTCAGCAGAAATCCAAGTAACTTGGATTTCAATTTTATGACTAGTTGGTTTACTGAGTTTGAGATATAGGGAAGTGGGATATATTACGTGAGTTACGACCAGAAATGTGACTTGTGTTAGATATCCATGTTTGGACTTGGAAGTGTGATCATAAACAAAGATCAGTGGTCATCAATAAATTAAGGCAGAAATATGTATGTCCCTGTCACTTGTCCTCCTCCATTCCTAACTGCCTAAGTGCAATCTCTCTTTGTACGTGTGCTTCTTCTTCTGTTACTTCTTGAATTACCAGCAATGTCACACCTTGTCAGGAGTCAGGACCTGGCCAAAGTCTCCCATCTTTTGTGCACAACTATGCCTTGCAAACCGCACTGGGCATGACATCAGAGCGAAGAAAAGATTGCATACTAAAAAAACTGGCAACAATATATAGCAAAAGTATTTTGCAGATGGGTGAACCTAAAGGAACCAATAATTGTAAGAGTTCTTTGTTATTGTAATGTAATATGCACAGAGAGCAGAGGAAATGCTGCCTGACACGGTGCAAATAAACCTACGAAAAAATAATTGTTAAATATTCTCCACTGTGACTGCTTCAACAGTCATAGAAACCTTACCTTGTCTTAGTGACATTATCATGAACATAAGAGCTCCCATAACCAATGCAAAAGCAAGGCGGAAAGACTGCAAAATGAGAATTGTGAAAGTAAGAGCTTTATCCCATTGGAGAAAGATACAAAATACATAATCCATAACAGTTTCTCATACATAACAATAATATTAAAGCTTGTACAGACTAGAGAGTAAGTTCCTATGCGCAGGTGCCTAGTCGTAAGTGATTGCCAGGGTAACAAAGAAGGCTTTCCCAGTAGCAATTCATGTGTCAGTATAGAAGTGCAATTATACGCTACAGCAAAAATGTACCCACCGCATAATTCTCTAGAAGTCCTGCTTTGCTTGGACCTGCCATGTCACGGCTAACAGATGTGATGTAATGTCCTTGAAGAAGATCCATGGCATCCTATAAAAAACAACAAAAAAATAGTAAGGCAACGCTCTAGCTTAGTTCAAATTTTTCTAGGGCTGGTGACATGAGCACATGAGTGGCCACGTAAACATCCCCATGCACTACCAATATCCAAAAACAATGCTTACTATTGCTTGAGGATGTTTGCATGGCCAATGGTCTATCACAATTAAGTGAGAAATTCACGAGAAAATAAGCTGGCATATTAGTGGTGAGTGGGGTTCATCGTTTTGGTCATTCTGATTTATTGGTTCATGCAAAATCAGTCATTTACCTGCTTAGTCCCATCTGCAAAGTTATTCAAGTAGTATCTAGCAAGTGAATTCCACAGATCATTCAGAATTCCCTGGGTACTTCTCTTCCCATACCTAATAAACAAAAACAATTGTCAAATATGGGAACAAACGAACAAGTAATAAATTATGCTGCTGCATTTTATTTGCAAATATCACAATATGAAAGAAAAAACAAACATAAATTTAGCAGCACAAACTTATGAGTGCCCAAAAAGGGCGTGTATAGTACTCAGTAATCATCACCATCATGGGATCTGGCACTATCTTAGGCCTTTTTTCACTGATGGTTATTGGCATGCTGGAAATCAGTTACAACCCATAGGGTATTGGTTGCCAACAAGGATGGAGACATTTCAGCAAGAATAGTAAAAGGACATCAATTTGATGATAGCCCATTGAAACTCTTTAAACTTCCAAGTTCCACACAGAATATAAGTGGCTCGGATGTGAACAGACTAAGGTCATAACAATCGCTATGATTTTCCTTTTATGATGTAAGCTGGAAGTAGTTCTTTCCTCTTGATAACAAAAACAGAAATTCCAGTAACACTGTTCCAGTAAATGTACTGCACTTTAGAAATGAAGAAAAAGGCAGTTTTTCTCTATAGGAATTACCGAACAAAATCACCCTTCAATGCCGGAGTTCCAGAGTACTGAGTGCTTATTGAATCTCCATGGTTGGCCCATACTGAACAAGAGTATTTTGCATCAAGAAGAAGCATAGGATATACAAACAAGCATGCGAAATACAAACAAGAACCAGGGTTAGTGAACATGAACTCACAAACTTTGTATTTTGCATCAAAAGCTGGATGGTTGCTTATCGTATCATTAGCACCAAGAACCCCTATTCGCTGAAGTTGGTTTTCTAGTATCTTTCCTCCAATCATGCTCTATTTAGTCATAATATTGATAATCAGAATTCTGGTAAAGAAGTGAAAACTCCACAGAAGAGGGTGAAATAAGACATATAAATAAACAATGGATAAGTACGATGCTTTGAAGTAAATCTAGTCTACTTGACTGCAATTAGATACTTAGGTGTAACTGAAGCCGCTTTTTTCCATTTGAGGCATGTGACCTTACTACATCAGTCAATAGGTTCTGTTCTAGAACACATCAACCAGCTAATCTCAAGCCAGTCCTTAAGGGTACATCAATGCATATTAAGTCCAACGGTTTGGATTTGATTTAGACAAATCCAATGAGACAACCACACTGCAAAATGACAAGTTAACTCTAGTTTTAGATCTATCTGGCAACACATCTAGGTTTGTAATAATCTAAACAAGAGCATTGCCACTTATTTTAAAAACATTGACTTCCTTACAGATCTCAAAAGACAGAAGAGAAACTATCAAGAATTAGCTACTACAGTGCAACATGGTAGGTAAGTTACCCAGTAACCATAAGTGTCCACAATATCTACAATTAAATTTGACGTGCAACAAAAACTATACTTGAAAGTATATACCTGAGTTACATTGGTGCGATCTAAGCAATCGACACAATTTGTCCTGATAGTACCAGTCTGCTCCTCAATTTTTTCACCTTTATCATTCAAAAGGAAGTACCTAACCCATAACATTATTAGCAAGATCAAGAAGGATAAAATATATCCACCATGTTCCATAGTAATGAAAATGCTCTGTCCAAAGGCATAAGAGAACTAGGAATTAGTACAGAGATGTACCGGAAATCTCAGACCTGGAACTTTTTCCCCTTTCTTTCTGTTAATAGAGCAAGAAAGAGGAGGGGAACAGATGCTAAAACACCTAAACAAGGACTTAAAAAACAGTATGACTAACACAAGTGACTACTGCACTTCCCTTTGCCTACTATGCCAGAGAACTCAGTGCACGAAAATAATCTACATACCAGCTGGAGTATTTGCGTTTTTAAGTATCAGTATTACTGCACTGTGATTGAGTAACCAACCAATATTCAGATGATTGAAACTCAGAAGTAGTAACAGAACCAATTGTTTGCTAACTAAAGTAACATGATGCGAGTGTCTGCTTTAGAAGTTTCATATGCCAAACCAAGAAAAGAACTGGTGCACCAAAAATTGACTGCATTCATTTGAAAGCATGTGTAGTCAAGTGGTAACGTTGCTTGATGAATGAAACCCAATAAAACAAAAAAATGCAGCAAACAAATTTCAGGGAAAAGGCAATGGATTAAGTAATACCAAAATGCATGTCATGCACACTGGGGCCAAGAAAATGATAAACAGATCAAATGGAGCTCTATAATGTATCTGCCAGAAATATACCTATGTTTCTTGAGATAATCTTCAATTTGATCATAGAGCTGAGAAAGGCGCTCAAAGTGAATATGACCACAGATTCGATGGAAGTCAAAATGCACATATCTGCAAGTATACGCATTGATATGTTAACTACAGTAATATATGTTGGAGAAGACTGCATTTGGGCAAAGGAAATCGCCACCTTATGTCTTCACTGAGAATAGGTTCAATAGATTTTGCATATCTGTCATGGAGGCGGCCTTCACCACCGTGCTGTATATAGGAATTAGAATTATAATTAAAGGATGAATGTCACACACCCACGCTAGTAAAAGGATAAAGCAACAAACTAGAATATCAGAAATAATTGGCATCCTCTAACTTAAACAAAAATCTACCAAAATCATATTGCACTTTTTAGATAAAATCACAAAATGTCTATGCATAAAATCAAGGTAAAAGTAATAGCTTGGTTATTCCCAGGAACATAGTATGATGTATGCCCAATCAACAGAATAGCATGGAACTAGGCAGAATCATATTGAAGATCAATCCTAAAATAAACAAGAATCTGATTTTGTACTAGACACTTTGTGTAGTGGCAAAATCAAATGTGGTGACATTTTAGCAAGCATACTTAGTTTAAAAAAATCTGAAAGTCAAGGTGATTCCAAAGTTAAAGGCACAATACTTACTGTATTGACAAGATCAACAGCCAACACAGCTCCATATTTCTTCTGTAAATCATGAAAGTGCCGCTCAAGTATGCGTGGCTGAAGGAAGAAGCCAAAGACAAATTAAAACAAAAGGAAAAAGTTTAGGTTGCATTGCAGAGCAACAACTAACCATGCTGGGTTAGTATAACACAGAAAGCCGTTGAAAATGTATTGTTTAGTAATTGTGACATAGTCAACAAAATAGAACAAGGCATAAATTGAGTGAGCTCACCGCCTCCTCTTGTCTAACAATGTCAAAGCTAGGTTTATATGTCAAATCAACAATCTGCTCCCACAAGAACGGTATGGACCCTCGAACCTAAAAGCACATTAGTTTGTCAAGGTATTATAATGTGGTAAGAAAATAGTAATAACCTGCTAATGAAACTGCAACTCGGAAATTAATAGAAAGACAGATGGGTTAGTTTTAAACTATGGAAAGAAACTTACTTGTACATAGGATGCTGTGAACCCTTTTGATTCCATTATCTGCTCTGATTCAACAAAGTTGGCAGCATAACCCTCTGGGTCAGCTCCACGTCTCCACATTCGTGTACCTTTTAGTTATAAAAAAACCTCATCAAGTGTAATTAAATCTACTCATAGGCCAGCGAGTTTCTCAAAAACAAGGAGCCAGGATGCAATAAAAAATAGAAAAAACTAATCAAATATTAAAAAAAGTATTTTTAAGTGACAATAAGTGAAAGAGAACTTGTGAACTTAGTCTGATCACTGATGATTCTCACCTATCCTCCGTGTGCACCTACGTGCAATCAGGGTCACATTTACCTTCTCCGACCCAACTTCTGCATGGATATTCTGAAAGCCTGATATTCAGTTAAGTGGCTGCAACTTATATTGACATATGACCCTAGGGAAAGGTGACTCAAGTTCAAACAATAATACATTATTATATTGCATCTCTGACAGTGACCAAGTTGAAATGTCATGACAAACAAAGGATACTGCCTTGAATGACTGGCAACAAGTACTGGTCCAGCTGTTAAGGAAGAAAGAAACAATCAATACGCTTTGCAAATATCAGTTATTTAATCCTTCAAAACTATGAAATCGGTAAGCTTCAAATTTAATTCTTACCTTGTTCTCAATTAGAGGTTCCAGCAAGTAACTGTTCCATAGAAATCTTGGTTCTGCCTGTAAAGAATGTAATTATTTCACCTGTGCAATATAGGTTTGAAAAGGCACAGGAATTTTATATTTTACATGTTCAATCTGTTGTGCTTTTAGGCATTTAGCACAAGCAACTTTCAACATAGCAGCACTATGTTGTTGCTTTAAGAAGCTACAGTACAAAAGTTCAAGGCATAGTTTATAAATTTAAAATTCAAAATAAGGAATCGTTCCAATCTTGAAAGTAAAATACCTATGGTATATGATTAAAAAAAGGAGATATTTTTACAAGGATCAGCTTGCGCAATTTACAGAATTATTGTCACATATACCCATTTTGAGCCTTTATGGAAAAGGACAGTGCAAGCTAGATGTTTCCCAGTATAAAATGTTAATTCAACAGTACTTAACTCCCCAGCGGGGGGAAAGTACTGTTGTATGTTACTCTGTAAAAATTCAGCACTCCTTACATTTTCATGCTTAACCACAGAAAGTTTTAACTTAAGCCACAGCATGCCACTTTTTTGGGACAAGACATGTCTTTAAAACTGAAATGTTATTAAAGCTCCAGTGTTCCTATGTTTTCCTAGATGGCAAGATGACTGTGCAGTAATTACCGGACTATAGAAGCAGCAGAAGCAAAAATAAAATTACAGGCGCTCAAATGGCAAACAGTGTTATACAAATCGGCTCTAGGCGCCAGGTAGCCGCCTGAATTAGGCATTAGATGGTGCATTAGTCCATTCCTAGTGGAAGGTTTCATTTTTATGTTTCCAAGAATGCCACATAAGCAACAAAACATTTAGTTCATGGTTGAAATAGCCCATATGATGCATTTTTTCCATTTTGTTGTTTCCTAGGCAATACATGCAAGAGACAACCTATACATGGAAACAGCGTACACATAGTTTAATCTAGATGAAACCCATTACACCTCTCTCTTAGTCTCTTCATTAATTCCTTGCCACATCATAAAAAATATTGACATGGCACTCTATTTAATGAGAATGAAAATAAAATTGGGAGTGGCCTTAGGCGGCTAACCATCCATGTGGGCTCCTTTAGCTTCTATTTTAGTGTTCTACAGTCTAACATTTATGTAAGATCCTGGTTAATTGCTTGGATTTCACTAGTCATGTTGGACCTAGACGCCAGCTAAGCGACGCCTAGGCGCCGGCCCTGCCGACCTCTAGCACCTAGCGCCTTCTTGAACCATGATGGCAAAACACATAAATACAAGTCGCCAATATGCAACCTCTTCTGGCTTCTTTGTTAAGAAGGCCCATGTCCATGCATGAAAGCATGTTAATTAATTTTTCTTTTTTCATTAATGGCAAAATAATCAACCATTACAAATTATGTTTGGGAATTGGAATTATAAATCAGGCTGGTTTAGTTTTATGTCCATATTTCTGCATCAGATGTGTAAACTGATAGCCAAAGATGAAGTGAGCAAGAAGTAGCTTTTGGCACCACGGCAGTAAAGTAAAGGATAGGCCGCAAAAGCTCAGGGATTACAAGAACAATGGAGAAAGCTCAGACCCTATGGGTATAAACAAACTCTAGAATTAAAAAGGTTCCAAATAGTGAAGACAGAAAACCTGTCTCCAAAGCGGAAGTGATTTGAACTCATCGCCAAGATTATGTAGCCTCTGCAAACTGGAATAGAAGGAAACATAGATAAGCATGCTGTAGCAATAAGCCAAAAACAGAAGACAAGAATTAAAATGAAAGATGGTAGCACAGGTGGACTGTATAAGTAAATAGAGAATGCCATCTACTAAAATAGAAGAACCCTCCAGTTCCTTTGGATGATCCGGCAAAAAATAGAACAACTCCATGCATAGAATTGCATACTATGCTGGAAATCCTCAATGCAAGTGTGCAAAAAGAGGTTGTAAGCTTTGACTATGAGACGCTAGAATGTGACTATGTTTGACAAGAAGGATACTCACGTAAGTGTTAAGTTGATATCATATGAGAAGTACAGGCCTATAGTCTTCTCTGCAGAATGCAGGAGTTCTGAAAATTCTGTTTCCATTCTACTCTGCCAACAGCTTACTCAAATCACTAATTGAAAAATAGATGGAAACTATATAAAACTATGAAGGCATAAGTATTGCTTGACCTGATTGCCAGAAGTGCTACGCGAGTTACTGCAGGGGAGAACTTTTAGTCCTGTCACTTTAAAAATTGCATGTCCCAAGTAGGATCCCACACAATCACGGCCTGTTATCAGTAAAAAATATGATCCAACTGCAAGCTTGAGAACTCCTATCACACCATACACTGTTTGACATTTTGGGTTTGTAGAAGAGTCACGTGGTGGCAACTCTTCAACTAGATTCATTGAACCATCAGAACGGTTAGCTGACAGATATAAGTCAGCAAGACCATCAATCGGTTCAAATACATAGCGGTCTGGGAACTCCCAGAGTCTCAGTCTTGTGTGAAGTTTAGAGGATAAACTTGAGTCATTTGCCCCACCCATGGAGAGATGCCCTGATATAAATAATAACAGAATTAGCAAACTGAAGTGTAATGAAAAATCAAAGGGCCAGAAACTAATAGGTTAATGGCTTTGATCTATATAATATGTATTATGGATATTGTCAAGATACTGGGATGACAAGGGGTAAACATATTCAACAAGCCACACCTGCAGCATATCATATCCCTAGACATTAGACAACCAGAGATAAATAAAATAGATAACAAATATTTTTGATGGAAAGAAAATACAGAAATAAGCTCCAGGCCAACATCCTTCATGGAAATAAAATAGATATGTGAACCTTCAGCCCTCATGACTGTGAGATGGCTATGGCCGCATTGGTGGCTAAACAATTGCCACGCAATGGTGCAGGGCAAGAGATCGTTGGAGGCAATGGTGTAAAGATGGTTCTGCGGAAAACGAAAAGGGGGAGATCTCCTGCAGCCCTGCATCCAGCCACCGAAACGAGCCACGCGAGGCGAAAGCGCAGATCGAAGGCAGCCTGTAGATGGAGGAGCACCACAGGCAGCCATCGGACCCTAAGCAGCGGCTAGCATCGGAGATCTCGGGCCCATGAGGGATCCGAATGCCTGGATATGCTCCTATAGGTTGATGATTTTGGAGAAGAGAGATCAGACGAGGATCGTGTAAGCTGGGAATCGAGCTAACTGACAAATTGCAAAATTACAGTAGCCATAAACAGTATTAATTAAAAGGGAACGCATTAGGGCAAAACATTGTGAAAAATCAGGCAAAGTAGGAATAATCCATTCCCTTTTGTTGTGCTACTCCTTTTGCTCCCAAACAAAAAAAGGGAGGGGGCGCTCAGCTCGCTCACTGCCACGGCAAACGAAAAGTAAGTGGGCGGCGGCTTCCAAAAACCCAACGCGCGCAGAGACGACGAGATGGGCAGCGCGCGCATCGAAATCGGCGGCCAATCACGAACTCGTGGCGTCCGATCCATCTAAGGACGAGACTCAGGCTCGTCCCGGGAGGAAGGAGGGAGGGAGAAGGGGGGGACTCACTCGCTTCGAGAGCACCTTGGGAGTCGGAAACAAGGCAGCGAGCAGCTGCGGCAGCGACCGATCGGCGGGGGCGAGGTGCGGTGGTGGAACGGCGGACGCGGCGGCGGGTGAGAGGCGAGGCGATCTCGATGGCGAGTGCGCAGCACGACGACCAGTTGTTCACTTGTTCGGCCGTTTCCGTGTGTACTTGTGTATGTAGGGCCCACCGAGCCAGCCAGGCTAGAGAGAGAGAGAGGAGAGATGTATGGACCAGATGGGCTCGGCCCACTTAAGCAGCCCATCATTGATCAGAACACTGGGGGAAAGTCCACTTTACGTCCTCTTAGAGTATCTAAGGGAGACTGCTACGGATCGGACGTCCGACTTGGTGCAAATCGTTGGACGGTGTTGCATCGTGTTATTGAGAAATGTTTCACCCTTTGCTAAAATTATTTCAACGAAAATGTTTCAGATGTTTCACTTACCAGAGAAAAATGTTTCAGTAAAAAAGTCATCGGAATATAGTCATGTGATATCTTGTTATAAAGATTTAATTATAACAAATCCAATAATATAATTAGTTTGAAATTCAGATAAATAGTTTCAGAGAAAAATCATTTAAAATTTATACATCTATGCATGCAGCGTGGGCCACGCGAGCGTCCGATGTAGTTATTGTGTCAGACGCTCGGCACAAAGCATTTTCCCTATCTAAGGGTCGAGTTTCAATTACGTCTCTCAACCGCAAAACCACATATAGCATATCCCCTATCTTCTAAAAAGGTATAAATATAGTCCTAAGTAGTTAGGGATGACAATCATGCATGTTTACCTGTGGGTAAAAACCTATTAGGGTTACCCGATTCGCCTGTTTACCCGTCAACTTAACTCACATGTGGGCCCTGAGTTAATTCCTCACCTGATATGTTTATTAGAGCAAGTTTAATAGTATAGCCAACTACAAGTTTAATAGAGAAGTTATGTGCCCACAATCTATAGTCAATCAATAACCAATTCATACAATAGTTATGTATAAATATATACTACATCATTAATATATAGTTCCACCTCTCATACATACATAACGTCTTGGAGTTCGTGCTGCAGCTGGCTACAAATCTGTAGCCCGCCTTTCTTCTCTCTCCTCTCTTATCTCCTCCACGTATGCTTCTAGTTCGTTTATAGTTTGTTATTATTGTACTTGCTCTTATCTCCTCCTTATATCCACATGGTTGCTAGAGAGAGGGGCTTCATGCAAGAAGCACATGCATGAAGCGACGGTCCTCACAGCCTTTGCTCAACGGCTTGAGGCAAGGCGGCCAACCACTGCCACCACCTGCCATCTCCTTGTAGCCTCCTCTAGCTCCAGTTGCCACTCTACCTTGCCACCGCCGTCGCTCGCCTCCTCCCCACCTCCGGGCGCAGCTAGCTCGCCGACGCTGCTTGCTTCCTCCCCCACCTTTCCTGCCGTTCATCCCCATTCCTTCTTCAAATCCCTAATCTTTCAATGTCAAATCTTGAGTGTTTGTTGATTTTCTTTTTCAATGTCAGATTTGGCATGTTTGTTAATTTTCGTTGCATGTGGTTTATTTTTGTTGCCTGCCAAATCCAAAGAATTTGTTGTTTTTGGGATTGTTTTCTCTTCAAAATCAATTGAAACCCAAAATTTATTTTTTACCCTCTCCACCCTTGCTTGTGCTTGGTAGCCTGACGGGCCTACGAGCATGCTCGTGGGTCTACGGCGCCCGTGGCTGGCGGGCATCAGCATGTTCTTTGCCCGTGATGTGGTAATGGGCATGCCCACAATCAGAAAAAAAATGGTCGGCACAGTTTTCGGTGATGTGGGGTCTACATGACAGTTATAGTTAGCAAAAAATGAATTACATCGGAACCTATATGTCAGAAAAAAACCATCCTTCCCCACTCTCCCCCACCCCTCTCTCTCTCTCTCTTCCACTCTTCTCATGATAGGCTAATATTGATGTCCCTTCTACCTAATGCTAAGTTGAGTTGAGTGTTGACAATCATTAAGTACCACGACTGTCAACTATCATAATAAATAAAAGAAGAACTAGCATTTTTTGCACGTATATCAATAATAAAGAATGTAGTTCCACTCTACTTGGAGAACTAACATGTATGTAGAGAATAAACACTAAAACGAATGAGAAATGAGCCAGCATGCAAAGAAACATATTTTCGACGAATCACGTGCAAGCACATGGATTGAGGGGCCCACAGGTCAGCTCAAACTAACTTAAAGTGAGACCAAACACCCAACAACTAATTAAAGGGTCTACCTGTCATTCACTGGCCAAAGGCGATGGCCAATGGCGGTGGAATGGATTCAGCCGACCCCTGGTTTGGCCGAACCATTCTTGGTGTCCTTGGCTTCCCTCTTCCACATGGCGTCTCCTCATTCAATCCTGATGCCGGTTATGTCTGATTCTTGGACCAAAACCGACTTAAGCAACTGTCATTGGAAGCTATAAATAGAGGAGAGTTTCTCACTTCACAACACACACTTTCAGGGGGCTATTCTCTCTACTCTACATTGTATTCTTTATACTATTAGTGAAAATAGGCTTAGAGTATCTTCAGTCCTATAGTCTTCTCAAAGATTTCGATATGTCTTTCGTACTTTACTCTTCTTGTAAGATTATAGTTGAATTATTAGAATTATCTTATTTATTTTCTTGTGTTCATAATTCCTATATTGATTTAGTGATTATATGCTTTATGATTAGGATATACTTCATATATATGCTTCACTTGATTAGGGTAGTCGATCTATGCTACGGTAACGGTCCAATGATCTTAACGGGTTGTACTAGTTCTTACTTGTCCATCCGTAGGGTGGGAGTCCCAGAGGAATTAGTGATATTATTTACTAGCAAACATAGTGCTTGTGTTAGATAAATATTGTTGGATGCGGATATGCCCTCGAAAAGTGAGGTAGGCGGAAGTAGTGACAGCCCTGTCTGTTCTTTGTATTCCTCCACGTCTGGGTATGACCTAATAGTGCGTAAATACCATAACCACGCTGGCAAACCAGCAGGGAGTGGTCTCTCAGTAGTGATTTTAGTTGTACGGTCTGTGATAATTGTTAAGGGCAAAAATAATGTAAATCACTCAATTAGTAAATAAGGGCTTGCCAAGTCATATTGGAAAAGTATAAATGAGAGAGATTTTAGAAGAGTATGAATGTGGCATGAGGAAGGGAAAATAAATAACAGAGAAGACATTGGCAGAAACACATAAAATTTTCAAAAATTCTATATCGTTGAATAGCTTTAATATTTGTGCAGTATCCTCAACCCTAATTCCCCCTCTCCTCCCTCTTTACTCCCACAGTCTCACGCTTTGCCACTTCTGCACCGCCACCTCCCCACCACGTCGTCATTTGGCCTCACCAGCGCCAACAAGGCCCATCATACCTCCTCCCTCATCCCCGCATATCCTCCTCCTCAAGCCGGTGGCATGCTTCCGCTATATTCCTTGTCCCCGACGGCTCCCCTTGCTAGAGACACCACCGTTGCCTCCACCTGCTAACCACTCGCTTCGCTTTATTCCCATCATCAACACAGACACACCGTAGCACCACCCGCTGCCGACTTCTTGGCTTCATCGTCGCCGCTGTCTCACCACCCACTGTCAGGCCACCACCTCTCACTGCTATATTTTTAAACACATGTAACTTTCTCTATCTTCACCTAGACCTCCCCTTGATACCTAACTAGTCGGGGTCGACATCGCCGAACATCAACGAGCTTGCCAGAGTGGAAAGGAGGTCATGTGCATGAATCTCGAAGTTTCTATCTACTTTGTTACCCTCACATTGCATGTATGTTTTATTGTAGGCGATTCGCTTGCATGACATGATGAGATTAAATTTTGTGGAAGTCACTCGCGAAGTGCTCCGGCAAGAGACAAGCGCGATTGGAGATTGGCAAGTACTACCACTGTACAATGTGAAGACATTGTTGCCATCCACAGGAATCCTGTGCATATACGATCCAAGATCCAGCACTTCCGTAGAAGCGGAGATCAGGATTTAGGAGATGAGACTGAAGGTCTACTGGGTTCACAAAATGATGGCATAGTGACATGGTCTGGCATTGTCATATTTTCAGCTTGACGTTACAAGTTTTGCAGAAATAGTTGTCTTTTGTTGCATTGGAGCCTATGAAATTGTTGTAAATTCTTGAGGATGCTAGATATCTTCGTTTCAGTCTTCAATAGATGTAAATATAATGTAAGATGTACTTGTAAGTGTTGATCCTGGTAGAACTGCAGCCCTGTTATGCAGGTGCTAGTATGGTCGTCGTGTTATAGGTGACATCAGTACAAGTAAAAGGATATGGTTCGAATGTTTGTTCTATATTCTCAGAAACATATCACATCCAAAAGGATATGGTCAAGAAACACATCTAAAAGGAAAGTTCATCCTCCATGCTCCTTTTTCAAAAGTTGTTGTTTTCGTAGAGGGGCCACCTGCACGCATTGACATTCTTGTTGATGGCCTTGTCCTATCTCCAGCAAGAAAACTCCTGTGAAACCAAGAGTGGTTTTAATCTTATCGTGATGGAAAATTGGCGAGTGCTGGAAAAGTCGGAAAAATGTGCGTTAACTCACGCGGGTCAGGCTGTGTTATCTGTGCCCAAAGAACGGTTGTTCGTTTGTGTGTATGCAGGTGTATGAGGTCAAACTTGGTCGACGACGGGATCAGGACAAAACTCATGGAGGAGTTGAGGTCCAGAGCGATTGAGGAAGTCGGGTGATGAGTTCGGACACAAGGTGGCACATCTTGGATAAACACCTTGTGGGAAGATCATCACAAGGTGGCACATGTGGGATAAACACCTTTCGATGCGCGCTGATTGGCCGGGAGGGCGAGGCCCACCGGAGGAGCGCGAGCCGCGCGGGCGCACGCAAGCGTGCACAGTGCCGGGACGCATGGCAAGCCCCGATTGGCGCATGGAATCTGATGGGGATGCGGTCGGCCGGATCTTCTGCGGCCAAGCATGTATTCGTGTGGTCTTCGGTGTGACTGGACACATGGCAATCATCCAGCGGTGTTCCTTCTCTTCTAAGGAACAATGGACGACCGAGATTGCTCTGAGCTAGGGTTTCGCCCTAAGGGTAATTAGGACTTTGTCTTAGGGCTAATTCAGCCATCTTGGGCTATAAATAGAGGGGAGATGCTAGTGTTGAAGGTATCCCTTTTGAGAGTATTTTGAGATCTGTTTTGGAGAGATGGTCATTAGGTATTTTTGTGAGTCCAGTTCAAAATTAGTGAAGGTGTCTATTTCTGTATTTTTATTTCCTATGTTTGTAATGGATATTTTGTGAGATCATGGAAGTTATTTTCAGTTCCTAGTTCCTTGTGCAATTTAAATCTCGCAATTTAAAGTCCTACAATTTACTTTTACGCAATTTAAATTCCGCATTTTTGGATCTGCTTGCCATAATGAAAGAGGCTACCTCATATGCCTTCGGGTATTTGGAGAGGTTGAATCCCTCAACCTAGCAGCTTTTTGTCGAGGTTATCGCATCTCCAATTTAGATTGGGTTTGAATCATAGTCTCGATCTAAATTAGGACCCTACGAAACAAATTGTTGAGTATTTCAGGGGAAAAATTTTTAGTTACTATAATCACCCCTCCTTTGTAGTGACATATCGGTCCTTTAACTTCATGCTGCCCTCCGCCCCAAAATTGAGGTCTAAATTAATTCCTTCTGGCTCAAGATTCTTATTTAAATGATCTTGATACATGTTTAGAAGTTTCTCAAATCATGATGATGGACAGTGAAATTTTGAACACCAATTCTGAATCAAGGATAATTTCTTTATACTGCAGAATGTTTCATATGGAGCTAATGTAATACATCACGGTGCTTTCACCGACTTTTTACTTTTTGACTCTTTTTTGAAAAGATTATCACAAATAGGTCCTTGTCGGTTTCAATTCGGAAAATGGACCCCAAGCTCGGTGCTGTCATTATTGGCGTCGAGCTTACACTGCCCGGCGCCACCACAATTAGCGCCAAGATCTTTGCGCCACGTCGGCATCGAGGCTATCATGGCGCTGACGTGGCGCCGTTGATATTGGCGCTGAGCTTGGCGTCGCAAACCCCAGCACCGAGCTGCGCTGCTCAATAGTATTTATAGAAGTAGTTTGATGTAGTTTTTGATTGGCCTATTAGCTTAGTTGTTTAGCGCGGTGTGCTAACAACGCGAAGGTCGTAGGTTCGAGACCTGCATGCGCCATTTCTTTTTTTTTACATTTGCAGTGCCGCTACCTTCTTCGTTCGAGACCTGCGTGCGCCATTTCTTTTCTTTTTTTTACATTTGCGGCGCCACTACCTCCTCCACGCCCCTGGTGAATTGATTTGCGACAAGGCGACGGCAACACGAATTGATGACATGTTCCAATACAAAAATCAAGAAGATAGCAGAAAAGAATTAGTGACATGTTCCAATGAGCTGGCAACAACAGCAGCGGCGGGGGCGAGGTGACGGCCGTGACGACGAGGCTGAAGGAGGAGGCCCGGGAGTAGCTGTGGCCGCGGACGAGGCCCGCGTGCAGGCGAAGCAGCAAGCGGAGCTTGCCGACCGCGTGGCGAATGCGGCACCAGGCGTAGGTGGAGCTCAGCCGCGACCACGCCATAGCTAGGTCAACGCCACGAAGCTGCAGAACATTAAGATGTAAAAAAGAAAATAATAATGCAGGTCTCGAACCCAATACCTTCGCATTATTAGCCTGAGCTCTAACCAACGGAGCTATTAGGTTTGTTAGAAGATTGCATCAAGCTATTTATACAAATACATAAACACTCAACGTTGTGGACTGAGCATCGGAACTCGGCGCCGAGCTCGGCGCCAAGATCCACGGCGTCGAGCTCGGCGCCAAGATCCACGGCGCCGAGCTATCCACGTCAACACCACAACAGTCTCGATGGCGACGTGGTACAAAGATCTCGGCGTCAATTGTGATGGCGCTGAGAAGTGTAAGCTCAGCGCCAATAGCGACGGCGCCGAGCTTGGGGGTCCATTTTTAAACTAAAACTGTCAGGGGCTTATTTGTGATAATCTTTTAAAAAAGAGCCAAAAAGTAAAAAACTTGGTGCTTTCACCCACGGGCTTTCTGGGTGGAGTCCTATGGGATCATGTCGATTGAGTATCCATACTGAATCACCCCATATGCTTTCTGTCATCTTGAAGGACCCCTCAACCAAGCAACATATAAGAGGTCCTTATATTCTTGCCACAAACCGCACCAATGTGTGGATGGGTCCTTTCTAGGTGATAACTGACAAGCTTAGACCCTGTTTGTTTCAGTTTTTTGGGTAGCTTTCCAGTTTTTGCTTTTCAGAAGCTGAAAAGCTAAAACAAACAACTTTCCGAGGCTTTTGGAAACTGGAAAGCTAGTTTATGAGAAAATAAATGGAAAAATAAATGAAAAGCTGGCTGAAATGAGTTTTGTTGGTTTTTGATGCGCTGAGAAAATAAAAATTATTACAAAAGCTAATAGTAAAAGATCATTAACCAGTAAGCTAGCTTTTTAGAAAGCTAGCTTTCCAGAAAAATTAAAAACTCAAACAAATACAGCCTTTAGGCTTCTCACTACTTACAGAGTTTCTGCTTGGGTACGTGCTGGGTCTGGAGGACATGGACGTTACCACGTCAATATTTGTCTTGCTATAGATCATCAGTGGGTTAATGGTGGGCAAGTGGAAGCTGATGGTGATCAATGGTATGAAGTCAAAGGAGCATTCAAGCTCGAAAAGCAGCCATCGAAAGTCACTGCATATATTCAGGGGCCTCCTCCAAGTGTTGATCTCAGAGTCATGGGGTTCCAAATTTATGCTGTTGATAGAAAAGCACGTTTTGAATATCTGAAGGAGAAAACAGATAAGATGAACTTTCCTAACTTCTTTTATATGTAGAGATGGGATTTTTTTTTGTCTCTGCAGAAGCTTATAAAGAATTTTTATTTTATTCATCGCAATCTTAGACTGAAATTTGGTCTGTACAGCATCCATTGCTTGCTTATAATAGTGATGATTATGGACAACATTAAAGTTACATTCTTTTTTCTCTAATAGGTAAGGAAGCGTGATGTCATTCTGAAGATTCAGAGATCAAATGCTGCAAATCTTTTTGGTTCATCCATCAGGATACAACAGACCAAGAACAGTTTTCCATTTGGGTCATGCACAGGGAATAACATTGAGAATGAGGATCTGTATTTGAAAATGAACTAAAATGGTACTGGACAGAGGCTGAGCAAGAGAGACTAAACCATAAAGCTGACGAGTTGCTCGAATTTTGCCGGAAATATAACATTCAAGTTCGTGGTCACTGCTTATTCTGGGAAGTAGAAGATTCAGTCCAGCCATGGTTTCGATCATTACATTGAACCTGGGTTGTCCAGTTACAACTGGTTATAACTTCAGTCACAACTTCATCTAAACATCAGTTTTTAACTGGTTACAACTTCATCTAAACACCAGTTACAACTCAATATCACCGACCGTCCAGTTGCAACTGATTGCAACTGGAGTTACACCAGTTGTGAGACGCTAATATCACCGATCGCCTAGTTGCAATTGGTTGTAACTTCATTTAAACATCAGTTGCAACTTCAGCTACAGTTTGTTAGTACTACCAGTTGCGATACACCAATATCACCGCCCACAGCTAGTTGCAACTTGTGTTTAGAGGTTGCAACCTAATCCAAATACCAGTTACAACTGGCATGCAACTCTGGTGATTGACCAGTTGCAACACACTTGGTATACTGGTTGCAACCTAATCTAAACACCAGTTGTAACTCCGTCAGATACAACATAACACGAAAACTTTCTAAGAGGTCATTCATCCTAGTACTACTCTCGTCCAAGCACACTTAACTTCAGAGTTCTAATAGGATCCGGTGCTTTAGTGTCACTTGCGATGAATCAGTCGCTGAATTCGCATGCGGGGTGACGCGCCTGATTAGTTGGGTCGGTTAGCCTAGGTGCATTCTGTACATAGAATGCACTCAGGTTCAATATAGACATAATATATATGTCTATATATATATATATTATATAGACATATATATATATTGTGTCTATATTGAACGTGGATACATTCTATACATGGAATGCACCCAGGCTAACCGACCCAACTAATCAGGTGCGTCATCCCACATGCGAATCCACTGGCTGAATCGTCGCAAGCGACACTAAATCACCGGATCCTATTAGAACTCTGAAGTTAAGCGTCCTTGGACAAGAGTAATACTAGGATGGGTGACCTCTTAGAAAGTCCTCGTGTTATGCTGTATCTGACGGAGTTGCAACTGATGTTTAGATTAGGTTACAACCAGCATACCAAGTGTGTTGCAACTGGTCAACCACCAGAGTTGCACGCCAGTTGCAACTGATGTTTGGATTAGGTTGCAACCTCTAAACATAAGTTGCAACTAGATAAAGTTAGAACCAACTGTAGACGGTGGTATTGGTGTATCACAACTGATAGTACCAATAAACTGGAGTTGCAACTAGTGTCAAACTAGAGTTGCAATTAGTGTTTAGATGAAGTTGCAACTAGACGGTCGGTGATATTGGTGTGTCGCAACTGGTGTAACAAACTGAAGTTGCAACCAGCTAGCTGAGTTGCAACTGGTTTTTAGATAAAGTTGCAACCAGTTGCAACTAGGTGATGTTTAGATGAAGTTGCAACCAATTATAACTTGACGGTCGGCGATATTAGTGTGTCACAATTGGTGTAACAAATTGGAGTTGTAACTAGTGTTTAGAAACTAGTTGCAACTGGATGGGCGGTGATATTGGTGTGTCGCAACTGGTGTAACAAACTGAAGTTACAAACTAGTCGATCAGTGATATTGGTGTGTCTCGCAAGTGGTCCAGTTGTAACTAAGCGATCAGTGATATTTGTGTGTCACAACTGGTGTAACAAACTGAAGTTACAATGAGCTAGCTGACCAAATGGTTTTCTAAAAATTGCAAACAAAAACTGTTTTTTAGTACCAGCTAGCTGACCAACTAGTTTTCTAAAAATAACAACAATTGTAATTTGTGTGTAAATGAAGTTACAACTGGATTTCCCATGAGATCACCTATTTTAGTACTACTCTTGCCCAAACACGCTTAACTTTAGAGTTTTAATGAGATCTGATGTTTTAGTGGGATCCGATGATTTTGTGTCTGGTTCAAGCGCGCGTACGATGATATGGTTTGGGCACGTGTGAGGGTTTGTGCATCCGAATGTTAAAATGAACCTTAGTGTATTTTAACCATCCATATATATATATACACACAACTATCTATAAAGCAAGCCGCCTTACTATTTTGCATAAAACCCCTGAAGCGTTTATAAAATTAACCCGCAGTCCCAATGCTGAAAAGAAAGGGAGGGCTTGGATGAAAAAAAAACCTCCTGCGTCCCTCCCGTCCATCCCCATCCGCGCCGCGCCCCTCCCGCCCGTCTCCATCCGTGTCGTGCCCCGTGCTGTGCCTGCGCCCCTCCCTCCCGTCGCTGCTCGGAGCTCCCACGTTGCACCTGCGCCCCTCCCTCCCGTCCCCATCCGCGCTGCGTCCCGACTTCACCCGTTGCAACACACGGGCGCGGTGCAGATGGGGACGAGAGGGGCTCAGGGAGGAAGGGCGAAGGAGGTATTTTTTTCATCCAAGCTCTCTCTTTCTTTTTAGCATTGGGACTGCGGATAGGGCTGGACGAAATACTCGTGGCTCGCTAGCTCATTCGGCTCGTGGTTGGCTTGGCTCGGCTCGGTTCGGCCCATTGAGAAATGCTAACAAGCTACGGCAAGGGTTTAGCTCGTTAGCTATAACGAGCCAGCTCGAGTCAGCTTGCGAGCTGCTCGTGAGCTCAACGAGCCAGATGCAATGTACAAAGCAGAGCTTAATGTTTTGCTTGTTTTGCTATTCTTTTGCTTGTTTTGTTGTTGATGTGGCAATATATCAATAATTTTTATGATTTTATGATGGTCAATATGGATCTAATGCTTTAGAGTATAATAATAATATCTAATCTAGTTACATCATTACATTTGCATGGATAATTGTCGATGGACAAGTGTTATTATGTTAATTATGGACTTAATATATCACTTTTTACTTTTTTTCAATTGTATATTTGTATGTTTAATAGATTCGAAAAAATAGAATATAATTTGTACATAAATTGCTTTGTATTAAAGTGGCTCACGAGCTAAACGAGCCGGCTCACGAGCCGAGCCGAGCCGCCCCGGTTCGACTCTCTACCGAGCCGAGCCGAGCCGAGCCGAGCCGGCTCGGTATCCACCTCTAGCTCGCGGGTTAATTTTAGAAAAACTTAAGGGGTTTTCTGCAAAATAGCCAGGCAGAACAAAATTTTGGATGGAAACACTACTTGCTTTATATATACTAGCAAAATGCCCGTGCGTTGCAACGGGACGACGACGCAGGGAGGGAAGCAGGCGGCGACGTGGGAGCTCCAAGCGGCGATGGGAGGGAGGGGCGCGGGCGCGGCGCAGGGCGCGACGTGGATGGGGACGGAAGAGAAGGACGCAAGAGGTCTTTTTATTTTTGTTGTTAGTCATTTATATATAACTTTGAAAGCAAGGGTGTCTTCAACTTTGTGTACCACTGGAACTTAATTAAGAAATAGTATCGGATAAATATTTAGTCTAAGTTAATTTAATTTTACCAAATTAAGTTAAAAATATAATGAAAATAGATATTGACTTATCCTATTCATTAATATATTGGCTGCGGCTCTGCGACGATGTGCCATCTGAAGAAGGGAGACGAATTAAGAGAGCGGACTAGTTTAGGTTATGGTTTACAGGTTCTTTCGAATGATCTTCAATCAACAGACAAGGTGAAATAATAATAAGCATACGAATTAAGACATCGCAAGGCGATGCTCAGGTTCATCATATTACATAAGGGGGGTACACGGACTGTACACACACAGTCCTTCATGCCAGGATAGCAATAATAACTATATCGTTCAACTACATCAACTAATTAAGGGTAAATAGGAAGTGCGCGAGCGGGAAGGTCCTTCCGCCTAGTCATCCAACCACCCGCAAGAGCCGCGCGGAAGTGGGTGGTCCGTGAAGCAAACCGAAGTCCCCACGGCTCGGAGGTGGTGGCCTCGGAGTCACGCCGAATCTTCCGACTCGGTGGCCGCGTACTCTTGCGAGCGATCGGCGGGTGAGGGGCCTCCCGTGTGAGTCGGCGACGAGGGGAACTTCCTCCTCCATTGAGTCGGTGTCGCTAGACTCCCATTTGATCTCCATGGGCTCGCCTCGGACTCCGTATCGGTGTAGATCCGGATGGGGTTACCCTCTCCCGATCCCGGCTCGGATGGTACCGGTACGGAGCTCGGGGTGGGTCCCATGGATGTAGCAGCAGTGGGGTCGACCTGTGCGGTGCGTGCTCTCGTGCTCAACATGAAAGCTTGCTCCATCATAGCTTGAAAAGTATCTAAGCTTGCTGGAGTCATATGGTAATAGTGGTCGGGCACAGGGGCAGGAGGTGATGGTACAGGCTCAGTGGAAGTACCTGCAGCGTAGACAGGACGAGTGCGCAGCTGTTCCTCTAGCTGGTTGATCTGCTGCTTGCTCTTCCTGAGCTGCTCTTCCAGCTCTACCAGAGCCTCCCCTCGGGCCATGTAGCGGTCCGAGAGTTGCTCATCGAGCACCATTGGCTCGCACTGAGTCGCGAAGCATGCTTATCTCGGTCTCCGCAGCCTTGGTGGTGTTGACCGATCATTGAGGCGTGACCGCGATCGTTGATCTCGAGAAGGGCCTCCTCGTAACAGTCGTCTGCGGTCTCCGCCCAACGGGATAGACGCGTGACCATCGGGTTGTAGCAGCAGGGGGTAGCCTCCACAGTGCAGACTGGGTTGCCCTCTTCGCGTAAGGATGATGCACGAACTCGTCATTGTGAGTTCGGCACGGTGTTCCGCATTAAGGCGAAGGAAGGCCTCGCGAGCCGCATCTGAATAGCCGCTTCGCTAGGTCCGGTGGTAGCGGGTATGGAAGCGATAAGATGTCTCGCTTCCCATACGGGCTTCTATGGATACACTGCCTCCCAGCTGGATACATCTCGGAGCCATGTCTTTTGGTGTGATAAGTGGGCGATTCCGGATACCTCAAGCACCATAGTAGGGACTGGAGTTGGACCACGAACCCTCGTCTCGCGCAGTGACTTCCCAAGTTCCGTCGTGGTTTGACATCTCGCTTTACGGCAACTTAGGGTTAGCGGGAGGGAGCTATCATAATCATTTGTTAAAAAATATATACAGATGTAGAAAGGATATATTTGCATTTTCGGAAATAATAGTTTAAAGCGATCCTACCGTAGGGATATTTCCCTTTGGCCATCCGGTTAGGGTAGGGCGCCATTTGGTCTTAGCCTACGGTCGCATGGCTCGATACCAGCTCTGTGGACCCCGATTTTGAGTCGGGAATCTTTCGTGTTCATAGTACCATTTCCTGGATCAAGTAGTTGGTACCCACGAATGCGATCTTGGATAATCAAGTGCGCATGCACGAATAGTCTTACAATACCATTATTACATAAATAGGCCCGAAGGCATTGTTCATCCCACAGGACCTTATGGTCCGAATACAATATAAAAACGAGTTTAGATAAGGCGGCGAAAGAGGCGGCGGCTTGTCCATTGCCACGAGCAACGACCGGAGCTAAAGTCTAATATGCGCCGTCGTTCCCTCGTCCTCCCGGTGATAAGCGTATGGATCTTGGCTCTTCAACTCCATCTGGAGGTTTGTGCGTATAGCAAGGGTGAGTACCAACCGTACTCGGCAAGCCAACACGAATTGATGCATATGATAAGGGTATTCAAAGAACATGGCTAGGGTTATTTTTGCGTAAAGCCAGTTTTCACAATTCTTTTCACAAACCTATCGTCTAGCCAAAACAAGTTTTAATTTCATAGTTCATTAATCCCGGCGACGGTTCTGTCTACCATCCATCGTGATTTCACGGATGGCTTCCCGCCTCCGGTTCGTCATGATTTTTCTGGGGAGTCCACCCCTTCTCGCATCCTCGAGAAGTTGATCCACCAGCGAATAAAATCATCATGCAAACCCATCCCAGCATTTTTTTTAAGTTCAAAGTCTAGCCAAGCGAAAGTCTTGTCACGATGCTCAATATCCGCGAGCACGGCTATTCGAATAGATTGACTCATTCACACCGCGGTGGATGTACACTTTACCGTACTCCGCGACCCAACAAATGAGCCTACGTCTCAACACATGAGACGGCCACGGCAAAGCCTTTCGATAACCTCACTTTGGCGCACCCGCTCCATGAACTTATGCCCTCATGCACTCTAGCCGTCCTTTTCTAGCGGTGAGAGGAGTTCGCGCACCGGGTAAGGAAAGACATTTCCAATCTTTAAGTTTAATTAACGGTAGTTTAATTCCACCATTTATAACAAAGGCCGCAGCCTCATCCTCATTCCATAACCACATCATAGAGAACCATCTATGCAAGGATACGCCTCCGCTCGGCTATCTAGTCGCCTAGGTCTATACCCATTCGAGAAGTACGGTTTATCGGCTCGTTTCCCGCTATCTCATGGCTCGGTCCTTAATTGACCGGGTCGGCACTTGCCTTTTCCGGAATCCACCCAAATCTTCCATTGCCCAGTCTAAAACATTTGTATAGTACTTTCAATTTTCATCAAACTTAATTCATCATGGTCATGTGGCGCTCATGTCTCCACATGCCGAATCTCAACTACCTTCCCTACGGTAGTTGCCCAAGCACAAAGCTTTTTCATAAAGTCATGAATATGCATAAATCTAAGTATAGCATGGCTAAGCAATTTACCGAAGTTATGCTTCGGTTATTTGTATCACATCACGAGTTACAAGGAGTAATTCTAAAGGTAAACAATAGCAAGGTATGGCATAACAAGTATAGGTAACTCGGTAAAACATGCATGTTTAAAGTTTAAAGTAACATCATTTCGCAATTGGGTTCAATATGTTCAAAGGGTGTGAAGACTTGCCTTGCTCGCACGCTGGTTGAGTGGGGTCTTCCGCGTAGTCAGCGTTCACTTCTTCGGACGCTATCCGTACGTGCGAAAAGAAGGGTTGAATCCAATTAAAATCCAACAATATCAACGAAGAGAAAGAGATCTCAAAATGATCGCGGAAAGCGGATTCCAAACACAACCTCAAACTCCGTAAATTTTAATAGTTGAATCAACGGAAAGAAGTCCAGTTAAACCGAGCGAACCATCTCGTAATAAATATATATTTTGTTCCTAACTTTGAAGATATCCTAAAATAATTAGATTCCTAATTTCCATATCTTCAATAATTGATCTTTAATATTGCAATTATATTTGCTAGGGTTTTGAAATTCCAACTACGAAATAACGACATTCATGCTTAACAAATCTTTAAAAAGGGCTCAAGTAAACTTCGATAACAAATTAGAGGTCGGACAATACTTGAATTCATAAAAAGGACAAATTTAATCTAGAAATTACTTTCTCCAAATATTTCTTTTGGAAGGAAAAAAGAATATAATACCCATTTCTAGACAATAATATTTCAAAAACCCTATCTTTTTATCCTAAAATATTTCCAAAACATTTCAAAATATTTTACCCAAATTTTCTTCACTATTTTTCTTTCTTTTTCTATTTCCCCCTTCTTTTTTCTCTTTTCCCCTTCCTTTTTCTTTTTCCCTTTCTTTCCTCCTCTTCCTCTCGTTTCGCTCTGTTTTCCTCCCTGGCCGACGGTGAGGGAGGGTGTGCCGACGGCGAGGAGGGCCGGTGCTAGGGAAAGGAGGGGCGCTACACCATCCCGAGACCACAAGGGTCCCATTTCCTCACACGGCCGAGACCGGAAGCGGCGGAAAGAGGCTGCGACGGCGGGTGGTTGCCGGCGGTGGCGCTCGTCGGCGGCAAAATCCGGCGAAGCCCGGCTAAAGTGAGGGGTCTACGAGCTTCAGCGAACCCGGGGATGCTAACGGTGGGGTTGGTTCGGCGGAGAGGCACCGCACGGCGGCGACGGCGAGGTGGTTCGGCGGCCGAAACGAGAGGAGTTCTAGGGGTTCGTCGCCGGCGATTTTCCGGCGACCAATTGGCTCGGGAGCTTAGGGGAATTAATACCTAGAGCACGGGGATGATGATGGTACCTTCAATTCGGGAAGAAATCGGCGAGGGTGACGATTTTGGAGTGTCGCACGGGCGGTCGAATTAGGGTTCTTCCGCGAGCTCCGATCTTTCCCAAAATTCGCGCAATGTAGTGGCTAATCCTTGGGGAAAATTGGGGAGAAAGCACGAGCGAGCACGGGGAGGATTTTCGGTGTTGGGGCTGGGTCCGAGGAGGCCGATTTATAGGCGGTCGACGGCGAGGTGGTTCGGCGCCCGGTGCGGTGATAGGTTGACGAGCGCGCGCACGTCGCGGCGACGTGCGGCACTCTGCAGCCTAACGCATGCGAGTACGGCGAGCGCGGTGAGGCAAGCGCGAGAGCGGAGGGCAGGGCGCCGTGGCAAAGGACGGCGTGGTGCGGGGTCTGTACGCGCGGCGCGACGCGAGCGGCATGGCGAGCGTGTACGGCGGCGACTTTGGGGGCATTCGGCATGGCGCGACGCCGGCGACCACCGTGCATGACCGGAGCCGATGACGCTGGGAACATGCACGCGCGAGGTCTCGGGCACGGCGGGTGACGCGCGCGGCTGCGAACGGGCGGTGTACTCGGTCGAACACTGCCGAGCTAATGAACAGTGCACTTTTTCATTTATCCCGATTTTAAAATCCTATTTTCCATTTCCATTTCTTTTATCCCTAAAAATTCTAAATGAATTCTAATATTCCCAAAATAACTTTGAGATTATATTTTCAAACTTTTCCCCCACTTTTTATTTTTTTAAAATATATTTTTCATATTTTTATTCCTTCTTTTAAAATCAATAAATTGGGGTCTTTAATTAATTTCTAAATTCATATTTCCTTTTCAAAATATTTTTATCATCCAAATCCAAATATTTATTATTTTTCTTCCACCAGTTAGGGTTTAAACCAAAATATATTCTTTTCAAGAATCTTTTGTAAATCCACAAAATTAGGTATTTATCCTTCTCCAAATATATACATTTTGAATTATTACTCTCACCTAGGATATCAAAGCTTAGGGTTTTTATCCAACTTCGCATCAAAACAATTCAAAAAGAACTCTTATGCAAAGAGCTTGGCAAATAGGAACGATAAACACGATAAGAAGCAATGTTTCCAAAAAGTTTTTATGAGTTCCGATTTTCACGTTCCGAATTCTACTCCTTCGATTTTCGGGATGTTACATAAGGAAAGCGAGGCAACAATGGAGCGAGAGGTTATACGGATCAAAAATTTTATAGATTTGGACGAAAAAACGATTTGATGATCGAAAAGTTATAGATTTTTAAGTAGTTAAGATAAGCTCTATAGTACGTATAACTGGGTTTTTAAAAAATAGTCATGCGGACTGTGGGTTAATTTTGGAAAAACTCAAAATGTTTTTCGCAAAATAGCCAGGCAGTACAAAATTTTGGGTGAAAATACTACTTGCTTTATAGATAGTTATAGATATATATCTATAATCTATAATATAATATATATAAAGCAAGTAGTGTTTCTACCCAAAATTTTGTTCTGTCTGGCTATTTTGCAGAAAACCCCTTGAGTTTTTCCAAAATTAACTCGCAGTTAGGGGTGGATACGGCTCGGCTCGGCTCGGATGGCTCGGTTCAGCTCAGCTCGGCTCGGCTCGGCTTGGCTCGTGAGCCGGCTCGAGCCAGCTCGTTTAGCTCGTGAGCCACTTTAATACAATGCAATTTATGTACAAATTACATTTTATTTTTCTGAGTCTATTAAACATGCAAATATACAATTGAAAAAAGTAAAAAGTGATATATTAAGTCCATAATTAACGTAATAACACTTGTCGATCGACAATTATCCATGCAAATGTAATGATGCAACTAGATTAAATATTATTACTATTATAATCTAAAGCATTATATCCATATTGACCATCACAGAATCATAAAAAATATTAATTTATTGCCACATCAACAGCAAAACAAGCAAAAGAATAGCAAAACAAGCAAAACATTAGGCCTTGCTTTGTACATTGCATCTGGCTCGTTGAGCTCACGAGCAGCTCGCGAGCTGACTCGAGCTAGCTCGTTATAGCTAACGAGCTAAATCCTTAGCGCAACTCGTTAGCATTTCTTAACAAGCTGAGCCGAGCCGAGCCAACCACGAGCCGAACGAGCTAGCGAGCCATAAGTATTTCGGCAGCCCTACCCGCAGTCCTAATGCTGAAAAGAAAGAGAGGGCATGGATGAAAAAAAAACATCTTTCACCCCTCCCTTCCTGCGTCCCTCCCTCCCGTCCCCATCTGCGTCCGCGTCGCGCCTACGCTCCTTCCTCCCATCGTTGCTCGGAGCTCCCGCCCCCTCCGTGCCGTCTTCATCCACGTCGTGCCTCGATTTCACCCATTGCAACGCACGAGCACAATTGCTAGTGTATATTATATAATTATATATATATATATATATATATATACACACACACACACTCTACACATGCCTTTTTGGATGACGAGAGTTTACTGTTTTCTATCAAACAATTTACCATGTATACGAACTGCTGAATTGCTGTCATGTCACTTATTAGTGTCATACTCACATTAACCGTATCCTTTTTCTACTACTGTCTCCTGATGATATGTTCCTTCTGTCTTACCCTTGTTAGGAAAGTTCAGAAACAGAAATAATTAAGTTCAGAATTCAGAGAAATTTTAGAAACATTTCTGTAAGTGAAGCGTGTAGGCATTGTGCTGGTTCAGCTATTTCACTTGAAGGACATCTGACGATACTCCAATTGTACACGTGATATATCAATGATATACTAGTTTGGTGATGCACGAACCGTACACGACAATATTATCTGATCTCGTTTCTTCTCCCTGAAAAACACAAGACTAATCGTAAATGCATAGCGAATGCGTAAATCACCGTATTAGCAGGAAAGATTTAAGAAACATGTACATATTTCGATTATAATCAAACAAAAACCGAAATTCTGCCGTTTGGTATGTAAGATCTTGGAGGCAAATTTTATCTATATTTCATAATCAAGATTATTTTCCGGATTTTCGGATGGATAGCTCGACCCAACATGAATTGTAATAGACGGTTCCGATTGCTTCCAGTCCAGGCATAGCTCCATTGAAATGTGTGTCGCTCAAGACACATGGATGGCTTATAAACCGTAGCAAAAAATATAAATAATCAAACCTAATTTTAAATTACTGTAGTCACTTTCTCAAAAAATAATATTTGTTTTTTAAACCGTCAATAGTTGAAATACAAAAATTTCTACCGTTGCTCGTTTATTATTATTATTTTTGCATATGATAAGCCGAAGCCAACCAATAGCGCTAGACTCCACACCTCTGTGCTGGACGACTAATGCGTGCATGCGCACCAGCAGAGGAAGTCATGCAAACCCGAGTGGAAGACCGCATAGCTCTAAATAAGTTTTTATAGTACAAAATAACAAATAAATAGTTGATTTGAAAGTTTTGAAGTATGAATTGAAAGTTTATATTTGGACTTGAAAATTTCATAATTTAGGTTGAAAGTTTTTGAGTTAATGTTTTTAATTTGAATTGAAAGCTTTCAAACTTTGAGTTGAAAGTTTTTAATTTTTGACTTGAAAGTTTTCACATTTGTAGCTGAAAGTTTTAATTTGAGTTAAAAGTTTTAAAATCTGAATTGCAAATTTTAGATTCTTAGTTGAAAGTTTACTCAAATTTTTCAAATTTAAATGTATTTAAAACACATGATATATATAAATGAAATGAAGTTAAAAGAAAAGAAAAATCGTGGCCTGCCTAAAGTGGTGCCTAAAGTGGAGAGATAAAAAGTAACGAAGTGTACGGGAGAAAAATAGAAGCGAGAAAATTCTCGAGAAAAAAAAGCTTGCGAGAGAAAAAAGGGTTAATTGCATCAATGCCATTACAAATATACCATTTTAAATAAATATCATTACTATTTGTCTATTCATATTCATACCATCCGAATACGTACAAAATTGGAAACATACCGTCGTGCTTTCCATCTTCTCCTCCTCTCTTCCCCTCTTGTTGGCCAGCCATAGTAGTGACGCCAACGCCATTGTCGCCCCACATCTCCAGTACCTTCCTTCCCTCTCGTTGAGCAGATGATTGCGACACGACGTCCGATGAAGCCCCGCCTCACGCATGCAGCTTTGGTCGCCCAACTCTGGTAGCAGCTCGGCGATGGTCGCCGAGTTCTGCTCGTCGGGAACGCTAGAGGAGCGCATTCACAAAGGGAGCACCTCGCCATGCTCGATGCCCTCCACCTGCCCATCCTCAACGCCACCCGCTTCCCCACTACGTTGCGCCAAGTCGCCAAGTCGGCCCACTCCTTCGCCAAGTCGATGCTTGGCAAGATGCGGCGCGCCGGGTGGATCCCGTAGCTACGGCGACCATCGTGCACTCGGATATCATGCTACGCTATGTCGACGATACTAGGTTCATGATCAAGATGTTCGGCGGCATCCATCATAGGGACTCAACTTAGCGTTGACAGCGACATTCCTCAACGTGTAGAGTTCATGGAGTTCGCCTTTGCCCGGATCCACTTCATCTCATCCTTGACCCTGCAGGTGGGCCATTGGGAGGAGCTTGGGATGGGTGGCGTCAGAGCAGCAAGCTCAAGTAGGGGCGGGGCTTCCCTTCCCTGCTATGTTGGTCGCCGCCTTCCTTGCCGACGTCTTTCTCGCCGTCTCCTTTGTTGATGCCCTTCTTGCCGTCCGTCGCATTTGGCTCAAAAAGGTGGAGAGAGACGGGGGAGAAAAAAAGGGGATGATGGAGGAAGATGGAACTGGCATGTATATTTTATGTCTACTATGTTGGTCTATGCAATAACAATGACATAATTTTAATTTGTATATATTTGAATGACAGGAATACGAATAAATGAATATTAATAATATTTATCTAAAATAGTATATTTATAGTGGCATGAATCTAATTAAAAAAAGAGCACGCGACAGAAAAGAAAAGAGGAGACACTGACAGGCGTGGGCCACCGTGCGCCGGCAGCGCATCTAGCGCGTATGCATCCAGTCATGGCGACGGCGGCGCCCCGCCCCCGCACTGCCGTTCTCCAACTCCGGTGCACATCCTACTACTCTCCACCGCCCCCTTCCATTCCCACCTAATCCGGTATTACTTGGTCTCTTTCTCTTCAATCCATTGTTCAACGGCGCCGCGACCATCGCCGCCGACGCCGTGGGGGCGAACCCGGACTGGAAGCGGACCGTTGGACAATGCCCCTAACTCTGAAGCTCTCTCCTCCCAGGTAGCCCTTCCCTTCGATTCGATGTCGGCACTACTGATTATGCTATGCACTAGTTCCTTCTCACAGATAAATTCCCCTTCTGTCAGAAATATATCTCAGGCATGAGCATAATCCCATCCTCTCTGTTGAATTTGGCATATTTTAAATTACTTCAATATTTGCCTCTCGTACTGAACTACTACCGATAATGTTGGAAAAATCATGACTGCGTTTTTATCATTGAATTGAACTTGTGGTGTGTGGCAACTTCTGCTTGGAACGTTCAGTTTCTTCAGAATTCAGACAATTAATTAATTACTTCGTTTCTGCCAACTTTCTTACCCTCATATTGCTTTTTTATGTTTGTTTAATTGTAGATAATGCCTCAGTTTGGAAAAAGAGAAGGAGATCAAAATTGGTGGAACTCAATTGACGCAAGTGCCACTCTTCATCTTCAGATCCCTGTACAATGTATTGTCATTGCTGATATTAGATGATTAGAGGACACTCATCATTTTCCAGGAATAAGCAAAGGATTTGGGCGTCATTGCATTAAGATGAACAGAAGGTTTATAAACATCAAACACAGCCTAATGCGCTTCATTGAAGGTGTGGTGTTATCCCGTTGGTGGTGGTTCTGACCCAGTCAGTAACCCTACCGAATTGGGGACGAGACGGCATGACTGGCATGAGACTTTCTGTTTCTTGGTAATACAGGAAAGGATGAATCATGAATAAGTATAATGGAAATCGGGATTGTACTTCTGTTTGTCTGTGAGGTGGCTTTTAAAAGGTATTTTTGCATTGTTTTTTATATGTAGTTATTGATAGGTTGTGCCTTATGATTTTACACAAGTGTTTTGTGACATAGCAAAGGTCTCCAAGGTCTTACTGACTGTACATTATTTCCTCATAGATATTCACCTTCTAGCAGTAATAGCATAATCCCCTTCCCTCTTTTGAATTTGGTATGTTTAAATTACTTCAATATTACCTCAGTTTTATACTCTTCTGGTGTTAATTGTTGATAATGTTGGAAAACGTGGCCTTATATGGAATTACTGAACTACTTCCGTTCGATCTCAGTTTTACCATGGGAGACGTGGCCTTACTAGATTGTGTACTAGTTCCTGGTCATATATATTCCCTTCTATCAACAATATCTTATTTATAATCCCTTCTCTTTTTTAATCCGGTAATCTTTAAATTACTTAAATACAAACGAATCTGCTAGTGCTAATTGGTATTGACAATGTTGGAAAACCGTGACTGTAATTGGTGTGCATGTCCTGCCTGAGATTTTTTCAGTCAATAACTTTGTTTCTATCTACTTTGTTACCCTCAGATTGCATTTATGTTTTATTGTAGGCAGTCCTTCAGTTTGCAAGACATGATGAGATTAAATTTGGTGGAAGTCACTCGGCAGAAGTGCTGCTGGCAAGAGAGGAGGCTGACTGGAGATTGGCAAGTACTACCCCTGTACAATGTGAAGACATTGCTGCCATCCACAGGAATCCTGTGCATATATGATCCAAGATCCAACACTTCCGCAGAAGCGGAGATCAGGATTCAGGAGATGAGACCTGGAGGTCTACTGCTTGACGTGACAAGTTTTGCAGAAATAGCTGTCTTTTGTTGCGTTGGAGCCTGCGAAATTGTTGTAAATTCTTGAGGACGCTAGATATCTCCGTTTCAGTCTTCAGTAGATGTAAATATAATGTAATATGTACTTGTAAGTGTTGATCCTCGTACCTGACATAAATTAGGGGAACTGCAGCTCTGTTATGCAGCTGCTAGTATGGTCCTCGTGTTATAGGTGACATTTGCAGTGCAAGTAAAAGGATATGGTTCGAATGTTTGTTCTAAATTCTCGGAAACATATCACATATCACCATTAAGGTGCAGATGGTCTTGTAATTAGTGATTGTGAGCCTTTTGTTGCATGTAATCACTTGAGTCAATAATTCAGTAACAATGGTGCATGCTTATAAAAATTGCTCATGGTGAATCTGAAACTGCTGTTTCCGGAGCCTGTTCAATTCTTGAAGAATTATATCATTATATCCATGTTGTGTAAAACCTGAAGGATCATAGCATGCTGGTTATATCCATACTGACAACGTTGTGCTGTCAGAACAACACCGGGGTTTAACTGAATGTTTACTTGGGATATCTGGGATTAGTTTTGATTAGTTTTGGGATATTTGTGACTGTCCACTCATAAAGAATTAGCACTTCACTGAATATGAAAGAAAGAACTCCACTGAATGTGTACCACTCAAGAAGTCTGACAGATCAATGAACTGAATTTTGAATAGGGAATATATTCATTACTTACAATAATATTGCTTACACTGAATTCAACAAGTAAACAAATAACTCATCTTTGCATAGATTAGTCGATAAACTAAGGAACATCTCTCTACTCTACCCTAGCTACATACTACACAAGAATATCAACAAATATCGCCTCTCCGCTACAGATTACAGCTCTTCTTAGAAAGACAATGTCAATGTCAGTGTTCTCTCCATGATGCTAGCTAATCAGCAAGATCGAAGAGCTCGTCCATGGAGAAGTCGACGCATCTCGTGTCACCGGCGGTCAAGTCGATGTAGCTACGCACCTCATCGATGCTCTCCGGAAAATCGAAATCACACCACGCCGGCGCCGCCTCGTCATCCACCGAGGAGAACTTCTGCTCGTCCGTGAGGTACACCACCACTGCGGTAGTCTCTGCACCATCTCCAGCGTCAGCTTGCTCCGGTGGCAGGACGATCATGTCGGCGAGATCACGGAACACCGGGTCGATCACGCCGGATGAACCCTGATCGGCGCCATCGGCATCGCCAGGAGGGAGATCCACCACTGCCGCGCGCGCGAGCAGAGGATCGTGCTCGAACAGGACGGTCTTTGACACGGGAGGCCAGGGCGCGGCGCGTTCCACGCCGCCGTCGTTGTCGTCGTGGGCGCTAGCGGTGATGTCGATGTAGCTAAGCACCTCATCAATGCTCTCCGGAAAATCAAAATCACACCACGCTGGCCCCGCCCCGCCGTCCACGGAGGAGAACTTCTGCTCGTCCGTGAGGTTCACCATCACTGCGGTAGTCTCTGCACCATCTCCAGCGTCAGCTTGCTCCGGTGGCAGGACGATTATGTCGGCGAGATCACGGAACACCGGGTCGATCACGCCGGATGAGTCCTGATAGGCGCCATCTGCTGCAACGGGCTGCTCTAACAGGGTGTCCATGAGGTTCACCGCCGCTGCGGTAGTCTCTGCACTGTCTCCGGCATCAGCTTGCTCTGGTGGCAGGACAATCATGTCGGGGAGATCCAGGAACACCGGGTCGATCACGCCGGAGGAGCTCTGATCGGCGCAATCAGCATCGCCATGAGGGAGATCCACCCCTGCCGCGCGCGCGAGCAGAGGAACGGGCTGTGGAGGAGGTCCCAGCTGCTCGAACAGGGCGGTCTCTGCCACGGCGCGCAGGGGCGCGGCGCGTTCTCCACCGTCGTCGTTGTTGTGGACGCGGGCGCCAAGAAGTTCCGGCTCCCTCTTGCGCTTCTTGCCGTGGCCGCTGAATCGGACGCGGTAAAGCCGGACAGGCGACGAGGCGAGGTCAGCGGGCGCCGTGATGGCGTACTCGTGCATCACCCAGCCGGAGCTCCCCCTCTCCCCCTCGGCGAAGAAGCTCAGCATGTACTTGCGCCACTCGATCTCCAAGTCGCCGCCACCGCCGTCGCCGGGGACCTGCAGACTCTCGCCGTCGACGCACACCCTCTGCCCCTGCCAGAACCCTCCCCCTTCGACGGTACGCTTCTGCCGCTTCCCCTTGCCGTTCTTGGCGCGCGCCTCGGCGAAGAAGAAGGCCTCGTCGCCGCCGCCACCACCGCCCCGGCCGTGATCCGCGAGGAGCTTCCATGGCGGTGCGCTCAGGGATCCACCTCGTGGATGTGGCCGTCGAGCGGGAGGGGCTGCTTCCGGAGGCGCCGGAGCAGGTAGCGGGCGACGAGCTCGTCGTCGCTGGGATCGAACCTGACGCCGGGCGGAAGCCCACCCGCGCCATCCGCAGCCGCAGCCATAGCCCACTGGATCGCGCGCGGCGCCTTAGGAATTCTAGGGTTTTGGGGGGAAAGGAAGGAAGGAGAGGAGAGGAGGAAGCGGTGATGCGTGCAACGGTGCTGGATTTGAATTTATCGGATGGGGGGTGACGTCAGCGCGAGGCTAAGCCAGCGTGTTTCTCACGCGCGCGCTTCTCTTCTCCCGCGCGGGCAACGGTTCAGGGTTCTTGGTCGCGGATTTTTTCCTTCTTCTTCTTTTGGAAGTTTGATTAAATTTGAGCGACTTGGTTTTGAAAATGTAACTTGTTTTGATTAGTTTTAAAATTGGAGCAGCAATTTGAACTATCGCTGACGCTGGCTGATGCTATGCTCCGTGCGTCCTGCAAGATTTGAAAATTCTGCAAGATTTGAAGCTCCAAATCTGTCAAAAGATTAAAGGTAGGCTTTTTTCTCTCAAAATTGTTCTCCATTCACATAGAAAATCCTCCAAATATCACCCTTTTACGCTGGCTGTTGCGGGCCGGCATTGTTCAGGCGGGGGTGGTGGGAGTTAGAGAGAGGGCAGAGGGGTACGTGCTGCAAGAAAAATAGGGAGTCCTAGGTGAGGTGGAGGAAAAGAAAAGGATAAGGCCTCGTAGCACGAATCTTAAAAACGATATCAGACATTGAATTCTTTTTTTAAACAACTATAGTTGAAAGTGGTACATTTCTGTGTTTATAAATAGTTTTTGGAAAAATGGAGACATCGAAGTTGTAGGACAAAATAGATATTAGTAAACCTGTGGACGAAGTTGACGAAATAATCAATAAAGATTGAACAGATTGCAAACTGGAAGCGACAAGGGGCCAAGGAAATTAAGCAATTTGCAGTTAAAAGATTGTATTCAACCCCGAGACAAAGAATAACCCTGAAACAAAGAATTAAGTATTCTTGTTAACAAAAGAAAGTGAAATTCTATAAGAATTTGAATTATCACATTTAATTTATACTGTATACTTCTTTGGCCGAACATATAATGAGATATTTCCTAGCAGAGCTTAAACTTATTTGATCCATTATAGCTTTATTTTTTTGGCGAATTATGAAATACTTACGCACACCTTGTATTTGCTCTGATGCAAACAGGGATCTCAATTGCACTGTTCTTTTCTGGCCAATATGATAGATAATTATTTGATCTTGTTACGTTATTTGAACGGGAAGAAACTATAATGCAGTAAGAAATAATAAGTAGAAAAAGAGTGCAGCCTTGAATTTCATCACTCTCACGTGAGAAAAAAAGTTGAGGAGAAAATCCAAATACCCTATACAAGCCAATAGTCTCTTCAATCTCCCACCTACAACTTAATTTCATATAAAACTCCCCACAAGTCCAAGTCTTAGGCATTGTGTTAAGTGTATACTAGACATTAGTAATATAGAAGTACATTTTTATCATAGTTCACTTATGTACTTTTTCACTATACATTAATATAGAGATAAATCTGATGTGTGTCACTCTACCTCATTATTATATTTATCCTAACTCTGATTCGACTATGATGAGTTAATTATAGGTTGATTAATGGTGTATAAACTCTATCTTTATACTGTTGTTTTTCCTGCAAAAATATAAATACGATACTCTACGGAATACTCATGGGTGAAATGCTATAGCGGAATCCGTGCATTTGCGGATTTATCTACGATCGTATCAAATACCAACATTGAATTCGTTCGCTGTAGGGATAGGCATGGTCCAGTATACCCACAGCCTCGTTGGGCCGGCCAAACCGAAAAGGCCGACTCTACCGGGTACCCCGGTCGGCTTCACTAGCTAGGTTACCGAAGATATCGGCCATCCTTAACCTGCGTCCTCTCATGGCGGCGGCGCTCCTTCATGCCAGCTCGTCGTTGCGGCCCTCCTTCCAGTGGCCATCCCTACTCAGCCCCGTAGCCAGCGTCGTCACCGGCCAGGCCGATCCACGTCGATGTCGGCCACCCATCCAACTCTGGACTGCCTCCTTTTCGACTCGAGTCCCACTTGCGCCTCCTCACCCCTACCTCCTCGACTCCCTCCTCGTCGTCCTCTCGCGCCGCAACCTCGCCTGCCTCCACCACCCCCTCTCCGTCTTCCTCTTCGGCCGCTACCCCGCGCTTGCCCGTCGCCGCCTCCACCTCCACCTCCACGTGCCTCTGCATGGTTTTAGGAGGATTTTTGCCTTCTGTCTACAAACTTCATCACAAACTCACTGATTACCTAACCTTGCAAGAGATTCTTGATTTCTTGCAAGAGTTGTGATTGACCAAATTATTTCTACTGCCATTCTTGATTTTTTATCACAATCCATTTGTTTTCTGTATGAATTACTCCTAGCAGTGATGAGTTCAATCTTTTCTGTAGTTCTGGATTTTGTTGGACCATGATCCGACAACAGTGATGATTTTTGTACTGGTTTAATTTTGTCTTAACTACTCTGATTTCCTTTGTTTTGTTTTCAGATAATCAAATGTACGAAAATAAATTGCGCTACTGCCATTCCAAAATGCTTAATAGCAAGGTTCATAGCTTCTTTTTGGAGAGGAGATTCAAAACATTTTCTCAGTCCTGTTTCACGCTATTTCTGAGAACACGCTGTCTCCTAGCTGTATTTTAGAATGAATATACTTAAGTATTTTTGCAATGCTAATGTGGAACCATGCATGTTTGATACTATTGATTTGTGAGCACTTTGATAGCATCTAATGCTTTATTATTCGTATGTTTAGGTCAGTCTCAATGTAAGATTTCACCTTCAGTTTCCAAGACCATGAAATAGGCAATGGAACATGTCTCTCTCAGTGCATAGTTTCATCGCACAGTTTCATGGTTATTTTAGCTTTTTTTGTCTCACTGGTCCCATAGTTTTATGAAGCGATGAATAAGAAGCAGTCCATAAAACTAAGGAAGGCTCTCAGTATGAGTTTCACCCGATTTTCAACGTTTTGGAAACAACGCTCTATAGTTTCATCCTCATGAAACGTTTCCTCTCTCTCCTTCTCATTTCATGCAAAAACTATAAATTTGTTAATGTGACACCTCAGTTAATGTGCATGAAACACCTCATGAAACCCCATAGAGACTGGATTATTGCAACAATCAAAATATATCACAAACCAAGTGGGTTGATCCATTGGCATCATTCCAAATCTTGTGGGTAACACGGTCCAGGTATGGGTCGACCCGCCTCGGGCCATGCCTACCCCTAAGCCACCATGTCCATTGCTCAAAGCGCCCCAAAGTCACCTAGATTTCCCACGCCCCCGTCCCCGAATCATTCGACATGTTAAAGACAAAGTGATGCATCGAGGTAGGAGCGACCGTTCGCGTCCTACATTTAGTTTCTCCGCTCAAAGCTCCACCCCAACACCTCCATCCTTGACACCCTCTGTTCCCTTGGCTTCGCATGCTCCAAATCTAAGCCCGCTAGGTCAGCGGCGGTGGCGGCCTTGAAGGCCCTCGCCTTGGAAGAATCGGTCACCAATTACATCGTGGTGCCCAACTAGAACTCTGCCTCAATCACCTCGCGTATCAACCACCTTGTTTTCGCCGCGGAGCATAGCACCTGTCAGGCTGATGGGGACTCAGAGCAGGGGAGGCAAGACTAGCTGCTATGGCCGTAGGGAGCCATGGAGAAATGTGAGTAGAAGACCACCCAACCTCCGCCGACACGACGCCATGGCCGTCGTGGACGAGGAGCTTAGCACAGACGTTAGTGTGCTCATCGTCGATGCTTGCTGTTGAGGATGGAGGTCGAGCTCCTTCGCTATCGTCGAGCAAGCTCGAGCTCCATGGGAGCCCCACGCTTCCTTCTTTCCTCCCACGTCATCCAAGAATTCGCCTCAATATTGTCTTGGGACTATATTTATACCAATTTTAGAATATGAGGGATGTGTTGTATCCGATTTTGCAGTTAAAAGATACGATGTAAACTCGACGCTTAGATAGAGGACAAAAAGTGGACTTTTTTTCGAGCACCGGAGAGGTGGCTTGGTGAAATAGTGTGTGGCCGAGGTGGACACTCGTGGTCTTAACTTTTAGTAATAACTACTCTCTCCATTCCAAAATGATATCGAGAAACATAGCTAAAGATAACTATAGTTTAAGATGAAGAGTAAGAAATTCCGACCATGTAATTCGGCCTTAAAAAGTGTAGTATGGAAAACTGAACTTGTCAATAGAAATTCCTCAACGATACTTCGGTCTTCGATATAAACCAAGCTACGCTAGGACCTCCAAATCTGCATGCAACGCGATTACATGTGGTGGCATGGCGGAAGGCCTCTACCTAGTTGGTTTTTCGAGTATAGTTTAAGCCTATTTCTTTTCTTCAATGCTAAATTATAACTTTTTTGTTTTCAGTTAGCATGTTTTTTATTTCAAAACTTTTTATAAAAGTTTCTTTTGAAAAAAATCAAATAAACATATTTTTAAAGTTCCTAATAATTAATACTTAACTATTTATATGCTAATGGCTTATCACTACACCATGTCCTAGAATTCGTGTCAGATGACTGTCGAGAAAAATGCTATTCAGCATCAAATGTTCCATCGGCAAAGCTTTGTGACAGATGGTCTGTCGCTAATTCTTCTTACAAGGACAGATTGTCTGTCACCAATGCTATTGAATAATAAAGACAAACGGTCTGTCGATACTTATATTTATAAGGTCAATTCGTCAGTTGGTAGAACTTGATCTGTCGCCTATTCTGAGATCCACATGAAATTTTTGGGCAATCGCGCGTGGAGGCCAGCAAAATCTTCTATGTTCGCGGGTTGAGCCCAAATTTATTGCACAACACATCACTGTACTGATCGGTTTGCAGGGACTGCCAATAAATGGGTGGACATATGGAACTGCCAATGATGACAAAAGCTGGGAGCTACAGCCTGATGAATATGATATTAGATGTAATCATAGAACTTGCTGAACTCGATGTTGGATGCTCAATGTAGTAGAAATTAATCCTGAGAACTTATTTGGCCATCACTTTTGTAATAGAATTGCTTTAGCATCTGTTGGGACCTTTTGATTGGCTTTTGCGCAATTGTTATGAACTTCTGTTTAATGAATGTGTGAAGTACATAGGAAATTTACAGTGACCAGTGTGTATGTCCTTCGCTAATGAATGAAAATCCACACAAATAACTATCATGTATTATGTAAATTAATACTAATGGTATATCGATGATTGTTGATCTTTGTGTCAAACTATCTGTTGGTAAATCAGTTTTTCCCAGCAAACTATGTGTCCGGGAAAGGTTCAGTAGTGATGCATCTGTCGGCAGAGGATTGTCTGTCGCCAAAGCTGCCGTATCATGGTCAGATTGTCTGTCGGTATAAGTAAGTATGTCAGTGGGGAAAGCCTTTCCCCTACAGGCTTTACCCCGACACACACCATCTGTCGCTAATACCTTCTGCCGACAGATTGACTGATGCTAAATGTGGCCTTCCCCCACAGATGGGTTGTCTCTATTTGTGTCATGGTGTAGTGTATCGTTTGAGATTCAAGTTGGACATTAAAAAAGAAAATTAAAAATATATGCAAAACAATATGAGCCATAGGTGCATGATTAATTGGATATTAATTATTTCAAATTTAAAAAATGGATTAATATGACATTCTAAAGAAACATTTTGGTAGAATTTATTTTAAAGAAAATACACTCTTTACTAGTTTGGAAAACGTAAGTGTGAAAATAGAGGATTTCTTCTCTTTTTCTGATCTAATTAAATAACGCAGCCTAATGACCAAATAACTGAGGATTCAAATCCTTTGTTCTTTCTTGTTTCTTTCTTGGAAGTACAGATCCAAGCGAGTGTTGTTAAAACTTAGCTCATACTGTTAAAGCGCTAATGAGGATGCTATTTGGGACTTGTTTGGAAGAGGCTTGGATAGGAACATTGGAGAACAACAAGATTAATTCAAATCTAGCTGTTCTCAAGTTTCTACTGTACTAGTTGCAGCAGCAAGCTAGAGTACAGTGGTTACATTCCTCCTCAAGAACTTGTATTATCTTTTTTTATTATCATTGTTTGGTTCTGTGATGGTATCGATGATACATCAGCACATCTGCTTGAAGCATGTCATGTGTTTATAAGAGGATTAGTTAGCTAAATTTTCAGATCCGTGGTTGTACTACAAAAGTACTATGTAAAATGGAGAATCAGTTTGTACGAATTGAGTATTTCGTGTTAATAATAGAATGACATTATTTTATATTTTCAATTGAGACAAAAACAGGCAGTAAAAGACAAAACGATAAAATAGGCAATTTTCGTTTAAATTAATGCCAGTATATTTCCCCAAATGTGGATGAGAACAAAAGAAAAGTTACTTTGCCGTCGGATGAACTTGCCACGTGTACAGTTGTCCCTGTTGTTTGAAACTATAGAGAACAAAATTTTTCCCTAGGTTACAGAAAAACTCTAAAAAACCTGGGCTTTCACGTAGAAATGATCCCTAGAGTGAGTTCCCGAAAATTCACCCTAGAGAAACACTTTTCAAGTATTTTGGATGTTTCGTGGGGTATTTGGCTCTATGGCTCTAGGGATCTTGGTGAATTCTATTAGTGAAAGAAGAGACCGAAGAACCGATGAGTATTATCAACTAGAGGGAGTAGTATTTTGATCAGTCTTATATTTGTTTACGCTATCTTCTTTACAATTGTCACACAAATGGTATAACATTTGTGTCTTCGCTTCCGTTATAAAATATTTTAATGTTTATTTGACATGACATATTTTATACTACGTATCGAGATCAGCTCGAGGACAAAAAAAAAGATGAAAACCGTTATGAAAATTCTTGACCCGGCAAGCGACGTTTATGGTATGGTACCGCTTCTAATTCTAATCATATATAATATTTTTTTCTAAATTTTTTAGCATCGTATTCCTATTAGCACTAAATAGTTATATAAATTGTTAAATATGGTTGATTTTTCATCTAGCGAGACAATCGCTTTCCAATTAATGCTACCGTTACCGACCGTTTTCCATCTGTCCGGAAGAAAAACTCGCTGGCATGAGCACAAGTGTACGAAGTGCACTAAGCTACATGTTCCCCTCTTAGAAGACACAGCATTGTATGTGTTCATCCGTACGTGTTCAACCCTTAGCCCCTTCCAGTTAATTAGTCAAGAGACCGTCCGTCTATGAGCCCCAGCTAGCTAATCTAATCAAGGTAGAAATCCGTCCTATCTATTTATCTGCATGCATGGCCGCTTGACTCTCGTGCATGTAGCATTACACCACTTTAGACCTAAAATATAATAACTACTAATTAAATATCTACTCATACAAAAATATATCTATATATATATATATTACTTCAAAAGCAAATATTGAGATAAAAATGACTCTATCACTGTCAAATGACATGTGAGACTTAACAATAGTGAAAAAAATCTACTAGATCAAAGGGTGTTTGAACATAGGCTGAAGTGGCTTATTTAAACTATTTTTCATACGGTTTCAGGATGGATCTGAAATATATATATATATATTGGTACAACAAATTAGAATAAAAATTATATAATTAAGTTATCCTTGTTTATAATTTTATCGTAATGGATGGATATTTATCTAGTAATATAATTAAAAGTTATATAGAGCGTATATTTTCAGCTATGTATATCGATAGGGACCAAAAATATAAACATTTTTATTATTAAAAGAAATTATACCGTACGTCCGTGGCAACATGCAATGTGTGTGTGTGGGGGCGCGACCGAACGCCCCACACGACGTGATTACGTTGCGACTTCGTTACTGCGCTACGTATACTGCCCAGAGACAGAGAAGAGGTTCGTTGAGTTGGTCAGCTGGAGAGATGGGAGTAACTCCACCTGCCACTGACTCCCTCTGCAGGCATGCATCACTCTGCGTGCATAGGTTCAGTTGCGACTTGCAGACGTTTGACCGGAGCTATCTCCGTTTCAAAATGATCTCGTTTTTTATTCATTACACGTATGTTAATATAATAAAAAAACTACGAATACTTTTACTTTACCAAATTACAATACGATCATTTTTTACTTTTATTTTAATTATTTTTTAATTTAATAACCTCCGATGAAATAATTACTTTAAAAATAAATTTATTTTATGATAAATAGACAAACTACAAATAAACACATTGGGACAGAGGAAGTAACTTCCATTCGTTTCCCAGAATCTGCCGCGACTTCCATATCTGAAATTGATGCTACTCCTACTGCATGAAAGTGCATGCATTACTGCCTATGAACACTTACAGACAAACATGCACTCCTACTGCAACAACATGTCCTAGTAGTAGTATAGTAGTACTACTATATATATAACCTACAAATAGGGGTGCAAAAGGAGAGAGAAATTTTAGAGAGTGGATGTATATTGCATTATTACTACATCCGTTCTTAAATACATATTTTTAGGTTTTTTAGTAAATATAAAAGTAAGGGGAAATTCTCTTTCAATTGGCTAAATTTTAAATTGCTTACGTTCTCCCTCTAAACACCTTCTTTGTAAAATTGTAAAGTTCATCTTATAAATACTTACCCAACTATTTAGTTTATTGTAAAAACTATCCGAATGAACACGTGCTTAACCGGAACTTATAAAATGAGAGCCGTCAATATAGTCTTCATCAAAATTTAATACTTATAAAATATATCTATAATAGTATTGACATATTTTTTTAAGATTTCACAGGAATTACTGATAAAAGCTTAAACATTGTCACACTGAGTTTCGCTATATTCATAAAAAGTTTAATTAAATATAAAAATAAATCTAATACAAACACTTGAATAAGATTGACTAGGTTAACTTAGCCTTTGGTTACACTACATGAGCTGATTCGATTAAACACATACACACTAGAATGCTTTTCAACAAAACTAAGCAGAAGGTGTAATAAAATAACTTTTATGATGTGAAATGTTAAACTTCGAGTGACTTATGAGATTGTTTTTAATTTCTTTTTTACTTCCTCTAAATACGCTGAAAATGTTTGGATGGTTCTCGGTATCAATGTTCAGAAAATAATTTAATTATAAATCAAATCCTGACTTTATTTTGGGGTGATAAATGGCTTAAATTTTAGGTATAAAATTTGAGGACTAAGTCTAATATGGGGTGGGCTTAGGGATGAAAGCGGGGACGAGAAAATCATGTACCGACCGTCACCAAATACCGAAAATTCTGACCGAATACCGTATCCGTGAGAAAACAGGAACGGGAAAAAACGGGAACGGAAAAACGGGAAACAGGAACGGGAATGGTTGGGGTGTTTTCCCCATCGTATTCATGGATCCCGTATTTATCCGAAAAAATTTCCGCGGGAAATTCCCGTTTTTGAGCTCATGTGCATAATAAAACATTCACTCTAGTCTATTAAACCTTCACTCATAGAATTTTTGAAACATTGTAAGCTAATGTGCATAATAAAACCTTCACTCATACCGTGAGATTATGTATGGTTGCAATTGTTGCATCTAGTTAGCTCTTTGAAGTGGTTATATGTGTATCGACGTTCTCGTTTTCTTTTACCGATTCCCGATCATAATTGACATGCTCCCGACCATTCCCGACCGTTCCCGATGTCCCGTATTACCGAATTCGTTTTCCCGTCCGTCTTTCCCGTTTTAGTTTTCGTTTCCGCTAAAAAAATATGGGAACGGGAGTGGTTAAGGTCTTTTCCCGACCGTTTCCGACCGTTTTCATCCCTAGATGGGCTGGATTATTACCTACTTTTAATCTAAAAATATATGAGGCCGAGCTAATAGAACTTGACCCATTATCCCTAGCTCTATTTCATTTCCGTAAATCCACGGTACTGGCTGTGGCCGCTGCGAGTGTAACTCAAAATCATACGGGAATTTCATCTATAGCCTCGCACGATCACCTTGAATTACAAAATAATTAAATTAAAAATTAAAACTTTCATATTAAAAGTTGAGAACTCAAAAACTATACTCAAATCATACATCCTTCAACTCAAAACCACGCAAAAACTTTCAACCGTGGCCTCAAACTCTCGTCTCGAACTACAAATTAAAAACTCCAATTCAAGAAAACCTCAAATTAACTCTCGTCTAGAGAGGAAAACTTTCGTCCGAAAAGGAAAGGGAAATTAAAGTTTGCGCTGACGTCGACGTAGCTATGCGCAAAATAACTTTCTCGATAAACATATCGGTACAGTCCAAATCTCGCATTGCACTACTGGAAAAAGCCACATTAGTCTCGGTTGGTAATCCTCAATAATCCCGGTTATCAAACCGGGACTACGAATCGGGACTAGAGATGGACGACCTTTAGTCTCGATTAAATAACCGGAACTAGAGATGCATCTTTAGTTCCGGTTGAAGCCACCAACCGGACTAAAGATGGCGGAGCCACGTGGCCGACTCCGTCATCTTTAGTCCCGGTTGGTGGCTCCAACCGGACTAAAGCATTTTTTTATTTTTTTCCTCTTGCTTGTTTATATGTGTTTTTTGTTGTTTTTTTGTTGTTTTGTGTTGCCGAAACCAAATTCACATATCAAATTAACATCCTCAAATCACATCACAAATTCGTATCACAAATTTTTTTCACAAATTCACATCACAAATCCACAACACAAATCCACATCACAAATCCACAACACAAATCCACATCCCAGATTCACATCACAAATCGAGTAATGAACATCACGGATACACACATATATATCAAATTTAGAACATCACAAAAATCTCTAAAAATCTCCGGATCCGTCGCTCTGGAGAGGACAAGGAAGAGAAGGAAATGGAGGAGGCACCGACACCACCTCCCGAGCCGTCGCGTCGCAGCCACCTCCGAGCCGCCGAGCCATCGCCATCTTCGAGCCGCTACCACATCCCCTCCCACCTCCTCACGTCCCACCACCGTCGCCGGAGCTAGAGAGAGCCGAGAGAGGGAGAAAGAGCTGAGGAGAGAGAGAGCGAGAGAGGAGAGAAGAAAACAACTAAGTGTTAGATCGGTGGAGAAGACGATGCGCGTCTGGGATTTATATAGCCCTGGATTTTTAGTCCGGTTGGTGTCACCAACCGGACTAAAGATAATTTTCTCTATTTTCAATTCATCTTTTGTCCCAGTTGGTGGCACCAACCGGGACTAAAGATAATTTTCCGCTATTTCTAATTCATCTTTAGTCCCGGTTGGTGCCACCAACTGGGACTAAAGATATTTTCCCACTATTTTTCCAATTTTATTTGGTCTGGCTAGGGTTAACAATTAAATAATTATTAAATAGAGCCAAATTAAATTCATTAAATATAGGTTTAAAACAATAATATTAAAATTTAATCAAACATATATAATCCTAGACATTAATGTGCCTTCTAGATAGTGTTCCTCTTTTGCCCCTCTCGATTTTTCATATTCATGTGAAGTTGTTGTTTTTTGGAAAAATTCAACTTTTTTGTTTTATTTTTTATATTTTTTATGGACTTAGGAGCACGCAAGAGGTAACCACATAAAATTTGAGCATAAACAAGCAAAAGACGTGGCTGTGAAAAATTCGAAGACACGCTCAAAGTCGGAAAAAAGCTTAGGGCTCGAAAGACAATCTTCTAAGGCTTTTTGGGGAAAATAAAATCGCCGACCACGGCAAAGCGGCGAATGAACGCATCCGAAATTTTTTTCGATCGATTTTCATATATGAAACGTCTCGATCGGAGTCCGTATGTGAAAGTTATGGCCGTTTTAAAACCGACTCCGAGTTAGAGGGCGAAACGGGAACAATGCGCGTAAAACTTGTTAAATGCGCATAAACTAGACGTGACGGCCATGGTTTAAATGTTCTTATCAATATTGTACATCCCTCCGATTCGTATATTATCACCAAAATAATTTTATAAAAGATTTTATATATTGAGAATCATTAGTTAATAACAATATGATGATATGTAATTACAATATAATGATTAAATTAAAGCTTCCTTCTATCTTCAATCATCCACCCCCACACAACACCACACTCTTTAAAATTATAAATCCCCTCAAATTAATTTTATACCATTTGAATCATGCAGCAAAATTTATATATTTTAGTTAATAAATAAACACATTCATGGTGTTACCAACCAGCACTAAATATCAAAATTATCTTTAGTCCGGTTGGTAACACCAACCGGACAAAAATAGCATCTTTAGTCCCGGTTGGTGCCAACCGGGACTAAAGATGGTGTCGAGAGTGTCGAGAGGTTGTCGAGAGCTGGCATCTTTAGTCCCGGTTGGTAACACCAACCAGACAAAAATGACATCTTTAGTCCCGGTTAGTGTTATCAACCGAACTAAAGATGCCCAGCGCTCGACAACCTCGACAATATTTGAACCGGGACTAAAGATGATCTTTAGTCCCGGTTCGTGTCACAAACCGGGACTAATGCTTCTAGAAATTCGTAGACTTTTAAACCAGACTAGAGATCAATGCAACTCAAACCGAACTAATGTGATTTTTGCTACTTTAACCAATGATGGTTTCTCTAGTATTGTAGCTATAGCTACCTGACCAGCTAACACAAAATCACACAATAACCGTAATCCACACTAGTGTAGTACACACTAGTATCTTATCACTTCAGTACACGAAACCCAGCCGCGAGACTAGTGCCAGCACTATATTCTGCGACGCTCGGCGAAACCCATATTACATTCGGTAAAGGGTTTGTCGAGTGCAACATTCGGCAAACCTCTCACGGCAAAGACGGACTCGGCAAAAAGCTATTTGCCGAGTGCTCAATTTCGGGCACTCGACAAACTATTGGCCGAGTGCCGACACTAGACAAACTATCTCCCGAGTGCCGACACTAGACAAAGTATCTCCTGTTTGCTAGTGCCAGACACTCGGCAAACCCTGTTTGCTAGTGCCAGACACTCGGCAAACATTTATTATTTTGCTGAGTGTAAGGCACTAGGCGGAAGCAAGCTGGCCACATGGAAATTTGTCCCAAAAATTGCCCTTCGCAGGAGTCGAACTCACGACCTCTCGTGTGTGCGTCCCCTCCACCTCGCTCCCCTAGCCAACTCGCCCCGCGCGTGCTTGTAACAAAGAAGAGTTGTGTTTCTACTTATCATGAGCAGGACGGATCCATTTTTTGCCGAGTGTCGGATCTTGGGCACTCGGCAAAGAGGCTCTTTGCCGAGTGCCGGATCTTGGCACTCAGCAAACTTTTCTTCCTTTTTTTTGCTTTCGGCCGGGTAGAGGGCACGTGTCGACCTTTGCCGAGTGCCCCCGAGCGAGACACTCGGCAAAGGGTTTGCCGAGTGCAAGATCGGAGGGCACTCGGCAAAGGGTTACTTTGGCTAGTTCGCACTCGGCAAGGGTTACTTTGCCTAGTGCGGCACTCGGCAAAAAATTTGCCGAGAGCTGCACTAGGCAAAGTAATTCCCTACTAAATACAAAAAAATAATTAAAAAATTTTAAATTGATGCAAAAAATCCCAAAACTTGTCATGGTGCCATATATGTTATATATTGCGTCCACAAAAAGTTTTGGAGCCAAATTCTAAATTCGACCATCATTATGACTCTAAATGTGGGAGATCAGTATAAACTCTAGTGTTCTTATTCGAAGATGCTTTGGTTTATAAGCGTCGTACGTGAAAAAATGTACGAAACCTTGTCAATTTTTTACCACAGCCTCAATGTCGATTTCATGATACTCTAACAAATCTCGTGATTATTGGACTTTATTTGTTTTTTAATAATTTAAAAATCGACGGACTTTATTTAACTCACGGCCACAAACATGCTTCCTAAATAAGATCTTTGAAATTACTTTTCATTTCCTAGATATGGCCTCAAAATAGACTCAATAACATGAATATTATTTTTTAACACATTTTATTCCATTATTCGCATCACTTATAGTTCAATGTGGCACTAGTAAATAAATTCCTATAAATATAATAAATTATTTAAATATAGCGCACAATTAGGAAAATACATCAAATTTTTTAACATGTAGTAATTCATGTTGTATATGGGGGAAAAAGTTTGGAGGGTGTTGTGCAATAAAATCTTAAAATTTTGCCCAGTGCCTCGGCAAGGCACTCGGCAAATACCACGGTTTGCCAAGTGCCGCTTTGTGACACCTGGCAAACTTCAAGTTTTATTGAGTTCCATGCTTTGCCGAGAGCTGCACTCGGCAAAAAACAGAAGTTTGCCTAGTGTCCCCCTTTGCCGAGTGTGACACTCGGCAAACAATGAGTTTTGCTTAGTGCCAGATTTTGCCGAGTGCCCGAGATTATGCACTTGGCAAACTTCTGGGCACTAGGAAAACATCGGGATTCTGGTAGTGCAGTACCCCCGCCGCCGCTGTCAGAGCGCTGCCGCTGCATCCGTCCATGGAGGATGACGATGACTTCACGTTCCCATCTCTGGTGCCTGTGGCGGCGTCGCCTCCGAGCAGCCAGGACGGCCTCCTTTGGCGCGGCTCCCCACCGCCGCCTCCACCACCCTCGGACATTCTCATGCACTATGACTACGACGGACGACATAGGGGCAGCGGGGAAGGTGCTGGCGCCGGCGTCGAGCGGGAGCAGTGGTACGACGGCGGTAGCAGCACGACACGATGACGAGGAGGACGAGGAGAAGCGGATGGACATGCTGGGGGAGCATGAGTGCGCCGGCGAGGAGAGGATGGACCTGCCATGGGAGGATTTCAACGACGAGCTCGCCGGTGCGGTGCCGGCACGTGACGGGGATGGCGTCACCGGCGACGTCAACTCACCATCGTCGGACGTGGAGGAGACGTCGACATCGTCCCCACCAAGAGGAGGAGGGCTGCAGTGCGCGCCGATGATGCGAGGGCGTCATCGTGAGCGGGCGTCATGGGGCAGTTCTACGGCCACCGTGGCCGTGGCCGTGGCGGCGGGAGCAGGGCGATGACGGGGTGGGAGCTGCTCTTGAGGCTCTTCCGGAAGCTATTCCCGTCGACAAGTCGTAGTCGGCGCCGCCGTGCCACCACCATTTTTGCCATGGCGGCATCTACGTGCCATAATTAGCGCATACTCTTCAATTACGAAAATGCTAAATGTCGTGCGATAGAAATTTAGGGCCAAAATCTTACAAATTTCTTACTTTTGATTTGCTTAGCGAATCTTACTCTGATGACCCACTCTTCTTCTCCACCAGCTCCAACGACCCCTTCTTTTCCATCACCGGCGACCTTGAAAAAGGCAATGGAGTTAGGGTTTAGGGTCCTGGGTTTGAGTGGGGTTGGGAGAGAGGGAGGGGGAAGATCGTTGAGCTTAGAGGGATGACCGTGGGAGGCGGTTGGCAGTGGATATGGACGGGTGATGAGGTGTCGGCGATGGGTATTGGAGGCCCGGGGACGAACGAGGGTGATGGGTCGACGTTGGCGACAAAAGCAAAACAAGTTTGTGGCTGGTGGTGGCGCATCCGATGATGGGGAACCATCGGAGATAGGGAAGACGGTGGTGCGGGAACACCTCGCCAGCTTGAGGAGGAGAGAAGGAAAGGGGGAGAAGCCAGCCAGGGAGGGGGGCTTTGCCGGCGTTCTTGATGCCTTACGGCTAGACAGCAAGGCGAGTGGCGGCACGGTGACAATGCCGACAAGAGTATTGATCCCGCGTCATGGCGGCGTTGAGGGGCAGAGAAGAGGTGGGTTAGGTTTAAATGGGTGTGCATGAATCTTAAAGCAACCTGACGGTTGAAAATTTATAAGATTTTGGTAGGGTTTTTAAATATTACATACAGTTAGGGGTGGATACCGAGTCGGCTCGGCTTTGCCTCATTAGCCAAACGAGCTGGCTCGGTTCGGCTCGGTATAGAGACGAGCCAGGAGGCCGGCTCGGCTCGGCTCGGCTCGTGAGCCGGCTCAAGCTAGCTCATTTAGCTCGCGAGCCATTTTGATACAGTGCAATTTATTTACAGATTACATTCTATTTTTTCCTGAGTCTATCAAAATTACAAATATACAACTGGAAAAAGTAAACAGTGACATATTAAGTCCATAATTAACATAATAACACTTGTTCATCGATAATCATCTATGCAAATGTAATGATGCAACTAGATTAGATATTATTACTATTATAATCTAAAGCATTAGATCCATATGGACCATCATAAAATCATAAAAGTTATTGACTTATTATCACATCAACAACAAAACAAGCAAAAGAATAGCAAAACAAGCAAAACATTAGGTCCTGCTTTGTACATTGCATCTGGCTCGTTGAACTCACGAGCAGCTCGCGAGCTGGCTTGAGCTGGCTCGTTATAGCTAACGAGCTAAACCCTTGGCTCTGCTCGTTATCATTTCTCAACGAGCCGAACCGAGCCGAGCCGAGCCAACCATGAGCCGAGTGAGCTAGCGAGCCACGAGTATTTCGTTCAGTCCTATATGCAGTCCCTTTTCGTTATAAGTGGTGATATAGATTCTGATGAAAAAAATTCTTAGCCACCATTACAATATTAAGGATTATGCGCATTGATGCATATGAAAAATGAAATCAGAATTTTACACGATGAATGCACTGATGTATATGGAAAATAAAATCAGAGTTTTACACAATAAGTTGAGATCTACTTATGAGAATTTGCTAAAGAGAAGAGATTCACTCTACTCTTGCATGACTGATGTCACAACTTGGTCAGAAGGGTTAGGCCTTGCTTTCCTTTGATGAGCACAAAAAACATAGTTAAATCGTCAGCAGGACCAGGTCATGGAAACGGAGAGCAAACAATTTGGCGCTTGATGCTTCACAAAGTAAACAAATCCAGATGGACTACCTCAACTGTAAAGATATCTCTCTAGTCCTAGCTTTCCATTACTGAAGACCAGTTATTAGGAACAGTTCTAAAGGATACACTCACCACTGAAACTGAAGCTAGTTATTTTGAGATGTCATGTTGAGAAGATCAATGGGCAACTTTATTTCTTCAGAAATGACCTTGAAAAACTGCAGGTTAACAACAAATCAAGAAGCTCATGAGCTACTCAAAGTATGCATATGAACAAAAGCAGAATCTGCTGATGGAAATGACAAAAATGAAGCATATATATCCTTTCTTTAGAAATTGACCATGCTAGGGTTAATGATGAGACCGAAGGGCTTGAAGAGCTCATAAAAAACAAAGAGCAACCGGCTCAAGCTGGCACCAACAAGTCTCAAGATATAGAACTATCAAGATGGCATTTTGCAGCTTAAAGTCTTCCCTACAAATATTGACCGCAGGTTATACAAAACCAATTAGATTAGCCAACACACTACTAGAGAAACGATTTTCCTGGACGAGGCCCCCAATAGGTTCCAGGTGGGCCATAAGAAGCCGCGCATAGAAAAACCGTTCCCGGGGGGCCGACAATTGGCCCGCATAGGATAATGCATTATGCCGTGCGGTCCACTTAAGCGACCGCACGGGCTATTATCCCATACGGTCGCTTAAGTGGACCGCACAGGATAAGCGATTATCTCGTGCAGCCCACATAACCGTCCGCATGGGATAATGGTGCATTATCCCGTGCGGTCTACTTAAGGACCAGCACGGGATAATGCATTTTCCCGTGCGGGTCATTAAGTGGACCGCATGCGACGATGCCGCCATAAATTTTCCGCTCAACACCACAGTTGCGCATTTACCATGGTGTTTCTCTATAAAAAAAGACAATTATAGGGGGAAGGATTTCAACTTGAATTTTTCAATTGGAATCAATACAAAAGGTACCATACTTGATCTCCTTTTTCATTTCCTTCCATTTTTAAAAATTTTTATTGGTTGAATACGAAGATATTTGAACTTTTTAACTCGGTTTCTCTCTTTAATAATATGCATTTTATTTTTGTGGGAGACTTTAGACTTTAAATCTTCAATTGAAATCAATATAAAAGGTAACGTGCTTGATCATCTCCTTCATTTGCTTCCGTTTTTGTAAAATTTCATCGGTTGAATGCAAAGATATTTAAACTTGTTTGAATTGTTATATATTTTGAGCTATTTTTGTAATTTGTAGGTCAAATATTTTGTTTTTTTATTGAATCATTTTTTCGTAACTACTTTTGTCTCATTATTATTATTTGTTGTGCATGAGGTTTTAGTTATAAAGTAGGATTTAAGTTTAATTTCTTTATTTAGAGAACACCGGCAATATAATATTAATTTATGCTGTCACTTTTTTAGATGGATCGGATATGGATGTATGAGACACGGAGAACTCATCCGGTGTTCATGAGAGAAGCATCAACATTTATTGATAAGGCTAAGGCACACGCTTTGAGGGAGAATAGGAAGGATATTTTTTGTCCTTGCGTGGATTATAAGAATCAGAAGATGTTGAAAGATCCGAATGTAATTCTCGGACACATAATTCAGCGTGGATTTGTGGAGAAATACATAGTTTGGACTTATCACGGGGAAGTCGCCCCTCTGGAAGAGAATCCTGTTATTTGGTTCTATGATGCAGAGAATTTTATAATTGAGGACATGTCCCGTGAAATGACGGGTGATTTTGGCGGCTCTGGTTTTGACGAGGCAGATGTTGATATTGATCTTGATCTTGAGGATATGTTGCAGCACGCTGAACCAGAGGTCCTAACAGAGAAAGCAAGAGATTTAAACAATTGGGAGGCGTTGCAGAAAGCAGCGAAAGATCTTTTGTACAATCAAGAAAAGGGATGTGATGTGGATTATACAGTGTCGCGGTCGGTGCTAGAACTTCTTAGATTGAAGGCCAGGCACGGAAGGTCTGATACGAGTTTCAACGACTTGATAAGTCTCCTGAGAGCTATGCTTCCTAAGCCTAACTTGTTGCCAGCTAACACCTATCAAGCCAAGAAACTGATATGTTCATTATCACTTAGTGTGGAAAAGATCCATGCATGTATTAATCACTTGTGTACTTTATCGCAAGAAATACACCGACTTGGACAAGTGTCCAACTTGTGGGGCGAGTAGGTACAAAAAGGATAACAGTCGCCGATAGTGACGTCTGCGAACCAAATGCATTGGTCGAGCCGGGGAAAAGGATTCCGGCCACGGTGATGTGGTACTTGCCAGTGAAAGATCGAATGAAGCGATTGTTCTCGAACCCCACCGACGCCAAGTTGATGAGATGGCATCAAGAGGGTCGAAAGACGGATGGTATGATTCGACATCCCGCCGATGCTCGACAATGGAAAAACTTTGATTCGAAGCACCCAAAATTTGCAAATGATCCGAGAAATGTCAGGTTTGCGTTGAGCACGGATGGAATGAATCCGTTCGGTGACCTAAGCAGCTCGCACAACACTTGGCCAGTTCTGCTCACCATGTATAACCTTCCGACATGGTTATTTCAGAAGTGAAAGTACATTTGGTTGACTATCCTTATACAAGGGCCAAAACAGCCTGGCATCGACCTAGATGTGTTTCTTGAACCTTTGATGGAGGGTATGCAAGAAATGTGGGAAGAGGGTCTACGATTATTTGATGCATACCGCCAAGAGTATTTTACTCTGCGTGCTATCATATTCGTTACTATAAACGATCTACCAACCAATTTTTCCCTATCCGGACAGATTAAAGGAAAGACCGGATGTCTGATATGTCTGGACAACACATCGTACATATACCTGACCTCGTCAAAAAAGTTAGTTTACATGCGTCATCATCGTTTCTTACCACAGAAGCATAGGTATCATGCGATGGCTACCTTTTCTTGACAAAACTGTCGAGGAAGGTACTGCCCCGAAGCAAAGGATGGTTCCACGGTGTTCAAGCTGACAAAGAATATAAAGATCGTGTTCGGCAAGGGAAAGAGAGCTTCAGGCAAGAGGAAGAAAGAAGTGATAGAAAACACGTTGCCCTTCAAGAAACATTCAATCTTTTTCAAGTACCTGACGTACTGGAAAGACCTGGAGATTCGTCATGCCATCAATGTCATGCACCTCGAGAAAAACGTGTTCGACAGCACCATCGGGACTTACTTGACATCCCTAGTAAAACAAAGGATGGGTTGAAGTCACGTAACGACCTGGTCAATTTGGGCATAAGGAAAGATCTCCACCCAATAGAGCTAACGAATGGTAAGATTGAGATTCCACCGGCATGCTACTCAATGACACTAGAAGAGAAAAAAGCTTTCTGTAAATGTCTTCGTGGATTGAAAGTGCCGACTGGATTCTCATCGAATATCCGGAAACTAGTATCAATGAAAGATTTGTCGATTTTTGGATACAATGCTCACGACTGTCATAAGATGCTTGCGGTATTTCTCCCTGTCGCTATAAGGGCGGTGAAACCAGTGCACACCAAGGTAGTGATAACAAAGTTGTGCTATTTTTTTAATCGAGTATCATAGAAAGTTTTTGATCCGGAAGAATTAGGACCCCTTCAGAAATTCGCAGTCGAGACAGCTTGCCAGCTAGAGATGTTTTTTCCTCCATCGTACTTCGACATGATGGAACATCTCATTGTTCACATTGTCTCTCAAATTATTGAACTTGGTCCTTTATACCAACATCAAATGTGGGCGTACGAGCGATACATGGCTGTTACGAAAGGGTATGTTCGTAATCGTGTTCATTCGGAGTCTCGATGATAGAGGGTTACACAACCGAGGAGGTTGTCGAGTGTTGCCTAGATTATATGAAAGATGCCAACCCCATTGGGATACCGATGCCTCGACATGATGAAAGATTATCTGGGAAGGGTACTGTGGGAAGAAAATGCTTCCACGACAACAATTACAAAGCGGTATCAGATGTACACAGCAGTGTTCTTCAACAACTCGCCATCGTTGCGCCCTACATTAAGCAACACACTTCCGAGATCAGAGCATGCAATCCTGGACGATCCGATGATTGGGTTTCGAAAGAACAGAAGCACACTTTTCCCCAATGGCTTAAGGATCAAAATCTACCGTCTGGTGAATCACTCGAGGAAAAAACAGTAGAAAGACTTGCAGCTAGCCCAACATGCCTTGTGACCTCATGGCAAGGGTATGACATCGGCGGATACTCTTTTTAGACCAACAACAAAGACAAGAAAAACTCAGCGCAGAACAGTGGGGTTCGTGTCGAAGCGTTGGACGCAACAGGGCAGAAGAAATCATACTACGGGATCATACAAGAAATATGGGAACTTGACTACGGTTTAAACATTCAGATTCCTGTTCTCAAATGCCAATGGGTGAAAGACAGCATGGTAGATAAATTTGGATTTACGTGTGCTGAATGGAGTAAAATTGGACACAAGGATGATCCATGGGTCCTTGCCGAGCGTGTTGCACAAGTTTTCTATGTGAAGGATCCTTCCGATGAAAAGATGGACATTATTGTATCGGGCAAGCAACACATCATTGTATTGACAACATTGAAGACGCATCCGACTATAATCAATACGACGCCATTTCGTTATTCACGATCTTCCTACGCGGATGAAACGCATTGAGAGTGTCCTCGACGAATCAAAGTTTGCATCCGTGCGGAAGGATGTTAATCCAAAAATTGTAAAACGCTAGTTTGTTTTTGCGTATAGTATGTTTTGCGAACGAATGTATCAAACTTATGGTGTTACGAGCGAATGTGCGGTTCTATGTGATGAATTGATATTTCTATATATGATGAATTAATATTTGATGAATTTAGAGATACGTTTCGGCCTTGGCACTCGGCAAAATTTTGAAAAATTTCTCGGATGTAACTCCTAATTATAAATTTTGGTAATTTTTTGATTGGTTTTGCTATATTTCTTTGATTTATTTTATTTTCATGATTTTTTTGCCAACTCTCACATTTGAGCGCAAGTGATTAAAAAATGGAATAAAATTAGTGGAAAAATTATATTCATGTTATTTAGACTGCTTGAGTCATTATCCTGTAAATGAGAATAAATTTTGAAATTTTCTTCATGAAACATGATTAGGAACCTATTGACCGAATGATTTTAAAATTGTATAAATAGCAAACAAAGTCAGAAAATCATGAAAATTGTCTGGATGTCATGATATTATACGTAGAGGCTGTGGTAAAAAATTGAGAAGGTTTCTAATATTTTATCAGATACGACGCTCACAAAACCGAAGATTCTTTAGAGAAGATTAGAAGTGTTGAGAAGGATTGGTTAGATTTGGAGATAAAGTGACGGCCAAATTGTCGTTTGAATTCAAAATTTTTTTCATAGGCAATAATTAGCATAGATTGATTTATGGAAAAATTTGGTAATTTTTTGAATCAGTTTGATAATTGTTTCATTAATATCCAATTTGATACAAATTATTGAAGAGGGGGTTGATTATTGCGTGCGGGCGGCTTAACCGCCAAGACGGGAAAATATCTTCCCGTGCGGGCGCTTAAACGGCCCGCATGGAAAATATTTTCCCATGCGGGCGGTTTAAGCGGCCCGCATGGGAAAATCATTTTCCCATGCGGGCCGCTTAAACCGTCTGCACAGAAGATCATTTTTCCGTGCGGGCATTTATGCCGCTCGCACGCGAAAATCGGCGCCTATATAATGTCCGCGGGGGCTCCCGAAATTTCCAAGTCCCCGGTGAATTTCAGATCTACGCCGCCAGGCTGCCAGAATTTTTGCCGAGCAACCGCCGACCGCCACCGCGCCCTTTCCCTGCCCTCGCCGCCATGCCCTCACCGCCCATCCCCGTGCCGCACTTCCCGCGTCGCCGCTAATCGCGCCGCCGCGCATCCTCTCTCTCCATCATCGCCGCTAGCCACGTCGCCGCCGATCCCTCTCTCTCTCCGTCGCCGCCGCTAGCCGCGTCGCCGCCCATCCCTCTCTCTCTCCGTCGCCGCCGCCGACTCATGACCGCCTCGACGCCTCCGCCGTCCTCGTCAACTTCGCCGACCCGATCCCCGCGTGACCGCCGCCGCCCACCGCCACGCCCGTCGGCCTCAACCGGCGCCCCTTCACCGCCGGCCTCCACACCGACGCCGGCCTCAACCGACGCCCCTTCACCGCCGCCCTCAAGACCGTCGCTGCCGTCCTCAAGACCGCCGCCCTTCATCGGCTCACCGTCGTCGCTGCCCTCAAGACCACAGGTGACATTTCACAGTGGATTTTTGAATGAAATGTGTTATGTCGTGATGGATTTAGCATATAGTGTGTTGTTGGAATGAATGAATGAATACAGTTAATGGATACACTAGGATTTTGACATATAGATGTGAGATTTAGCATATAGATTGTTGTGAGATTGTGACAGTTATTTTGATGTGTAGGACTTCAATTTTTTTAGTCAAAAAATGGATGTACATATTATGTCAAAAAATGGATGGATGGATGGACGATTTAGGATTTTATCGTAGTTGATGAATTTTTGATTTCACCGTAAAATGGACGTTATTAATATGATGAAACTATAAAAGCTGTAAAATGAACTGTTATTTATTTGATGGAACTATAGTAAATTTTGATGGAAATGTAAAATGGACTGTCATTTTTTGATGAATTTTGTTGATGAATTTTTTCATGTGAAATAGTTGCTCCAAAAAATTTTTATGTGAATTAGTTGATGTGAATGCAGGACGGACGGACGAACGAACGAACGAGTGTTCATTCGTTCATTCGTTCGTTCGTGGATGAACGAACGGACCTAGACGAACGCACGGACGTGGGACAGACGGACGAACGAGCGAGCGAGTGTTCGTTCGTGGACGAACGAACGGACGTGGACGGACGGACGAGCAAACGAACGAGAAGAGTGTTCGTTCGTTCGTTCGCTCGTTCGTTGACGAACGGACGTGGACGAATGAACGGACGGACGAACGAATGACCGAACGAATGAACGGATGACGAACGAACGAGTGTTTGTTCGTTCGTCGATCGGTCATTCGTTCGGTCGTTTGTTTTAGGATAAAATTTTTGTTTTAGGATGAATTTTAGATTTTAGGTTAGATTTTAAATTTTTAAACACATATACCCAGCGTCTCCTCGGTATATTCTAATTTCCCTCTCTCATCTCCCTCTCCTCGGTCTCTCATCTCTCATCTCTTTCCCTCCCCCAATCTCACCTCTTCTCACGGACAAAATAGGCAAACATATGTATTTTCATCTCTCATCTCTAATAAAGAGAAGAAGAAGGAAATAAATACATTTTTCAATCTTCTTCTCTTTAGTTTTTTCTATATTTTTTATCCATGTCCTTAATATTAGATAATATAACAAGTTGTGCGTTCATAAATTTCACATGTTGTGCGTTATGAACAACCGTAGATCAAATGTCGAACGAGAAAGCTCCCTCCGAGGCACGCAACGTCGAATCAACGGAGAAGTCTTCGAGCAAAGGCACATGGCATGAACCAAGTGATCCGTTCATCGAAGTTACGCAAGCACCAGCACCACCGGTTGAAGAAGACCCCGACTACATCCCTATCGAGCAAGCAGTAAGTCCAGCCATATTGTTATGATCCCTATCGTAGGATCTCGTTTAACGTTATCTGTTGTACGTACAGATGAAAGCAAGGCACCGCTCAAAAAGAAAGGCCGCCAAGTCTATCGTCCAGTCTGCCGAAGTCGAGACGGACACAGCAACGTCCGGTCCGGTAGAAACCGACACGTCCGCGAGCGCTGGAGGACGTCAAAAAGAAGACATGGTCGAGAAGTAAGAACCAAACCCCCAAGGAGACATATTATATCACCTCTCGAACCGGATAGGAAGCCATTAGAGCCCAAGGTAGCAATGACAAAGTTCGGCGGCGCTTGCGGGTACTGCGAACCCACGGCCCTTTAAATGTAGATTCCCGGGAGCGTGGATGACAACTTAAAGAACTTCATATGGAACGAGCTGCGAGAAGTGGCTTATATATCCGCCTGGTTCGGAGGCTCGGGAAAAGAATTTGCATTAAAAACGATTGGGGGGAGGTGGAGGCAGTGAAAATCGGACTTGAACACTCACTACGTGCAAAAGAACAAGTCCCCATTCGAAAACTACGGTGGTATTACGCCCGCCGAATGGGATAGGTTCGTGGCGAAGATGACAAGCCTTGAAGCTTTAGCACGGAGGAAGAAGATGTCCGACCTCGCGAAAAGGAACAAGTACCCGCACGGTTAGGCTCTAGCGGCTATGATGGCCGCGTAGAGAAGTGGCGAGCAACCGAAGAACAGTTTGCCGTCCAAGGAAAGCCCCTGCTTGTGGATACACTAAAAGAAAGAAGCAAAAACTAGGTATGGGCATGCAACACGGGACAGGTCACCGATGAGGGAGAGATCCTTTTCGAGGATCCGGATATAGAGCGTGTGACCACAAGTCTAAAAGACATTGTTGAAAAGGAGAAGACTGGAGAATTTATTGCTAAAAGGGAACACGATCAGTTAACAACTACATTGGGCAACCCCGAACATTCTGGACGAGTAAGGGGTGTATCGTCAAAGATAAGTTGGAAAGAAGGGTTTCCTGGGAAGCTGCAAGTTACAAGAAAAGGGACAGGTACAAACATAAACTTGAAGAAAAGATAGCAAAACAAGTTGAAGAGCATTTCTACTCTCTTGTTGCACAGAATCGCCAAACCTTCCCTAACTTCTTTCAGCAATCCGAAGAACCCACAGTACAAATGCCCAGCAGCGTCAGGTCAGTTGACACCGCACCCTATTCAGTAGATACCATAACTGGCCCGATGCCATGCAGCCTCCTCGTGCCGATAGGAAGGACCGGAAAGAGAAAGAAGGTGGGTACAGGACTTGCTATACCAGGGCGACAATTTCACAACACTCCAATCCCTGAGGATTATGCAAGGGTGCAGGTGGCCAAGGTGCATGCGAGCATAATAGCTTAGAGCTAGACATTCCAAGACCTGAAGGGATAGAATTGCTTGGAGATGCGGTGAATCAGTTCATTCTATGGCATCGACGAGATATCCCGCTGGTCGGTACATCGTCGGCATCCCAGTCTAGACGGTTCCTCAGATTGCTGTTGCACCTACACCGCCTTCTCCACCGGGCTGCTTCCCCACCTCGCTCCCCACCTCGGCTGCTTCCCCACCTCGCTCCCCACCTCGGCTGCTTCCCCACGCTCCCTCCCTAAGGATAAATGTCCTAATTCGCCAATGCTGTCGCCCACAAGTCATCGCGAACATATTCACCAATCTCCTCCGACACCACAGTCGGTATTGGCGGTACCTCAAAGGCCCCTACTAAAAACAACAAGCCTTCCAAGTTCGAGCAAGCTTCAATCTCGTCAGCAAAGATGATTCGATCAAGCTATGACAAGGAATTAATGGCCAAAGACGAGAGAAACTTAGTTTTCTTGGCTTTCAGGGGGAGGGGGCCGACTGACAAGCCGCAGGATCAACCGTCAAAGTTGTCAGAGTCAGAACAATCGATGAAGAATCAAGCGGAGGACCTGCAAAATTGGACTTCGGACGAAGTGCCAACAAAGTACGAGTACGGCAAGCCGTTCCTGCCCTGGCACGTCATGGAAGACATGCCCTAGAAAATCAGGCTAATGCACGACTGGTACCTAACGGCATTCAGATTGGGGCTCAGCATGCTTACCGTGAAGGTCCCGGATAATGCTTTCACCAGTGACCCAAATGGGATACTAGTCATCAGATTGGGGCTCAGCATGCTTACCGTGACGCATTATTCAAGATGGAAAAAATGGATATAAATCTCGTTGCAATGTTTTGCTTGTAAGTATCAGCCTAACTTAATGTCATTAATAAATTCATTTGCAAACTAACTTGTGAATAATTAATTACTCGCTTCATTACTTAGGATGCAATACGCAGACGCGAAAAAGACCAATTATCCAACTGCATACATTAACCCAACAAGGATATGCTGGACGGAACACGAGGTTCATGTTCGTGAAGATTTTGATGAGCTCAAAGGCAAAACAAAGAAAAAAAACCGTGATCATCAAACAAATACACAAGAACAAGATGATCGCGGTATCATTCTACTTGGGCAAGGCTATGTTGGAGCACAGAGACAAAAATGTCCTCATGGTTCCTTATGTGTTGCGGTACATAATATTCGTCCGTAAAATCGATATTTTACTACAATATCACCTACAATTAACATATCTCTTCTTTCGCAACGATCACTACATACTATTTCTGGTATACGTTTTGTCTGTTTTTACTAGCGAATAAATAATTGATCAGTGTAACATGTAATTATTTTGTCTATAGAACACACCATCATTATGTAAGAAACGGTGGACTGGTGAATGATCCACAAAAGAAGAAGCTTCTTGTGAGGACAAATTTTTCGGTAATTATATGCTCGCTATATGCCGATATTTTATACTGTGTTTAATTTCAAATTAGTGACGCACATAATAAATTTTATTCAACACAGTGTTATAAGCAACCACCAGGCACTAACCTTTGCGGCTACTACGTGTGCGAGATGCTCAGAATCTACGGGAGATTCTCTACTAAGTTAGAACAAGTAAGTTCAGAGAAAATATATATTTCTACACGTTATCGATCTTGTATAATTTTCCTAATCGTATGTATGTGTACTATTCTTCCTTAAACAGATCACAGAAGTTTCAGTTGTAGCGAACCGGTTCGACAATCGAACCATGCTTAACTTGGTTGCAGATCTTTGCCGCTTCATCCGTCGTGATGTCTGCAACCATTTGGGCGATTTCTACGATCCGGAGAGCGAGCTGGCGACGGACGATAAATTCAAACGACTTAGGGAGTGGAAAAAAGAGAACTGCCATTAATGAATGATTTGTAAATTGTTGCTAGACTTCTATAATTTGCGCGAGACGAAACTTGATATGTATATAAACATGAATGCATGATCGTGTACGTACATTTATATCTTTTATGAGAAAATAATATAATTAAATGTCTTTTTTTCTCGTGCAAAAATATATATACATGCATCTTATCGATCGACCCATGCATTTAATATTCGAAAGAGAGAGAGAGAGAGAGGAGAGGATCGAGAGAGAGACCATCTTCCCGTGCGGTCGACTTCGGACCGCATGGGAAGATCCATTATCCCGTGCGGTCGTGTAAAGTGGCCCGCACGAGATAATCGTTCTTCTCGTGCGGGCCGCTTAAGCCGCTGCATGGGATAATTGATCTTCCCGAGCGGTTGGGCCGCCCGCATGCGAAAATGGTCTTTTCCCAGCACCTTTTCGCGCATGCGGGTAGACCTTCCGCACGGGAAGATGCTTTTCGGCCCGCATGAAAAAATGGTTTCTTTAGTAGTGAGCTAAATTTAGGACCAAGAACCTTGTTCTTTTAGTTTGTGCTGTAAACAATGATGAAGAAACCACACAACAGAACATAAACCTAGTTCAATCTAGTTCCCTACTACAAAATAAATATAAGCCATTTTATTTCTTCAAATCACAATAGGTTACTTTCTCAGCGGTCAAAAAAAATCATGCTTACCTCATGGGGATAATCATAGAGCTGATGTGGCAATCTAAGGAAAAATTTCACTTTCTGTAAGATCTGCATTGTTAATGAATTAGCAAGCAATGTTTGATACATGGACTACAGCGTGGTATATATATCTAAATCTGGAGAGTTATTATTGTTTTACATTTCACAAAGTATTTTGCATGAGCATAAGTTCATTACCATGCTTAATAGAATAGTATAAATAGACATAACAACTAAGAGGCATTCATTTTTACCTGTTTTGATATCAACCGTGCCGAAATTACCAGAAGAAACAAATTTCATAATTTAGTCTTCCTACGTAATTAGGATGACTAAACACATAAAACATATTTTATGAATGTAACAAAAAAGTGTGAAGAATATTTGGTCCCCTTCTCCTGTTGTTGAACTAACAAAAAAGACTACCGGAATAAAATTGAGATGAATATGAAACGGGAAAAACAGAAAGGGCAACCCTAATTCTGGCCTGCTAGTGGGGCGGGTTTATTTGGGTTCAATGGATTGGTTGTTGATGTGGATCGTATTGGTTGGTTTGAAATGGGCTAAGATCAGGGTTTACCAAACCACGTGATAACTATGCGGTTTATTATGGTTATGCGGTTTATTATGGTTATTGTATGTGGTAACTTTTTTAATTTTTAAAACTGTGGTATACCTTATGGGGACGATAACCCCAAAACAGTAAGTAAAACCTTTTCTAATATTCTGTTTTGGGTTGGAGCAGTTTGGGTTCATAGAAATTTTGGGTTGGGGTGAACTAGCTGTAGGTAGACAACAAGGGTCAATCCATGGATTGAACCCATGGACTCATAGGGTAGAGGCCGCATACGACTCCACCGTCATGGACGGACCTATGGTTGATCCGATAGGCCATGGCCCACCCAAAAGGAGGCTCACCCGGACCTTGCACCCTGATGTAATTTATCTCATGCGTGATCCATGGCGACAGTTCGTCCTCGTCTAGTGCACCGCACGCGACTGGCGATTCCCGAATCTCGATCCCTAGTAGTGATTCCTGACGAGTGGCGATCCCGGCTCGGCTGCTGTTGCCTGCTGCGCCTGACTGCTGGACGAGGTTAAAGCCGACAAGGAGCTGAACGAGGGTGTTGCACAACAGACAACTCCTATCTAGATTGCAGAGACCCGGTATGATGAGCGAGTAGATTTAAAAAGGTTTATGGTTCTTGGTCTGAATTTTCTCCTTTCCTTCTCAAATTTTATCCAAAATCTATGCATAAAAATGGATATATATTTCGACTTTGAGTCATCGGTAATTAATAATATGTTATTAGCACGAAAACTGTATTTTTTATGAATTTTTCAGTAGTTTACATGCAGTCTTCGAGTAAATTTTATAATTTTTAGTCAACTGGACATACATAGTTTACGGAGTATATGAACTAATGAAGCCATTAACGAGTCGCAACCACGATCAAATTAGTTTTTTATCATTTTTTATCAAATTTAGTTTTTTATCAAATTTGGTTTTAAATACTTTTAATTGATGTCTTTTAATAAATTATATATATATATTATTATATATATGACATGTTAATTTTTCTGACTCAAACCATTTCGTTGACCTCGTCTCGCCATCATCATCCTCGGCCCATCCAAACCAAAAATCCTAAATCCATCAATGTCCACCGCCGCTCAATCCTCTCGTCGTCCTCCCGTTCGCTCCGCCCGTCACTGCTGGTGCTCAAGAGCCTTCGTCCCCGCCGCCGGCTGCCCTCTTAGCCTGTCGAGAACGTACGTCACTCAGGAGCGGCCGAGTGGACCTGTTGAGGAGCATGGAGACGGAGGCCGCGACACCGACGGATCGAGCTCCGCCACTGCGGCGATCAACCGCAAGGGAAAGAAGAAGCCGGAGGGGATGTCATCAAGGATTTCTAGCAGGTGATGGTGCGTATCTTGCGTTCGTGTCGTCCTGGCATTTGTATCTGCCTGTCTAGTACCTTGGAGTTTTGGGGGTTTGTTCTTGAGCATTTCTTGATTTTTCCCTGAAGGCGCAAAGGAAAGAGAAGAAGACAAATTCCCCGAAAAAGAATTGCTTCAGTTTAGCCTTCTTACAGTTTGAACGCCACATCGGTAATGAGAAATTTACATTTGGTTCCTGTGTCAGCTTGTCAGCTTGTGTGTTGGAATGTGGAACTAGAACCTCGGCATTCTTGATTTCTATCAATGACTTCACTAGTCTTTGCCACAAGTATGGATTGAACTAGATGCAAATTAATTAAGATGTGGTTGCAGATCGAGTTTTGGGATGATTATGTGAGTGCATACTATCATTTAGCGATGTCGATAGATTAAATTTTCAGATATTTGGATGTACCATTGCAGTATCACTTAGCAATATCGACAGGTTGGATTTTCAGATGATTATGTGACATGTCATGCATTAGCTAAAATACTATTACTTCACAGTCGTATTATGGTTGAAATTTTCACAATTCAGACCATCAATTCCCATGCCAAGATTATTAGTTTACACTCATTACTGCTTTTCAGCATGTTTGCAGAGCTGATGCTTCGAAGTATCTATCTTCTGTAGTCTAGTGAAGTTTAGTAATTAAGAAAGGGCAAGTCATAATGATAAATCACGCACGGTCATTATAATTATTTGATCGATGAAAGACTGTATATTTGTGGAAGTACAGGATGTCAGGATCATTAGATCGGCTGAAAAAGAGATGAACGTCTCTATTCATGATTTTTGGTTAAGCTATATTCAAATTTCTGTCGGCGTGTTTGCGGAGCTAATGCTTTGAAGTTCTCTATTTTCATTAGCTAGATTCCTCTGTCCAAGTATCTTGTAGCTGCACATATGTGTTAAACTGATTCATACTAGTCAGCTAATGATACATCTCTTCGTGCTATGCAGGTCTGTTTCTTGGCAAAAGATATGCAAGAAGTAAATGAGAGCAGCAGCATCTGCAGAATTAAAAGAGAGATAAACATAAAGAGGCAGAATTAAAAGCATAGCTAGTACTAATTGACATTTTTCTTGATACCATGAATTAATGGATTAAAACAAATGTTTGCCCACTATTAAATTATTTCTTGTGTCAATGAGCTTCACACGACATGGATCGATCATGTATCAATGAGCTCGAAGATACAAGTACAACACAGACATTATTGTGATTCATTTTATCTTTGATCGCAGGTTGTTAGAGAAGTTGAAGAGTTTGTTGAACTAAATGACGCATTGAATTATTCAACTATTGTAATCAGTTTGGATTTATTATCTTTAGAGATGTAATGAGTATTTATATTGGATCATAAACCTTTTGGGATTTATTTCAGTGTTGAATGTAAATATTTTGCAAGCTACACCTATTTGCTATCTTTTAGTGGATTCTTAATTTCCCTGTTTTTTAATTATATTTTTGTTATACACAGAATTCTTTATTTTTATCCAAAATTTTGTGGTTTTATTTTCTTGTTTTTAGCTAATTTTCTTAGTTTTAGAAGGCTATGATGTTTTAGAATTTGTTTGGTGCTGTAGCTTTTTTTTAAGAGAGGGTTTGGTGCTGTAGCTTGGTGACTAGCTAAATACTGTGTTCAATGCCTCCTGCAGTAAACTGAGTTCAACTAGGATTTTTTTATTTTTAATTGTATTTATTAAAATATTTACAAAATTAATTTTCTATTTGAAAATTTTACCAAACTAGTAGAGCGATTTATCCGATGTGATAGACAGCCGTTGGCTTTCGCCTAACGGCCACCATCGAGGACGACGAAAGACGAAAATTTGCCAGTTATGACTACCATCGACTGAATATTAAGCAAGTATAACTCTCTATTTTTGTTGAAAACTAATCAGCGTCTAGCACTTTAGCATAAGACGTAAGGATAGAGAAACATGATTTACACACAGTTATAGTAATAGTCATGTCCAGAGCATCCACATAATACCAAGGGCGGGGCTGGCTAGCTGTGGGGCGCTGGTGCAGCAGATGAGTGTGTTGGCAGATGTTTGTGTAGGTGATGGAGCTTGGGGGATGTGGTGGCAGGTGTGGGTAGGGAGGCTTGCAGGCGAAAGCCTAGCTCAAGGACTCCCTGAGCCGGCAACGGCGACGTCCTCGGACGCCGCGTCCCTCTTTGGGGCGTTGTCGAGCGGTCACCCTTTCACCCTTGACAGGACTATCCAGGTGAAAACCGAGTCCAGCTGGACGGATAGCGGTGACGTCTAAGACGCCACAACTTTCCTGAAGGCGCTGCCTAGGAGGTCTTCGTTCCTTGCCTTTATCGTCTTTTCTCCGTTTGGTCGCCGACAGACTCTCTGTTGTCTTCATCAGGTTGTGGTGAGGGACATGTGGATCTCCTTCTCTCTCGTCCTCTCCCTCTCCTCGACCCCTCTACCTGAAGATAACAGAAGTAGTTCATCGTCTTTCGGTGTAGAGTTGGTTTTTGGCGGGGCGTTTGCAATCCCCTAGTTGGCCTAGTGGCGATCGATCACGCTTAGCAGCGATTGGGTTGGTACTAGTGTCTTCTCCAGGATGTTGTGCAAGGAGTTGCCATCTCTTGGTGGTGGTGTTTTTTCTTTTTTTCGTTACGATATTCCAGGATTGTAATCTTGATTTTTTCCTGTTATATCAATATATATATATATATATATGCTTCGCACTATCCTGTGCGAGCTGTTAAAAAACAAAATACCAAGTGACCTATGTTCCTTTTTAAAAGCATGAAAGAGCAAGGAAAATAGATGACTAAATCCACAATATATACATGCAATCTTTTTTTTGCAAGGATTATATACATGCAATCCATACACCTTTCTTAAATGAAAGACACAAACAGCTGGCAAACCAAAAATATAAGTAGAAAGGGGCACTTAAACACATAAAAGAATATATGTTGATATTTAAAAGAAATCTTAATCTTATTAGGAAGAGCTAGAGAAATATGCATACAATTCAGCCAACATAGGCACCATACGTGAGCGATTACATGAATAATAAATTGTTTGAGGAAGCAAATTCTTATATTCAAGAATACCAATAGGTATTAAGGGGGAAGAACAACACGTACTCACCTTCCTAGCTAATGGGATTTTTTTTAGCTCTGTGGTGCACAACCCTTTATGTAGCTTGCAATTCATATCTATAAAAAAAAAACATTTGTATCTCACAGTCTTCTCTTCTCATCAAGCCTTCGCATCACCTATCGTCTTGATGTCACTGACCACAAAACATTTGTACCAGGGATTGCAATCTCGAAATAAAATTTTGGAAATTTTTGAAATTTTGATAATTTTGTCCCCCACCGATAAGCACATATCTCGCTCAAAATCTTTGGGTTTAAATCTTTTTTTTTTTTAATTTTTTTGATTTGATCAAATTTTATTCAAATTCATTTAAAATTCATCAAATTTTCAAAAAAATCGGTCAAAAAAGTATCAAAATTTCCAAAATTTTAAAAATTTCGGTTCTTTTAGCTCCCCGACAAAAATCACAATTTCGAGATGGCTAACCCTACCTACTGTGCCGGCAGAACACAAACCTCAAATCCATCGGGTGCCTAGCGTATGAATCAGCCAGTAGTTGATAATTCAGTTCAATATAATTATATTTAGCTAGCATAACGAACCATACAGAACCAAAAGGGAAAAGAATATATGAATTATCGAAAATCTATGAATTTATTCCTGGAGGCTGCAACACCGGATGATCAATGGGTGAACATACCTGTAGATACCATCCAAGCCAAACACAGCATTTGAAAACACATAAAACCGGAAGGTACGTAGTACAGGACTCGACAGCAACTATTTCCGGAAGCATGCCTGAACCTCTTAGTAGGAAGCCATCACTACCATGCTCTCCAATATGAGGATTTACCATAATTCTGTTGACCATACCAATAAGGTTCAAACTGTGAGATTACAACATTATTTTTCCAATTAAACATATAAAAAAGCAAATGTGCTTAAAATGTTAATAGATGCTATAGCTAGGGATGAAAACGGACGGAAAAACCCAATTTCTACTTCCGTTTCTATATTATTTAGCAGAAACGGAAAATACGGGTTCGAAAACGGAATCGGGATATACGGGTGCACGGAAACGGTCGGAACCCGGAATTTAAGTCGGAATTTACATATCTTCTAACCACATCTTTTTCATTCTTTTGATAATTAACAAGATAATTAAGAGAATTCTACCAACCAGTTGGAATTATAAGATAATTGATATGAACGGTGTGTGATGACATATAATCATTCACTTCAAATCAAAAGGATTTCGACGGATGAAGGATATGGTAGGTTTATTAGATGGGTCTAGACGGCTGGGCCTTTGAGACACAAATATTGATGAGCCTGAAATTCGGGTTAAATCTGAATACAATCCAAAAATACTCCGATTAAATACAATTCAAAAATACTCGATTAAATACGGAATTCGTGAAAACGAACGAAAAATATCATTTCTACTTTCGTTCTATTTCTGGATTTTTTCAAAATATGGAAACGGTCGAGATAAATGTAGAAAAACGGACGAGTCGGACCGGGGAAAATTTCGTCTGTTTTCAACCCTAGCTATAGCCTAACAGCCATGAAGAGCATCTCGACCATGCCGTAGTGGCACATGGCCGTGCAGTATACAAGAAGTGGTTTCTTTACGTAACGTCAGCTGATTTTATGTCATTGATATGTAAACCCATCAGTCAGATGTTGTATGTTAAATTATGTCGTTCGACCGTGACGACATGCTGCAGGTTGAGGAGGTCGCCGCCGTCCAAACCGATGGATCGCCAAGGGGCGGCTCCCCTGTCTTGGAAATCCTTGTCGACGTCAACCCCGGCAGGCAACGGCAATGCATGAAAATAGCAGGAGGCAGCGAACGTTCACCTGTGCTGCTCCGGATGCCATAGCACCAATTCTGTGCCTAGGTCTTTCCCCTGTTTGGTCCCATGCATCAGCAAGACAATCGTGCACCAATTCTGTGTGCAAGCAGGGATTGCAATTTCGAAACGAAATTTTAAATTTTTTTAAATTTTCGGTAATTTCGGTCCCTCCAGTAAGCACATATCTCGTTCGAATTTTTCGATTTGGTTCACATTTTTGTTGATTTGGACAAATTTTATTTAAATTCATTTAAAATTTGTCAAAATTTTAAAAATTTCAGTCAAAATTTTCAAAATTTTGGTAATTTCAATCCTCTGATAAAAATTCCCATTTCTAGATTGGTAACCCTCCATGCAAGGCGAAAAGGCAATCGATCCACAGCTGCCGTGCGGTATGCAAATTCTTGAACCAAATCCAACCAATCATAGTTGCTCATGTACCATGCTGCATGCATGCAGTGAATTCTAAAACTGTCGAGTAGACATCATTCTATTATTGTTTGTTTACATTTTATCTAAATGACTATAAAAAATTTAAAGAAATAAAAAATAGATTAAAATGTAATAAAGTATGAAACATGTAAGTTAAAATTTAATTTTTACAAGTTGCAAAAAAAACAAATTAAACTATTGTTAATTATTCGTAGTCAAATTTGTTTTTTTAACTTGTAGGAGTTAAATTTCATCTTATATATTCGTGAAGTGATTTAACACATATTAATATTTTAAAATTTTTTCAAAAATATTTGGATGATATACCAATAACAATAGATGTCACATCGAAAATTAAATTTAGAATAGAATAGTTTTCCGCACCATGCATTTAACTAATCGGGCGAGGCTCAGCCAATCAGGATGAAGCCACATAAGAAAATTTTGAACAGTAAAATCATGCGTGGAATACTCTAGCGTCCGCTCCATCCAATGACACATAAAAATTATTTTAATAATTAAGTTTTAATTATTACAAACTTAAAAATATATTTAATATTTTAAATTAATTTCTATACATAAAGCTTTCATACGAGACATAAAGCTAAAAGAACGTGTTAAACAAAACATAATTTATCTGTATTATAATTAGGGAAGAACACCACCTATATATTCTCCCAAACTACAATCCAAATCTAGCATTACTGGCGCTAGCAACCCAATGGCGTCCACTATTCCACTATCTACCTTATCACTTCACTACGCGAACCCAGCGCGAGACTAGCTAGTGTCTAGTACCACTACGCCCGCCGCCGTCAGAGCGCGCGCGCGCGCGCCGCAACAGTAGCAGCTCGATCGCCTCGTCCATGGAGGACGACGACTTCACGTTCCCCGCGCCGGCGGTGGCGGCGACGCTGGCACCGAGCAGCCAGGACGGCCTCGGAGTCGGCCTCCTCTGGCCCGCCGCCTCCGCACTCTGGCCGTTCTCATCCACGATGACGGCGGACGACGCGGCGCCGGCGTCGGGCGGTCAGGCGGTGGCGGTGGCGGTGGCGACGCCGGTGGCACCACGGCGCGACGAGGAGGAGGAGGAGGAGCGGATGGACCAGCTGTGGGAGCACGAGCGCGACGCGCGCGCCGGCGAGGAGGAGAGGATGGACCTACTGTGGGAGGACTTCAACGACGAGCTCCTGCTTCAGCTGCGGCGCCAGCGCGCGGCGACGGCATCACCGGCTGACGTCGACTCGCCGTCGCCGGACGAGGAGGACACGTCGACGTCGTCCCCACCAGGAGGAGGAGGAGGGCTGTACGGGTGCGCGCCGACGATGCTGAGGGCGTCGTCGCGGGCGGGCGCCGTGGGGCAGTTCTACGGCCGCCGTGGCCATGGCGGCGGGAGCAGGGCGACAACGGGGTGGGAGCTGCTCCTGAGGCTCTTCCGGAAGCTGTTCGCCGTCGACAAGTCGTCGCCGGCGCCGCCGTGCCACCACCACCACCGCCGCCACGGCAGCATCTACGTGCCATGATTAGCTAGCGCCGCCCAAATGAGCGCGCTTACTCTTTAATTGTTATCTCGCCGCACATACAATCGCGGTAAAGTAATTAATTAACCTACCGTGTGTATAATTACAAACTTCTGGAGCTCAGTGTTTTTTTTCTTTTCAAAATTAAATGCACACCATGCATGCATAGTCAATATTATTAGGATTTAAATTCAGTTACAAATGTTGAGGAACTTTTTTTCCAAGAAAAAATTGCTTGTTTATCCTATTTGTAAGTTGCATGCTAACAGTATGTACTTGTTTGTTTACATCTTTCAAGTGACATTTTTTTCGACATACCAGATCACATATCTTAGACATCAAAAGACTAGGAATATAAATCCGAATTAACTGAAGAAGAAGAAGGCAAGGACTTACCACCAACAGAGTTACTAATGTAAAAAATCTGTCTATATATGTAGTTGTCATGTCTCATGTGTACAGTGTACTCGCAGTGATTAATAAAGCGGACCGTTTGGTCTTAATTAGGTGGCAGATAGCTCAACCAGACAATGCAGTTAGTTATTACTAGTATCATTCATAATATGACTACTACTATGATATGAAAATTTGGAAAGTGAGAAGTAGTGGAGATAGAAAGTGCAAAGCTCGCATGCAGAGATGCACTGTCCAAAAGGCAGCAGATGAGCAGATGAGAAAAAAAAGGAGAGGGACAGCCAACGACCAACCTGATTGCAACAGCGGAGCCGCGCGTACGGCTTTGATTCTCTCCGCTCTCATCTCCACGGCTGCATGCAGCATCGATCGCCACCAACCTTGTGGACAATCATCATCCATGGGACCTCACATTATGTTAGGATGATAGCTTTTGACAACACACACAACAAAAAAATTGTTTACATGCTTAGGCTATTCATTCTGAAAAATTTCATGTGGTTTCGTACTTATCTTACGTTGGATTATTTTATGATATGACATGAATTTTTTTAAAAAAAGAGAAAACCAGTTTTATCTGATACACGAATACTATACTAATTATTTATGAGTCATAAAATTAAATGTGATTTTGATATTATGAAACCACACTATAAAATTATGAAACCACACTATAAAATTATGTATTGAGAACGATAGTTTCAAACGTCATTCTTATTTGACTGTCTTGAAAATATTAATATAAAACTTTTTATTGAGATTAGCCTTAATTACTTTGTTAGGAGAGGATGACTGTAACTAGAGTTTAACTAACACCAACAACTCTGGGACTGTGGAACAGCAGAGATTCAGAGACATATCCGATGCTGTTTTTTTTTTGTTCAGTTTGGTAAGAATTTTTTGGGGGTATGTGTGGAGAACTAGTTACTCACTTGGCAAGCTAATTTGGAGATTATTCGATGTACTAGTGTACTGATGTTACAATAGAACATTTCACCAGTGGAAAAAGAGAAGGAATGTATATGTAATTAATGCTACATGTCCTAGAAACCTGAAACTCAAACTACAAGATTCAGTTCTGAACCATGTCCTCAAATTGTCCGTTGACTGCTTCTCCTAACTTGAGGCTCCCTATTCTCCTACAAAAATAACACAGATATGATTTTAGACAGCAATTTGTTGCCAAAAAAAAACAGGGCAATGCAAATGCAGCTTCTTTTTTTGGTTAAAATAAAACTATAACTTGATCGAAACGCACCCTGAATCAACTGACCAAGTGGTCATCACAGTTCATCTTTGACAGATTCAGTCGTGGTAGCTTCCCCAGGCTTGGAGCCCTTGTTCTTGGCGATGAAACCGATGATCTCCTCAGCTGTCCTCCCGCCGTCGTAGGACAGGAGGTTTCCACCAGACGAGTAGAAATACATGCTTGGGTACCCCTCGACCGCGAAATCTGATGGTACATCGTTGGAAGTACCATCCTGCAAATTCAGAGGTGAACGGTGAAAATGCGCGTGTTCTGATAATCTGATTTGTTGAATTTGAGGCAGAAATGTCAAACTTGAGTCTTTTTCCCAGGCATGACATGTGCATTTGATGGTTGCTTTTCTAAAAAAAAATGAATGAGTCTGATGGTTTTGTTTTTTTTAAGAAAGAAATAAATCTGACGGTTGATGGATGCATGCTATGATGCATTTTCCATCATATCTTTTGACATGGCCAGCATATGGACCAAGCAATTGAGAAAGAAAAGTTCAGCCATCGTCACAGGTTAGGTTACCATCTTTGCTATGACGACGTCTTCATCATCTTTCAATGAAACTGCGACCTCTTCCAAGATCGGGGCCAGCTTCTGACAATGCCCACACCATGGCGCATAGAACTCAAGCAGAACTGCAAAAGGAAAATGAAAAAAAAAATAAAGAGAGGCCGAACTCATGTCTTGAGTTGACAGCTTGAGCAAACAAATTAACAAAATGGTTAAAATGTTGACGAAGCAGGCATCAGGCGTCAAACATCTACTTCCTCCATTTTAAAATATAAGGTGTTTTGGTTTTATCCTAAGTTTGATTAGATTTAAGAAAAAACGTAACATCATTTTCAACAGTAAACAAATATATTACAAAAATATATTTAACGGTGGATTTAATGAAATTAATTTGATGTTATAAATGTTCTTACATTTTTAAATGTACTTGGTTAAACTTGAAAAAAATGACTTACAACAAAAACCAAAACATCTTGCATTCTGTAACAGATCGAGTGGTAATTAACACAAGTTCTTCGAGCAACTAACCAAGAGCATACCGTTTTTGCCGGAGTTAAAAACTACCTCGCGAAGATTGTCAGCAACAACGGTTTTAACAGGCTGATCGTTAACCTCCGGAATGGGCTCTGACTTAACATGGGGTGCCAATGTTCCGTCCTGCATGAAGAAAATCAAGGGGACTGACTAAGCATATAGCGAAATAATCATTAAACTTTAATGAAACTCACAGAATATGTAGCAGGGAATTAGTAAACCATGATATATAGCGTCAGTCCAGAAATTGGCTTACTGTATATTCCTTCAGGTAGGGCCAGATTTGATCAGGCTTCACAGTTGGCTTGATATATTTCGATTTTGATGCCAGTATGAAAATGAGGGGCACATCACTCTCTTTAAGCCCAAAATACTGCAACATTTTGCATTCAGAAGTGGTCAGACAAGGCTCTCTCTCTCTCTCTTACAGTTACAACAGCAGCCATTTCAACTCTGGACATTGCGAAATCTTGGGGGCAAAAACATTGTACTTCTTAAGGAAAAGAAAACAAAAGATTACCTGCAAAGCGCCCCGAGAAGCAGTGACATCACCAATCAGAAAGCTTATATTTTTTCCACTGTATTGCTTTGCAGCTTCATGGAACTGAGTTCTGAATGCCTCTGCTTTATCATCACTGAAGCTCAGGAAAAGCATCGCCTGCATGCGCAAAATCAGGTTCAGAAAGAACAGACGATCAAACCAAGTGAAATAAGTGGAGCAAGAGCTGCATTCTTAATTGTGGGACTCTAGCAGCACATCAAACTAAAGCATAAGAAACTGAAAATTGTGTGCACAAGATTAGAGGCCATCATGTCCTAAAATACATGCTAACTAAATAGTTCAATGTAGGCAAACAGGGTGAGAAGTGAAGCAATTGTCCATCCTTACTTTGGTGCCGGCATCATCGAAGTATTTCAGAAGGTATTTCTGGTTTGCCGGATCAGTGTCAAAGGTAACCACTGTAGGGAAACCAGAAACCTCAACGAACTTTTCCAGTGCATTTCTATCAAAATCCTGCACAAATTAAAACAAGAACAAATAAATGAATACATCAAATTCACTTGTAAGAAGTAAAAACATTACATTTCCTGAAAATGAAGGAAGCGATCTAAATCAATCTAGTACTCATTTGTGTAGCATTTCTTATCCCAAAATGTGAACTACACAAATGGAATGGAAGCAATTGCAGTTCATTTCTATGTCTGAACATTTCAGGCAGGTACATGCCTGCGAGTCAACGAAGAGCTCATCGAAGGGCTTGAAGAGGCGGACGAGAGGACCCCTCGCCGCCCGATCACCTCGCGGGAGGACGCCGGCGTCCGTCGTGTGCCGGAAGTCGTAGTCGGCTCTCATCTTCTCCGCCACCGCCATGAAGCTCTCGAACTCGCCGCCGCCAAGTTCGGGGAAAACTCCGACCTGCAGCAGCGAGAGTTAAGCTGATACATCGCTCATCACCAGCGGAAGGGAGAGGGAGAAGAGGAGATAAAACAAAACTCACGACGACCACGCCATCGCCGCCGATGGAATCAGCCACCGGCGAGGCGGTGATCTCGACGGAGGCCGGGCCGGCTTGCCTCTTGAGGTACGCGACGATGCCGGCGGCGTCCCTCGGACCGGAGTACTCCTGCGACTTGCGTCCGTTGTCCCGGAGGATCCTGATGGTGGGGTAGCCCTGCACGTCGTGCTTGCCGGCGAGGTCCCTGTTCCGGTCGGCGCTGGCGTCGACCTTAGCGAGTACGATCGGCGGGTCGTGCGCACGCAGGACGGCGGCGGCCGCCTCGTACTCCGGAGCAAGCTGGTTGCAGTGGCCACACCTAACGGTAGAGACGAAGAGGATTGGTCAGCTGAGCTCAAGGTCAGAATCAGGGCGCCATGGCGCTGCGCCGGCGGCGAGAAATGGGGTTTGCCTGTACAATGTACCATGGGGCGTAGAACTCGACGACGATGAAGTCGTGTGCCCCCACCACCTCCGAGAAGTTACCGGCGTCCAGCGTCAGCACCGCCTCCGCCTCCGAGTAGGCGCACGACGCCGCCGACGCCAGCAGCAGCAGCACAAATGCCGTGGAGCTCGCCATCGCCAGAGAACACACAGGACGCGCCTGGTTCTCCTCTCCCTCCGTGCCTTCGCGCCGTCGTCGAGATCCAAACGACGCAGCGCGAGGCGGCACTAGGTTTTGATGGCCATGGAGGCGGCGGCGGCGGCGGCGGCGGCGTGGCCGGGGCTCGTGGCTCCATTGGGATTGATTCTTGTCAACGCCACGTGGCCTGATGCAAAGCTTTCCATTTTAAAACGTTGGTGGTGAGCAGAGCAGACAAAAATGGCTCTGCCACTTTTTTTCCAACCACAGCAAAAACTGCTTGTAATCTTGTGTGCTATATGATACTGTGTGGAAACCAGGTGAAATCTCTAACACCCAGCAATATTACATTTTTCGCCGAATTTCAAGAAATTATGATCGAAATTTAGTTAAATTCAACTGTTTCAAAATTAAGTTCTCAAAAATCATTTGAAATTTCACTCGGAATATACTTCGTGGTTTTTGATCGGTTTTCATCAAAAATGTAAACCCTGATGGAAACTGGTGGGGTGGCAAGAACAAATCGGACTTACTACGTACTAGATTGAATTAGCAGAGCAAGTTCAGAGTTGATACTCCTACACATGGCACATCTACAGCTGGGATACATGTGTTGAAACTACAAGTAGCATTGTTCTGGTAAATACATTTCTCAGTTCCAGTTTACAAGTAACAACATGTTACATCCCTGGCTGAGCGGCATGGGGGAAAATGCAGCTCTCATGTAAGCATAGTAAGTTACAAACAAATTCAGTTTCATTGTGTCTTGCTTGTCTTTTGCACGAATTCGTCGTCTTTCATGTACTTCTCCTGCACCTCTGCTGTTGTAGTCACATGTCAAGGGAACCCAAAAAAAAAAAAGGAAATGTGGAAAGGTGCAAGGAGGCGATAATGGTATATTTTCAATGTATTTCATGGACAAGAAAAAAAGAGAGTAGAACAGCACCTAAGGATCATACAGTGGCCATGCGACGTTGCCACAAATGCTACAGGTTCCATGTGAAAATCAGCAAGTTTCAAAGCCATAAATTTGCTACGTAAAGTGGTCTAATGCTGTTTCATTAGATGCAAGGTGGTCTACTGCTGTTCCATATTGAAATAATTTATGCCTGTACGTGCCAGAGGGGGTGATTTGAATAGAGTGCTTCTAGAACATTGAAAATAACTTAAGGTATGAGAGTTAAGAAGTTTGTTTTGAATAAGTTAGTTGCTAGAAGAGACAGTAAAGGATATCTGTAGTAATCCCAGTCTAGTGGCGTCGCTGCAATTTTGCTGAACTCAACGACGCTGCTGTCTATAGACGAAAATATATAGCCATTGCTCTTGTCAATCAACTTCACAAGATTGCCGACACTTTCCTTGTCCTATAGAGGCAAAAACAACTTGTAAGACCATGTTGACACGGATCTTAATTGAAATAACTGAATCTTTCCAATAAAGACCTGGATGTCCAAAGTTGTGAAATTGACCAACCCAAAATCGTCAATCACATCACATAGCTCCTTCGTAAGTTTCCTGTCAGCAGATTGAACGAAAAACATTATAAACAACCCAAGCAATAAAAATAACTAAAAAAATGGAATCCAAGCATAAGACCAACACCATCAGAGATTTTGATTTGAATGATTAAATGATTCCTGGGGTTACTGCATCTCACTTCATAACAGCTCACACTGCTATGTTAATTGGCAATGATTTAGGATGATCGTCTATCAATCCCCAAGAAGCAAAAACAATAGATGCATTCACAACTCCTGTGTTTGACTTTCCAACTTTATCCAAGTACAAATTCTTAATCTTGAACAGGTTGAGCATCAGATTTTTTGCACAAGTATATTAGTTATTAAGGCGTCCCTAAGGCGGTATGGCGCCACTGGGATGCAAGGCGTCTGCCGCGCTTTGCCTGGACTGCTTAGGGCGTCCGCGTTGCGCTGGGGCGTCGCCGCAAGAGATTAAATGACTTGGTATTTGTTTCATACAACCGAAAGATGAATAGTAGGTTTCTAAAGAGAAAGGAGAAACCAAGGAAAAGCTATGATTCATTGGTTATTGAGGACTTTGATTGGGAGAATAGTGGACTGACTCATCTTTTGTGCACAACCAAGGTGGTCGTGGATGTGAGAATGACCACATATGGGATGATGTTGATGAAGCCATTGATGCATCAACCTCGCTTCGAGGTCGCAACCTTCCAAGGTATGCTACTAGGTCTTCCCAAGTAGTTGGTATGAGTCAGACTAGGACCTACCATAGGCGTCCAAGAGGAGCGGTCTTGAGCAATGAAGATGATGAAGTTGAGAAAGAAGATCCACAAGATGATGAGGATGTGAGTGAGAGTGATGAGGATGCTACTTTGGAAGATGGTGGAGACAATCTGGACTCAACAACCAATCTGGATGAGTTTGGTGATGGATTTTGAGGGATATTTTGATATTTAATACTTATCTATTATCATATTCGCTATACGATTTATTCTATTTTTCTATATTATTATGTGTGTAAGGCATCGCCTCGCCTTACCGCTTAAAAGGTAAAAAGGGGGTCGGTCGCCGTACTTCGCCTTACCACCTTAATACTTGAAACCTTTGATCTCTCAATAAACAACGAAATGGACAAAAAGGTACTGCTACTGCAGACACATTTCAAAATATTCCCAAGAGAACTGGAAATGCCTGCTTAATTACAACCAATTTGATCAACTAACAAGGTTTCAATAGGTGCAATGCAACTATGCAAGTATGCTGGAGTGCATGCATGACTTTTTGATGCAGTAAAGTTAAGTATTTGCTGTTTGGATTTTGAAATTTTACCTGTACTTGGCAGAACGAGGATCTTGATCTAGAAGGCGTTGCAAATAAGACAGATCCTCGACATCAGTGTAGAAGTTGAGGTTGAATGCTGACAACTAAAAATATGAGTAAATAGAAACATGTAATAATCAACTAAATTCTGCTGAAGATAAAGCAGTACCTAAGTTTCCATAATTCTCAATGAGGTCAATCTTTGACAAAACATTGATGTGTGGCAGCTCCATGTGTAGCATTGTTGACAGTGAAAGAAGCAACGCACTCACATACTTCCCAGGGTCACAGCATAAATGGGCATCGATAAGGTGCACGGCAGTCAGCTGTAGAATACCAAGAAATATTGTGGGCAACACAACACATTACATAGTTAAGGAACTCTGAATAGGATTGAACACAGCTTGTACCCGCAAGTTTAGCTTTTTGATAAGTTTGTTGATAATACTCCTCGCATTTGAGTGTAGAAAGAAAAGTTCCACTTGACCCGGGAAATCAAATAACAGATAGTGATCTGCAGAAATCATCACCACCGTTGAGCAAGTCACATAGGAAATCATGACAATAGAGCAATATCTGTATAGGTATTTTAGTAACCCCTACTATGATCTTTCAGAACTAGCTCAATAAACAAAAGGCGAACTTGTGAACAAACTGAAACACAATCCTCAGAATAATAGAATCCAGGAGCTCTAATTGTTCAAAATCTATAACTTTATTTGGGTCCTACTTTTCTAGAACTGCAAAAGGTTCAGACTTCAGACCAAGCAAACAGGGGTGAGTAAACCATTTTGGAAAGGAAGTTTATTGAAATTGACCACATATTACATTTTTCTCTGAATGCAACATAGTAACTTCCCTTTTATCAAACACGTGACCAATATCCATGACTTCCATAGGATATCTCCATTTTATGGATCTTCCAGGCTGCGGCTCAAGGATATGCTTTTATTAGAGAAGAAAGCCAGCATGTACTGACCTTCAATAAGAGGTTTCAACTTTTCCTCAAGCCAGTCGATATTCTTCTCCAAGTAATCCATGCAATACACAAGGCCTGACACAAATTTCAACAACACACCATAAATGACCATATAAAAAAAACTAATAGGTTTGATTCCTGAAGACTGGAGCACTGGGCCAAACCTCCATTTGGACCAAGCGAATGCTCAGACATGACATCACTGAGTTTTATGAGGTCCTCAATATTTATGGCACATTCGTATCTAATCACCCAGTCAAGGATACATTTCAGGTGTAACCGCAGAACAATAAGCCAACAAGTGCTAAGCGATAATACATGAAATGGAGCATTTTAGAGCTCAAAGTGCAGAGGATACGGCAACGCATCATTCGCAGGATCGAGATTGACAACCGCAACTTTCCTGCAACGCAACAGTGAAGCACATAAGTCAGGAAGGAAAAACATTTAGCATGATTGCAAGTAGGGAAGCTCTCCCATGAGCAAGCTCCATGCCTCCATGTGAGAAAATTATCCACCTCTCATCACTCTCCCAGCCTTCTCCCTTCATCGGCACAAAGCCGGCATACTCAATTTGAACTCTTACCTACTATCTGAATCTAGCCACCTAGTTCTTGCTTTCCACAAATTCCTACCCGAATCACGTAGCAAAATTCCACTCCCCGACAGGAAGCGATATCACCGATATGCTTCTGCAACCAACAGACGCGAGGCCAACCAAGCCTTTGGAACAAACAAACACCTAGCGCCGGAGTCGCGAGCACGAAGGGAGCAGCTTGCTACGGGGAGCGCCGGCGAAGGTCGGAGCAGCAGAAGCACGAGTTACTCACCTGCCGACAAGGGAGAGGAACTGGGACATGCCGTTGCAGTAGGTGGTCTTGCCGGAGCCCGGCGGCCCGATCACCACCTGCCCGAACACCATCCTCCGACCGGCTAGCACCTATCTCCTGGCGCTCGCTGGACGGGCTAGGTAGGGTTTTCACCGGAGACGGCGGGGGCGGCGAGGAGAAGAGAAACTCTTCTAGAACAGCAAGGCGAGGCCGAGACGAGACGAGAAGGCTTTACTTGGCCCACGAAAAAAAACGCTTCGATTGCTTCGACGGCCCACGGCCCACGGCCCAGTAGTGGGCTTTAGCTTTTTTTCTAGATCGTCACGGTTGCTCGTTGCAAGCGCATGCGCCGCCCCCTCACTCCGCCATGGCCGCCGGCGGCGGCGGCTGCTCCGGCCGCCGCCGCCGTAGCCGTCACAGTCGAGGCGGTGCTGCCCCTACTGGAGCGCGCGATCTCCGCGGGCAACGTGCGCCGCCTCGGCGCCGCGGCGCACGCGCTCCTTGTCAAGACGGCGCTCACCCACCACACCCTCCTCTCCAACCGCCTCGTCGCACTCTACGCGCTGCTCCCCACCCCGGCCGCCTCGCTCGCCGCATTCGCCGACCTCCCGCACAAGAATGCGCACTCGTACAACTCCCTCCTCGCCGCGCTGACCCGGGGCCGCGACACCCTCCCCGACGCCCTCCGTCTGCTCGACGGAATGCCGCCCGCCTTCCGCAACGTCGTCTCCTACAACACCGTCATCTCGTCGCTCGCGCGTCATGGCCGCGAGGCGGAGGCGCTCCGCGTGTTCGCCCGGCTGGCCAGGGACAGGAGCCTGGGGCAGCAGCAGGTGGCCATTGACCGGTTCACTGTGGTCAGCGCTGCGAGCGCGTGCGCTGGGCTCCGGGATGCGAGGCACCTCCGCGAGGTGCATGGCGCGGTGGTGGTGTCGGGTATGGAGGTGACTGTCATCATGGCCAATGCAATGGTGGACGCCTACAGCAAGGCCGGGAGGGTGGAGGATGCACGGAAGGTGTTCGACCAGATGACCATCCGTGACTCGGTCTCTTGGACATCAATGATTGCAGGGTATTGCCGGGCAAACATGCTTGACGATGCTGTGCAGGTATTTGACATGATGCCAGTGCAGGACGCCATTGCATGGACAGCACTCATCTCTGGGCATGAGCAGAATGGGGAGGAAGAGGTCGCTCTGGAGCTTTTTGAAAGGATGTCGGGTGAGGGGGTAGTGCCAACCCCGTTTGCCCTTGTGTCATGTCTGGGTGCGTGCGCCAAGGTTGGTCTTATCGCCCGAGGGAAGGAAGTGCATGGCTTCATCTTGCGCAGGAGCATTGGTTCAGACCCTTTCAACATTTTCATCCACAATGCCCTTATTGACATGTATTCCAAGAGCGGTGACATGGTAGCGGCCATGGCTGTGTTCGACAGGATGCTTGAGAGGGACATCATCTCTTGGAACTCCATGGTGACAGGGTTCTCGCACAATGGCCAGGGAAAGCAGTCACTTGCAGTGTTTGAGAGGATGCTTAAAGCTGAAGTACAGCCAACCTATGTCACTTTTCTTGCTGTCCTCACAGCTTGCAGCCATGCTGGTCTAGTCTCTGATGGTCATCGGATTCTTGAATCAATGCAGGACCATGGTGTTGAACCAAGAGCTGAACACTATGCCACCTTCATAGATGCTCTTGGTCGTAATCACCAGCTGGAAGAAGCAAGTGAGTTCATCAAAGGCTTGTCCTCCAAGATCGGTCTGGGTACAACTGGGTCATGGGGGGCCCTCCTTGGTGCATGTCATGTTCATGGCAATATCGAGATCGCGGAAGAAGTTGCCGAGGCCCTATTCCAGTTGGAGCCTGAAAACAGTGGTCGGTACATCGTGTTGTCAAACATATACTCAGCAGCAGGACAATGGGACGATGCTCGCCAGGTCAGGGCTCTCATGAAGGGGAAAGGATTGACGAAGGACCAAGCTTATAGTTGGATAGAGGTGCAGAGAGCAAAACACATGTTCATCGCTGATGACACGTCTCATCGTGAGGCCAATGAAATTTATGAGATGCTGGACAAGCTTTTTCATCACATGCTCATTATCGGGGATACTGTTGAGGACAAGCAGGGCGAGCTTGTTTTGTGCTGAAATATACATCCCTGGCATGAAACACTCGCTTTAGCATTGCAAGAACAAGCCCATTGGTCTCAGGCATGCGAAATGAAGTCCACTGATTTGCCTTCAGCATCCTTGATATGGCAGTGTGTTTCAAGGATGCTGCAAAGGAGCGTCAGAGTCCAAAATGTTGGTTATTGTGTTTCTTTGAGATTGCAATCACAGATGAACTCGCATGATTTTGATTCATGTGGAACTTGGCATCCTGAAGGATCAATTTTTCACCTGGAGATCACAACTGACAGGACAAATTGGAAGTCCAGAACTTTGGGCCATGCCTCAGCAGAGCTTGCAATTGTCTGATGATCTGATCCAGCTCAATTTCGGAGTTTGAAGAAAAACTTCTGAGTATTTTCCCCCCTCTGCAATAGGGTGTTTATTTCCAATCTTTGCCACGATGATCCCATGTTGGGATTTGGGGAAGTGGTAGGATAGAAGTCTTGAGCTTTTCACTGTTTAATTTGTAGCTTTGCAGCCTGTGTTATTGAACGTTCAGAGTACATATATAATTTTTGTGTGGAAAGTTTCACTGGATTTTGCAATGGATGATTCAGATCAGAGTTGAAGCCTATGTATTGTTCAGTCTGTCAATCCAGGGTCAGACTATCCATTAACGCCCATGTTGCATTTAGTGCCTTTTTCTTATTAGGAGGAATAGCAAAAGAATTTTGTGATCGTTCTACTTTCCTTTGTCCATCACAAGGCATTTTTTGGAGAAGGCGACAAAAAAAAAAGAGAAAAAAACCCCGGATGGAACAATAACATGCCTGAGAGTGCCGTATGCGGATGGTCCATTTTAGCAGATAACAATAATATGGTTGGTACATTTTGCGCGTGCGTTGCGAAATGGTTTTTAAAAAAAAAACTCAGCGAGTGGACATAGCAGCTTTACCATCGGGTGGTGAGGCAATGGATTGGAGTATTGGAACCATTTGAAGCAGCAGCTAGCGGCTAGCGTAGCAAGACTATGGAGATGATGCAAGAACACCATGCACCTGTGTCCATCACAAGAGACAAGAACACACAAGAACATAGCAACCGGCAAAAGCAAAGTTGAAAGAGGAGGAGGAGGAGCTCCATTCGCCACAAGGTGGAGATGATGAAAGCACTGGTCGAGTACTTCGATTCCTCTCCAATGCAATGCAATGGAATCTGCAAAACCATGTGGTCCGTCGTACGTAGCAGCAGTAGCAGATAAGTTGGCACAAGAGCAGCATAGGAGACTGGAGTGCAGTGCATTGGCATGCGTCACAGGTGATGTAGACACGCAGTAGCTGGAGAAATTAGCCCATGGATGAAAGAGGCTTTTTTTTTACCCTGCAAGGCAACAGGTGAAAGGCAGCAGTAGTAGTAGTTACTATCCTCGTGGTTGGGTCTCTCTCGTTCGTTTGTTCTCCACCCAATCACCATCACCATCTCTCAGGAGTCTGGACTTATCAGGTCATGCAGTGCTCAGGGACGGATCTAGAAAAAAAACGATTTGGAGGAGAAGACGTCCTTCTAAATATTTTTTTAAAAGAAATTATAAGCATGATAAGAATTCAACACGAGACCTCAAGGTTGAAACCACAGCTAAAACAAAATAAAGAGGGTGTCAATTCGCTTATTTTACTATGTTTTATCGAGTTTAAACTGATACATATGTCTAAGTTTATATTGAACATAGGATTCTTAGGCACCCCTCCTACACTATAGCTCCGCCCCTGGCAATGCCACCACCGCACCACCAAGCTCGATATCACCTCGTCGATCGTCGGCGTTGGCGTCGGTCGTCGTCTTTTCTTGTAGCGCCGGTGGTGGAGGTGGAGGTGGAGGTGAAGATGGAGGAAAGCTGCAGCAGCAGCAGCAGCCACACTGGCTGCCACAAAGTATTATCCATCCATCTCTATCCCTCTGCGTCCCGCCCTATCCGACTTGGTAGAAATGCAGAATGCAGAGTGCCTCATATTGCCCACGAGCGGCATATTGCATCGCAGTGCCATTGGCAGGATGTGGCCTCGTATGCCCTCTTTCTCATCACCAGGGGATCCGTATCCGATTCTGACATATCCTTCGCCACCAGCAGTAAGTATCCAAGGTGTGTCTAAGCCACCTTTTACTCCCACTTGATCAATCGATCAGATGGTAATTGCAATCTGATATTGACCATTGTCTTGCTCATTCAGACAGAATAAACTGCTGCTGCATCCTGCAAAACACCAAACCAAATGTTACTTAACACACACTAGATCAATAGATCGTCACCATCATGTTCACACCTGCAAAACCAATCAGCACAACAAGGTTGGGTCGGGTTGGGTTTCTTAAGTCAAGAACATCACCTTGAGGCCACAAGGCTTTGAGAGTTGGGATGATCAAATGATATATGCCACATGACACACAGCCAGCCGCAGGCAGTACAGCTGCGCGTGCGCACCTGAGCAAATGTGCCAAAGAAAGAATGAAGCATCGGCCAATGTGCACGCCTCGACCGAACTGCATCAGCAGGACGTCAGCACCACACCAGGTGGTGCGGCGGGGGCCACCCACGCTCTGCATGACAGGTGGGGCCCACCACCACCACCCCCCTCAGGCCTCAGGCCCTCGGAGGAGGTTAGGTTTGCCTCACGTGTGCTGGCAACGGCAACAGCATTCCATTTGATTCCGCCCCCCTCCATCCTCCAGCAGCAGCAGCAGCAGCAGCAGCAGCAGCACAGCACCGGCCACCACACACTTAATACGAAAACAATTTTCGACGATTTCTTGCTGCTATTCACTAAGCAGCCGGCCATTGTTTTTTTTTTCTTTTTTTTGCACAAAAAGCCCGTCTGCAATATAGGAAACGGGGGGCGCGAGTGGCGGACATGCCCTGCCACAAAGAAGCACAGCATGCATATGATCCCAAAAGATAAAGCCAAAGCTTAAAAAAAACTAAAGAGATCCAAGAGCTAGAAAGATAGGGCATCAAGAGAAACCGTGGGAGCGACAGCGAGGGGGGGGGGATGCCTCCGCACCATTGGAATGATGAGGCCACCATGATCTTTTCCTGGGGAGCACAGAGGAGTTGTGTGAGTTCCTGGAAGATTCGGCCACCATGATCTCATTTTGGTTAATCTCATCAAGATAAGCATCTTCTTGCATATGCTAGTATTTAGGTAAGCAGCTGATTTCAGGTGTTACTGAATGACTTGGCTAGTAGTATGTATGCTTTCGCTAACATCTGAAACCAATGGATCTGTTCACAAATGCTCATTATGATATTGTTAAACTTACTACCAAGAAAGATGGGAGGAGGAGGGTCTTACTACTTGAGATCGATGCAACTTGCTCGCATGAGTCCTTTCACCAACTGGGCATTTTTCTAGTTAATCCTCATGGTGATCTCTTCTTCTCATCAGGTGAGGCGATCCTCCTGATAATTATTGTGCCTACCAAGACAGATGAGAGTTTTCCCCAGTTGATTCATGAATAATTTGGAATGATTGGTGTACCCCTTTGACGCAGCAATGTATACAACAGGAGGACAACATCTGGGTTGCTTCTTCTTCAAGTGATGCCCTTGTACTTTTGCCACAGGTCCAGAAAAATTCAGAAAGAAACGTGCCACTTGCTCACTGGCACTCGTGTATATAATGGCTGGCTATGGTCAAGGTGCATATATATGGCTTGAGAAGGCTGACGCCTGCATGACATGAGCAAGAATGCAATGGTCAGGGGGAACATATAGACCAATAGTATAAGCAGCGATCATGAAAAGAAATCCTGCACTAGAGATGTTGCCTGTCACATTACCTTGCTCTGATTGTTTTAGGGGGATGTACATTAAGGGGTGCCTGCCACAATGTAGTAATCAGTTCATGTCAAAACCTTATCACTTGATAAAACTTGAAACACTTGATATAGGCTTAAAGAAATTACTGATAGAAAATCCAGTACAATGAGATACTTTCTCCACTCCCTTTTGATCAGCGTATAATGCTTGTGCACCGAGACCAAGACCCAAACCGATTGAGCATGCATATGCAGCTGAAATGATTTTAATCCCTCGATGGAATTTATTGGTGCACAACATTTATCGTTAATACTCCCTCCATGGCTCCATCCAATCAGCATCACTGCATGCACCTCAACGCATTTAATCCACATGGATCTCAATGCATGGTACTCTCTCCGTCCCACTAATTTTGACTTAAACTTAAAACGGTCTCCAAAACTAATTTTGACTTTAAATTTCTCATATACAGTAACAAAGATTATAATCATAAGAAAACAAATTCAAATACCATTTCAATAATATTATTTTCATCAAATAAAATTTAATTTATGATAAAAATAATTATTTGTCAAATATTTAAACGGTTTAATTTTAAAATATGTACGAGCCTTGTTTAGTGGGACGGAGGGAGTACTCCAACACACTCCGCATATGCGAGGCATCTACTCCTACCCAGTTTATAAGCTGATCAATCTGGAATATTTGGAATTTGGTTAGGCGCTGATCAAAAGCAAATGGAGGGAGTAATGACTAATCAACAAAAGAAAAAATGATACCTAGCAGCTGAGATCTAATATAGGCCAACAATCCTTAAGGCCATCAATTATACCACAGGCCGCTGGATGAGTACTTTTATCATGCATGTACTATGGTATGATTCAATTATTATTTCTGCCCCCTCTGAAAAACTAATATATATACCTGCAGACTACTGCAGCCAACGGTACATAGCAGTGCATCATGAATCCATGATCCAACAAATGTCTCCTCATAGTATCATTATTTCTCTCCAAAGAAGAAAAGAGAAATATATAGAATAGAAGCATAGCAAAATGTCGCCCTCGCTTGGCTGCCATCCTCCTACTGATCAGCACTCAGCACTCCTTGACTTGCACGTCTCTCTCTCTCTACATCTCACTCTTTCACACAATCACGCACATGCTCCCTATAAGTAGCACTCGCTCACCAGGATCAGCAAGCTTCCCATTTCAAATTCATCATCCCAGCCAAGTTGCATTTGACTGTTTGTAAGTTGCACTTGTAGTTGTAGCATGGGAGGAGCTACCAACTTACCTCCAGGTTTCCACTTCTTCCCCTCGGATGAAGAGCTCGTCGTCCATTTCCTCCGTCGCAAGGTCTCCCTCCTCCCATGCCACCCTGACATCATCCCGACGCTGCTCCCGCATCGCTACAATCCATGGGAGCTGAATGGTAAGTCTGAAACTGCATTCTCAATATGATCCATTAATTTATTCTCTTACAGGTAATGTTGAGTGCTGATAAAAAAAATTACAATTTTAAGGCAAAGCACTGCAAGCTGGGAACCAGTGGTACTTCTTCTGCCATCTAACACAAAGTAGGACCTCATCCAATGGGTACTGGAGCCCCATTGGAGCTGATGAAACAGTAAGAAGCGGCGGTCGCAGTGTCGGCTTGAAGAAAACGCTGCTATTCTCCATCGGAGAGCCCTCTGAAGGTATCAGAACCAACTGGATCATGCATGAGTACCATCTGCTAGATGGAGATTGCGTCGCTGGCGGTAGCAGCAACTCGACTAGCTCAAGCTCTAACAGAAAGTCTCATAGGAAGAGAGGCCACTCAAGCATGGTAAGTGATGGATATCCTCTATCTTGCTGCTCAGCAGTCAACGGTTCAGTAAATTGAGTGTAAGGAGTAACTGGAGCACAGATGCTAAAATTTATGCATGATCATTACAGGAGTCCAACAACTGGCTGCTGTGCCGAGTGTTTGAATCAAGCTGTGGTTCACAAGTGAGCTTCCATGGTGAGGGCACCGAGCTTTCATGCTTAGATGAGGTGTTTTTGTCGCTAGATGACTACGATGAAGTAAGTTTGCCGAATAAATAGAAATATAGAACCTAGCTAAGTCAGTACTCGTTAGAGCTGACAGTAGGTCCTATGCCTATCAAACCATTTGATGAGCTATGGATTATGTTGGTGAAATCTACATAAGCTGTTGCATTATGAAAAATCAAATGGTCTGGGAGGCATTGAACCCAATTCAGTCCATCCTAGATAATTACCATGTAATTAATTATCCCCCAACAAGTATGTTGGCCTTGTGTCAAACAACTGTGGCATATGTGTGAAGCACAAGTCGCTTCTAAAAAGATGAGTTCTTTTTCCTCTAGCATATGGTGGTCTATTTTGGCTCATGAAGCATTCAAAATTTTAATATAATCAAAGCATGCACTTCATGCAGCTTGTGGTATATACAAATGTAGAAATATAGCTGATTATAAGCCCGTGTAGTTGCTTGCTACATCAAACTATCTTCGTATTGATATGGACATTGTGTTGTATCCACAAAGAAAAAGGAAGGTGGGTGGAGCTTACGCGATCATATGGCCATCTATGCTGTCAAAAGAAATCATGCATGTTTGTGTGGAAATCGCGCTCAGATGAACTCATCAAACTTGCCAACCCCAGTTATCATGTAGGTGGACCCTGCTAGAGTTTCCAACCCTGATTGATCCATTGCCTAATGGGTGGCTTTAGGACATTAATAGTGGGACAGTGCCTATTGAGCAACTTTATACTGAAAAGTTTTGACAATTTGAGAAGTTCACTATTGGAAATGCTATGATATATGACTAGTGCCTGTACGAGGGGGAGTTGTTAATTTGCCCACTCATGATTTCAGATGCATGTTATTACTTGTTTTTAATTAAAACATCCATGATGAAGTCCAATATATATATACAAGTGAATGGGGACACTTGACAAAAAAGTTCAATTAAAGTTATGTTAGTGGTCTATGTATGTTATCATCTTAGTTGTTATTATTCCAACAAAGTAAAAAAATGATCTGAATAGACAGTTCAAACTATGCCAAATGACAACCACATAACATATTTACTATATCCCCTACTGCTGTATACTGCCACTTCGATTGGGCCAAATATGGTAAACTAAAATACTACTAGTAGCATTTACAGAAATAAAGATAAGCTAAATTATTATTATTGTTATTACATGCTTAAGTGTCATCAGGAAAAGAAATAACAACATATGAAATAAGCAAGCATAGAAGCATCAAGCACCAGTGTAATGATTAAGTAATTTTGAATTGACCATATATAAGAATAGTTGGCAAAGGCATATACCTGAATTACATCCAGATCAAGCATTTTGGGAATTGTGGTAATAGGATTTATTGTCACTTGACTCAGGGAAAAGAGAGAGAACATCATACAGCTATCCATAGTGCTCCAGAATCCTGAAATGAGAGCAGCAATATGTAAAGAGTGAATTACGCTTTGGGCCACATTTTATTACCTAAGTTTCACTTTGGACTATCCTTAAACCTATCTTTTCACTTTGGACCGGGTAAATTTGACATTGTTGTGGTTTGGACCACCCTGAACGTTTTCTTCAGTACACATCAACGACCTTAAACACATCGGCTTTGGTATACGGGTGAACTCCTCTATGTGTGGTCGATATATTTGCCAAAAGGGAAGTTAGACATAGTGAGAAAAGTTGTTCAGGGTAGTCCGAACTGCAACAATGGCAAATTTACCTGGTCCAAATTGAAAAGATAGGTTTAAAGGTAGTTCAAAGTGAAACTTGGTAAGAAAAGGTGACCCAAAGTGCAATCTACTCATATGTAAATGACCTTTCTTTATGGAAAAAAAGGGAGATTATTAGAATGTTGAATTATGTAGCATGATTCATGAACTATATACCCAAAATCTGTAAGCCCAGCAAACACAATTTACATCCTTACCCATCAAAGGGAGTTTCGAACTACTAATGCAAGGCAGTGAACATGGAAATAAATAAATTTCGTACCAGAATTTAAAGTATTGTCATGTTTCTTTTTTTTCTTCCAAATTATTGAACCTGCAACCCCAAATTGAGTTTGATGAATATGGCTGACACAGCCTGATGGATTACCTCTGGTTGTTTTCCATCTACTAGAAGAGCAGATAGAATTTACCTCCTAAGTGCTTCGAAAGCCAAATGCCAATAAGCACATCATGTATACTAATAACATCATGTACTCCTTTTGAGAGGATACATACCTAACTCCCCAATTGGGATCCTCATGCCACTTCAAAAGCTAACAACCTTTGGATCCTACGTTAAGGTTGTATGCTAACTTTGCTAGCGTGCTCATTAATTTAAAAACACATTTTGACATTTTAATTGTCACACCAGCCTATGTAAAGGACTCCACAGTACAGCACCCAAACACTATCACGTACTAGTAAACTCCCATTAGTGTACATACTTCACAGAAGTCACTCCCTAATAAGTCCACAAAGCCAACTGAGGTGGACATAGATAAAAAATAAAAAATTGTCAAACTTGTACTTCAGTTCCCAATGACGTTTTGGAAACCATCTCGCTAGTTGCTTTACACACATTAGAAAGACACACTTGAGAACTTCTGAAATGGGTTAGATCAGTGTAATTTTCAACAAGTACAGATGTGCGCCTAAGATTGTGACACAAAATTATCTATCCATGCGTAAGTGCCATTGCCAACGGGACCACATTCAAGCATCTAGACCTTTTTCCTAGGCATTTATTATGTTAATGATATGCATAACATGGCCAAGTTCACTTCAACATATCAACGTAGGACCAAAACAGAAAATTCTTCTTAATATCTTGGGAGAATTCATTCCATGTAGATCAACACAAACTGCACAAAAAACCATGTCCATATCCAAATTTTTTTACAAGTTTTTAGAATAGAAGCTAAGCAATGCAATCTAGATTCTAGAAAAAAAAAATGAAAATCTGATTGTGCGACTGGAATCTTAGAAAAAAGGGGCCCCAAGCACAAAATATGATCATTTGATGTTGACCTCACATCAATGATTGTTGTGAAATATGTAGAAGGAAATTGTGATCCTTTAATTTGCACCTGACGTGTCAAATAAAGCATGTAAATTTCCGGATGATAGTTCATTATGTAAAATTTAAAACTAACCCATGCAAGGTTATCTGTTTCACATGGTGTGAAACTGTGAATCAAAGAACTTGGAAGTTGACACACAATTCACAAATGTCACATTATTCTGCAATCTGAACAAAGACAGCATTACGTGCTCCATAGCAGGGAACAAATGAACTAGTTCTATGTGTGAGAATAACATGGAGAGACCGAGAGTGTATAACTAAATGTATATATAACACATCAATTAAGTATTCAAGTGCAATGAACCGCAAAGCAGTGTCCAAAGCAGAGTTAAGTAAGGTCCATTTCATCGATCCCTCATTCCTATCTATACTATATTAACAGACATTACTCTTCAGTCTTCAACTCTTTAAGCTTGAACACAAGAATTAAAAACTACTGCCAAATCATGACAAAGTTTCCTGAAGCTAAAGCTTAACTGAATCAATATAATTCTAACTGTTGCGAAAGCAAATTTCAGTCTAAGACCATCCACTCAGCTACTTCCTGCCCATCCTATTCCTTGAGACAACCCTATAGAAATTAGTAAATTAATTTCACAAGCATTTATTTGACAGGAAGAAATATTGGGCCAAAATGTCATGCACAGGTACGCAGGGCTCAAATCAAAGCCCATCCCACCAATCGCTTTGCTTCCTCAGACGGGATACTAACACATTCTAATATTCGCGGCACAATGAACCAAACCCTAACCCCTCCCTGGGAAAGGAAACCACAATCCAGAACAAAATTTCCGATCTCTATCACCTCGACGATCCACCAGCGACACGAATTCCACCCTTTTGGCAGGAAGAAGAACCATCTCGTCTATGACTATTGAGTAAGAAACACGCGGCGGGGAGAGGGGGCGGGGGTGTGGGGCAAGATAACGACCTGCATTGCGTCCGAGTGTTTGCGGGAGGAGAGCTAGAGATCACCTGCCGCATCATGAGACGTCGGAGCATACCCGTCACCGGAGACGACCCGGAATCAGCGGCTCGCGGCCGACGGCGGCGGCGACGACCGCGCCGCGGCGGGTTGGGCTTTGGAAGCGAAGCGATTGGGGGTGGCTTGTGATTAGTTCAAAAGTTCAGGGGGCAATCTGTAATAAGTTCACATCGCTCTCTTCCTTCGCTCGCCATCGCCAGGCCAGTCGACGATTTTGTAGAACGTGGCTATTTTTACATGTTTCAAGAGCTTGCGAATTTAACAAAAAAAATCATTTTTCCTGATTATATGGATGACACACACATGGCTAAAAGGCATAGTGTGGCTAATGCAATTTACTAAGTTGGATATTGATCAGACATGACGCACTACTAAAGAAACCATCATTGATTGAAGTGACAACAGTGGTTGAAGTGACAAAAATTATAGTAGTCCCGGTTTGAGTTGTATCCGGGACTAGATATGATCTCTAGTCCCGGTTTAGAAATTCAACGGCTCTCTAGCAACTTTAGTCCCGGTTCGTGTCACAAACCGGGACTAAAGATCACCTCTAGTCCCGGTTCAAATGTTGTCAGATGTTGTCAGAGCGCTGGGCATCTTTAGTCTCGGTTGGTGTTATCAACCAGTTGATGCCATTTTTGTCCCGATTGTTATTATCAACCGGATTAAAGATGCCTAGCGCCCGAATTTCTAACACCATCTTTAGTCCCGGTTAGTAACACCAACCGGACTAAAGATGCTATTTTTGTCCGGTTGGTGTTACCAACCGGACAAAAGATAATTTTGATATTTAGTGTCGGTTGGTAACACCATGATTGTATTTATTTTTTTAACTGAACCTAATAAAAATATACAAATTTTGCTACATGATTCAAATGGTATAAAATTAATTTAAGGAGATTTATAATTTTAAAGAGTGTGGTGTTGTGTGGGGGTGGGTGATTGAAGATAGAAGGAAGTTTCAATTTAATTATTACATTGTAATTATATATCATCATATTGTTATTAACTAATGATTCTCAATATATAAAATCAATATATAAAATCATTTATAAAATTTGTGATGTACAATATTGATAAGAACATTCAAACTCGCCGTCACGTCTAGTTTATGCGCGTGTAACAAGTTTTACGCGCATTGTTTCCGTTTCGTCTTCTAACTCGGAGTCAGTTTTTAAAACGGCCATAACTTTCGCATATGGACTCGATCAAAGACGTTCCATATATAAAAATCGATCAGAAAAAAATTTCAGATGCGTTCGTTCGTCGCTTTGCCGCGTTCGGCGATTTTATTTTTCCCAAAAAAGCCTCAGAAGGTTGCCTTTTTGAGCTCTCGAAGTCTTTTTCGATTCGAACATGTCTTCGAATTTTTCACAGCCACTCTTTTTCTTGTTTATGCTCAAATTTTCTGTGGTTACCTCTCTTGTGCTCCTAAGTCCATAAAAAATATAAAAAATAAAACAAAAAAGTCGAATTTTTCCAAAAAAAAATAACAACTTCAGATGAATATAAAAAATAGAAAGGGGCAAAAGAGGAACACTATCTAGAAGGCACATTATTGTCTAGGATTATCTATGTTTGATTAAATTTTAATATTATTATTTTAAACCTATATTTAATGAATTTAATTTGGCCCTATTTACTAATTATTTAATTGTTAACCCTAGCCGGAACCAAATAAATTTGAAAAAATAACGAGAAATTATCTTTAGTCCGGTTGGTGCCACCAACGGACTAAAAATGAATTAGAAATAGCGAGAAATTATCTTTAGTCCCGGTTGATGCCATCAACCGGGACTAAAGATGAATTGAAATAGCAAGAAATTATCTTTAGTCCCGATTGGTGGCACCAACCGGGACAAAAAATCCAGGGCTATATATATCCGAGGCGCGCATCGTCTTCTCCACCGATCCAACACTTAGTTGTTTTCTCCTCTCCTCTCTCGCTCTCTCTCCTCGCTCTCTCTCCTCTCTCAACTCTCTCTCGCTCCAACGGCGGTGGGACGTGAGGAGGTAGGAGGGGAGGTGGTAGCGGCTCGAAGATGGCGGTGGCCCGGCGGCTCGGAGATGGCTGTGGCGCGGCGGCTCAGGAGGTGGTGTCAGTGCCTCCTCTATTTCCTCCTCTTCCTCGTCCTCTCCAGGAGCGGCAGCAGCGACGGATCTGGAGATTTTTGGAGATTTTTGTGATGTTCTAAATTTGATATATATATATGTGTGTGTGTATCTGTGATGTTCATTACTCGATTTGTGATGTGAATTTGTGATGTGGATTTGTGTTGTAGATTTGTGATGTGAATTTGTGATGCGAATTTATGATGCGAATTTGTGATGTGATTTGAGAATGTTAATTTGATATGTGAATTTGATTTCGGCAAAAAAACAAAAAAACACATATAAACAAGCAACAGGATAAAAAATAAAAAAATAAAAAATATTTTAGTCCCGGTTGGAGCCATCAATGGGATTAAAGATGACGGAGCCGACCACGTGGCTCCACCATCTATAGTCCCGGTTGGTGGCTTCAACTGGGACTAAAAATGTATCTTTAGTTTTGGTTATTTGACCGGGACTAGATGTCGTCCATCTCTAGTCCCGGATTTGTAGTCCCGGTTTGACAACCAGGACTACTCAGGGTTACCAACCGAGACTAATGTGGCTTTCTTCAATAGTGACATGTTCATGTGAGGAGAACAAGAGATATTCTATCTTTGCAAACAGCGAATGTACTTTGTTTCTAAGTTTATCTTTATCTGTTTTTCTATCCCCTCCATTTCTTGATTTTTATGTCTTTCTCTATAATCAATATAATCAATATGTCTTATTCTACCTTATTATGAATAGTTGTATGTCTTTACGTGCATTCTTCTTTATATGCATGCTTACGTTACATCTTAATCAACACTTACATTAATAAGATTGATCTGCCTTTTTATGCTTGGTATACAATTACACATATCTGACAAGTCGTATGCTGTTCATGCAAATTACTCAATTAGAAATTATATGGACACCAAAATTAACTTCCCTTTTGAAAGCATCTGAAATGTTGAACCAAAACTGGTGAGTAGACCTGGGCCAGGGTAGATTTAACTCTAGCCGGGTAGACATCTTAGGCCTAATTAAGCTGGGCCTGATCCTACTCATCACTCTTTTCCTCCTACTAGATCAAATCCTTCAAAAAAAGTAAATAAATAAACAAAAAGAAGAAGAAAAAGCTTCCCTTTTGTCAATCATTGACAAAAACAAATTAAACAGCCAGCCCCTACATTCTCTTTGTGGTAACCGGTAAATTATCCATTTCTCCTACTTGTATTTGGCGGTGGGGCCGGGGGCTTTAACCCCTCCTACCTTCGTCTCCGTTAGTCCTTATCAATTTGTAGGTTCATATATCTAGCAGCACGATAAAGAAAACGATTATGAAGGAAGACGAAGGTCATCATCTTTTAACAGATACGTCGTCATCGACTTCAGTCTCTCCTATAAAATATTTAGATTTGTTACTCACTCACTCCGCACTTCTGCAGTATATCTGCACAGTGACAAAGGCAACGGCATGCAGAACAAGCCAAAAACTGAACAATTCCTGTCAGAAATTATGAACCTTGAAATTTTGTTTGTTTGGAAGCACCTCAACGTGGCCATTCCTTCATCACAAGAGAGATCACGCAAGAATGTCTTCAGACTCTGTCCATGGCTCCATGTTGCTGTCTGAGACTTGAAGCATGAAGAGGGAACAGCCACCATCAATGGCCTCCCGACAGTTAGCATCCTACACATATCTTGGTGGCTATGGCCATTTAATTTGCATGAGTTAATTTCTTGATGCAAATTAAGCAAGCCAAAAATGCAGCCAAATGCATATGCCAGCGAATTAATATCGACTAGAGATAGATATTCAGCAGGGAAGATTGAAAGATAACCTGCTGGATTTTCATGTCCTTTCTTTGTCTGAATAAAAGGTTTTCATGTCCAAATGTACACTTTGGTCTGCTTTTGTATGTGGAGACTAACTGAATTTTTCTTTCTCTTACACAATTATTTCCTCTATGGCTCTTTGCTTGATCTGTCGCTGTTGATGCACATGAAAATGTTGGTGCATCCATTGAGGCTGGCTGAGCTGATTGCTGTAGGTGGTTGCACTTGGGGGTTGGGGCTACCAGGAACAGTGAACCTAAGCACCATTTTTGAAAATGGCAAGCTCAGGCCATAGCTCCTCAATGAGGGCAGGCAAATGACCAAATCATGGCAAGGGAAGGGCCCTTTTTTATGAGGTGATGGAGATGGCGATGGGAGGAGCAGAGAAAGAAGGGAGGAGGTTTCAGTGGTGTTCTGAGACAAGGCTATCCACATTCCATAGCCTCCGTACCCGGCGTGGCGCCGTGTCATCCTCCATTGTGCGCCCATCATACGCGCTACAAAGTTTATTTTTCATGGAACATCGGTTACATGAGTCCTATAGGATTCTAAAATTTAACTAGATTTCTATAAAATCATATCTGAAAATTATGCTACTATATATTTTTTGTTGATTTTTTTAGTATTCTTTAGCTCCATCATTCGCTTGTTGACTTATCAGCCGCAATCAAAATTTAAATTTTAAAACTTAATTTTAGAGTTGAGGTTCTCTTATCGTAGTTTATTTTCCAGCATTGACTTTCTAATCGATAAGAACACACCTATGAATTATTTTAGTTGTGTTGTTCTTTTTTTTCATGGCTGATAATAAAAACGTGATAATTGTGTTGGTGTTTTTTTCTGAATTTTATATACTTTTAGTGTTTCTCTTGGTAGGGTTAGATCAATTATTTTGACTTGATGGAAGTGGACAAGTGGTAAAGGAAAAGGAGCATGAGTGGAGTAAAGTAAAAGAGGGAACTGCAATCTTGTAGTGGCAGAAGAGAAAACAGAGGGTTTTCAGTAATTTTTGTCTTGTCATTCCTCATTGGCAACAAGGAAATTTTATCAATTCTAATTTGCCTCATAAGTTGAAGTTGTGATATCCATGGTTTTGACTTTGATCCAAATGATTTTAGAAATAGAAGTTTATGAAACAAAGAAATTTCAACTTCCTTCAAATTCCAAATGAAGCAGACTTTTCGACGGATAAATACCACATAAACTAAAGCAGCAATTGAGACGAGCGACAAATCCTTAAATCTGAAAAAAAAGGGAGAGATATTCTTTCATCAATCAAAAAGAATAAACGAATCACGCACATCATCCCCGGGAGATATGAAGAAGAGATAGATCCAGTTTGTCCAGACATGTTTTTTTTCCTTCTCCAAATATCTGATCAATCACTGAAGCTTATCTGAACAGTTTATAAGTGGATGGTCATACAGAGCACTGTCCACTGAAGTGCATGTCACTGGAGATGGAATTAGAATCCTTCACATCCAGACCTGGACCTTACTACACAAAATTCTCTTCCATGCTGTTTGATCAGTCGATCTGTTTGGAATCTCTCATCACACCAAACATGTTCTGTTACTCTTGCTTGCACTAGCTGGACTGGATCTCTCTTGTTTGTTCCTGCACTAGATCACAGACATATCCAATATGCTTCCTTTTGTTAAAAGAAAAAAAAATGTGGCACAAAGTTGACCTGCAATCATTTTCAGAGGAATTATTCGATGGGGGTGAGTGAATCTTTGCCTTATGTCAGCTATGGAATAATACTTCTGTCCAGACATTTCTCTTTTGTGAAGGCAACAGCTAGTAGAATACAGGAGCTTTATAGTTTTCTGAGATGCTATATTTTGTTAATAGTGCCATGCCCACTAACACAGGTTTGTCAAAGGGACATTTTTCTCAGAATGTTTTAATTTGTGTGCCCTTTTGGAGTTGTTTGTTCCATTTTGACACCATACCGTACACAGCCAATATTAATTGTGTGTCCAGCATTGTAATGCTTCATCACAGTTCACAAAAGCATACTATATGCTCGATGTTCTTTGTTGCTTCATTATTTAGGAAAATATTCTACTTAATGTATGCATAATAAAAGGAATCAAATGTCTCCTAGTGTTTTTTCCCTTGGCACATTAAGGGGCTATTGAGATGGCATCCCCACTTTTCTAAAAATAAATAAAGAAAGAAAGTGTGGCATGTCACACATTTTGTGGTTCACACTTGGTTAGAATTGTAACAAGTTATGACAAAAGAAAATGTGTGCATAACTAGTGGGCTAGCTGGCTAAAAAAGTGTGGCATGAACATATAAGGTACATGCAATACTTTTTTTTTGGCTATTGTGAAAATTAGGGAAAAAATAGTTATATTTAGGGAGAGGGAAATAGCCAATAAGATATCGAGGTTTCACTGTGTTCATCCTAAAGCATCTATGTGTAAACAAAGAAGGTATAATGTTATAGTGGATAAATATGTAAGTAAAAGAATTTAAAATAAATGTGGTTCTCGTTTTGAGCATGCTTGAGGTTTATGAAATTTTACGGTCGATACACAATAGCTTCAAGCATAAATTAACTCATCTATTTGGTACAACCACTTCCCTCTCTAGAAGAAAATCTACATTTGTATCTAAACTTGAATATGTTGATACAGGTATCCTTCACACACGTATATTCATTTATTGTGTTTTAAGATTCATAACTTCTAAAAAGGGTATATTGAAGCAAGCGGTGTATTGATTTTCCAAAATATTGCATCCTGACACTAGAGAAACGATTTTCCTAGACGAGACCCTCAATACCTAGACGAGACCCTCAATAGGTTCCAGACGGGTCATAAGTGGCCGCATCTGGAAAAAACGAAGATACATTATTTCGTGCGGCAACTTAAAGCGACCGCACGGGAAAATGGATTTTCCCGTGCGGCCAATTAAGTGGGCCGCATGGAATAATCCATTTTCCCGTGCGGTCGCTTAAGTAGACCGCACGGGATGATGCACATATATTTTTTAAACCAATTTAGAGATGTAATGTTTTAATTATCTATAAACCTATTGAATTCTCCATCTAACTTCATAGCAAATATAAAAAAATTTCACAACACAAGAAACAATATAACTTCATATGTTGTGATTAAGTTAATGTTAAGGTTATGTACAAATTTAATATACATACAAGTTCATAACTTTTTATAAGGTATATAAATTTGAAACTTAGAGTTCATTTAGATGAAGCTATAATAGAGTGGCTCCCACTACACATATAATGTAGTTTGTGCGCGTGTAACAAGTTTTTGCGCGCATCGTGCCCGTTTCGTGCTCTAACTCGGGTCGGTTCTTAAAACGACCATAACTTTCGCATACGGACTCCGATCGAGACATTCCATATATGAAAATCGATGAGAAAAAATTTTGGATGTGTTCGTTCGCGTTTTGTCACGTTCGGCGATTTTATTTTACCCCAAAAAGCCTCAGAAGATTGTCTTTTCGAGCCCGGAAGATTTTTTCTAATTTTGAGCGTGTTTTTTGAATTTTTCACAGGCCACGTCTTTTGCTTGTTTATGCTCAAATTTTCTGTGGTTACCTCTCGTGTGCTCCTAAGTCCATAAAAAATATAAAAAAATAAAAATAAAAATTAATTTTTTTTCCAAAAAAGGGTTATTACTTAAAAAATAGAAAAAATATTTTTCACAACACAAGTGAAAATATAACTTCATATGTTGTGATAATGAGGTAATGTTAAGATTATGTATAAATTTGAGATGCATACAAGTTTATACATTCTTATAAGGTTTGTAAACTTTAAAACTTAAAGGTCATAAACTATAACACAGTGTAACCATTTATGAACAACATATAGTCTCACTTGATCAAAACTAATTCAATTTTTTATGACGGTGTTATGGATCAAAATTAAGTTGTCTTGTCAATTTACATAATTTTCTAACCAAATTTAGATATTATTATATTTTTTGAAGTCTAATTTAGAGATGTAAAGATTATTGCATGCGGGCGGCTTAAGAGCCCACACGGAAAGATAGTTTTCCGTGCGGACCGCTTAAGCCGCCCGCACAGAAAGATAAAAGTTTTTTCGTGCGGGCCGCTTAAGCCGCCCGCACAGAAAGATAAATCTTTCCGTGCGGGTTCTTAAGCCGCCCGCACGCGATGATCACTACCGCCTATATAGGTGCACGCGGGCTCCGAAATTTTCTAACTCTCAACGAAATTTTCTAGCGCCACGGCTTCCTCCACCGCCGAGGGCCTCTTCCACCACCACCACCTCCTCCTCCTCCTCCACCACCACCACCGCCGCCGCCGTCGCCATCGCCTCCACCAACCTCGGCCGGCCTCGTCCACCGCCGCCTCCATCGACCGTGGTCGTCTCCTTCTCCACCGCCACCGACCACGGCCGCCGCCGCCCTCCTCCTCCATCGTGGTCGCCTCCTTCTCCACCGCCATCGACCACGGCCGCCGCCACCGCCTCCTCCACCGCGGTCGCCTCCTTCTCCACCGCCACCGACCATGGCCGCCACCTCCTCCTCCTCCTCCTCCACCGCGGCCGCCTCCTTCTCCACCGCCACCGACCACAACCGCCGCCGCCTCCTCCTCCACTGCGGCTGCCACCACCGACCATGGCTGACGCCGCCTCCTCCACTGCGGCTCCACCGCCGCCAGCAACACCAACCGCCGTCTCTACCACCGCCGCTGTCGCATTGCCATCGTCATTGTAAAATTTATTGTAAAACATGTGAAGTAATAAAATTATGATGATGTGAAATTATTTTTGTGCAATTTGTGATGTGATATTAGTTGTCGATTTAATTCAATAATACAACAATTCAATAATTCAATATGCAATAGGACGGGGATGCATCTTTCTGTGCGAGCCACTTAATTCGTCCGCACGGGAAGATCTATTATCCCGTGCGGGCGGCTTAAGTGGCCCGCACGGGATAATAGATCTTTCCATGCGGGCCGCTAAAGCCGCCCGCACGGGATAATAGATCTTTCCGTGTGGTTGGGCCACCCACACGCGAAAATTTGATTTTCCCAAACCTTTTCATGCAGACGGGCCGCCCTTCCGCATGGGAAGATGCCTTTCGGTCCGCACGCAAAAATCGTTTCTCTAGTAGTGTGAGTTAATTGTTCTATGTATAGTGAGTTCAGGTAAACACTTCATCTATATAAATCATATGTGATATGTTCTTTATCATGTCAAAATCATCTAGTGGAAAGCCAAATAAATGGCTACGACGTACTTAGCTTTATCCTTGTACCAAGCCAAGCCACTAACAATTCGACTACTTGGCATCGCTCGTCATATATCCATAACTTTACTCCAATCCATCAATAACGTGATTAACTAGTATGTTTCATCGTATAGTTACCGATAGGTTTATTGCATCTTTCTTACTACATATAATACTGTACAGAACACCACAAATTCATATGAACATTCAAGGTACATGAACCGATTGAAATATGGCCTTTGAAATATTGGTGTTTACGTGTAGATCCATAATCCCAAAATAAGCATAATAAAAATCATGTAATTGTGTGCCTTGCAAAATTTGAAATACTATCGCCACAGCCACTTTTGTTGTATGGTCTTTCAAAAGTATGTCGAGACATCTAAATTTTATATTACAAATTTGGATACCTAATATCTGAAGGTACTAATTTTTTTTATAAAAAAATGGTATCTCCTACAGTACCTTCTTAATACCTTCTTAAGAATGATAAAATTATTCTTTTAACAAACTGCATGGTATCTATGCTGAGATTACTAGAGACCACTTTTTCGCGATAGTTGTGATAGCTTTAGTGCGTCTTCATAGAAATTCAATCTACCAACCTTGTGAGGCGTTGCTTGTCACATAGTAATTTTAGCTTTGCTTATCTTTCTTATAATCACACACGAAATATCACAAACATCTTGGTCGCACGAACTAATAGTACGTTATTGTTTACCATGTAGACAATCCATTATCGTAATAAGCGTAACAAAAATCTTGTGACTGACACCTTACAAATTTGAAATACCATCTAGCACAACAAACACCACATGCCTAGCAGACGTTGTGGTTACCTGGCATTACTTGTCATATGCGATCTTACATTTACTATACATGTGTCTCACTGCTGGACTTCCACATGTTTGTTAGGCACTAAGCCAGACTTCCCCAATCCTCATGAGACTATATAATCATAGACGAAGGATTGCTCATCGGCATTGTACCTTTAGCTTTACCTCATCTTTCTTATAATAACACACGAAACATCATGAATTCGCATGATGATTTCGGCCACGCAAACCGAAAGTATATTGTTGTTTACCAGAAAACCCATGATCATAACAAGCATAATAAAAACCATATGGTTGTACACTTTACGAATATAAAATGCCAGCTGGCGCAACAACCACACCATGCTTAGCTATACCTTCTAACAAACTTCACATAAATAGATGCCGTGATTATATTGCATTACTTGTCGTATACTATTTAAATTTACCACACATATATCTCGCCATTGGCCTCTCCTCATGGTTGTGGGATGCTATTCTAGACTTGTAAGACCATATAGTCCTAGACAGGGATAAGAGAGGGAGACGTGGTTATAAGGTATTTCCAGTTATTACGAAACATCGTGAATTCGCATGATAACTTTTCTAATACGAACACATACTACGTTGTCATTTACAATATAAGCAACCATAATCGAAATTAACATGCCCAATAAAAACCATGTGAGCATACATCTTACATATCCGTAAACACCAGCTAGCGCAACAACCACCCATGCTTAGCTGTACCCTTTAACAAACGCCACGCCATCGACTCGATGGCTACCTGGCATCGCTTGTCGTACACTATCCAAATTTACCCCTCACATGTGTTTGGATACTCGCACTTCCCTCATGGTTGCCGCCGCGAGCGTTATTCCAAACTTTTCCAAACCGCACGAGATTATATAATCCTCAACGGGAGGGAAAGAGGAAGGGAGGTATCAGGGTATCACCCAAGTGGGGGCATATGTGGAGAGACAGTGAGTCCCTCTTTCCCTGTCATCCCTCCCTACTAGGCCCATTTGCCCTCTCCTCCTCCATCCATCCATCCATATCTCCCTTCCTTTTGCCGTTCTTTTTTCTTGATTTGATTCTTCTTCCTCCCATTGTCTCTCTTCTCCTCTCTCTTCTCTCCTAACACTAACACCACTTCTTCTTCTTTTTCTTCTTCTTCGTCCTCCTTCTCCTTCCCAGCTCGTCGTGCTCCTCCTGCGTGAGATGTAAGACGACGCGCGAATCGAAAATCTCGAGAAGGCAAGAGCAGCGGCGGCTGGTCGTCGGCAGGGAAACTGTGAAAGGAAGGAGAATCAAGAGGTAATCCAAGAACATAGGTAATTAACACCTACCCATCTCTCTTTCTCTCTTTAATTCTCTATCTCCTGGATTGCTTGGTTTGCCATGTTTGACGGTAGATTAGAATCGGGGTTTTTTTCTTTTCGCGTCGAATGATTGTGGTCTTCGTCAATCAGGTGGGCCGGCACAGCCGACTTCCTGTTTGTGTGTCTGTTTCTTTCCTCTTTTTTTCTGTTCTATTTCTCAAAAATAAAAAAGAGAGAGAGTCTTGTTGGTTATTGGCTGGTTGCATCACGTTTGGATTGTGAAAGTCGGCGCACACTGGTGAGGGCAAATCCTCGTCTGTTCTTAAAATATAAAAATATTTAATTAAATGACTAGGACGCATCGTATCAAATTAAACTCGTTTATATTTTAGGATGAAATGATTTTCATTGTTATTTCTACTGTTATGTTATCTCCTTCGTTGTCCTCGGCAGTCGGGCGTCGTCACGGTCAATGACGAATGGGCCCCACGCCTGCTTTGTTGTCAAATCTCAGTGTTTTTTTCGCGATCAGAGAGGAGGGATTAAAAGCGAAAAAATGGAAAAAGAACATGAATGTTATGATTGGATTGGATGGTTGGCTGTGACGGCGAGAGCAGCAGCAAAAGGCTGGCTGCATGTAGACTGTAGAAGTATCTCTCTCGTACAATTAATTAGTTACTACCTCTATTTAAAATAAATATTTCTTAGTTCAAATTTAAAATATATTTATTTTAGCATAGGGGGAGTAATTAATTAGATAGATTGTTTCTTTGTCTTTTCTTTTTTTGGGGGGAGCCCGGCTTGGAGGAAGAAGGGGCCGCGTGGCCGCTCTGTGCCGTCAGATGGAGATCGGACGGACGGAGGATGATCCACGTGGCGTCGAGATTCGTTCATTCACGCGGGCCGGCCCATCGGTGAGGAGGTCGAGTCGAGACGAGACGAGGCGCCGCCCGCCGCACCTGCGGAAAGCGGCTACCCTTTTTGGGAAAGCGTAAAGCGTGCGTGGCTGGCTGCCTGGCCTAGTCATGTGCAGCGTATTGGGCCCACCTGTCGGTGACAGGCCCCCACCGGGCCACGTGGCTGGCTGACCGCCGGTGGTAGTTGACTATAATTACTAGTCCTACTTGTGGCTGGGAGTACAAGGGAAGGCGCCTATCAGAAATTCCGAAATGTGAATTTCTCTGACCCGTTGACTTGAGACCATGTGGATTATCAAGGCAAGATGAATTGGTTTATCACTCTGCTGATTAATCCAGGTGGAGTTAGGACGCTCTATGATTACTGATTAGTGATTAATCCATGATTGTTTCGAGTAATTGCTTGCTTATTTGTAAGGCCCTATTTAGTTGTAAAATTTGGTGAAAACTTTTCATCCAATTGGATGAAAACTTTTTATAAAAGAAGATATTTAGTTGCATATGAAAACTTTTTGGATTGTTGTAATAATGACAAATTTGTCCCTAATCTAACAACTCAACAACCCGCGCCACGGTTCTGGGAAGATGAAGGCTACAAGTGTAAAAGAGCAAACCAAATCGATAGGGATTAAAATCTCTAGAACTCCTACTGTACAGATCCAAGCCCGCATTTTCTTTCTTCCCTTCTCTTCTTCTTCCCCATCTCCTCACTTCTCCTTCTCCCCCATCCCATTTCCTCCCCGCCACGCCTTGGGCCGTGCCCTACAAGGCGCGGGCAGGGCGGCTATGGCGGTGGCCTAGGTTCCCCCATGCGCCTCCCCCGTGCGCCCGCCGCCTCCTCGCGCGCCGCCGACTGGGCTTGTCGCCACCGCCGCCACCTCCACCTCCGCTACGCCCTACGCCTGCGCCGGAGAGGAGGAGGGGTGCCCCGCGCCTGCGCTGGAGAGGAGGAGTGGTGCGAGGAGGAGAGAAGAAGGGACGCGCCTGTGTGAGAGGAGAAGGGGCGCGTGCTACAGAAGAGGTCTCCGAGGGAATGGGTAGGTCTGCACAAAGTCCTATACAAAATTTCACCTTTTTTGGCCAAATCCCTTCCAAAACCAAAATTTTTTCATCCTAACTTTTTACCCTCTGTTTAGTTTAAAAAGCCAAAAAGTGACCAAAATCCAAAATCTTTTCACTTTTCACCAGGGCCTAAGTAACTTTATACTCTGTGTTTGTTTCATAAAAGACAAAAATGAACATTTCGCATTAGTATCTTCATGCAAAATCGTTCACCTAATTACAAACTACACAATATTGAACTGATAACCTTTCTTGCAAATAAAAATCTGGAACAAGGTTATGCTTAGTTATGTCAAAGAAAAAAACATCTGATAGTTTTCTGCATTTATCTTTTGTTGATTATTTTACTCTTCTTATATAGAGAGTAAACTCCATTTTACTTATTCAAAACTGGGCAACACTAAACTTCAGGTTGTCATTTCGCATTCAAAAAAAAAATCGCATTCAAACACATGCTACTAACTGACAGATGGGCTCTAACCGCGCATGCTAATGCTACAAAAAAAAAACAAAAGTAACAAGTACTAGTATATATATTTCTGAAGAAAAATCAGTAACAAGTAGTAACAAACCACAACGAAACCCAAGCTCAGGTTAAAGAAAAGGTCCTGAAGATTCAGGCATGGCGACAGCCACCATCGACCGGAGCAGAGAAATCCTTCCATGCTGGCGCACTCGCTCGAGAATCCGGCGGCGGGACTGAAAAGCAGATCGATCGAGCACTCGATTTGTCATCTGCAGCCAAAGGCATTTCTTTTATCCCCACATCCAGTCACCCTGACGTGGTTCTTTGATTCCTTAGGCTAACGCGCTTATTCTAATGCACCCCAGGGGCAGCTAACTCTAGTTGGATGATTGGATTGGATCCCCAGCAACAGCAAATAATTCTTGGCCATCGGTTGTGGGTGGGCTGTTGATTCATGGCATCACGAACACTCATAAAGTATGCAACTCTGTGCCTCTCTGATTTGTTCATCCAGGCCAAAGAGTATCTTGCTTCTGTGAGGTGATTGATTGTTTTCGGGGATGTATATAGTTTTTGCAATTTGCAGTAGCCCATGGTTTCTGGCAATTGTGATCCAACCAACTACTGTTGTTAGTTTTCTGATCACAATGGTTCAAGTTGATTGCTTTTTTTTATGGTTATAAGTGATGTGTTCTGAACTTCTGATCCAGATTTCGATCCAGTTCACTCTGCGATTCTTGGGTTTGTATGTGTTGCATGTCGGTGTCTGAATTTTCACAGGCAATTTTCAGGGTGAGCACAAGGTGCTTTCAGGTTTCAGGTATCAATGTACAGAAATTGACTCGAAACTGCTGATGACTTTACAGGATACTAAAGTGTGCAGTGTTGGGGTTAGCTTTTGACTGAAGCCATCGAAATTTTCCGGTGAACTTTCAGGCCCTGCTGAAAGAAGAATCTGCTGAAAGGTTGGTCTAATCTATTCTCTAAAGTAATTTAGATCTTCTTTATGAGGAGCCCATCATTAGTCCGGTGATAATTTCGGATCGAAGTTTCTACCTTCATGATTGGAAATTATCGCAGATGGTTCACATGATGAAACTGTACTTCTGTTTGCTTATATATATCTGCATACCTCACGTCATGACAGTGTTGATTTTCAACTCGTAACTCTTTCAGAGGACAGATTCATAACCTTGGAAAGATGCTGCCTTACTTTGATCCGGAGTACGAGAACTTCAGTCAGCGCATCAACCCTCCAAGGTGGATCTCTAATTTGAACCTCTAAATTGCAGAGTTTCTCACACCATTATCCTGTACTATTTCAGGCTTTTGTCAGAAGGTCTCTACTTTCTGTAGCTAACAAACCGATAATTTTGCAGGGTATGCATTGACAATAGCACCTGCAGCGACTGCACCTTGGTGAAGGTAAGAACTACTTGGTACCTCTCAAACTCCATTGGCATCATCTTACAGAATACTGCTTTTAACATTGAAGAATCATTTCACTAATTGCTCCGAGCACCGTCCATTTGCGTTTGGAGGTAGGTCGACAGCATGAACAAGAATGGCATCCTGTTGGAGGTGGTGCAAGTTCTGAGTGATCTCGATCTCGCCATCTCGAAGGCGTACATCACCTCCGATGGTGGATGGTTCATGGATGGTAAGGCAGCCTATGCTATACAAGTATTGTATGCAAACTCATGTATGGTTCACCAACATCAATTGCCGGCTTTATTCATGATGTCTGTTACAACCTGATGCAGTGTTTCATGTGGTGGACAAGCAAGGGAGGAAGGTGACTGATGAGAAGACCATTAAGCACATTGAGAAGGTTTTTTTTTTCCACCTGAAAATTGGTCTTGAAAATTACCACTTGAAAGTTGAAAACCTATTTTGTCCTCTGTCAAGCTTTCATAGTTATTTTTGGTGTATCCTAATGGTGTTTTCCGTCAAACTATCGGTAGTTTAGGTAAAGTGTTTTAGTATCCGTAATACCCTTTTCCTCTCTGAATTATGTAAGCATGCCATTCACTTTTTTGAAAAAAATATTTTAGAGGTTTTCTTCTTATGAAACTCTTTTGAGGGAACTGCAAATTGGACCCATTTTTCCTTACCAAAAGTTTACTTTTAACCTTTTTAACCGATCTTTTCACCTAAGACTTCCACTCAAAAACTTTGGACATACGGAGGATTTTCAAAGGAAAACCATAGGAATTAGAAACCCTATTATTTATTTTTCATCAAGGTGTTTGGAATGAACAATGAGGGAATGGACGTCATTAATTCCTTTGAAATTTTGCATGAGATCAAAACTTTTTGTGAGACTATAGATTACTCTGAAAATTAAGCGAAAACTAACATAGCAGTATCAATTTGGTTAAAATTACAGGCGTTAGGTCCAGACAGCAACCTGCTGGGTGGTGCGAAGGGCGGCTCATCGCCGGGGAGATCGGTCGGGATGCACTCCATCGGCGACCACACCGCCATCGAGCTCAAGGGGCCTGACCGGACGGGCCTCCTCTCCGAGGTCTTCGCCGTGCTCGCCGAGCTCGGCTGCAACGTGCTCGCCGCCGAGGTGTGGACGCACCGCGCCCGCGTCGCCTGCGTCGTGTACGTGAACGACGTCGCGTCGGGGCAGGCCATCGACGACGCCTGCCGCCTGTCCCGGATAGAGCACCGCCTTCGACGCGTCCTCCGCGGGCACGCCGGCGGCGGCGTCGACGACGAGAGCCCCGCGGCGCACACCAACTTCTTCTCCGGCGCCGGGTCGAACACCCACGTCGACCGGCGGCTCCACCAGCTGATGCACGCCGACGTGGACGACGACGACGACGAGGACGAGACAGGCGGCGCCGTCGTGCCACCGGGCGAGGTCGGGAACGCCGTGGCGGCGGCGGAGAGGCCGGTGGTGACGGTGGAGCACTGCGAGGAGAAGGACTACTCGGTGGTGAACGTCAAGTGCAGGGACCGATCCAAGCTGCTGTTCGACATCGTGTGCACGCTCACCGACATGCACTACGTCGTCTCCCACGCCTCCGTCTCCTCCGACGGCATCTACGGCATGCAGGTACGTAGACGACGTGGTTCTCATATGTCAGCCACTGTTACTGTATCAATGTATCAATGGTATTAAAGTTCTTCTGCTCCTACCTTTCGCGACTCCGTAGCCACGATGCAAAAATTTCACATGAAACAATTCGTAGAAAAATATATGAGCTCTGAGTTTGTGGCTCGGTCAACGCTGCATTTTGGCATTACTGTGGATAATTTTTTTTTCTTGTCAGGAGCTGTACATTCGTCGCAAGGATGGGCGCACGCTTCAGAAGGACGAAGCAGAGAGGGTGATCAAGTGCCTTGAAGCGGCCATCTCCAGAAGAGTATCTGAGGTCTGAACCTTCTCTGCCACTGTCCGTACAAGCAACTAGCATCAATGCATCAGTAGCACTAGTATACTATTCTGCAAAAATTTTTGAGCCTGCTGCCTCTGGAATAAGGATTAACCAGGACATGCACGTGTGTATTTTCATAACTAAAAATTGTTATATTTAAAAACGGTGGAAGTAGTAAAGTTACATTTATTGATCAATACACTGACACTGAATTCTGTTACTAGTATGTCAGTTCTGCTACAGCACCTGGTACCACGTTAATCTGTTCATTTTCCCAGTACACTGTTTCAGTTCATCAATTAGTCGTAGTAGTAATTAACCAGTAACATACTGCCCTTCTACATGTCTTTTCTCCATTTTCATATACAGCTCTGACTGAATTCTGATTATTATTGTTGTTGTTTTCCTTTTAACGAAGGCCTCCGAATTCTGATTCTATTTTTTGAAAAAGATAAAAGTCGAATTAAGTTGCAATGTATCAACCAATACGAAAGCTCGAACTCGAACGAATACGTGCTCACAACACTGCTGCTCTCTGTCATGCAGGGGTTCACACTGGAGCTGTGCGGCAGGGACAGGGTCGGGCTGCTCTCCGACGTGACGCGGGTGCTCCGGGAGCACGGCCTGACGGTGACGAGGGCCGACGTCACGACGGTCGGGGGCCAAGCCATCAACGTCTTCTACGTCCGCGACGCCTCCGGCGAGCCGGTGGACATGAAGACCATCGAGGGCCTCCGCGTCCAGGTCGGCCAGACCGTCATGCTCAACGTCAAGAAGGTGCCCTCCTCCTCCGCCGCCGCCAACGCCAACGCCAAGTCGCTGGGGCAGCCGGCCTCCGGCGCCCTGTCCAGGACAAGCTTCTTCTCCTTCGGCAACCTCTTCGCCAAGCTCAGAGCATGATGACAGGGATCATCGGTCCACCTGAATCTCTGAAGAATTATGGTCCCTTTTTTTGGTTGCGCAAATCGCCATAAGGAAAAGAAAATTCAGTTAAAATTTAGAGTTTAGGGGGCAGGGTGAGCAACTGCATGTGGCATATGGCCAAAAAAGAATGCTCTTGTTGTATAGTCCATAAACCATAAGAAGCTCTACCTACCAGTGTAGGAAATGAGAAAAATTGCTGGATCCATGGTGGTGATTCTGTTCTGTGCAATGCAGTTTGCAGAATGCAGACTGCTTTTTGAGTTGCATGAATAAGCTTTTGAGCTATATGTTCATCTCATCTGCATCATCTTTCTAGCAGAAGCTCAAAAAAATTCAGTAGATCACTCTTTTTTTGGAGTTGACAGCATTCATCTGGCAGGTCAGGAATCAGGGATGCCAATATGAGATATCAAAGTTGACATAGAAGATCTTTTGAGCAGAGGTTGGTGACAGTGGGCAGACAATAGGATCAAAAGTTTATTTTTCATGTCAGAGTTTTACATGTGATTTTCAAATCAGAGAGAAATGGACTTCCAGTTACACCTCCTTGTTCTTCCTTTCTTTCTTTTGACAACTCCAAAACCAAACAATTACATAAGCACAACACAATTCGATAAAATCTATATCAAAAACCAAGAAAGAATCTACTGTTCATGGGACAGAAAAATAACGGCTTTGAGCTATTGGTCTGATCACCAGTGCTGCAGTAGAATCTACAATGCACACCCTTCAGACAAATTATGGTGATGCATGATTCCAACTTTTCAGAAGCATATAATCTGGGAAGATTCGGGGATCTCTGAAATAGTTGGCAACCTCTCTGCTACTTTACCACTCATTTGCGTGGTTCAAAGTCATCGTCAACATCATATGCTGGGTTGCACAAGCATCTGAATAACCTGCCAATTCCCTGAACCACAAACATGGGAACTAATATTAGCGGGCACTTGATTATGCAATGCTTTGCTATGCAACATAAAAGTTGCTTAGTTTAGTAATTGCCTGAGTAACTGCAGGAGTCCGATAAGGCACTGTCTGAGCCACATCGTCATCTGAACTTTCATCAGAGCTGCTGTCATCGTCGAGAATGGTCGGTTTTGATGGTCCTGGCAATGCCTCCTTGTCCCTCTGTTTGTAGTCCAATTGATTAAATATGGTATTTGCAAATTATGATAACATAAACCTCATGTAGCGGTATGAATCATCCTAATGAAAAGGTCAAGTAATATACCTGGAATATCTTCCCAAGAATTTTCAGTGCCATTGCACGAGCCTTGAGATCCTCTTTCTTGATATTGTTTTCATGCAACACCTAAGAAGTACAAGAGAATCAATTCAGTTTAATGTACTAATCGTTTTGACATGTTAACCTGGAAGATAAGACAGGCGTGTCATGCTACTTGGCAATCGCAGTTCAGATGCTACCAACTAACTGTTAATCATCTCACTGAAAATTCTACGATATCTTAAGGCATACCATTTCACAAACGTGTAGAAGGGTCACTTCAATATCAACAATATTCAGCTTCCACAGTGAACTCATCATCAGGTCTTTGTTCATCCTCATCTGCAAGTCGACGTCCCTCTCGGTGGCCAAGCCGTCCTTACTGCTCTGCCGGCAGGCCTCCTCCTGGAGCTGCAGCAACTGCAAGGCTCCTGCATTGTTCTTTTTGTTCTCTAATCAGTCAGCAATTTTAATGAATACGCCAAAGCCGGTTTGCGAGATTTTCACCTTTCGCTGCAGTGATCTGTGACCTCCATAGGTGACCCTTGTTCCTCACCCACTCTGCCAGGAATGGGACTCCTAGGTACATGGCCTTCTTGCCAAGCTCCTTCGCAGCTTGCCGGGAGTACACATATCCAATGGTGCGAAGAATGTCTAGTCCAGATGCTGAGCAATGGCATTTCAGAACAGTTAAAAAGAAGTTCTCTTAGATGGCATAGAGATCAAAATGAATCGCAGGGATCGATCAGACTGACGAGTGCTGGACAGCCTCTTCGCCTCGGATTCGGCACGGCTTGCGAATCCTTCCTTGTCACCACGAACGAATTGCGAGAGGAACTCCTTGAGGAATCTAGCTAGCTTCTCTTCTCTTTCCCTTTGCACACCCTTTGTCACAATAAACATCGAACAAAATGGTTAGTGTCAACTAATCTAGTACCAACATTCTATCGGAAAGGAGAAAGATCAGACTGGCTTCGTGCATCCATAATCACAGATGGCTGCATGGCTGTTGAGCTCACTGACCTTGAGCCTGTCCTGTAGCTTTTCAGGGTTGTCGTTGTCGCTCGCCATCTCGGAGGAAGCCATTGTTGCCATTGCAAGGTGGCCAATGTAGTCCTCAAACAGCTCACTCCCGAAAAGAAGGGTGAACACCACAGTGCCATCCAGCATGTTCTCCCTGAAAAAACAGAACATTTGTTACCCTGACCTTGAATTGCCACAGACTACAAAGACTCAATCAATCATCTCATTCTCAGGTGGGTTTGGTTACTTGGAAATGCTGGTCTTGCCATAGCCATCATAGGCCTTCCTCTGGAGAGGATCACTCAGCACCTGGTAGGCCTCACCGAGAGCCTGCAAAATCCACCCAAGAAGCTCAGCTGGTCAGACAGAGCAACTGAATTTAATCGAACCATCCAAGAAACGAACTTGAGTAGCAGGAACAACCTGGAATTTCTCGGCCGCTTGCGGATCATTGGGGTTCTTGTCAGGATGCACCTGCCTCGCCTAAACATCAAGAAAAAAACCAAATCAGCACCGACTCTCCGAGCAGAGTGACAGAACAAGCATGAAGCAAGAAGCAAGCAAGAAGAAGACCTTGATGTAGTAGGCCTTGCGGATCTCGTCGTCGGAGGCGGCGGGGCAGACGCCGAGCACGTCGTAGAACTCGGTCTCCTTCGCCATGGCCACCACCACCACCACCACCGCCCCCACCTCCGCCGCCGCTGCTGCTCCCTACTCCAAGAACACCCTCCCGCACCAAGAAGAAGAAGAAGAAGCTGGGACAGGATGAAGCAGACAGAGCATGGATGGGGAGACTGCGGGGAACTGGAATGTGCAGGTCGCGATCGATCTGGGCGGGGACGGAGAAAAGGCGCATCATTCATGGCGCAGGGAGAGGGCCAGAGGGGCCATCTTTCCAGTGAGGACGCGCAGGCGCAGCAGCAGCAGCCAGCAAGCAGCGGGGCGTCGATGCTGGTGCGGGTGCGCTGCGGCGCGAGGGGAAGGTGGTGGTGGCGGACATGGCGAGCTAAACAAATCGCGCAAATGCACCCGCGCGGCGCGAGGTGGCAGGACAGCACAGGCCACCCGGTTCTCTTTCTTTTTTAAAAAAATAAACTATTTATCTCTTTTTTTCTATTTCCTCCTCCTTGGGGGCAAGGGGCAGTGGACCCTGGGGATCAAATCAACCACAAATTATTACTACCTCTATTTCAAAACCTATAAAATTAGCTTTTTACATAACATTTTTTATCATTCATCTCATAAATATTGTTTATTTTATTATAACTTATTTTATCATCAAATAAAATATAATATTTATGGGTTACCCTTTGGTTAATAATTATTAATGTTTGTGTGAAGAGATATACTTTTGTGATTGTATGTAACTGAATTAGACAAGGTAAATGATTTATAAGTGGGTACTTTCACCCCTAATACCAGACTCACCCACTATGTATTCCACGTCTCCACTTACGAGTAAATTGAGATGAACGTACTGTACATGTAGAACTGTATGGCCTGGACATATTAATGACCACAATAGGGTTAGTTACATCAGATTTGAGGGTTGGGGTAAAAAGAATTTGAAATTTTTGGAATATAGTTGTCTTCTTTTTAGAGAAGTGCAAATTTACAGTTAGCTACTCCATATAAGATAAAATGGGAGTGCCTAGAATTTAGCTGACTGGAATTTTCAAAATTTTCAGTAACTTCTCTCATTCCTTTGATGGCAATCCAATAATTCTCATTCCTTCTCCCTTTTTCTTGTATAAAACGTTGAAAAACATATTTATACATAAGTTTTACAAAATTACATGCAATTAATGTACAATTCATAAAATTTACAAAATTACATGAAAAATATTTAAACACGGGTAAAAATAAAGTAAAGTGATATATCAACAAAATTACGGTTAAAAGAGAAATAATTGCACCTTGCATATTACTATAATTTTAGACTTGTGAGTGTGCAAGTTCAGGTGATTGAAAATTTGCAAATTTTCATGTGCTTAAAATCTAGCAATCCCAAACAAAATAGTGTCCAAATGTAGTAACATAAATTGGTATCGATTAAATGTATCTTTTGATTTGATTTACTCTTATGTTAATATACATATTGACTCCTACTACATGGTATTAGTCACTTCGGTTTGACATCCTGCAAACCTTTTTTTTTAAAAAAAATGAAAGGATTGTGCCTTTTGCTTTTCCCTTTCTTCTTTAGCTGTTTGCTAACGAATGGATGTGCATGATTACGACTTGTGGTAGCCACATTGTTTATGTAGGAGCAGGTAAAAAGCCTACTCGTTAGTAAGCCATGACAATTTAGTTTTTTTTCCCACAAACGTGTAAACGAGGCAGACCATATTTTTTTTAAAAAAAAGAAAAACTCTGATTTGAAAGAAATAACAGGTATGGATGTGCTAAAGATATGACAGTTTCAGGACAAATCCAAATAAAGAAAAAACACTTTATTATTATTTAAAATAGTTTTAGAAAAAACAGATACCAATGTCAACAACATGCTTTTTTAGCTTTAATATATATATTAAAATAAAACTGATCTAAAGTTGAGCTGACCTAGCCATCGTGTCTTTTAATGAATTACAATTGCTTCCTATTTCATCATTTTTATTCTATCCTTAATTTAGTCATGGCAAAGAAAAATACTATGCCCTAATAATAATGTGTGTTTTTAAGTTAATTAGCAAAAATATATTGCAACATATCACGATGAATAAAAATGAATACTTCTTTTTAGTTTTTTTATTTCTGGTTGATAGCTGAGTGAGAATCTTCCTCGATGTTGATTAACTAGTGTACACTGAAGCAACCCCCCTGGACCAACCAACACCTGGAAATATGCAGACATAAAACCTCTCAAGCACAAGACACAAAATGCTGCAGCACTTGGCAAAGTTTGTTGGGAGAGAGAGGCAGGGACCAAGGGCTAAGCTATAAAGGTTGTGCATGTGATGGGAGATGGCTTTAGGCTGCCTTGGATGATGCATGTCTCCTCCATGTCCTGCAGGGCTCCATCATTTGCATCACATATTCACATGGCCACAGGGATTCGATTCGATTCTATTCTATTCCACGTTAATTTCCGTCCATGGATTGATCCATGTAGTCATTAAAGCTAGGCTTCTTCATTAGGAGGCTGTTTAAATTCAGCTAATTTTCACTAGGTCAAAATAGGAATCAACCTGAGTGATGCATTCCGTGCTTTTTTTTCATGATAGCATTGTTCCATGTACGATATTATAGAGTCAAAAAATTATTATAGTTGTTATAAGCTATATGGTACATCATTAACCCCCCAAAATATAAAGTTTGATCAACCATTTAAAAAAATAATAGACCTAATAGTCATTTCGTCAAGTATATTAGTCATAAAGGTTATAATATTCAAATATTATGTTACATAGTGTCAAAATTTAATCAATTATTTTTTACAATTAATCAAATTGATATTGTCCTTGTTATATATCCAACAGAATTGCTATAACTATTTATCTTTGTTATATAACTTGCTAAGTGGCGAAATAAGATTGAAATTTAAGGGGTGCAACATGGAAAAGAAATAACGCAAGGCTGCTGTCTAGAATAGAAAAAAGGCATTGTTTTGATCCAAAATCATAAATGAATTTAATACGAACATACCAAATAATACAAAATAAATCAAGAAAGTAACTCGACAAAGCATAGCGTGGTCCTACGAGCTGATAAACATGCATAACAATAGCCTTTCTGTGCACTTATAACATCAAGACTAGCGGTATATATTTAAATACTCCTTCGTAATTATGTCAAATTAAAATATACAACTTAGAAAATCGAATGAATTAATTACACCACCTTGTGACCTTGACCAATTAACGTGTTCACTAGGGCCAGATCTGCGTATCGAGCCAGCTCGTCTGGGCCGGCTGGGCTCGTTAGTGAGATATTATCTTCGTTTTATATTGCTAACAAAATGAATGCTCGTGTGTTGTAACGGGACAACGACGCAGGAAGAAAAGTAGACAAAGGACGAAGGTCCAGGCGACGGTACGGGAGCTCCAAACGACGACGAGAGAGAAGCGCAAGCGCAGCGTGAATAAGGACGGAAGAGAGGACGTAGGAGTGCCTTTTTTCATTCAAGCCCTCCCTTTCTTTTCAAAGATTAACTACGAGTTAATTTTATAAACACTCAAGAAGTTTTACGTAAAATAACCCTTTTTCTTTTTAACTGGGTTTTTTAATAGACAGTGAAATGCGGGTTAATTTCGGAAAACTCAAGAGGTTTTTACAAAATATTGACAGAAGAAAATTTGGATAAACACTACTTTGCTTTATAGATAGTTATAGATAAAACACTTTTATGCTTTTTTTCTCATCAAATATTTTTAAATTTAATCAAATTTATAAAAAAATATTTTTAATATAAAATAAGTATATTATTAAAATATATTAAATGTTAGTTTTAATAAAAATAATTTGTTATTGAATTTTTCTATGAACTTGATTAAACTTAAAAAAAATTAAATCAACTCTTACAGTAGGAAACGGAAACGGAGACAGTAAAACTAAGCTGAGCCGAGCAAAGTTAATGTTAATGAAAATGCATGCACGCGTGTACGGTGTACCGGTGTACATGATGGATGGACAAGTGTGTTGTATGTGTGTACATGTGGATAGCCTTGCTGTATGCGTGTACCGGCGGTGTACCGTCCCTTTGTGCCCGGGCCCCTGCTGCCTGCGTGATTGCGGCTTACACTAAAGTGGTAGCATGTGAGATCTGTTTGTTTCTATTTTAGGCCTCGTTTGTTTACTCCACTTCAGTTGAACTACTCAACTGCACAACAATCGAGGTTAATTATTATAGCAAGATTAATTAAGAATTTAATATTGACAACTTTGAAAATTGAGTTTGTTTGATTTTTTAAGGTACTTTCATGCAGAAAGATATCGTTTAATAGTTTGAAGTGTGTTCGTAAATAAAAAAAATAGTCACACCAAATCTTAGAAAACAACGATACCAGACTAGAATTCATATCGTCTTTTAGCAGAGATTGTTCTTTCTAATTTGTTTTCTAATTTGATTACCAGGTTATTAAAACGGATTATTTGCTTTACGTTTTGAAAAATACGTTTCTCAAAAAAATCTCTCTTTTAAAATATTTATTTCCCTAGATAATCGTGATAATAATCCATTCAAAAATCTGAATCAAACAGGTATGTTCTTTTTAGCTTATTCACTCGACTATTAAAACAGATTATTAGCAAGAGATTGTTAATAGGATTTTTAGGTTTGACCCCAAGAAAATCAAAGAGAATGGTGATTTTTTTTCAAGTAGTAAAAATAATAGGGATATGAAGCGGTATTTGTGCATAATTATACCCAATAAGATTATAGCCAATAAGATTTAAGGCTTTCAACCCTACCAATTTTTTATTTTACTAAAATCGTTAAGGTAACATAGTTTTGCCATGGTCACCCTACCAACATTTATTTTCATAAGTTTCTTCTCATAAAAATACTACCAGTATTTAGAAAGGTGGCAAGCCAAACAAATTCATTAGGACATCCACAATGTGGGTCATAAGCCCACTTGGCTTATTTGTGACTACCTTTATACATTTATTGTGAGACTCAGCCATGATATATTAAATACTAAAATCGCCCATAAGCTTACGGCTCGGTCTAAAAGGAATAAAATAATTGAATAAATAAACCGCAAGGCAGGTTCATTTCTTTGCCACGACCAAATCGCGGAGGTTGGAGAAAAAGAAATTGGCAGCAGTATCAATCAACTCGCGTCACAGGAAGGAGGACAACTAAGGACGTGTTCGTAAGTATTTTTTGCGGCGGCTGATTAGCCACACGTAAAATAAGAAACGTGATTAACATATAATTAATATTAAGTATTAATATATAAAAATTAATAAATAAATTTATTAGATTTTTTAAGCAACTTTTATATAAAAAATTTTCGCACGAAACGTACTATTTAACAGTTTGAAAAACGTGCTAACGGAAAACAAGAAGAATAATATTTTAAAAATTATTTAAGATCGCGCCCTAAGAAATCGACGGTAATACCAGATCGAACAGCTCGAAGCTTCACCTGAGATGCCGCTTGATAGGATCTAGCAAGAACAACTCGTCGGACAAATGCAAGGCCGAGACCGTCATCGGCGCTGGATGTGCGCTCCTTGAGATGTGGAGCTGGAGAAGATGCCATTGATCTGCTCCTACGCCATCCGCATCGTCCACCTCGACGCCTCGTCGATGCACGTCCTCTATGTCTGATAGGCCCTACAATCCCTGCACCGAATAGTCATTGTTCGAAAAAAGATCATCTAACTTGATTTTAACATACTAACATGTGAGTATCACAATTTATGGGTTCACATGTCAACAATCCATATTAAAAGGACAGTACGTCATCTCCGACTCCGAGAACACCACCATCTGCCACCCATCCGACTGTCCCTCAGCTCCCACTTTGCATTGGATTTTGTTGATGCACCATGAGAGATGAACAACTTACAAGAGCTTCGAGCAGAAGCAGGAGGGAGATAAGAATGAGAAAGAGCGGGAGAAAATGGGGATCAGTTGGAGTTGGGATTTTTTTTTATTAGCACGTGGAGTCCACCTTAAGGTCTCTCCGCTCGTCAAACATTGTAGAACTTGTACTAAGGTCCTGGGGGCCCACCTTAATGCCACACTGGCCATAAGCATTGAGAATGCTCTAATTACCAGAAATTAGTAATGTCAAAGTGTACCAAATTTTAATAAGGTTAATTTTAGCATTAAAACTAAGCCCTTAAATTTTATTGCCAAGATGTGCACACAAGCTGAGGAGAGTTTTGTGAGATTCAAGATTTATCCCTGCTCTCCTCCAGGAAGGACGTGTGCTGGACATGTGGACATGTAGTAACATTATGACTGCAAGTGAGTCTTCATCTTCCTCATAGTGTAAAACAAAGTTTATCTTCAGTTAAAGCGTACATATGTTTCATGGGGTGATCAAGATCAACATACCTAACAATTTCACCTGGCTATAGAAAAACTACTCACAGCCAAGACACAAAGTTTTCCTTTGGCTTTTACTTAAAGACAGGCTCGATACAAAAAAAAAAGCGTATTGAGAAGGAAGACATTTGAAACACCAAGCTATAATTGCATAATGTGCAACTGTCAGTTGGAGGAAACAGTGCAACATCCATCTCTTGTTCTCTTGCTCTTTTGCACAAACATGCTGGGATTATGTATGTCCATCAAAAATAAGAAATCTCTATGTACAAGAAGCAATACAAGATCTGCACAACAAGCTCCAAGTCCCCTTTTACATGGACATTACTATAATAATGGCATGGTGCATCTGGGTGACAAGAAATGACAAATTTTTTAGAGATACCAATACTTAGATTCAAGTTTGTATTTTCCGTTTCAAGCAGGAATTTGCCATGATTATCCATAGGGGAAAGGATAAAAAAACCACTCATGAAACAATAAAAGATAACACTTACATATTTCCTTCTTATATATGTACGTATCTACAGTAATATCGCTTAAAAAACTTTTGACACATAATAAAATGTACTATCAGAGACCTTTATCAGCTATGAAACAGCAGCGGGGATAGCTCAGTTGGGAGAGCGTCAGACTGAAGATCTGAAGGTCGCGTGTTCGATCCACGCTCACCGCAAATTTCACATTTTTGTTTTTTTAACTTTTGTGCTGTTTAAAATTTGAAGGCCTCATTCTTTTTTAAAAATATCCCTTTACATCTTTTTTTTAGTTTTATGGCGTTTAGATTTGAAAGCCTCCGATCAATCTCTCCATTCGAAAACTCTAACCGAAACAGAGTGGCTCGCTGACTATGCTTGCTGTTCACTGACATTCTCTGAATAAAATTTGAAATTATACTGTTGAAGTTTTTTTCCAATATATATGAGATTCGAACGGTTTTACATGAATAAACCGTCGTCGCGGTTCGGCAATACGAAATTACGACTAAATCACAAGATCAACACACGATAATGACAACGCCGATGGCCGCGCTGCGAGGCAGTCTCGCAGGGCAAGGGCACGAGACCGACCAGCAACATGTCCAGAATGGTCACGATGATTAGTGATTAATTAATTGTTAATAATGTTAATTAAAGAAATAAGACTAATTAATTGCTAATGATACTTGTTAATCTATTAATCATGCGAGTTCGCTCATTAATCTATTAATCGTGCGAGTTCGCTAGTTAGGAATGCAAAGTCGCAGTCTCGCGCAGTAACGCGTGAATTTGTACTTCTCCATTCTACGCCAACAGTATGTATACTTCTGACAATCATTTTTAAACGTGACAATCCCTTCTAAACATGTATATGGACGTAAAACCAATAAAAAATATATTTTTCAAATTTTTTTGTCGGTATTCACCTTTCTCTCCCTTAGAATTTTTGGGTAAATCTCGTTTTTCGAAATATTTCATAAAAAAACTGAAATTATCTTTTTTTTACCAATTAGCCACTCCTTACAACAAAATGAGACTTAAGACTAGAAGGCTAAAGAAGGCTAAAGAGAACTCCACTGCTCCGACGGGATAAGGAGGCTAAAAAGAACTCCACTGCTCCGACGGGATAGGGAGGCTAAAGCCCCACAGCCCCACCGTCGCTGTGCGTGCAGAACTACAGTTTTCTCCCCTTCTGCATTCACATTCTTGATCCATAGAATATGCTATAACCATTTAGAAGAACTTTCTTCAGGTGTGTAGCGGGCCGGGATACTTTATTCCATTATCTAAAATTTACAAGTCCTGCAACTAGTCCAAGCCTCCACTCCACATGTCTATTCCTACAGATTTACATAACATCATAAACCATCCTAATGCCCTCTTTTTTTCTATGGTATACAATGAATGATGAATCAGATCAGAGTAGCCATCTAGTTACAAAAGATCTGTCAACAAAAAACATATGTGACTCCCTCTCTATCTTGTGTCAGATTCAACACATAATCCTACAACAACTCTGCAGATCAGATCAGGCCGCCTAGAATCTCTTTTGGGGAGCCATGCTACAATGAACTCTGCAGATCACAAGGCCTAGAATCTCTTCGGAGAGCCATATGGGCTTGAAGGTCTCGGCTGGCTCAACTCCAGCCAGGGATCTGGAACTGCGGCGCTTCGCCTCGACTGGTTCAGCAAGTGATTGTTTGGGTAGGCTGCTGCTGATAATCCAGGGGAGAGTGCCGGATGCGACGGCGAAGGGAGGCAGCTCCAGTTTGATTGCTTGAACTGCCGCAGCGGGCTTGAGCATGGCGACACCGGTAGAGACATGTTTGTTCTCACTGCAGTTGGGCTGCTGCACGTGCACGGCCATGTTGAGAAGTAGGTTACAAGATGAACTTGAAACAAAGGATGGGCAGGAGGTAGAATGGTATACCTGGAGGTATTGTGAGGAGAAGGATAGGCTGTGGAAAATCCAGCGAATTCCCTTGCGCTTAGTCCTGCAATACCACGCAGAGGAGCAATGTTTCTCTTTGACGAGGATTCTCTGTTTGGCTGCAAAAAGGGAAAAAAATGAAGACGTGACAAGGATGTCCGGACATGGGAACTACATCGTGTAATCTAGTCTTTAAACCTTGTTTCACGTAATTAATTTATCAACAACAGATATGTAAAGCAAGCTTCCTAAAAAGAATTATGTGCAACACATGAATTAGCCCTACTGCCCCCGTCATCTGATGCGATGAAACAAATAAAATGGACAGTCACAAAGGTCTTCTGATCTTGTTAACATCTAGAAATATATAATCTACTATGTCCTGTTGGTACTTCAAAAGAGTAAAAGAGCTCAACATTATCTCTGAAAAAAGCAAATGAGCAGAAATCTCACCTTTCTATGACTTGCTCCTGCAGGGGAAGAAATTCCATTTCTCAACTGAGTACCATTGCATGTTGGCGCTCTTACAGCCTGATGGTCATGGACAAAAGGGTGACCCAGCAACAAAGCTGCAGAAGGCCTCTGTACTGGATCACGCTTTAAGCACAAACTTAGGAAATCTTTCCCTTCTTTGGAAAAACAATCTGGAATTTCTGGTATATCTTTACTGTTTGCAATTTTAAATATTGCTGCCACCTGCAAGACCAAGAATCTGACATGAGGCTCACCAACTATAAAGAAGTATGAAGCGTCTTCCAGTTATTTTCACTACAAGAGGCAGAATAGCATCTCCAAGTGGAACATAGAATTTTTGGTAAATATAATACAAAGTAGCATACATCTTCATACTGATACCAGGGATGCTTCGCAGTTGCCATCTCAATAATTGTACATCCAAGGCTCCATATATCAACCGCAAGACTATATCCTTTGTTATTCATTACAACCTGCACGTTTTACATTTAGTTGGACAAACTGTTCTTGGTGAAGTAAATTACATAACATATGACACAGTGCTCAAAATATCATGAACAGGAAACCGTATACCTCAGGAGCCATCCAGTATGGACTTCCTCTGAAAGAGCGTATTTCGGCGAAAGATGTCACCTGTTTCAACATAAGCATTGAAATGAGATAAAAGAGGCAACCAAAGCTCAAAAGGAATTCATTTTGTTGTTGAATTGAAGAAGCCCTTCCATAGCCATTAGAGACATCTTTTTAAATCATGTACAAATGACATCACCAGCCCACAATATAAAGGGAAGTTTATAGACATAGTACAAATTTTTATCACTCCCAAGTCTCAAACTTGAGGAAGCCAGTGTTTATGCTCAATGTTAAAAAAATGTACTGAGTTGCATCTAGCATTCTGGCCAAGGAGGAACTAAATATTCAGTTAGATGACTACTAAATGCTTTGTGTGGTCTCAGTGAGGTTTTAATGATGCTTCTACACAACCAAACAAGCAAAACCCTGGGAAGAACGAAACTATAACTGCATACATGTTTAGCCATGCCAAAGTCAGCAAGTTTGACTTCACCATTAGGACCCACAAGTATGTTTGCTCCTTTAATGTCTCTGTCCACAAAAATAAACTTTACGAAGTGATCATTGTATTCAGTGCCTACCATGAAATGACAGAGTGTAAGATAATTTACGATACCTGTGTACAGTATTCCTACCATGCAAGTAGGCAAGCCCTGAAAGAATCTGCCGAGTATAATTACGAATCACAGGTTCCTTAAATGGACCATACTCTCTAAGTAATTTATGAATTGAACCTCCAGAAACATATTCCAGATAGATGGACAGAGCTTCATCAGCCTGCTCAAAATTGTTTAAATTAGGCAAGCCAAAGCTTAATGAGAACTTTCAGAAAATAAGTGAACAATCACACAAAATTAGGATAACTGATGGTCTCTCCTTTCTTGGTGAAAACTGGAACCAGGGTGTTTACCCTCTGATTTTAGAAAAAAGAGGAAAAGGACATAGCATGCACGATTAAGCATTAGAACCAAAATTGATGCATAAATTTATGCTCTGTGCACCAGAGAACGAGGTCTATGCATCATCAGATTAGTTCCCACCAAAAAAAATGTTATAATTTTCCCTCACAGATCCATCTTGTAATGAGCAACGCGCAATACAAATATGCTAAGATGAGAAAGAACAAAATTATGTGGCTGCATGACACGCTTATTGAACAATTAGTTAATAATCATATTGAACTTACCAGTTCACTTCCGTAATATTGCACGATGTTTTGGTGCGAGAGCTGCTTAAGCATATCTATTTCCTGCCGTTACAAGATGGACAAGTTAATAAACCAAAACAGGATGTAGTCAGAGAAAGGTCGGAAAAGTGTATACATATGTTACAATAAAAATAAATTGTTCAAAATGATACACAGCCTATCAATTTTATAGGGCAATCAAATAACCTGATTCAATTGCCTAAGGCGTTCCTTTGAATGTGAATCATCCAAAAAAACCTGCACCTCTTTGATTGCACAAAACTGCCCATTTTCACTGTACAACGCCAATTAAGATCAATCACAAGATGCCAACAATAAGAGTCAAGAGTGAAATAGATCCATAGAAATAGTTCTAAGATTTTTCTTTCATGCTCTCATGTGATGTCAAAAAAGTGCATTGTGTAGCAACTTTTGTTTAAGGAAGATAAATAGAACCATGTATACGTGATAATTATGACTTCACATCCCCCCCCCCTGATGTTCTAGCGTACAGAATTGATCCATATTAATATCAAACTTTTGTGCATGTCCATCATCAAACTACACCTAGCAACATTTTGGCTATACAAACTTGACAGAAAAACAAAGGCTTTAGCTGCGATCTAGCCCTAGAACTAAAATTCTGTATAAACTTCAAAGATGAACCTGCACGGATGCAAAGTATATGAAAAAATGGGTCCCTCTCATAGTAACTTTCTAGCTTTGGATGAACACCTAAACCATATCATTATTTTAATGTTCTATAAGACAATGGAATACCTCCATACCTGTTGAAACCAAGATAAACCTGACCAAATGTGCCGCTACCTAATAGCTTCCCCCTTTTCCACTGTGATTGGAATTGACTAGAAGTAATGGAAGATGAAGGAATGGATGAGCTAGCAACAGGAACTGGAGGGAGAGGCAAGGGTTGAGATGGACTCCTAGGATCATCCATCCTTTTCACTGGTGACCTTGGGGTAAACCCAAAATCTCTTGCGCAACAAGAAGAATAATCATGTCCTCTCGGACCAGGGGAATGACTTCTTGGTCTCACAGCAAATGTATCCTCAGGCAACATTCTGCCCCGAGAATAACTAGATTCGCTTGTTGAAGATTCAAAGTTTTGCATGTGATGAACTTCATTCACATTTGCAATAGGAACCTCAAAGAATTTTTTATGCTCCTGGAGAATACCATATGATACAAAACGCTTCTCTTCTATCATGCCATTATAACCATCAGGTAGCACAGTCCTTCCACTAGTGTGGACAACTGGATCTGTATACCTACAGATTGCAACAACAGGAAATATCAGAGAACTTCAACAACTGTAAGAATAGATTGTCGAAAAACAAAATAGGTAGTCTTTCAATAGAAAACAAAATAGGGCCAAACAAGGACAATATCAGAAAGGGCAAAGGCATGAAGGAACGAGCACGCACCATAACTACAGGCAGAAAGAAAAGAACCATCAATGTGTTGAAATTTATCTTGACACCATAAAAAGATGCACTCTTTTATGCTCTGGCATTATTCTTGCAGGAACAGATCATGCTACTCCTAGCACAGAAAATTAGCACCTTGGCATCATTTCCATAGAATGATTGTGAGGGAAACATTAGATATTCTATCTATCTATAAGTAGCCACCATATTTGTTCTAGGCCTAGAAATCCCCACGTTAATCAAAGATGAGAAAGGTTTGCATCTCCAAGTGGAACAAAGCATTCATTTCCATAGAATGATTGTTATGAATACATTAGACATTCTACCTATCTATAAGTAGCCACCATGTTTGTTCTAGGCCTAAAAAAATTACACGTTAATCAAAGATGAGAAAGATTTGTGCTGTTTTCGATTACAACGGTGCAGATTGATTGATATACAAAATTGTTCTTATGAAAGCAGGAAGAGTTGTATATCAAATCCAATTCAACTCTTCAAACATAGCTCCGGACAAAATTGCGTGGGAATTCCCCCAAATAAATTACGCGGGAAATTCTGTTAGTTAACAATATCATAAATATCCTCGCATAAAATATCTTAAATACACTTGAATGAATATAAAAGAATGATGGGTTGAACTTTTGACGCGCTTTGGTACCCTGACTCCCCTAAGTCCACCGAATTATATTAGTACTAAATAAAGATTATGGCTTTGTACGCTATAGGCGGTGAGAGAACAGACGAGGTCAACGGCCGTATAGTAGTCGGTGCAAAGCCTCAGTCTCCACACACTTTGGTCTTAGCAGTCAAACTCAAAACCCCTAAATTACACTACTCACTCAGCACATCAGGTGACTTCGTGATCAACGAACTGGAAAGGCTAATTGCATCGAATTCGTTGCAATCACGGTTGAAGTCGTAGCAGCTACGCGCATAATTGGAGTACCCGACCAAAGCAAAGAAATAGCAGGTAGATAACTGTAAAACGGAGCAGTTAGTCCGAAGGAATCACCTGTAATCCCGGCGATCGGCCACGTCGTCCGTATCGTCCGACGAGCTCCCGCCTGAGACCGACTCGGCCGCCGACGCGCACGCCGGCGGCGACGGCACCGCCGCGGGGGCGTCCGCTAGCGAGGATGCCAGGGGCATCGGCGCCGACTTGGACACCGGGCGCGGGAGCGGTAACCCGTGCTGCTGGTGCTGCGCCGCCGCAACCCCGCAGCATCGCGGGGGGACGGCGCCGGCTGACGGGTACGCGGAGGTGCCCCCCAGGTCGACGGAGTCCCTCGGCGAGGTCGCCGCGGTGGAGGCGACGGCTGCATCGCCGTCCCCCACGGGCTTGTCGCGCCGCCGCCTCCACTTCCTCCGCAGCCACCCCAGCGGCATCCCCTCCGCTCCGTTCCTCCTTGTCCCGAACGAGCCCTTTCCCCACCTCCTCCTCCTCCTCCTCCTCCTCTGCCGCCGCCGCACGAGACGAGACGCGAGAGAGGCGCGCGTGAGGTGGAGGACAAGGGCGCTTTTCTCTCTCTTTCTCTCTCCTGCTGCTTCCGCTGCCGCTAGGAAGTACTAGTAATAATAAAGTGCGGTGCGGGACAGCTGCCTCTGCCTCTACGTGCTGCGTGCGTCGCGTTGCGTCGCAGCGGCAGCCCCCGGCCAGGGGCGTGGGCCCCACTCGACAGCGAGCGGGGACGACCTCGGGTGGGCTCCACGTGGCAGTGACGGGGGTATCTGTGGGGCCCACTTGACAGCGAGCGGGGACGATCTCGGGTGGGCTCCACGTGACAGTGACGGGGGTGGACGGTGCGGGAGGGGGAGGTGGGGGGGCGGGCTCGGGGTATGTGTGTGTTCGGGGCCGTACGGATAGACGGGTGTGGGGCCCGAGGGGGAATGTGTGTGCTGTGCGGGGAGAGAGAGGAATCTTCGTGCGCCCGCCCCGCCGATGTGGCGTGGCCGTGGAGTTTGTGTTGGTGGTGGGGCCCAAACCGCCAACCGTGACGTCGAGATTCGGGACGGATGGATGGGATGATGACGTACCTAGAAAACGATCGATCCATCCGTTCGTCAAAGGAAAAGGAGATGTTTGGGTTGATACGAGTACCAATGTTTTGCAGATTTCTTTTTTTATTATTTTTTATTTAATTTCACAAACATGCATTCCTCGTAATTATGCCGTCTAACACAAGCTTATGTAGTGACTACCTAGTATTTTGAGATAAAAGTAGTAACATATAATCTTTAACCTCACTCAAAAGTTAAATTGAACACCTCTATACGCTCACGGTTTTTCAATCATTAATTTGTACTGGTTTTAGCTATATTTTTGAAAATTTTTATTAGTACTTATGACTGACTTAAAATCATTTTTCTTCCATATAAACACTAAATATTTCAATTATTTTAATCTACCAATAGCTTTGAGAGTTGTTATCATCACACGGCCACCTTTATATTTTTGGGGTCATAGGCAAACTCTACGCTACGTGTCTTTAGGCTAAATATTTTTCTTTCTACTTGAAAATATATTTTATAAACCATTGATCTTATATATAAAGTGACAAATAAAATGTAAGAGTTAATTTGCAAAATGGTCCTAATTATTATTCCATCGCATCCTCATTGCCACAAATTTCTATGTCATTGGTCTTTAAAACCTGATGACGTTCAATCATGCTTTGAATTTTTTTTTTATCCTCCAGACTTACGGTGCGTGGATTCTAGTTTAAACCATGTCTACTTGTTACGATTGCACGTGCCAAGGAACCATCGACATATGCGACAGGTGGGGTAGGGTAGGTAGTACTGCCTCACTCTGCTCTTACCTATATTATGCTGGGTCCCCTCCCTCTTGGCCCTAGACGGTCACACCTCCCACCTAAGGTTGTCACTGTTTTACAACAAGTTATATATGTGATCCAATTTATGTACGTAGATTTCGGTTTTATTGATTCCATGTTATATATGTGATCCAATTTATGTACGTAGATTTCGGTTTTATTGATTCCATGATTCCTTGTTAGACTATCCAACACATATATTATGAAACGTTGATTACATGTTTTTTTATTGTTATGTCTTTTTTAATCATGTGTTTTAAGGGGATTACATGTTTTTTTATTGTTATGTCTTTTTAATCACCTTCTCCAAATTTTATTTCGTACTTTAATTAAAAATTAACTTTTGTAATTAAGTTAGTAGCAGCAAACTTCTGATGAGAATTAAAATCCAAAATCCAAATCCCTAATTTCTTATATTGTCTATAAAATTTGATGCATTAAATAGTATCCCTAATTTCCTATACTGCTTGTTTCTTAATATATTTTTATTAAGAAAGACTCTCTGTATTTTGTATTTTTTTATCATCATCATAGTTTTATGTATCTTTAAACATTTTTAAATTAATATTAATTTTTGCTATATCTATTAGTATTAGTAGTGTATTGTGTACAGCGAGCAAAAATTTTTTACCATCTGTTATTTAGTCCCCTCTTTAATTCATTTCTGAATCCGCCACTGCAGGTACGTATTCCCAACTTTTTGATTATATACATGGTATAGACATGTGGTTATAGTACTCCAATACTGTAGATTAACACATGGTGCACTATGAGAAGCTAGCTAGCCTGTCACCAGAGATTTGTATTTTGTAACGATTATATTTTACATTGTCAGAGTTGATCGTGCTGAAAGTAAACCTACTTTAAATTCTTGTTCCATATGCTAGAACAACACATACTCTACTCCTTAAGTACTCCTAGAGTAATACTTTAAAAGATCGTGTAAAGAAGATCGAGTCTACCGTACAGGGTATGTCTGATGATTGGCCGGAGTCATCTGAAACGACAGCCGAAGATTCAACGGAGAGGACTACTAGGATCCTTCGCAACAAATTCAGAAAGAAAGGTGCGTAGAGAGGAAGTATACAGAGGTTGACAATGGACTTAGAGCGTGTTCTTGATGATCAATATAATAATAGATTATAGATAATTGTTTATGTAGATAAATTATATATTATAAATTTTATGATTTTATCATATGCTTTTTAGCTTACTAGTCACGACGAGAATTGTAGATGTTAATTATTTCTCTGTAAATTTGAAATTTGGTTAAACTTGAAAGAACTTTTGATTTGGGAGAAAACTGAATCATCTAACAAATAATATTGAATGGAGGAACTATGCGTTTCGATTGGTACAATAGTGAATGGAGAAATTTAGAGAATTTTTAAGTATGGTTTTTACGGGTTTTATTTTATTTAATAGTTTTTATTATATATTTTTTTCATCTTGTTATTGTAATGTATCACTTACACTCTCACGTATTTACTTTTTTCGTCTCACCATAAAAACAATTTGTCCGGCTTTATAATATTAGACAGTATTATATAATATAAACATATATTATGTTGGTTTGTTTTTAAACAGAGAGAGAGTATGTTTAGTTTGATGCCATGCATACCCGAGCTCGACACAATTGTTGATCGAGAATGGTAGATGTAATCGCTGACGATGCTCCAGTAGAATCGCAAGAGAAGGCGACAGTTAGGAGAGCTAAATTGCTGGCTATTAAGCCGCTGCTGTCATAGTTGATGCCTACCTTTTCGTTTTTCTAACAAACGCAACGGTCTGAACTGTCTGACTGTGTGTCTGTCCGTGCAGGGTTGAGTCAAGATTAGGGATGATTAGCTTAGGCCTCAAGCAACTAATTCGTTCTTAACTAAGCTTGTATACTTATCTGTTCATTCAATTTCCTGATGCCCTCAATTACTAACAGGAACAGAAAGTACTCTATCTACACGGAGGGAGTACGTACTTTTGTCTGCCTGAAAATTTCGTGGCATTTGAGAAGAGCAGTTACTAGGTGGCGTCATCGCTGATGTCACATCATTACTCTCTACTGATGACAGCTGTGTTAGTTGCTCTAGTCAATTTTCTGGTTCTTAATTGCACGCTTCTTTTTATTTGATGCCTAACGTCATATATTTTAGATAAAGATATATTTTTTCTTCTTTAGCTCCGAATCGAGCTTGTTGTACATAACTAGACATACACCCTCCGTTGTTTTTTTTAAAAACAACTTAATATAAATATAGTTTATGTCTATATTTGTAGCTAGAATTTTGTTTAATGGAGGAAATATATACTAGAAGGATAAGAGTAAATGCTATATATTCACTAGCTCTATATCATAAATTCATAATCTAAGGCGTTCTTTTCTGATTTTGATTTTGAAACAGATAGTCTCAAGCAAAAAAACATGATTACCATATGATTAATTGAGTATCAATATATAAAAAATAATAAATAAATTTATTAGATTTTTAAATAATTTTTATATAAAATTTTTTTACATAAAATATATCATTTAACAGTTTAGAAGTAGCTAAACCTAGATAAAGAAAACATTGCCTAAGTTTGATGCTAACATATGGTAGAATGGAGAGTGGAAGACTGAACAAGTGAACTGCCTGGAATTAATTACAGACATGTTTGGGATTCTCACAAATGAAAAATCTCTCCCTGCAAATCTGCAATGCCAGCACGAAGAATGAAGAGTCAAACCGAGCAGCGCGCGTCCATGCAGCTCGGGCTGATGGGCCGAAGCAGAGGGAGAGAACGGCCCGGCCGTCCGGCCTTGTCGTGTGCAAGGTAGGCAGTGCAGTTGTCACCACATATTTTGGCCTTTCACTGTGATACTAGCATAGCATATATATGTTACGTGGTACGTTGGAGTGGCAGTTCTTCTCTTGGGCTTCTCGTTGCTCGTGAAAACATGGGTTTGGATTAGTCCTACATCTTATTGAGAGTTATAAGTTTAATATAAAGTTTGTTGTAATCCGATCTTAGCGTCCTCGGTGTTACTCTTCTCTATTAAACTCCTCTCTGGGCCGTCCATAAGCATGAACACTTTTTTATTAAAATAGTAGTGCTCCTATTTTTAAGGGTGTTTGCAAAAATAGATTTTTACACGTAAGAGAATCGCCTGTAGAAATTATCTAGTTTTTATATACGGTCTTCTTCCCAAACCACCTCAAAAAATCATGATTTTCACATAGGGTTACTTAGAAAAAACATATGTGAAAATAGACGATTTTCCTTACTGACCCGTCTATAAAATAGGTGTTCCTAGGTGGTGACTCTAACACGGCCTCAACATTTGTAACATTGTTCCTTTTGGTCTGACAGTGAAAAAAACAAGTGCTCGCAAAAAATATTTTTTAATAGTATAAGATTTGTATTTCGACCAAATCATCTACACACAACTCTGACAAAAAAAGGTTTTTTTTTACCTAGAACCAAATGGAGGCCCATGTAAGGTGTTTTGTTGAGCATTCGATCTAGAAAAAAAAAGCCCATGTAAGGATCTGAGTGGTACATACAAAAGGGGCAAGCTAGTCTGTGACCAAGGGAAACTATAGGTAAGTAGCAAGCTAAGCGTGTATATTTGCTTGGACATGTATGAGAGCGAGCATGAGAAAACAAGAAGCTAACCTAGGCCACATGTGTCAATGATTTACGACGATCCATTTTGAACTAAATTATGTTATTATTCACTGTATTTTACGTCGTTCTAAAAAAATCAACTTCTAAAAACAAACTTTCCTCCCTAAAATTTAATTTTTAGGATGGAAGAAGTGGTGACGTAACCAACAACAATGGCCATCGAGCCTACAAGGTAGTACAAGGCCAATAATTTTGTATGAGGATTTTCGGGAGGGGGCGCTGTGAGCGATGGGAAGTCCACTAAAACCATGCCGCCGACATCACCGACGACCCCATGGCGAGGTCATCTATGAGTCCGATGGTGAGTCCCGCTTACACCTACTAGATCCGTGCCTACCCAGGAACCCTAGAATCTAACAATGGTATCAGAACTCATCTTCTGACTCGGATCCACGCCGTCGGCTCGCCAGAATCTCGTCGCCGCCCTTCGTCGTCTTTCGCTCAGTGTAGAACGCGTGCGCACGGCCAAGAACGGCCCCCTCCCGTAGATCCACTCGACGGCGCCGCGCTCACCCTCAGGTAGACGAGACGCCGACGAGGAGGCCTGCGGGAGAGGGGGAGGAGAAAGGGGGAAGAGCGACGAGGGGGAAAGCAACGTGGCGGCGGCGCAGCTGAGACAAGTGAGAGCGGCGAGGGAGAGGAAGACGCGCAGACTGTGGGCGAAACCCTAGGGTTTCCACCGTGCGGTTTTGTCCCCCCAATGGCGCACGACCGTCGATCTCAATCCAACGGTCAAGATCGACCGGGCCAGATTCAGCCCAGGCAGGATTACAAAATTTTGGCCCAGGCCCAGGTTGCGCCGGCGGCTTCACAAAAGAATAGTATGGGAAGTAAATTATTTTTTTGTAGTATGATAATTTTGTCTACTGACCAAAGCTGTTGATGAAATTATTATGCTAATTAGTTTAATGACATGATTGATTGATTCTATTCTGGCCAACGGTGATATAGAATTAAATGTAAGGAGCAATTTGTTTTAATTTGACCGACATCGAATTAATTCAAATTTTGTTTTCTAAATTTTGTTTCAGGTAATCCGCCGAGTTACATATCGTCCATTGAGCCTCTAAATGGAGGAAATTATAACTCATGGCGAGAAAAGATTGAGATAGCGTTTGCGCTATCAGATATTGATCTAGCATTGACTACTGAGTGTCCCAAATCCCATGTTGACCCCGTAAGGGGTGAAGAGGAGAGCCAAGCTGATTTTGGTAAGCATGTGCGTGATCATGCACCCTGATGGATATGGTGAGAAGTATGATAAGTTATTCTACTCTACCGATTAATTTGTGGATGGAGGCGTTAAAAATCGCCATTCACATACTTAATCGGGTTCCTAGTAAGTCAGTGTCTAAAACTCCATATGAGTTATGGACATGGAGAAAACCTACATTAAACTATATGCATGTGTGGGGTTGTCCAGCTGAGGCAAAAGTGTTTAACCCGAATATTGGGAAATTAGATCCCAAGACAGTCAGTTATCATTTCATTGGCTATCCAGAGAAATCAAAGGGGTTTCGTTTCTACTTGTCGGTGATATGAGCCCGGGGGTATATCGAGAATGTAATATCTGAAGAAGGAAGATGCCTTCGCTTACCAGGGCGCCCCAAGGACACGTCCTGAACGGCTCATGCGGGTTCGGGCCACGGGCGGCCACGTGGCCATCCCAAAGGGGACTTGGCTCGGGGGCTGCTCGGAGGCCGCCGCTCTCCCAAACGACAGGGTTCGGGATCACCCGGACCCCCGTCCATCACCCCGCACCTCTCCGAGAGAGGAGCGAGATCAACTGCCAACTGTTAACCACCACATTTATTGTGATGTGAGGCACGTCTATCAGCCGCTCATCATCATCCTTTTTGCCCATCACGAGGGAAAGAGGGTATAAAGTCTTTGACGGCGATTGCGGTATGGCCGCACGATCATTCCACGCACGCCTCCCTCCCACGCCCCGTCCAGTCGCATTAAATGCGTTGGGCGGCTGCGTGGGAGAGAGAATACATGCGTTGGGGATGTCGCGTCCACCCCTCTCCAGGCTGAGGGCCACTGATCGGAAGGCCCCACTGGAGTAGGTAGGTTGACCCCTCCTCACGTCAGCAGCATGGTGGCTACGACGCCCGTTTTCTCCACCAACTCCCGCAACGTGGCAACAGGAGCAGGAGTGGGGGTAGCTTTCCCGACAAGACAGAACTAGAGCCACCCCATCACGTGGAGCAGAGTAGAAAAAGCTAGGACTACTGTGGTGTCCCCTTGCACTATAAAAGGAGGCCCAAGTCCATGATAGGGGGGTTCTGCCATTTTGGAGTTAGGATCCTGGATTTGGTCTCTTGGCTCAGCCTCCTCGACCTTGGGCTTTGAGCGTTTTCCACCTCAGTCATTAGCTCTAGCTTCCCCAAGGAAGAACGATCACACCAATCCTTGCAATTCATTCTCCATATAGCACCAAAAACAGGAGTAGGGTGTTATGCCTCCCTGGCGGCCCGAACCTGTATAATTCCTCTGTGTCTTTGTGATTGCAGCTTTTCTCCACCTTACTACTCTCCCTCTACCTCATCTCGAGTTTGAACCCTAATTCATCGCTCCCCTGTGCCGAACCAAAAAGGGGGTCCCCCGGGTCCCCGCGTGTCGATCGCACGCATCGACAGCTGGCGCGCCAGGTAGGGGGAGCACGCTGCATTTGGGTTTTAAACTCCCATATTCCTTCCGTCTCCCATCGGAACCGCCTGCCTCCGTCCTTGCCATGGTCCATGGCCACGTCCTACGGACCGCGTCTGGCTCACTCGCTACCCGCGGGTGTGACTTGGCCAACAAGGTGGTCGAGGAGGTTGACACGGGCGAGCACAGCCCCAACTTCCGACATCTCCGCTCGGAGGAGGGAGGACCTTTGTCCCCCTCACCCCCTCCGATGGCAGCGGCGACGGCTGGAGCTGTACCACCTCCACTGCCCCCCGCTGAGACAGCGGTTGTGGACGGAGGAGGCCAAGCGTCTCGCAGGGTCACCAACGTACCTACAGGATCCAGGCTACGCCTGAGCAGACGTACCGGTGAGCCACGCCGGAGCGACGTCCATCGTCGACTGGAGTTTGGCACGCTTGAGGGCGCCCTTCAGGCGGCGAAGGCGCTCTTGCGCCACCCCCCGATAACACCGGGCGAGGGGTCCAACGCCAAGCGTTGGTTCGACGACGTGGCGAAGCTGGTCGGCACGGCCCAGCGTCAGCTGGCCGCCGACCTCGCTTCCTCAAGTCACCGACCGCGTGGTTCATACACCGCGGTCAGCTCGTCCTCCCGACAACGAGCTCGAAGGGCAGCAGTTGCCGTGAGGGCTGGCGAGAGCCCCCCGGCTGCAGCCCCACCAGAGGCGCCTCGGGATCTGCTATACGCAGAACGGGACGCCCGTCTTCGTATTGAGCAGCGTCGCGACGAACGTCGCATGAGACAGGCTCAGGACTGCGCTTCCTCGTCAGGAGGCGCAAGCGCTCGGCGAGCGGCCGCAGCGGCCCCGCCACAGGGAGAACCCCCCAGGGGACGGTGAGCATTGCCGTGGTAGCCCGGCCCCTTGGCAGCAGGATATTCTGCAGCACCTGCGGGCTCCCTGGGCCTCGTCGCCCTCCACCGACAACGGGCCGTCGCGTTTGTCTCCAGCCTCCGTAATATGCGCTGGCCTAGCAAGTTTAGGCCGGCCCTCACGGAGAAGTATGACGGCTCGGTGAATCCCACCGAGTTCCTCCAGATTTACACCATGGCCATCGAGGCCGCTGGAGGTGACGAGTTCGTCATGGCCAACTTCTTCCCCATGCGCTCAAAGGCCAGGCCCGTTCCTGGCTAATGAATCTGCCGGCCTAGTCGGTCACCTCGTGGGATGACTTGTGCCGGCAGTTCACCTCTAACTTCCAGGGCACGTACCCGCGCCCGGGAGTGGAGGCTGACCTCCACATGGTTCGGCGAGGAGAGGACGAGTCCCTGCGCAGATACATCTAGCACTTTTGCCAGGTACGCAACACCATACCGTCCATCGTTGACCATGCAGTAATCTTCGCCTTCCGGAGTGGCGTATGCCACGATGTCGTGCTGGAGAAGATCGAGTCCAAGGCCCCACGGACCACCACCGAGCTCTTCGAGCTTGCTGACCGGGTGGCCCGCAAGGAAGAGGCTCGGGTATGGAACCCTAGGAATCCTGCTCCAGCCTCCACCAACGCTGCCCCCTCCGCGTCCCGAGAGGAATGACGTGAGCGGCGGTGGAAGCGCAAGCCATCGCGCGGTGGTGAGGAAGGCCACGTCCTCGCCGCCGACGGTGCCGAGAATCCCTCGCGGAAGGGCAAGCCCACGAAAAACCGCAGGCGCACCCGGACCCTCGCCCCTAGGGCTAGGACGGGGACAAGTGGTGCATGGTGCACCAAACCTCTCGCCACGACCTCTCCGAGTGCCACTCGGTCAAGAACTTGGCCAAGCGGGTACAAAAGTACGAGCAGGAGAGGAGGGAGAGGGAGAAGGAAGCCCGCCGCAAGGGTAAAATCCCGGCGGAACGCCCGAACAACCGACGAGAGGAGGCCAAGAGTGCGGCCCTCACCGGGGACAAGGATGATGATCTAGGATACCAGGACCCCAAGCACATCGTCGCCACAATCGACGGAGGGGCAGGCGCCCACGTGTCCCGTTGGAGCCTCAAGACTATGAGGCGTGAGCTTCTCGCGGCTGTGCCGTCCCATGAGGCGGCCCGAAAGTCGCGCTGGGCGGAGGTGCCAATCACCTTCGACCAGACGGATCACCCTGGGAGCATCGCACATAGTGGCCACTTGGCCCTCGTGACCTCCCCCACCATTTGCAATGTCAAGGTCGCCCGAGTCTTGATCGACGGGGGTGCGGCCCTCAACATACTATCCCCGAAGGCCTTTGATGCGATCAAGGCCCCAGGGATGGTGCTCGGGCCATCCTATCCCATCATTGGGGTGACGCCCGGGAAGGTGTGGCCCCTAGGGCGGATCGCGCTGCCGGTCACCTTCGAGAGCCCCACCAATTTCCACACTGAGCGGATTGACTTCGATGTGGCAGACCTTAACCTGCCCTACAACGTCATGCTCGGGAGGCCAGCGTTGGTGAAGTTCATGGCGGCTACCCATTACGCCTACCGCCAGCTCAAGATGCCGGGCCCCGGAGGCCCCATCACCATCCATGCCGACGTCAAGACCGCGCTAGATTGCGCTGAGGCACGCGTGGATGATATTGCGGCGGCCGACCGCATTGAACCCGAGGACCCTCAAGGGGAGGCCTCGGGTTCCCGGGCCCCCAAACAGCACATAACCTCTGCCGACGAGGTGGTGATCAAGCCCATTCAGCTGGGTGACGACCTGTCCAAGACCGCCAGAATTGGCGGCAACTTGGACCCCAAATAGGAAGACACGTTCGTCTCCTTCCTGCGGGCGAATACCGACGTGTTTGCTTGAAAGCCATCGGATATGCCCGGAGTCCCCAGGGAGGTGATTGAGCACCGACTCGCAGTGCGGCCGGATGCACGGCCGGTCTGGCAAAAGGTGAGGCGACAGGCCCCGGAGCGACATGCGTTCATACGCGAAGAGGTGGCCCGGCTCCAGGAGGCCGGCTTCATCCGAGAGGTGCTGCATCCGGAGTGGTTGGCTAACCCGGTGGTCGTCCCGAAGGCCAACCACAAGCTGCGCATGTGCATCGACTACACCGACCTCAACAAGGCATGTCCTAAAGACCCTTATCTTCTGCCCCGAATAGACTAGATAGTCGACTCCACTGCGGGGTGCGACCTTTTATGTTTCTTAGATGCATACTCTGGTTATCATCAGTTTCGCATGGCTGTAGAGGATGAGGAGAAAACTGCATTTATCACCCCTATAGATACCTTTTGCTACATGTCTATGCCTTTTGGTTTAAAGAATGTCATATCCACTTTCCAACGTGGTGTCCGCATCACGTTGAAAGACCAAATAGGGCGTAATGTTGAGGCGTATGTCGATGATCTCGTGGTCAAGTCCCGGGACCAAAGGACCTTGCTCCCGGACCTGGCCGAGACATTTAATAACCTCCGGTCCTCCCGTATGAAGCTGAACCCAGAAAAATGCGTGTTCGGGGTACCGGCACGCAAGCTTTTGAGGTTTTTGGTCTCTGCCAGAGGCACGAGGCCAACCCTGCAAAAATAAAGCGATAGAGGAGATGCGTCCCCCTAGGAAGCTCAGGGACGTGCAGAAAATCACTGGTTGCGTAGCTGCCCTAAGCCGTTTTATATCAAGGCTGGGAGAGTGGGCGCTCCCTTTATTCAAATTGCTAAAGCGAACTGGCCCCTTCACTTGGACGGACGAGGCAGAGAAAGCTTTGAGCGAGCTCAAGCGTTATCTCTCCTCGCCGCCCATATTGGTGGCACCTCAAGAAGGAGAACCCCTCCTTTTATATTTGGCGGCAACCCCCCAAGTAATCAGTGCGGCGTTGGTTGTGGAGCACGACGACGAGCCAGTCTCTCAGACGCCCCCAGCCCCACCACGCCCGGAGGCAGGAGACCTTGGAACGGTGTTGGCTGAGGAAGCACCCGGAGCCGGAGGCGGCCTTTGGCCCCGAGCTCGTGGAGCCACCCAGCCCCCCTAGTTCGGGGCTCCCGAGGCCCCTTCTACCCGAGCGGCCCCGAGGGCCCCGGAGAAGGCGATGGCCCGGCCGCGCCGGACACCGAGGTAACCCGCCCCGTGCACCCGAGCCCGTTGCCCCGGTAAGGCGGCTAAGGCCCGCACCAAGGTGCAGCGGCCAGTCTACTTTATCAGTGAGGCGCTACGGACGCAAAGACACGTTACCCGCAAGCCCAAAAAATGCTCTACACCGTGCTCGTGGCTTCCAGGAAGCTGTGCCACTACTTCCAGGCAAATCGGGTAACGGTAGTCACGTCCTACCCTCTCGGGCAGATCTTGCATAACCGAGAGGGCACGGGACGGGTAGTCAAGTGGGCTATCGAATTGTAAGAGTTTGACCTGCATTTCGAAGCTCGCCACGCGATCAAGAGCCAGGCCTTGGCTGATTTTGTGGCAAAATGGATGCCAGTGGCCGATAACGATCAACCCTCGGGTGAACCCGAGAGTGCGGAGGATCACGACCAATGGACCATGCATTGGGTGATGAACTTTGACGGTTCACTCACCTTACAGGGGGCCGGGGCAGGCATTGCATTAACTTCTCCGACAGGCGACGTACTCCGGTACATCATTCGACTTGAGTTCCGAACAACCAATAACATGGCCGAGTATGTAGGGCTCCTAGCGGGGTTGCGAGCGGCAGCAGGCATGGGCATCCGCCGTCTGCTAGTCCTCGGCGATTCTCAACTAGTTGTGAATAAAGTTTCCAAGGAGTACCAATGCACCGACCAGGAAGCATATGTCAAGGAAGTACGACGTATGGAGCGCCATTTCGATGGCCTCGAACTGCGCCATATTCCCAGAAGAGACAATACCCTGGCGGACGAGCTATCTAGGATCGTGTCCGCGCGAGCCCCAGCCCCGCCAGGCGCATTTGAAGAAAGACTCATTGAGCCGTCGGCGTGGCCCGAACCGCCCTGAGGGCAGGAGCGGCCGGTCCCGACGTCCCGGACCCGACGGGCCAGCCACAGCCTGGTCCTGCCGGGACCGACATCACGTGCCAGGTGGCATGGATTTCGGAAATCCAAGCGTATCTGCAAGACGCGTCATTGCCCAAGCAACGCGAGAAAAGTGAGCGCATTGCCCGCACCTCCAAAAGGTACGTGTTGGTGGAAGAGACACTCTATCGACGCGGTGTCAATGGAGTGCTCATGAAATGCATCGCTCGGGAACAGGGTCTCGAGCTCCTGGCCGAGATCCACGAGGAAGAATGTGGAGCACACTCAGCCTCCCGAACCTTGGTAGGAAAGGCATTCCGCCAAGGTTTTTACTGGCCCACCACACTGGAGGATGCAACAGACCTCGTGCGGCAATGCCGGGCATGCCAATTTCACGCCAAGCAGACGCAGCTGCCAGCCCAGGCCCTTCAGACCATCCCGCTCTCGTGGCCGTTCATGGTCTGGGGGCTGGACATCCTGGGCCCGTTCAAGCAGGAACGTGGCGGCTGCAAATTTTTATATGTCGCCATCGACAAATTCACCAAGTGGCCCAAGGCCTATCCAGTCAGCGTCATCGACAAGCATTCGGCTGTGCGGTTCATGAGAGGCATCACGGCAAGGTTCGGGGTCCCCAACAGGCTCATCACCGACAACGACACCCAGTTCACTAGTGAGCTGTTTGGCGAGTATTGCGACGACATGGGCATCAAACTCTGCTTCGCCTCGCCCGCCCACCCCCCAAAGCAATGGCCAGGCCGAGCGTGCAAACGTAGAAATATTGAAAGACCTCAAGACGAAGACCTACAACATCCTCAAGAAGTATGGGGACTCGTGGATTGACGAGCTGTCTGCGGTCCTTTGGGCCAACCGGACAACACCGAGCCGTGCCACCGGGGAAACACCTTTCTTCTTGGTGTATGGAGCTGAGACGGTCTTGCCTTCCGAGCTCACCCTAGGATCGCCCCGAGCCACATTATACACCGAAGCAGATCAAGAACAGCTACGTCGCGATGACCTGGACTACCTAGAAGAAAGACGGCGCCGTGCAGTGCTTCGCGCGGCCCGTTATCAGCAAAGCCTTCGCCGCTACCATCAACACAAAGTCAGCCCCCGAGCGCTGCAAATCAATGATCTTGTTCTGCAGCGGGTGCAAACGCATGTGGGGCTGAGCAAGTTATCTCCGATGTGGGAGGGGCCATACAAAGTTATCGGCACCCCGCGTCCACGAGCAGTTCGCCTAGCCACTAAGGACGACACTCCGCTGCCGAATCCGTGGAACATTTCCCACCTGCGCAAGTTCTACCCATAAGCCGCATGGTGTGTTGCAACATATATAAAAGTTCATTCACTGCCTCCAGTGACATGAACAATGAGTTCGCCCATTTATACTCTTTATGATTTTCCTTACAAAATATCTGCTTGCAGTATGCTTTCCCCCCATGTGTCGGAACACGTATTGAGAATGCTGGCTTCCAGCGGTCTTCTGGCCCTGCCCGCCCTAGGTTGAGAGGCCCTAAGGGTGTCGAGGGTGGAGCGACGCTGCATACAAGTGCCCCGGGGTAGTCAATGCCTGGGGGCTTGGGTGCGTACTGTCACGCCTGTCCCGAACCCCCCGTTGCTGCTGCCCCCGCTGGCCCTTTATGCCCTCGCTTCTACCCGGAGCCCTGAGAAAGACACCAGCCGCCGGCTGATGCACGCTGCCTGAACCCGGACCAGCTCCCAATTACATGGGATGAATCATGGCTGGAAACCATACTGTCCACATTCCTACAATGGCTAAACTAACTAAAGAGTGGACTGCCGTTGCAAGAAAACAAACAAGCAAGGGCTTGGGCCAACTAACCGCCACTGTGTGTGCGCCAAGTTGGTCGGGGGGTCCCAATATATATACATACATATATGAATCATCGTTTGCAGAGACGGCTACATATATGAATCATTGTTTGCAGAGACGGCCACGATGGGCTGCTACAATATGAGTCCAGTATGAGAAAGGCAAGTGCACTGACATTATAAACAATATTACAATGTTTTTACAAGTACAGATAGAAGCAAAAAACGGGGGAGTCCTAGGCGGCCGGCGGGTCACTGGGGGCGTTCTCCGGGTCGTCCTCGTCCGGAGGGTCCTCGCGATAGGCGAGATGGAATACCGCCGAAGTGCCGTCAAAGCCGATCATAATGGAGTCAACGACATCCTTGACACGGCACCGAGCAGCCTCCTCGGTGCCCTCGGGGAAGTCCTCGATGGGGATGTACGGGTTGAAGCCGGGGTCGCAGGCCAGGTAGCTTGCCAGGATCAGCGTCGCAACTTGGCGAGACAAGTCGTACGACGACTCTTTCACCACTTCGTCGACCTTCTCCGACACCCTTTTGATCCCCTCGGCCAGCTCATCTATTTGGGTGGCCAATCCCCCAAAGGAAGGGACGACGGCGCGGGGGCAAATGACCCCCACCTCACGGGCCGCCTCCCAAAGGCGCGATGGACGAGGCCACGGTCCGGAGCCCTAAACCCAGGGCGTGCTCCAGCTCCGCGATCCGACGGCGTGCCTCCTCCAAGTCTGGCGCCGCTTCTCTAGAGCGAGGGGCCGGCTGTGGCTCCCACGCCCGCGCCTCCACGTCGCCAACCGCCTGCTCTCGGGCGGCGAGGTCCCGCTCCCACCGCTCCAGCTCATCCTGCCGGTGGCACGAGGCGGCTGCGAGCTGGTGCTCGCGCTCCCAGATGGCCTTCAGGCACCGGGAGACCTCCTCCTGGGCCTGTAGCACGGCCACCTCGCGCCCCTCCACCGTGGCCTCGCGCTCGGCGATGGCCTCCTCGGCCTTGGCCACGGCGGCCTCCCGGTCCTCGGCCGTTGCGCGCCGCCTCCGAGCCTTCTCTCGCTCCGCTGTGCCATCCTCGCGGGCCCGGAGCTCGATGTCGGCGGCGGCCTCGGCATCGCGCAAGACGCGCTCGCGCCGCTTGAGCTCCTGGGCGCGCCCGTTGAGCTCTTGGGCGCGCCCGTTGAGGTCACGGATGAACTCCCCGACGGTGGTGCGGACCCTCTCCTCTACGGCAGCAGCGATCTGCTCGCAGAAGTCCGCGGTGTGCCACTCAACGATGGTGTCCTCGAACACCTGGTTGAGTTCGCCCCGACGCCGCTCGATGTCTGCCAGCTCCCGCTTCCGGACGAGGCCCTCCACCCTCGCCGTGACCGCTAGCTCGCGGTGGCCTTCGTCGACCTCGGCCTCCCGTCGCGCCATCGTGACCTCCCTGGCGGCCAAGGCCTGAACCTGGGCCCGAAGCCCCTCTAGGGAGACCGCATTGGCCTCCTCCAGCGCCCGGGACATGATCATCGTCGTCCGCTCCTGCGATCGTACGAGGGGCTCGGTGTCCAAGGCGACCACAAACCCTGACCGAGCGCCCCCGGATTCAGAGTCGGAGCTCAAGCCAAGGTCGACCACCTGCGTAGGACGAGAAGACGAAGGTGCCTCGCCCGCCGGCGCTTCACCCGCCGGCGTTGCCTCGCCCTCCGGTGAGGCTGCTCGCGGCGTCAGAGGATCGCGGTGGGCTGGCGCCGACAATGTTGGTGTTGGCCGGCGGAGCGACGGCGTTGAATGGCGTGGCGCGGGCGACGGCTGTCGTGATGGCGGCGATGGTTGTTGCGGTGGTGTAACATCCTGAAAATCGAAGAACGAAAAACGGAACGTAAAAATCGGAACTTTCAAAACCTTCGCTTGTTGCTTCTTTCTCGGGTTGTTGCTTCTTATTTGCCACTCGGTTGCATAAATTTAGTCGTGGTCAATCCCCTTTCGGTGTTTTTGGATGATTCGGATTTGTCGAAATGGAGGTGCGAAAGCCGCATCCGGGTTTTTTTAAAAAAAGGAAATCGGGAAAGCACGGATTTATGAAAACACGTTTTGGGAAATATAAAATAAAATTTTTGGTTGGGAAAAAATAAATTAAGACACAAAATATATAATAAAATTCGGGAGTCGTACTCAAAATCCGGAAAGTTTTGGAAAAATAACGGGGAGAATATTGAATTTTGAAAAGAGGAATTTTAAATAAATAAATAAAATATATATATATATATTGTGGGAAAATAAAAGTGGGAAAAAGTTGAAAATATTATGTTAAAAATTATTTTTGAATTAGATGAATTTATTTTGGAATTTTTAGAAGAAAGGAAAATAGGAAATGGGAAATTAAAATAGAAAATCGGGAAAATAAGAAAGTACACTGTTCATTGCGCTAGAGGGCTCGACGCCGTACCGCCTCGGCCCGCGCGCGCCGCGCGCCGCCCGGCCGTACCGCGGCCGCGCACGCGCAAGCCACGCGCCGCGCCAGGCGCGCGCGCGCCCGGCCCTACCCGCGCGCGCCGCGCGCCACGCGCCGCGCGTGCCCCGACCGCGCCGGACCCCACGTGCCCGCGCGCCCGCGCCCGCCCGCGCACGCCCGCCCGTACCGGCCCCGCACCCGCGCACCGCGCGCTCGCTGCCACGCGCCCGACCCCCACGCCGCGCGCGCCCGCGTGAGCCGGACCCCGCCCGCGCGCCGCGCGCTGGCCGCGTTGCGCCCGCCGCACCGCCCACCCCGCCGTCCGCCGCGTGTCTTCACCCCACGCCCGCGCCGAACCGCCCCCTCCTCCTCCACCCCGCGCCGCGCCGAGCGCGCTCGCCGCGCCTATAGTGGCGGCGCCCGCCCTTGTGTGCCGCACCACCGCCGTTCCTTCCTCTCCCGGCGCGCCGCCGCCGTCCTAACCACCGGCCGCCGCCGTGCGCAAACTCCCCTCCGTGCCCCACTGCTCCTCCCCGAGGCCGCCGTCGCCGTAAGCCCCTTCCCCGCCTTTTGTCGCGCGCGCCGCCGCCCTGTTTCGGCCGACACCGGTCGAACAGTTGGCGGCCAATGAACAATGCGCCGGTGAAAAGAAAAAATAAAAAGAAGAGGAAAAATTAGGAAAAATTTTGGAAAATTTGGAAAATATTTTGGGGATGACTTGAGTAAAATTTTGGGCAAAAATAAATTATTTTCTTGCATGTTTTCTCTGCAAAGTTTGAAAATCGAAATCAGACTTTTTCCGAAATTTCATTTCGCGTCGTTTTTAAATCCGGACTCTATTTAATTCGTTCTCGCCATTTAAATATGCTTATCCCTTGTGCTCAAACCTTTAAAACCTCGAGCACGAATTCCTCCGCTGACATTTTAAAACCTAATTTCTCAAATAATTGCGATCGTCGTCTTTGCGAAAACCCTAGGACATCAACTCGATTCCAAAACTCGAAATTTTCCTAACGACCCTTGTCCTAACTCAAGTAGGATCTTAGGCAAAACATTTGGAGTCGTTTACATGACCTTTATGGTTCTTTTCGATCTCTCGATATTTTATTGAATTCTAATTGAATTCAATTGATCTTTCGCACGTACGGGTAGCACCTGAAGAAACCGGCATCGATCCCGCGGAAGATACCACCCCTCAAGTGTGCGAGCAAGGCAAGTCGTCACACTCTTTGAACATATTGATCCTACTTTGTGAAATGATGTTGATTCCAAATTACAAATTGCATGCTTTACACAAACAGTACCTATGCTTGATATACCCTGCTTTGATATTGATCACCATTAGAATTTATTCTTTGTAACCCTCGATGTAATATGACCGGAGGCTAACTTCGGTAAAAATGCTTAGCCCCCGCTTACACTAGATCTCTGCATACTCATGATTTTGCAAGAAAGCTTTGTGCTCGGGCAACTACCTTAGGGAAGGTAGTTGAAACACGGCTGTGGAGACATGAGCGCCACATGGCCACGAGAATGTTGAACTAAGTCGATGAGAATCAAAAATGCTAAATAACTGTTTTAGACTGGGGCGGCCGGATGATTTGGGTGGATTCCGAAAAAGGCAAGTGTCGACCCTGGTCAGTTAAGGACCGAGCCATGAGATAGCCGGAAAACGAGCCAGTACAACCGTACTTCTCGAATGGGTATAGACCTAGCTGACTAGATAGCCGAGCAGAGGCAGTATCCTTGCATAGATGGTTCTCTATGATGTGGTTATGTGATGGAAATGAGGCTGCGGCCTTTGTTGTGAATGGTGGAATTAAACCGATATTAATTAAACTTAAAGATTGAGGAAGTTTCCCTTACCCCGGTGCGCGAACTCCTCTCACCGCTTGAAAAGGACGGCTAGAGTGCATGAGGGCTTAAGTTCATGGAGCGGGTACTGCCTAAGCAAGGTTATCGAAAGGCTTTGCCGTGACCGTCTCATGAGTTGGGACGTAGGCTCATTTGTTGGGCTGTCGCGGAGTACGGGTAAAGTGTACATCCACTGCAATGTGAGTGAATCAATCTATTCGAATAGCCGTGCTCGCGGATATCGAGCATCGTGACAAGACTTTCGCTTGGCTAGACTTTAAACTTAAAACTGTTGGGATGGATTTGCATGATGATTTTATTCGCTGGTGGATCAACTTCTCGAGATGCGAGAAGGGGTGGGTTCCCCAGAAAATCATGACGAATCGGAGGTGGGAAGCCATCCTTGGGATCACGATGGATGGTAGACAGAACCGTCGCCGGATTAATGAACTATGGAATTAAAACTTGTTTAGGCTAGTTGTTAGGCGTGTGAAAAGAATTGTGAAAATTGGCTTTATGCAAAGGAAACTCCAGCCATTCCTTGAATAACCTTATCATGTGCATCAATTCCGTGTTGGCTTGCTGAGTACGGTTGGTACTCACCCTTGCTATACGCACAAACCTTCAGCTGATGGAAATGAAGAGCCGGAGGACCCATACGCGTACTACCAGGAGGGTGAAGGAACCGATCGTGCATACTAGATCTTAGCTCGGTCGTTGCTGTGGCAAATGACAAGCCGCGCTCTATTCCGCCGCCGTATCTAAACTTTGTTTTTGTGTTGTATTCGGACCATAAGGTCCTGTGGGTTGAACATTGCCTTCGGGCCTATGGTTGTAATAATGTTGATGTAAGACTATTCGTGCATGTGCACCTGATTATCCAGTGTTTTATTCGTGGGTACCAACTACTCGATCCAGGGAAATGGTACTATGAACACGAAATATTCCCGTCTCAAAACGGGGTCCACAGTGGGGACCCCTGGGCGCTCTCCGCCGCCCGCGCCGCCTCCACCTCAGCGCTTCGGGGCTAGCTTGCCCCGAATCTGTCGTCGGCGGAGGGCCCCCAGCTTGTTCCTCGCGGGCGATCGACGCCCCGGCATCTGGGTGGGCCCCCTCCTCAGGCCGCACCAGACCCGAGCCCGAACACGCAGGGGGCGACCCGGACCCGGTGGGCTGCACCACCCCGGGCCTCTCCTGCGCTTCCCCCGCTGAGCTGGAGGCAGAACCGCCCTTAGGTATTACCTTAGGGCGAAAATGCTGATGCTCGCGGCTGGCAACAAAAGTAAACGCAACGGAAGATCAAAACATCAATAGCCCGAAATAAGACACGGGGCTCACAAGAAGTATATGCATCTGCTAGGCGTTACCTGCGAGCGGCGTTGAAGCTCCAGGAGACCCGGGAGATGGCCCGCTTCTTCTTCACGGGGTCACCGGGGAGGCTCACTGGGCTGTGGCCCATGGATTCCACCGCCGCCGGGGCGCCGCGACCGGCCCCCGCCAACGGTGCGCTCGTCGTGGGTGCGCCCCCGGCCACTGCCGTAGTCGTCGTCATCGTGGCCGTTCTGGCCCTCGACGGGGTGGCCCCTGGGGCAGGGCCCGCCGCCTGCGGGCCTCCAGACCTGCGGGGGGAAGCGGTGCGCTCCGCTCCGCCACCGCGTGGTGGTGATGGGGAAGGCGCGGGTCGTGCTCGCCTCTTCCTCTTCCCCTTTGGGTTCGGGGCCCCGGTCCACTCTGCCCGGCCCCGCCGCCCGCCCGCCCAATCGGCACTGGTCGTCGGCGTCGCCGTAGTCGTCGTTACCGTCCCCGGGGCGGCGCTTGGCGCTGCCGACGATGAACCCACGCCGTCGCCCACCACCTGCAGCGCATGCAGGATCTCTGGGCGCGCCGAATCCTGGGACAACGGCACCAGCCCTGGCGGGAGCTGCGTCAGATCCATCGCCGTGATGCCGAGGGTGCGGCGGACCAGGATGGCGAGGTCGTTCTTATTCCAGTCGAAGGCGGCGCCAACTTGGGTGCGCATGTCATCGTTGAAGTTCGTGTACATGTAGGCGGGGCGCAGCCTCTCCTGCAACGGCGAGATGCGCCGTGTCTGGAAGTCCCGGAAGACGGCGTGGCTGGACAGGCCCCCCTCCGGAGGTAGCTGATCCGCTCCAACACCCCATCCAGCTCCCTCCCGGCTCGCGGCCGTGCCCCCCAGTTCCTCTGGTTCACCGGAATCCCCGTCGAAAGGGAAAGGCGGGAGTGGTCGCCCAAGCTGGTGTAGAACCAGTAGGCCCTCCAGTTCTCCCACCTGGAGCGGGGGTGGATATCGATGAAGGCAGTGCCGACGGCCCTGTCGTTGCGCGGCTGGATTGCCACGTATCCGACTGCACCAGGGGAGCCCGCCCAGCACACGCGGAAGAACTGCTGGAAGAGACGCAGTTAGGGCATCACCCCCACGAACATCTCGGAGGTGTAGGCAAAGATGGCAAGGTAGAAGACGGCATTGGGGGTGAGGTGGTGTAGCTAAAGGTCGTAGAACTCCACCACATTGAAGAAGAACCGAGAGAAGGGCGGCACCAGCCTGACCATGGCAAAAGAGGCGAAGAACACCATCTTCGTGGGGGCCGCTCCTCCGGAATGTCGCCGCCGCTGCGCGTACCGCGCGGCAGGTACTTGTTGAACAAGCTTCGAGCCTCCGCGGTGCGGACTAGGGACTTGGGGAGCACGCTCCCAGGCTCTAGGGGCGAGTCACGAGTCATCTTCGAGGGAGGTGCCGGAATACGAAAAAGATAGCTGGTGGCGGAGAGGAGGGAGTCGAAAGGACAAAGGCGCTGAAAGGATTAGAGGCGATGGCTGAGGAATGCGTAGAAACTGATCCTCCCTCTCGCGGATCCGTTTTTATAGGCAACCTCGGCCCCCTCGAGTTCTACGGCATTAATTTCGCTCCACTACCGTGTGACGCACCTCTTCGGCTCCGCGCCCTTCGTATTTCGCGTCTCTTCGGTTTTCGCGCCGCTTGGGTTTCGTGTCGCCTGGGATTTCATGCCCATCAGGCGCACTACGCGGGACGGAGAGAGCTAGGCGGTTTGATGGGCCCTCGTGTGCACGGCCCAAATAACGCGCCCCCCGTCTGGAAAGGCTTAATCAAGCGTGGCGTCAGTTGCCGCGCGCCTATCTCTTGCTGCGGCGCGGCACATACAGTACCCGGGCCCACCCACTCAGGAATATGGCGTTAACCACGCCCGAACCCGACTTCGGCCCTGGTCAACACCGGGGGCTACTGTCGGTGATATGGGCCCGGGGGTATATCGAGAATGCAATATCTGAAGAAGGAATATGCCTTCGCTTACCAGGGCGCCCCAAGGACACGTCCTGAACGGCTCATGCGGATCCGGGCCACGGGTGGCCACGTGGCCATCCTAAAGGGGACTTGGCTCGGGGGCTGCCCGAAGGCCGCCGCTCTCCCAAACGACAGGGTTTGGGATCACCCGGACCCCCGTCCATCACCCCGCAGCTCTCCGAGAGAGGAGTGAGATCAACTGCCAACTGTCAACCACCACATTTAATGCCTAGAGAGAGAGGCCAGACGCCTGCCCTGTCGCATTTATTGCGATGTGAGGCACGTCTATCAGCCGCTCATCATCATCCTTTTTGCCCGTCACGAGGGAAAGAGGGTATAAAGTCTTTGACGGCAACCGCGGTATGGCCGCACGGTCATTCCACGCACGCCTCCCTCCCACGCCCCGTCCAGTCGCATTAAATGCGTTGGGCGGCTGCGTGGGAGAGAGAATATGGGCGCTGAGGATGTCGCGTCCACCCCTCTCCAGGCTGAGGGGCGCTGATCGGTAGGCCCCACTGGAGTAGGTAGGTTGACCCCTCCTCACGTCAGCAGCATGGTGGCCACGACGCCCGTTTTCTCCACCAACTCCCGCAACGTGGCAACAGGAGCAGGAGTGGGGGTAGCTTCCCCGACAAGACAGAACTAGAGCCACCCCATCACGTGGAGCGGAGTAGAAAAAGCCAGGACTACTGTGGTGTCCCCTTGCACTATAAAAAGAGGCCCAAGTCCATGATAGGGGGTTCTGCCATTTTGGAGTTAGGATCCTGGATTTGGTCTCTTGGCTCAGCCTCCTCGACCTTGGGCTTTGAGCGATTTCCACCTCAGTCATCAGCTCTAGCTTCCCCAAGGAAGAACGATCACACCAATCCTTGCACATTCTCCATATAGCACAAAAAACAGGAGTAGGGTGTTACGCCTCCCTGGCGGCCCAAACCTGTATAATTCCTCTGTGTCTTTGTGATTGCAGCTTTTCTCCACCTTACTACTCTCCCTCTACCTCATCTTGAGTTTGAACCCTAATTCATTGCTCCCCTGTGCCGAACCAAAAAGGGGGTCCCCCGGGTCCCCGCGTGTCGATCGCACGCATCGAAACTACTGTCCTGACAGACACACCAAGTTCGTGGAAACGAGACACGCTGTTTTTCTAGAGGATGACATGATGAGGAGGAGCATGGTAACCCGAGAGATTAGCCTTGAAGAGAAGCGGGTATTAGTACCTACTCCGATGATTCAAGAACCTTTTTCTCGATACCTGTTGTTGTTGCACCGACAGTACATGACATTGTGGTGACGACACCTGTTGTTAGTGAAAATCAGGGACCTGTCCTTCAGGATCCCAATAGAACCTGTTGTCACACATGAGGAAGAGCTGCAACAGCCCGACTCAGAGGGTGCGCCAGATGATGAGGCCCCCAGGAGGTCTCAAAGAGTTAGAAAACCGGCTATCCCAAATGACTATCAAGTGTATCTTAGTGAAGAAATTCAAATGGAGGGAGATCCCACCTCATTTGAAGAAGCCATGAGAAGCGCTCATTCGTCTGAATGGCAAGAAGCCATGAAAGACGAAATAAAATCTATGAGTTGTAACAAAGTATAGGATTTAGAAGAAATTCCCAAAGGAGCCAAGACAGTAGGCTGCAAATGGATCTACAAAACTAATTGTGATTCCAAAGGGAATGTCGAGAAATATAAGGCATGACTTGTGGCAAAAGGCTTCACGCAAAGAGAAGGAATATATTATAGTGAGACATTTTCTCCTGTCTCATGCAAAGATTCTTTTAGGATTATAATGGCTTTAATGACGCACTATGATTTAGAATTACATCAAATGGATGTAAAGACGACATTTCTCAATGAAGATCTCCATGAGGATGTCTACATGGCACAATCGAAAGGTTTTGTCATGAAAGAAAAAGAAAGTATGGGATGCCACCTTAAGAAATCCATTTATGGATTAAAGCAAGCCTCTAGATAGTGGTATTTAAAGTTTGATGAGACAATAAGAAAGTTCGGATTTGATGAGAATAAGAAGGACAATTGTGTTTATGCAAAATTCAAGAATGGGAGATTCATCTTCCTCATCCTTTATGTGGATGACATCTTATTGGCTAGTAGTGATGTCAGTCTGCTGTTGGAGACTAAGAAGTTTTTGTCCTCAAACTTTGAGATGAAAGATCTTGGTGAAGCATCATATGTTTTAGGAATTGAGATTTACCGAGATAGAAGAAAAGGGGTATTAGGCTTATCGCAAAAGACATACTTAGAAAAGATTTTGAAGAAATATAATATGCATGCGAGCAAACCTACGCCTGCTCTCATAGTCAAGGGCAATAGATTTGGGAATTTTTTGTGTCCCAGGAACCAGTATGAGATCGATCAGATGAGAGTGGTTCCATATGCTTCAGCTGTCAAGCTTAATGTATGCTCAAGTATGTACACGCCATGACTTAGCTTATGTAACCAGGATACTTGGCAGATATCAAAGTAATCCAGACATAGATCACTGAAAAATGGTTATGAAAGCTCTGCGTTACACGCAAGACACGAAAGGCCTTATGCTAACATATAGAAGAACTGAATCCCTTGAAATAGAAGGGTACTCAGATTCAGATTTTGCGGGAGACTTAGATGACAGAAAATCAACGTCAGTTATGTGTTCACTCTCGCAGTGGGGCTATATCATCGAAAAACTCCAAGCAAGTTGTTACAGCGTCATCTACGATGTTCGCTGAGTTCATAGCATGTTATGAGGCGACAGGATAGGCGAAATGGTTAAAGAAATTTGTACCCGGTTTGAGAGTGATAGACAACATTGAAAGACTGCTCAGAATATACTGTGACAATGAGCCAACGGTGTTTTATGCTCACAACAACAAGTTAAGTGGTGCTGCCAAACACATTGACATCAAGTATTATGTTGTGAGAGAGAATATCCAGGATCATACTATTAGTCTTGAGCATATAAGTACGAAGAAAATGCTTGCGGATCCGCTAACGAAAGGCTTACCGCCCAATGTGTTTGGAGAACACTTAGCCGGCATGGGATTACGGGAAAGCCTATGATTCATGGATAGTGAGGGGCCCAAAGCGAGTCAAAGAATCCATTTTAAAGTAGAAAAATGTATTGTAGTTGTTGAATCCAATAGTACGTAACTGACTGTTGTGATGATACATACTCTATATACCGATTTACAATGAAATGGGTACCAAGTTAAGTATAGTAAGTTTAGCTAAGATGAGATCAAGGGGGAGAATGTTAGGATGATCTCCCGTGCAACGGTCCAATGACCGTTGGCGCGCTTGATCTACGCCCTGATCGGGGGCGCACAACCAACTCATGGTTGGTGGGCCCACGTCGCGCAGCGCCAGATAAAAAGGAAGGAGGAAGCCGGGGCACGAACGCCGAGAAAGGTTCGCGCACACATTCGCTCCTAACAAACCCTAAACCCTAGATCGAAGAGGGGGCGCTATGAGCAGCGGGAAGTCCACTAAAACCACGCCGCCGACATCACCGAGGACCCCATGGCGAGCTCATCCATGAAGTCCGACGGTGAGTCCCGCTTATACCTACTAGATTCGTGCCTATCCAGGAACCCTAGAACCTAACACTACTTTCTCATTATAATAAAGAAATTTCATGGGGAGTGTGAGCACGATGTTGACATCATGTATAGTGGTGTGTGCATGTGCTTGTAAGTAAAAGAAAAAGATCGATCATACCCTACCAAGCAACATCCACGGTGGCACGCATGCATTGCAATGCACGAGAGACCAAAAATGAAGAAAAAAATCGGTGGAGACCGGCTCCAAATCTCCTCCCACGCATACCTGCTCTCGATGACCGACGCGTGGACAACGTAGTGATCCGAGGGCTGCTCGATCGTCTCGGTTCCTAAGTCATCTCCACGTCCCTCTTCATCCGACGGGTTATAGGTTGCCAGATGGGCCGGACCGTAGTGAGTCGGTATGGGCACGTGTGCACTGTTCATGGCAGGGCATGACACGACACGGATGCAAACGAGCCGGACCGGCACGACACGATTGGGCGTGTCGTGCTTGGGCTGCCGACCGAGCCCGTGGGCCGGCACGGCACGACACGGTTACTGTACCGTGCCGGCTTAGGCACGGCATGACCCACGGGCCAGCACGGGACGGCGGGGAAGGGAGCTATCGCCATCGGCACATCGTAGGGTTAGAGTTTGGCGACGGCGGCGGCGGCGACGATGGCGTGGCGCGGCTTCGACGGCTGCGGGGTGACGGGGAGAGAGGAGAGGTCGGCGACGACGGCAAAGATGGACGGCGCCGCGCGGCGGACGACGTTGGCGGTGGCGGCGGCGCGGGGCGACGAGGAGAGGGAGAGGTCGGCGCCGACGACGACATCACGGACGGTGTGCGCGGAGGATGGACGACGTCGGCACGATGGGCGTCGCGCGCGGAGGGCGGACGACGTTGGCACGGCAGGAGTCGGCGCGGACGACATCGACGAGCGTCGACGCGGAGGGCGGACGACGTCGGCGTGGCGTCGACGTCGGCTACGCGGCGCAGAGGGCGGACCCCGTGGCGCCGCGGCTTAGGAGTGGAGTGGGGAGGCGGACGGCGGCTAGGCTAGGGTTTTGGCGTTTTTGGCTGAACGGGCCGTTCTCGGCCCATGGGCCTTTGGTGTGCCATGCCGGCACGGGCACGGTCCGGCCACTCGTGGGTCGTGCTTGTGCCGGGAACGAGGCACGTGGGTCCACAGGCACGGTCCGTCAGAGTAGCCGTGCCTCAGCCATGCCAGGGTTTAGTCGGACAGGGGCCGCCCGTTTGACCACCTATATGACGGGTTCACCGTCATTGACGCCGACGTCGTCTCCCCAACGCCGCCGCGTTCTCCTCCACTTTCCTGGTGACAAGCTAGCCGCCGGAGGCAAACTGAACACGATGAAACCATGGAAGGCGGGTGACAAATTGGACGGTCATCGAGAGCAGGTATGCACGGGAGGCGATTTGGAGCCGGTCTCCACCGAATTTTTTTCCCCAAAAATTGGTGAACACATGATCCATCCCTAACAGCCTCGATCTCACCGTCCGATCTCAAAATCCAACGGTCCCGGATGCACCCACGTCAGAAGTTGTCGATGAGCTTGGCGTACGACGTGGTCACCCTGTTCCCGTCGACACGCCGGTTCTTGATCTCCCTCTCGACGCACGCCGCCGCCTCGCCGTCGGAGACGGCGGTGACGCAGATTCTCCGGCGAGGGTCGGCGACGGGGACCCTCCAGTGGCCGTCGGAGAAGTTGGCCGCCCTCGCCTCTTCGGCGTCCCACCGGAGCAGCGCCTTCTGCCGCTCGTCGAGCAGGCAGAACCCCTGGAGCGCCACAGGCATGGCGTCGTGCGCGCGCCACCACCGCGCGTGCGCCTCGTCGCTGGCGAACTGCCTGAGCTGCGGCGAGTTCCAGTTGCAGTCGTAGTCGCGGAAGCAGAACCACGGTTTCATCCCAACGAAGTGCACGGCGAGGACCACAGGCGGGTCGGCGGCGAGCACGGCGCGCTTGGCAGCGGCGCGCTCCTCGGAATCCCCCTCCCAGAAGTGCTTCATGTAGTTCGCGTGAGACGGGAGGCGGTGCCACCACGAGAAGACCTCGTTGAGGTAGCCCTGGTCGCCGCCGTTGTAGGAGTCAATGTCGGCGATGTGGTCCATGAGCAGCCGGAACGTGCAGTTGCAGGGCTCCACCACCATCACGCCGGAGTTGAACAGCGAGCCGTGGTTCCCCGTCGCGCTCACCTCTGGCATGGCGAAGAGCGGCTCCATCGGCCGCTGCACCAGCAGGTCGGCGTCGAGGAAGACGACGCGGTCGTACTCCGCCAGCGACCACAGCCAGAACTTGCTGTAGTTCCACTCGTTGTACGCGTCCGCCGCCGCGCGCGGGTTCCGGACGCGCCGGATGGCGCGCACCTTCCAGCCCGCCGCCTCCAGCGCGAAGCGGTGGCGCGCGCTGATCGTCTCGTCGACGAGCGCCACCATGTCGCGCTCCGACCCGGAGGCCATCCGGATGCTCTGCGCCGCCACCAGAGCTCCGCACGCGTACAGCTCCTCCGAGTGCAGGATCGTCGCGTACGCCTCCCGCCGTGGCGCCGCCGCCGAGACGTACGGCTCCGCCAGCGCCCTGAACGGCATGGCGAGCCTGCAGGAGCCGACGGGGAGGGCGAGATTCCGCCGGAGCGCGTCCGCGTCTGGCCGGTACAGCCACACGTCGCCGTCGCGCGGCGCCACCTCGTCCCTGCACCGGAAAAGGTTCGGGATCGGGAAGCACCGGCTCACCACGAGCACGTGCGCGGCGCCGCGGCCGCCACGCCCGTGCGTGGCGGCGAGGCGCGCCGCGGCGAGCTGCAGGTGCAGTCGAGCCACGTCCTTGGACCAGCTACCCCCGCGCCGGCACGGCAGCTTCACCGCAACGACGTCGAACTCCTCGCCGTCGCCGGGCACCGCCGGCTCCGGCAGGTCGGGGCACGTCGGCGCGTGGTACACCTCCTCCTCGTCGATCCACTCCGGGTACAGGTGCTCCCACGTCACGTTGCTCCCGGCGCGCTCCAGGCGCACCGCCGTGGCGACCGTCCGTGGCAGCACCGTCCTCCATTGGTGCACCTCGTCGTCGTCGAAGTTGAGCAGCGCCACCCTCGCGCCGCCGCCGCCGCCGCCGCCGTCTTCCGCTCCGGCGACCTGCTGCACCGCCTTGGAGATTTTTGGCCAGTCCACCGTCACGTCCGACACGTAGCTGGAATCATCAGGCTCATAGCTCACTCTCGGCACTCCAGCTGATGACCTGTGTGTTTCAAGTTCAGACAAGCAAAGGATTAATCACTGACCAAGTGACCATCATATCAAGAGTGGTTTTATGATCCCGCGCTAAAAAATGTGACACACCTCACTATCTTCTTCAACTACGATAAAATCTTTTTTTAGAACGAGTAATTTTACAGTATTTGAGAAGTACCGAGATGTGCTATATTATATTTTTAAGGTAAAATTTAAGTATTTTGATATTGATATATTTTACACTAAAAATGCTACACTTTTTACGTAAAATTTGGTATTTATAATATATTTCACACTAGAGAATGTGTATCTCGTTCATGATTATAAAATTTATCTTTTGAAAAAGAATTTTGTTACAACCTTTTAAAAAGAATTCTTACGGAGAACACGAATTGAAGGTTTTTTTGCTTACTGGGTGCGGTGTTCATCGTCATGGTGGATAGATGGCGAGTTGAGGAGGCTGACGAAGGAACCACACATGAGGATGAGGAGAACGAGCTTGACATAGAGCATCTTGGGGTTCGAACCCTCAGGAAGCAGTGCACTGAATGGCCTGTACTTTGCATCCTTCTCGTAGTGGTAGCTTCCTATGTATCCCTTCTTGCTCTGGCTGTTGCTGAAATTAACACAGGTAAGTAATCACAATTAGTGCATAATCCGGTTGCGATTTTCTTCAGAATATTGCATAACTATTTTAGACCACGTGTAGAAAACGATAGTACGTACGCACTTGTAGGCTTCAAAAGTTCAAATACTTTCTCCAACAAAGGTCACAGATCGTATGGTTAAAACTGAACAAGGTTGCCCCTTGTGACCAAATCATTAGCTGTAACTAAATTTACTTGTCAGTCTTTACTAAGGTGTTGGTTTCAACGACAAAAAAAAACTTTATGTGTTAAGTTTTCTTTGACTTTTACCAGTATATGACCAGTAACCACTGTTTCTGCATTTGGTCATTAATTTATACTATTTCCAAATGACCAAATTCAGGACATCTTTACAGTTACTTTCAGACCAAGACCTGAAAGTCATGTGTGACTCATGGCTCTCTTTCTGCATCTGCTCTTGCAAGAAGTCATCAAGAACAGCCAGTTCCATGCTCTTAACGGTCCGGGCTTACATTACATCTAGAACTCGTCATCGCCTCCATCATCGTGCCGATTTCCTCTTCGTTATCGCTGACCGTTGAGATCATACTAAAACTCCCTAGCTTGAATTTTCTTCTCTTCTTCTATCTGTGACTTTGTTCTTACATTTCCCTGTTTGTTTTTGCCATTCTGTTAATTTCAGAGCACTGTTTCTTCCATCCGTTAGGCAATTTGGCATGCAGATTGAAGAGAGACTTCTTCAGAATTCATGACACCATTGTGACTTTTTCTTCTTCACAGCTTGAAACGGAGTTGGTGAAACAGGTTGCTAGCTAGGTCAGAGAAACAGGTTAGCAAACCGCGATGTAACTTCCTACGACGTGATTTACTATAAATTAATCTGTTCTTGGACTGTTAGCTCACCTAAAGGGAGGAATTTTGATTAGCAGAGTTCGCCAAACTTTGGAGAATTGGGCTCTCTTGGTTCGGAGCACACGAAATTAGGAGGATTAATTCAAATTGGTTTGTTGGGCACGTCACTTCTGGTTTCTATTGGTGGAAATAAATACTACTTCAGGGAGTAATTTTTGCTGCTAAAGTCACCAGGATGACGCACTTTTGTACAGTGATTGGAGAAAAACTGCAATTTTGTTGGTAATTAATAACTACTCTATGTTAGAAAAGTACTTACAAATATTGACTTCAAAACGTCCATGCATTGCTAAGAAAACACGCTAAGAACTGTATTTAAACAGGATTAAAACTTGATAGCAGATAAACTTAAGATCATGCATAGTATTTATCACCCAGCGTATCATTGGCGATGATGAATATGCAACGATATAAAACAAGCTTACATGGAGAAGATTAAATACTGGAGAGATGCATGGATGGAGTTCAAAATGTTCGGTGCTCATGGAATCATTGGTACCGTTATGCATGATGCTCGGGTGAAGATAACATTAAGTTTACACTGAGAGTCTGAGATTCTAAATATGAACTAAACTTTAGCCAGGTTTATTTAAATTTTAGCCGTGTTTGCTAAATATTTAGCAAAAATATGCAGAGGAAGCAAGTTTGCTATAACTACTGGAGGGAATACAAGTGCAAGAAAAAAACTCACAGTGTTCTGTCAAGACGGTGCCTCTTCTCTGCATGATGAGCACAAGCAAAACCTCTCATCCTTTATGCACAAAATCTACTCAAAATTGAATCCTAGTATGTAATCACTCTTCTTCAGGTAGCACAGCTCTCTGAAGAACTTTGCTGATAAACCTCCGCTTTCCGTGAACTCTGAAGATTGATATATCTTCCGATCTTCCTCCTATATCAACTCCGGTAGCTCGATATCGAGTCGAAAAAAGTTGAACTGTTTTTTGAGAGATAGAACAGCTCAACAGCAAGAAGCAAGGGAGGCAGTATACTTGCCAAGATGTTATATGTACAAAGAAAGATGAGATGTTATCAAGGAGGTTCTCAGGAGACAATGGAATGCATGGCCTGACAGCAAAAATGATGAGAGCTCCAAACCTAGGGAAAGAGAGAAGCAACTTATAGCTTTGGCAGGAGGAGGTGTGACCAAAAGAACAACCCCTTGTTTGACAAGTTCCTGCAGGAACTGTTGGAGACCTGGTCCTTATCACTAGTGTTTGGAACACATCACATTAATTTATTTATTTTCAGATAAGGAAGCTTTATTCAACTAAGCCAATTTACACATAGGGTCGATCGACGTTGGTCTATTAACTCTAATACCATGTAAAAATTTATTTTATTGTATTCTGATATATTTACATTAAGGTATATATAGAAATACATATAAGATAGAGATTTAAAGTACAAATTAAAAGTAGATTTATCTCTAGGATTGTATTGATTTGTATTTGACTTTTATCTCTAATTGTACATATCTATACTTCTAACACACACAACCAATCACATTAATTTAATGCACAGGATATTAATCCTTGGCCCTCGAAAAGGTGAGTGCATATGTAGGGTGAAGTGCATGCATTCAGTCCCAAAATTCCTACTACAAAACTAAGACACATCTCTGTCTGAATAAGGGTTGTTCAGTTGTTTCCATTTGTCTTCCTTTGGTCGCATGCGTATTTTCATTTCATTTCACTCACTCTCTTATCATTTCTTTTGCTTCAGGTGTGACCTTACTTATGTTATATGCAAAGACGGAGTTGGTGTGCAACTCTGACAGAGATTTACACAGCTGAAAAACAAGCAGAACTGTACTGCATACAACTTGTACTCATTCATTTTGGATGAGAATTCAGTAATGTATGATCAACAAGAAACGTTTTCTTGGTACAGGTGAATGAAAGAATAGACATGAACAGAACAGAAAATAAAAGAAAAGAAACAGAGGTTTTTTTCCCTGTAGTTTCAATGTAGATTGGCTACCATATACACAAGCAGGAGAAGCTCTGACGTTCACCAAACCCAACTGATCAACTGGGTTGAGTTTGGTTGGACCTGAAGCAAAAAATGTGCAGTGCCTTTGCACCCAAGGGACGAACTGAATCTGAAATTTATTCTCTCCTCCGCCTCTATTGCTTTAGATAAACTGCTAAACTGAAAGCTTGCAAAGAAGGTTACTACATTGTGAGTGTGGTGAAAAGAAACAGAGAAAAATGCAACACAGCACACAAGAAACCAGAACAAAATAAAAGGAAGAATCTTGATTTGACTATGATTCAACCAGTAGGTCTAAGGTTGAATGTTACCTGCCACCAAAGTAAGTCATGCACTGTTTTATGTGAAGCATGTAGAATACTATTCCATGGGAATCTCTGAAACATAAATTATCTAGAGTTATTACTCTATTGTGTGGCCGCGTACGTCTTTGATGCAGAGACCGGATTGAATTCCATTATCCAAAAAAGACTATAATCGCCATCGATTAGCATAAGTTAATTTTTTTTCAGTGCCAAACAAAGACTTTGAACATGAGAAAATTATATTTGGGCCAGGCATGATGTTAACGGAACAGGTCTTACTTTGCTTCCAGATGGAGGTAGGAGGAAAAAAAGTTTAAAATTACTTTGCTTTGCTTTGCTTTTGCTTACCTGAGGGTGCAGGAAATCAAAGATAGCTCAGGTTTTCTGCATGCATCTGTTCCAACTGCTACCTTTCCTTTGACCTGTCCTCTTCTCCTCCTCTCCTCTGCTGCGCGTGCTGCTGCTGATTACTCTGAATCTCTTGCCTGCAGTGACACGTAGAAGGGGTTTCTTGACGTGAGAAGTGGTCAGTTTGTCAATTGTCACCACCACTTGTATGGATCATGGATGGTTCTAACTAACCAAGAATAAGACGTCAGAATCTGGCCAAGACAGTGATATGCATCTACCAAGAGAACACGAGTAGCATTCCCGATTTCCAAACACGCTATGGGAGAATCCATTAGGGACTTCCTTTGAAACGCGTGAAATTTGTATTTTAAAAGTATTGAATGACCAAAGATGTCGAATAATAATTAAGAACAAAGTACGAGCGTGCGTGCCAAGAGTTAAAAACATAATCTAGAGCATCCCCAACAGCAGCTCTAAAAGATTCTCTAAACCCGTTTTTTAAAATTTTATTTAAAAAATTCGTTTCAACAGAGTCTCCGGGCCATGGCCCAGTTGACTCAAGGTGTAGGTTTGCCCCTGACGCTAGCGACATATTTGACACAAGGATTTTACAAAATTTTCACCAAAGTAATTCATTTCCATCAAAATTTCTCCAATGAATTTCCTTCGTCCCAAAGGAATCTCGGGTTTACCTTAAAAAAGTTCTCAAAAATCAAGTTTTTATTCTCAAAACTGAGAAAAGCTAATCCGTTCTCTAAAACCTGTCAAAAAATGCATGCTGAAATATACTATCATAAAACCTATTAGAATACTGCTTTATTGTCTAATTAAATAATTGGTGAGCCCAAATCAGTAGAATTAGCTCTGTCGAATCAAAGCACTGGATTGACTGAAAAAACATTTTAGAAATCTACATAGGTTGCAAGAAGCTGACCAACAGAAGTAGAATTTCTCAATAAAATTCAGTCCAAATACAAACAGTAATTAAATTAAGTTATCTAATATCTGCAAACTTTGCACCATAATTGTTCAAGTAAATAACCTCATACAAAACAATGTAATTATTACATAGAGATTCTCCTAGAGAATCTGTCAGATAGAATTTTGATTTCACACTCTAAATATTTGGAGGATTTTCTATATTCTTTTTTTTATCAACTTATGAGATCCTGTTGGATGCTCTTGGGATTGAAACACACAGTGAACTCATAAATGGGCAAAGGCCCAAAGCGTCTCATTAAAGTTTTGGCCCAACAAAACATTATATGGTAAAATCTTAAAGTGCTCCATGGGCCTTTCGTCCCTGGGCCCCGGGCCATGGCCCAGTTGACTCAAGGTGTAGGTTTGCCCCTGACGCTAGCAAACATATTTGACGCAAGGATTTTACAGAATTTTCACCAAAGTAATTCATTTCCATCAAAATTTCTCCAATGAATTCCCTTCGTCCCAAAGGAATCTCGGGTTTACCTAAGAGATTACGTCATATTAGCAATGTTTAGTAGGGATGAAAACAGGGTGAATAGTTGTTTGTTTTAGAGAAAAACGAATATGGATACGTTTGGAGCGGATAATTCTTCAGATATAGATACAAATACGAATATGATAATACGGATATCCGGTAAACAATTCTATTCAAATATCCGAAACATGCTTTCTTTCTTTCTAACTCTATACCTTTGTCCTATCTTTTTAAATTTTATTAGAGTTATATAATTATGCTAGCACACATTATTAATACTATTTAAACTTCTAAATATTTATATAAACTATATATGGATTATATGTTATAATATCAATTATATCATATGTTATAATATTAATTAGGTATGCATTTATACCAATGATGTTGTATATGTTGAACTTGATAGCATTGATAGCATTGTTTAGTGTATGATCAAACGTTTTATATAAAAAGTGAGATAATTATGTGTTGTGGAGTTTAGACGATTTTCGTGTTCTAAGAATTTTAAGAATTTTTTGTTTTCGTATTCATGTCCGATTATATTCGACTATTCGATATAATTTGTATTTACTTTCGTATCTCAGCTATTCATATTTATTTTAGTATCCAATAAAAAATACTAAAATAAATATGATCCATCCGTGGCCGCTACGGGTCGTCATCCCTGTTTGGTGTCATCATCCATGATATATTGATGACCCGATATATCTATAACTATCTATAAAGCAAGTAGTGTTTTCACTCAAATTTTGTTTTGCCTCGGCTATTTTGTAGAAAACCCCTTGAGTTTTTCCAAAATTAACCCGCCGTTCGTCCGACTATTTAAAAAAACTCAATTAAAGAAGAAAAAGAGTTATTTTTCGTAAAACCCTTCGACTGTTTATAAAATTAACCCGCAGTCCCAATGTTGAAAAGGAAGAGAGGGCTTGAATGAAAAAAAGACCTCCTGCGTTTCTCTCTTCTACCCCCATCCGCGTCGCGCCTGCGCCCCTCCCTTCCGTCGTTGCTCGAAGCTCCCGCGCCGCCACCTGGACCTTCGTCCTCCGCCTGCTTTCCTCCTCGCATCGTCGTTCCGTTGCAACGCACGAGCATTTTGTTAGTTACAGCCAAATTAAATAAAAAATAATTCATGGGATAAAAAACTAGAACACCTTGATCTATGAAAAAAAACTTTAACAAAAAGCCTATAATCCTTCTTAAAAAAAAGCAGACCACATCACTCAAAGCTGACGAAGATCTGCAAAATGAAAAGAAAAGAATCATGGGCTGGGCCGGGTCTATCTACCATTGGCGAGGCTTTGGGCCCTATCCTGTAAATGGGCCAAGCCTGTCAGCCTCTCCGTACGTTGAACGATCCGCTAGTAGGAGAAGGAAACCCTAGCTTGGAGAGGATTGCCCATAAATAGCCGAACCCCTCCTCGGATGCTGATCCGTCCAACCCACCCTTCCGCCGCCGCTCGCTTCCTCCTCCTCGTGGATCCCAAGATCCTTCTGTTTGCTTTGATTCTTTTTTAGGGGTTCTTGGGGATTTCGATTCATCTTGGTCGGCTGTTCTTTTTGTTCCTTTCTAATGGTGGCTGTTGTTTTATTTGATTTCGTTGTTATGGCAATGATGAGGAACTAGTCATGCACCACTCTGAACTTGGGGAGATCTCTCTCCTGTTCTTGCTGACAAACAGACTTACTACCCATTATCAATCTGAGCCTGCTCATCTCATTCACCCTGAGAAAAAATTGCATTTTTTTTGTTTTGGTTCGTTTTGCTAATTTTCTGTTTCTTGTTTTTCCTCTTCTAGGATGTTCAGAGTTGAATTTATTGAGGATTTGTTTTGTGACTGGATAAAGGGAAGAACCAAATGATGTGGGTTTGCCATTTGGCGATCCAACCATGATGCGGACTGAATATTCCCTTGAGGTCAAATCTAATTGCCGCTGATGGTTACTGTCCCACAAATCCTCCATTGCCAAAACAGTTTCTTTTCGTTCGGTCTGGTAGCTACGTGCAATGTCTGAATGTGTTCTTTTCCGGTGCGTAGTATGAAACTAGTGCATACTTGGTAAACAATTGCAGAATAGTTGTCATTGCCCAAAGCAAATTGGAGGAGATACCTTGCTATGCCAAGATGATGAGACATTGTCAAACGATTTCCATCAGCATAAAGAACACCCTGCATGCTAACCAACAATGTACTAGGACCTCACCGGATTCTGATATATTGGCTGAATGAATTGATTCAGCCAGTCAAAAGTGTTGTCAGGCCTGGTTGACAAATGACCCATTTCTGACGCTTTGAAACAGAAGCACACTCGTCAAATGGAGCGTTTTTTTTTTAAAAAAAATACGTAGAAGCTGTTTCTCATTTCGTGCGCCGAAAATCTCCGCGCAACGCCCCCTAAATATTGGCAAAATGCAAATAGTAAACTTTGATGCCAGATGCCAGCCACACATCAAGACGACCAGTTGATGATGTTCATTTGTGTTATGAATTATGTGAGAAATATATATCAAATAATCAAAAATGTTAAGCTAAGATGTATTCATATAAAAAGTGGTAACTCACTGAATGAATATTTATGCCTCTTTTGGTGAATGCGTAATCGTTTTCTTCATCCCGATGTTAGAAAAATAGTGGTTCGACTGGCTACAAGATATAATCGATGAAGGAAAAAAAGAAGAGACAAAAGAGAAAAGGAAAAGGGGGAAGAAAAAAAGAAGAGACAAAAGAGAAAAGGAAAAGGGCGAGGAGCACATGTGCCACGACTGACCGAGGTTAAACGTGCGTGCGCGCGGCTGAGGAGAAGGCGGTCCCACCCCGCATGGGGCTCACCTAACCGCTAATTTTAAGCGAAGTAGGGTGAAGAGGTTGTAAATTGTAAATTGCTAATTGCAGAATGGTGTGATGAAACTGATACGTTTTATATTAGTATAGATATAGATGAAAGTTTGATGTTATGAAAGGTTAATGATTGTTAGTTCTACTTTTGTTCTCGATATTTTGATACTTCATATTGTGGTTTTTATAAAGCTCTTGGTGTTTCAAAGCAGTAAAATTTTCTCATATAAAGAGGAACTTCGTTTTTGGTATCAACGGGCAACTATTTCTTATGTATTTAGTTCTAAATGTTTATTTTCATATTAAGGGATGTTTGTTTCTAAGTATTTGGTGTTTATTAGTAAGTTTGTGTACCCTATATTTGTCGTAGCCTAGTATAACTTTTTCTTTCATTGTAATTATTCTTTTTATCTTTCTTTTTTATAGAAATAGATCATGTTTAAAAAATTTGCAAAAATATAAGCATAGTATCCCGTCGAGTGGTAGAGCAGACCTATTTTACTTTCGTCATGTGAATAAGTGGCAAAAAGTCTATTTCGCTCGTCCGTGGATGTGTGAAGCTACCGAAACCCTAATGGGCGAATGAAGGTCACGGCGCCGAGCATGAATTGGTCATGCTCCCTTTTTGACGCACTTAAACACCCTTCTTGATTCTTTTTTTCTTTTTCAATGCGCGGGATGCATGTGTGAAAATGTTAGAGTCAAATTTGAAGGCAATCTTTCAATTATAAACTTTATATAAACTTCCAGCATAGAAAGGTTGTCGGTGATATGGGCCCGAGGGTATGACGAGGATACGATATCTGAAGAAGGAAGACACCTTCGCTCACCAGGGCGCCCCAAAGATATGACCTGGACAGCTCATGCGGGTCTAGGCCACGGGCGGCCACATGGCCATCCCCAAGGAGACTTGGCCCGAGGGCTGCCCGAAGGCCGCCGCTTCCGCAGATGTTAGGGTCCGGATCACCCGACTCCCGTCCATCAACCCGCACCTCTCCGAGAGGAGCGAGATCAACCGCCAACCGCCAACCACCACATTTAATGCCTAGAGAGAGGCCAGACGCCTGCCCCGTCGCATTTATTGCGATGTGAGGCGCGTCTGTCAGCCGCTCATCATCATCCTTTTTGCCCGCCACGAGGAAGAGAGGGGAGAAAGTCTTTGACGGCGACCGCGGTATGGCCGCACAGTCATTCCACGCACATCTCCCTCCACGCCCGTTCGCCGCATTAAATGCGTTGGGCGGCCGCGTGGAAGAGAGAATACAAAGCCTGGGGTGTCACGTCGACCCTCTCCAAAGTGAGAGCCACCGACCGAGGCCCCACTCGGAGAAGGTAAGTTGACCCTCCTCACATCAGCAGATGGCAGCCACGACACCCATTTTTCTCCACCAACTCCCGCAACGTGGCAATAGGAACAAGAATAGGGGTAGCTCCCCGACAAGACAGGACAAGAGCCGCTCCATCACGTGGAGCGAAGTAGAGAAAACTAGGACTACTGTGGTGTCCCATTGCGCTATAAAAGGAAGCCCAAGTCCATGATAGGGGGTTCCTGGGTTGGTCTTTGGCTCAGCCTCTTCAACCTTGGGCTTTAAGCATTCCACCTCAGTCATCAGCTCCAGCTTCCCCAGGGGAGAATAACCACACCAATCTTTGTAATTCATTCTTCACATAGCACAAAAACAGGAGTAGGGTATTACGTCCCCCCGACGGCCCGAACCTGTATAATTTCTTATGTGTCTTCTACGATTGCGACTTTTCTCCATCTTCTTACCTTCCCTCCACCTCGCCTCGAGTTTGAACCCTGATTCACCGCTCCCATGTGCCGAACCAAAAAGGGGGTCCCCCGGGTCCCCGCGTGTCGAGCACATGCATCGACAGCTGGCACGCCAGGTAGGGGGAGCGCGTTGCATTAGGGTTTAAACTCGCGTATTCCTTTCGCCTCCCGGTGGAACCGCCCGCCTCCATCCTTGCCATGGTCCACGGCCACGTCCTATGGACCGCGTCTGGCTCACTTGCTATCCGCGAGTGTGACTTGGTCAACAAGGCGGTCGAGGAGGTCGATACGGGCGAGCACAGCCCCAACTTCCGACATCTCCGCTCGGAGGAGGGAGGACTCTTGTCCCCCTCACCCCCTCCGATGGTTGCGACGGTGGCCGGAGCTGTACCACCTCCCCTGCCCCCCGCTGAGACAACGGCTGTGGGCGGAGGAGGCCAAGCGTCCCACAGGGTCGCCAACGTACCCACAGGATCCGGGCTACGCCCGAGCGGACATGCCGGTGAGCCGCGTCGGAGCGACGTCCATCGCCGACTGGAGTTTGGCATGCCTGAAGACGCCCTCCAGGCGGTAGAGGCGCTCTTGCGCCACCCCCCCGGTAACACCGGATGAGGGGTCCAACGCCAAGCGTTGGTTTGATGACATGGCGGCTAGTCAACACGGCCCAGCCGCCACCGGCCGCCGACCTCGCTCCTCAAGTCACCGACCGCGTGGTTCACACACCGCGGTCGCCCGTCCTCTCGACGATGAGCTCGAAGGGCAGAGCTCGCCGCGAGGGCGACGAGAGCTCCCGGCCGTAGCCCAACCGAGGCGCCTCAGATCCGCTATTCGCGGAACGGGACACCCGTGTTCGTATTGAGCAGCGCCGCGACGAACGTCGCACGGGGCGGGCTTAGGACTGTGCTTCCTCGTCAGGAGGCGCAAACGCTCCGCGAGCGGCCGCAGCGGCCCCGCCACAGGGAGAACCCCCCAGGGCACGGCGAGCGGCTGTGGTGGCTCAGCTGCGAGCGGGACATTCTGCGCACCCAAAGGGCCCCTGCACTCGCCCCCTCTCCGCCAAGCAACGGCCTGCCGCATTTGTCTCCGCCTCCGCAATGTGCGCCGGCCTAATAAGTTTAGGTCGGCCCTCATGGAGAAGTATGACGGCTCGGTGAATCCCACCGAGTTCCTCCAGATTTATACCATGGCCATCGAGGCCGCTCGAGGTGACGAGCTCGTCATGGCCAACTTCTTCCCCATGGCGCTCAAGGGCCAGGCCCGTTCATGGCTAATGAACCTCCCGGCCCAGTCGGTCACCTCGTGGGACGACTTGTGCCGGCAGTTCACCTCTAACTTCCAGGGCACGTACCCGCGCCCGGGAGTGGAGGCTTACCTCCACATGGTTCGACGAGGAGAGGACGAGTCTCTGTGCAAATACATCCAACGCTTTTGCCAGGCACGCAACACCATACCGTCCATCTCTGACCATGCAGTGATCTTCGCCTTCAGGAGCGGCGTATGCCACGACGTCATGCTGGAGAAGATTGAATCCAAGGCCCCCCGGACCACCACCGAGCTCTTCGAGCTTGCTGACCGGGTGGCCCGCAAGGAAGAGGCTCGGATCGGAACCCTAGGAATCTCGCTCCAGCCTCCACCAACACTCGCCCCCTCCGTGTCCCGAGAGGAACGGCGTGAGCGGCGGCGGAAGCGCAAGCCATCACGCGGTGGAGAGGAAGGCCACGTCCCGCCGCCGATGATGCCGAGAAGCCCTCGCGAAAGGGCAAGCCCGCAGGCAACCACGGGCGCACCCCGGACCCTCGCCCCCAGGGCCAGGATGGGGACAAGTGGTGCATGGTACACCAAACCTCCTGCCACGACCTCTCTGAGTGTCGCTCGGTCAAGAACTTGGCCGAGCGGGTACAAAAGTATGAGCAGGAGAGGAGGGAGAGGGAGAAAGAAGCCCGTCGCAAGGGTAAAGCCCCGGCGGAACGCACGGACAACCGACGAGAGGAGGCCAAGAGTGCGGCCCCCATCGGGGACGAAGATGACGATCTGGGCTACCAGGACCCCAAGCACGTCGTCGCCACCATCGACGGAGCCTCAAGACCATGAGGCGTGAGCTCCTCGCTACTGTGTCGTCCCATGAGGCGGCCCGAAAATCGCGCTGGGCAGGGGTGCCAATCACCTTTGACCAGGCAGATCACCCTGGGAGCATCGCACGAAGTGGCCACTTGGCCCTCGTGACCTCCCCCACCATTTGCAACGTCAAGGTTGCCCCGGTCTTAATTGACAGGAGAGTGGCTCTCAACATACTGTTCCCAAAGGCCTTTGATGCGATCAAGGCCCCGGGGATGGTGCTCGGGCCATCCTATCCCATCATTGGGGTGACGCCCGGGAAGGTGTGCCCTCGGGCGCGATCGCGCTGCCGGTTACGTTTGGGAGCCCCACCACTTCCGCACCGAGCGGATTGACTTCGATGTGGTGGACCTTAACCCGCCCTACAACGCGCGTGCTTGGGAGGCCAGCGTTGGTGAAGTTCATGGCGGCTACCCATTGCGCCTACCGCCAACTCAAGATGTCGGGCCCCGGGGGCCCCATCACCATCCATGCCGACGTCAAGACCCCGCTGGATTGCGCAAAGGCATGCGTAGATGATATTGCGGCGGCCGACCGCGTCGAACCCGAGGGCCCTCAAGGGGAGGCCTTGGGGTTCCCGGGCCCCCAAGAAGCGCATCACCTATGCCGACGAGGTGGTAATCAAGTCCATTCAGTTGGGTGATGACCCGTCCAAGACCGCCAGAATTGGCGGCAACTTGGACCCCAAATAGGAAGACGCGCTTGTCTCCTTCCTGCGGGCGAACGCCGACGTGTTTGCTTGGAAGCCGTCGGATATGCCTGGAGTCCCTAGGGAGGTGATTGAGCACCGACTTGCAGTACGGCTGGATGCACGACCGGTCCGGCAAAAGGTGAGGCGACAGGCCCCGGAGCGACAGGTGTTCATCCGTGAAGAGGTGGCACGGCTCCAGGAGGCCGGCTTCATCCGGGAGGTGCTGCACCCGGTGTGGTTGGCTAACCCGGTGGTTGTCCCGAAGGCCAACCACAAGCTGCGCATGTGTATCGACTACACCGACCTCAACAAGGCATGTCCTAAAGACCCTTATCCTCTCGCCCGAATAGACCGGATAGTCGACTCCACCGCGGGTGTGACCTTTATGTTTCCTAGATGCATATTCGGCTATCATCGGTTTCGCATGGTGTAGAGGATGAGGAGAAAACGCATTTATCACCCCTATGGGTACCTTTTGTTACATATCTATGCCTTTTGGTTTAAAGAATGCCATGTCTACTTTCCAACGCGGTGTCCGCATCACGTTGAAAGACTAAATAGGGCGCAATGTCGAGGCGTATGTCGATGATCACGTGGTCAAGTCCCAGGACCAAAGGACCTTGCTCCCGGACCTGGCCGAGACATTTGATAACCTCCGGTCCTCCCGCATGAAGCTGAACTCAGAGAAATGTGTGTTCGGGGTACCGGCAGGCAAGCTCTTAGGGTTTTTGGTCTCTGCCCGAGGCATCGAGGCCAACCCCGCAAAAATAAAGGCGATAGAGGAGATGCGCCCCCCAGGAAGCTCAGGGACGTGCAGAAAATCACTGGTTGTGTAGCTGCCCTAAGCCGTTTTATATCAAAGCTGGGAGAGCGGGCGCTCCCTCTATTTAAGTTGCTAAAGCGAACTGGCCCCTTCACTTGGACGGACGAGGCGGAGAAAGCCTTGCGCGAGCTCAAGCGTTATCTCTCCTCGCCGTCCACATTGGTGGCACCTTAAGAAGGAGAACCCTCCTTTTATATTTGGCGGTGACTCTCCAAGTGATCAGTGCAGCATTGGTTGTGGAGCGTGACGACGAGTCAATCTCCCAGACACCCCCAGCCTCGTTACACCAGGAGGCAGGAGACCTTGGAACGGTGTTGGCTGAGGAAACACCCGAGCCGGAGGTGGCCCTTGGCCCCCTGAGCCTCAGGGAGCCACCCAGCCCCCTAGTCCGAGGGCTCCCGAGGCCCCTTCCACCCAGAGCGGCCCTGAGGGCCCCGAGGAAGGCGATGGCCCGGCAGCGCCGGACACTGAGGTAACCCGCCCCGGTGCACCCGAGCCTGTTGCCCCTGGTAAAGTAGCTAAGGCCCGCACCAAGGTGCAGCGGCCAATCTACTTTATTAGTGAGGCGCTCCGGGACGCAAAGACACGTTACCCACAAGCCCAAAAAATGCTCTACGCCGTGCTCGTGGCTTCCAGGAAGCTGCGCCACTACTTCCAGGCACATCGGGTAACGGTAGTCACGTCTTACCCTCTCGGGTAGATCTTGCATAACCCAGAGGGCACGGGACGGGTAGTCAAGTGGGCTATTGAATTGTCAGAGTTTGACCTGCATTTCGAAGCCCGCCACGTGATCAAGAACTAGGCCTTGGCCGATTTCGTGGCAGAATGGACGCCAGTGGCCGATAACGATCAACCCCCGGGTGAACTCGAGAGTGCGGAGGATCGCGTCCAATGGACCATGCATTGGGTGATAAACTTTGACGGTTCATTCACCTTACAGGGGGCCAGGGCAGGCGTTGTTAGTGATATGCCCTAGAGGCAACATGGAGATGTTGGATATCACGTCAATGTTTATGTATAAATGAATAAAGTGTTATTCAGTTCCATGAAATAGACATCTTGTATTGATCAATAAGTACGTGACTTATTTATGAGACTCGATATGTATGAATCTATTTCTAAACGATCCCTGATCATATGTCATATTGTTGGAACAAATATGATTCTAAGATCGGCATGTTTATTGATTGATGATCATGTCTCATAGATCATGGGTATGGAGATACCAAATCAATAAACATGGACATATGTGTTAGAGAACACATTGTTGGATAGACCCACCATGAGACACTACAGAATTAATGTGCCATTAGTTGGTCTCGGGTAGTGTTGGTACAAAGTCCTTAGACCCGAGATCACCATGGATTCCAACATGTGTAGTAGCCTACTTTAGGACTACCAAACGCTATTCCGTAATCGGGTAGTTATAAAGGTAGTTTTCGGGTTTGCTATGAAACATGGAGTGGGATGTGAGTGATCAAGATGAAATTTGCCCCTCCTTTGGAGAGATATCTCGGGCCCTCGAGGTAATGGATTATGGAAATGCATGGCCATGCTAAGTTGATTGAGGAGTCAATCAACGGACGGATAATCCAATACGGTTCGAGTGAATGGTTAAGCTATTGAAGGGATGGCACACATCTTGCCTATAGCTTAACCGGTATCGTGAGGCAAAGGGATTTGTGTACACATTACGGTTCGAGCCGATATTATTCTTGTATACTATGGTGTCAATATGTGCCGCTAGGCGCCCGTTGACTGGTGGTGAGTTGGACTCGAGCCGACGATCGGCTAAGTTAGACTATGGCCGAAACCGAGTATACCCGAACCTACTGTGGTCGCACGCTTAAGGGGATAGAATAGATATTCGAGTTGGACTCGGATACGGCTCGATCGGATAGGGATCCGATCGGATAGAGTCCTATAGGCTTACGACGTATGGGCGGCCAACTCTATGAGATACGGATGAGATCCGGTTCAAAAATAGAGTCCTGATCGGTCACTAGTCCTAGTCGGCCGACTCTATATAAAGGAGGGGAGGGGTGGAGAGCTGCGACACATCAATTGCATCGTGTGCAACGAAGTCGCCGAGATCAATCTCCACGGAAACCCTCCCCACTTTCGAGCCAAACCCTAGCCTTGCATCGCGTGCTAGCACACGGGTGTACGACGTTCGTCCCCGGACGTGTGGATACCGTAGAGGCGCCGCTACGTTGCGCGCTCTTGATCGGCTTCGGATCGGCTGCAATCGGAGCGATCGGCTGTGGTGGAATCGGCTGCGGTCGGGCGCATCGGAGCGAGGCGTGAGAACGCGGCCGGACGACTCGAATTGGCTGATTGGTGAATCGGCTGTCTCCGGGAATCGGCTACACTGTTCCGGATCGGATTGCCCTGATTGGCTATTCCGCCGCACTCTACTCCAATCGGTAACGATCTATCGGCCCTTACTTGCAAGTGTTCCTGGTTTGCGCGGTAGATTTTTTTGTTTTTGGCTAGCGTAGCCTCCGCGTAACCCTTCAGGCGTTGCATTAACTTCCCCGACAGGCAATGTACTCTGATACATCATTCGGCTTGACTTCCAAGCGACCAATAACATGGCCGAGTATGAAGGGCTCCTAGCAGGGTTGCGAGCGGCGGCAGGCATGGGCATCCGCCGTCTGCTAGTCCTCGACGACTCTCAACTAGTCGTGAACCAAGTTTCAAAGGAGTACCAATGCACCGACCCCCAAATGGAAGCATATGTCAAGGAAGTACGGCGTATGGAGCGCCATTTTGATGGCCTCGAGCTGCGCCATATTCCCAGAAGAGACAATACCCGGCGGACGAGTTATCTAGGATCGCGTCCGCGTGAGCCCGGCCCCGCCAGCGCATTTGAAGAAAGACTCACTGAGCCATCGGTGCCCCGAACCGCCCCAAGGGCGGGAGTCGGCCGACCCCAACGCCCCGGACCTAGCGGACCAGCCACAGCTTGGTCCTGCCGGGATCGACATCACGCGTCAGGTGGCCTGGATTTCGAAAATCCAGGCGTATCTGCAAGACGTGTCATTGCCCGAGCAACGTGAGGAAAGCGCGCATCGCACGCATCTCCAAAAGCTACGTGTTGATGGAAGGGACGCTTTACCGACGCGGTGCCAATAGAGTGCTCATGAAATGCATCGCTTGGGAACAGGGTCTTGAGCTCTTGGCCAAGATCCACGAGGGAGAATGTGGAGCGCACTCAGCCTCCCGAACCTTGGTAGGAAAGGCATTTCGCCAAGGTTTTACTCGCCCACCACGCCGGAGGATGCAAGAGACCTCATGCGGCGGTGCCGGCATGCCAATTCCACGCTGCGTACGCACCGCCCGCCTGCACCCTTCAAACTATCCCGCTCTCATGGCCGTTCGCGGTATGGGGGCTGGACATCTTGGGCCCGTTCAAGCAGGCGCGTGGAGGCTGCAAATTTCTATATGTCGCCATCGACAAATTCACCAAGTGGCCTGAGGGACCGCCGTGTGCGTACCCCCTTATAGGTCGTCTCGATGCCGTAGCTCTGCGATAAGTAGAAAACGTTTCTACGCCTAACTTGTTTTTGCAGAGAATGCTTTGAGATGGTATGGCCCTATTGTATGTATGAGATGTATGAGATGCATGTGATGCATGTAATATTCTTTCATATGTGCAATCCCTGTAATATTCTTTCATACGTGCAATGCTTGTAATATTCTATCACGACTGCGAGTCGATGTAATCTTCAATTAGAGCTTCTATAGTAGTAGCTTAGTTTGAAGAAATCAAGCATTCGGCACTCGAAAGAACGGTGATGAAGATGGAGATCCCGTACACCTGGCATGGAGATGGAGATCACCATGTGAAGGGGGCCATACTATTTCACTATATGCTATTCTTCTTGCTTTCATATGTGATATGTTTGTTTAATAGGATAGCATCCTCGCAAAATTAAGTAGTAATGATGCCCTTCCAAATGATTGCACCCGTCACCGTTATGCTCGTCAATGGTGGGTCGCCAAAGCAGAGTGTCATTCTCTATCATAACACGAGGGGGTATATGTCGACATATACATGCAGGAGCATTTGGTTTACTTAACAAGGCTATCAAAACAGTTTTGGGCCTTGGGGCATAGGTTGGGGCCGGGCATGGAGATGCCACACCAACAACAAGAGTCACATAGAGATGTGATTAGCAAGGTGTTGCTTACCGATGTTACTAATTTTCTAGCGTGATGCCAAAGCTCACTAGAAAATTAATTAACATGTGGATCTTGACCCAATACGTAACCTAGAGGGAAGGTGGAAAATACGTAATGGGAGTCTAATGTTAAATTGTTTAACAATAGACATAGCATAAACATTGTGCTAAACTTTGCTTTTTCGTTGTAGAATAAATGGCGGCTAATACTACACCCGTACCTTTAATTTGCGATCTATTCTCGAAAAGGAAAAATTAAATGGAACAAACTTTATGGATTGGTATCGCAACTTGAGAATTGTTCTCAAGCAAGAGCGTAAGGAGTACGTTCTTGAAGTACCCTATCCCGAGGATTTGCCAACTAATGCCACCGCAACCGCACGGAGGGCTTATGAGAAGCACACTAATGATGCCCTAGATATAAGCCGTCTCATGCTTGCTACAATGTCCCCCGAGCTTCGAAGCAATATGAGAGCAACGATGCTCACACTATTATTCGGGACTGCGTGGCATGTTTGAGAACCAAGCTCGGGCCGAGAGGTTCAACACCTCAAAGTCCTTGTTTGCGTGCGTGGCTTGTTGAGGGAATCCCGTCATCCGCATGTGATAAAGATGATTGGCTACATTGAGAGTCCGGAAAATTGGGTTTTCCCCTTAGCCAAGAGTTGGCTACGATGTGATTCTTCGCCGCTCCCTCCGAGCTTCGAGCCATTCATATTAAATTATCACATGAACAATATGGATAGGACCTTGGCTGAATTGCATGGGATGCTAAAGACAGTGAGGAGAGTATCCAGAAAAACGGTCATCATGTGATGATGATGCGAAGGCTAAGCGCAAACCACTGTCAAGAAACTTTGCACCAAGAGGAAGTTAACTCCCGATGAGATCGCGAGTGCCTCTAATGCAAAGAAGGGCAAGAAGGGGTCGGCGGCATCGATGCCGTTTGCTTCTACTGCAAGGAGACAGAGCCACTGGAAAAGGGCGCAAGAAGTACATGGAGGATCTCAAGAAGAAGCAAAGTACGACTTCGCTTCCGGTATTAATGTTATAGACATTAATCTTGCTACTTCACCTACCGACTCTTGGGTATTTGATACCGGATCAGTAGCTCATATTTGCAAATCGTTGCGGGGAATGAGAAGAAGTAGAGGATTGAGAAGGGGCGAGGTGAACCTGCGCGTCGGCAATGGAGCAAGCGTTGCTACGCTTTGCCTCGACAGCACCACTTCATCTACCTTCAGGATTAGTTTTGGAATTAAATAATTGTTATTGTGTTCCAACACTATGTCAAAACGTTATTTCCGCTTCATGTTTGCAAGCGGAAGGATATGATTTTAGATCAATGGACAATGGTTGTTCAATATATCTTAGAGATATGTTCTATTTTCATGCTCCATTGGTGAATGGATTATACGTTTTGAATCTTGAAGCGTCTCCCATCTATAACATTAATACGTAAAGGCAACTCTCTAATGATATAAACCCCACGTTTATTTGGCATTGTCGCTTAGGCCATATAAATAAGAAACGCATGGAGAAGCTCCATAAGGATGGATTGCTTCACTCTTTTGATTTTGAATCATTTGAGACATGTGAGTCTTGTTTACTTGGTAAGATGACAAAGGCACCTTTCACGGGACATAGTGAGAGAGCAAGTGACTTATTGGCACTCGTACATACCGATGTATGTGGACCAATGAGCTCAACGGCCGAGGTGGTTATCAATACTTCATTACCTTTACCGATGACTTTAGTAGATATGGTTATATCTACTTAATGAGGCATAAGTCCGAATCCTTTGAAAAGTTCAAAGAATTCCGAATGAAGTACGTAATCATTTAGGGAAAACAATCAAGTTTCTACGATCGATCGTGGATGGGAATACTTGAGCCAAGAGTTTGGTAATCATCGAAAGATTGTGGAATTGTTCCACGCTTGACTCCGCCGGGAACTCCGCAATGGAACGGAGTGTCCGAACGGAGAAATCGCACCTTGTTGGACATGGTGCGGTCGATGATGAGCCAAAGTGATCTTCCGTTATCTTTCGGGGATATGCTCTTGAAACAATTTGCGCTCACACTAAATAGAGTTCCATCTAAGTCAGTTGAAAAGACACCATATGAGATATGGACAGGGCAACCCCTAGTTTGTCTTTTCTCAAAATATGGGGATGCGAAGCTTATGTAAAACGTTACGATCGACAAGCTCACACCCAAATCGACAAGTGCTTCTTTGTGGGATATCCTAAGGAAACTAAGGGATATTACTTTTATAATCGGGAACAAGGCAAAGTGTTTGTCGCCCGACACGGTGTCTTCTTGGAGAAAGAGTTTCTTTCAAGAAGGGTTAGTGGGAGCAGGGTGCATCTTGAAGAAGTTCAAGAAACACCGAAAATGTTTCAGCGACCACGTAACCACAACAGGAGGTGCAAAGTGTTGCGCCACCGGTTGTAGATACACCACCCACGGAGGTCGAAAGATCACGTCGTGCACCCGACAGTACACGTGCGGAACAACGTGATATATTGTTGTTGGACAACGATGAACCTAAGACCTATGAGGAAGCGATGGTGGGACCCGATTCCAACAAGTGGCTTGGAGCCATGAAATCCGAAATAGAATCCATGTACGACAATCAAGTTTGGAACTTGGTTGATCCACTGATGGTGTCAAAACCATTGAGTGTAAATGGGTTTTTAAGAAAAAGGCCGATATGGATGGAAATGTTCACATCTATAAGGCGCGATTGGTGGCGAAAGGTTTTAAACAGATTCAAGGAGTTGATTATGATAAAACCTTCTCGCCCGTCGCAATGCTTAAATCTATTTGGATTATCCTAGCGATTGCTGCATATTTCGATTATGAGATATGGCAGATGGATGTCAAAACGGCTTTCCGAATGGAAACCTAAGCGAGGATGTATACATGATACAACCTCGGGTTTTGTCGATCCGAATCGCTGGAAAGATATGCAAGCTACGAAATCCATTTATGGATTGAAGCAAGCATCTCGGAGTTGGAATATTCGTTTTGATGAAGTAATCAAAGGGTTTGGTTTCATCAAAAATGAAGAAGAGGCCTGTGTTTACAAAAAGGTCAGTGGGAGCGCAATTGTATTTCTAATCTTATATGTGGATGACATATTACCGATTGGAAATGATATCCCTATGCTTGAATCCGTCAAGTCTTCATTGAAAAATAGTTTTTCCATGAAAGACTTAGGGAGGCAAATATATATTAGCATTCGGATCTATAGAGATAGATCCAAGAGGCTAATTGGATTAAGCCAAAGTACATACATTGACAAGGTGTTGAAAAGGTTCAACATGCATGATTCCAAGAAAGGTTTCTTGCCTATGTCACATGGCATCAATCTTAGCAAGAATCGTGTCCTCGGACACATGATGAGCGGAATAAGATGGGTATGGTTCCATATGCTTCGGCAATTGGATCCATCATGTATGCCATGCTTTGTACACGCCGATGTCTCGTACGCTTTGAGTGCTACGAGCAGATACCGTCCGATCCAGGTGAAGGTCACTGGATCGCCGTAAAGAATATCCTTAAGTATTTGAGAAGAACTAAGGATATGTTCCTAGTCTATGGAGGTGAAGAAGAGCTCGTTGTAAGTGGTTACACCGATGCTAGCTTCCAAACAGACAAGGATGATTATAGATCGCAACTGGGTTCGTGTTCGCCCGAACGGGAGGCGCCACTGGAAGAGTTCCAAGCAGGATACGTTGCCGATTCTACAACGGAGGCCGAGTACATTGCCGCTTCGTAAGCCGCAAAGGAGGCCGTTTGGATCAAGAAATTCGTTTCGAGCTTGGTGTGATGACTAGTACGACCGGTCCAATGTCTCTTTATTGTGATAATAGTGGAGCCATTGCGCAAGCCAAGGAGCCGAGGTCACATCGAAGTCCAAACACATACTTCGGCGATATCATCTCATCCGCGAGATAGTGGACAGAGGTGATGTCAAGATATGCAAAGTGCACACGGATCTCAACATAGCCGATCCGCCGACAAAACCTCTCCCTCAGGAAGCATGAGGCGCACACAAGAGCAATGGGTATTAGATACTTACATGGTTGACTCTAGTGCAAGTGGGAGATTGTTAGTGATATGCCCTAGAGGCAACATGGAGATGTTGGATATCACGTCAATGTTTATGTATAAATGAATAAAGTGTTATTCGGTTCCATGAAATAGACATCTTGTATTGATCAATAAGTACGTGACTTATTTATGAGACTCGATATGTATGAATCTATTTCTAAACGATCCCTCGATCATATGTCATATTGTTGGAACAAATATGATTCTAAGATCGGCATGTTTATTGATTGATGATCATGTCTCATAGATCATGGGTATGGAGATACCAAATCAATAAACATGGACATATGTGTTAGAGAACACATTGTTGGATAGACCCACCATGAGACACTACAGAATTAATGTGCCATTAGTTGGTCTCGGTAGTGTTGGTACAAAGTCCTTAGACCCGAGATCACCATGGATTCCAACATGTGTAGTAGCCTACTTTAGGACTACCAAACGCTATTCCGTAATCGGGTAGTTATAAAGGTAGTTTTCGGGTTTGCTATGAAACATGGAGTGGGATGTGAGTGATCAAGATGGAATTTGCCCCTCCTTTGGAGAGATATCTCGGGCCCCTCGAGGTAATGGATTATGGAAATGCATGGCCATGCTAAGTTGATTGAGGAGTCAATCAACGACGATAATCCAATACGGTTCGAGTGAATGGTTAAGCTATTGAAGGGATGGCACACATCTTGCCTATAGCTTAACCGGTATCGTGAGGCAAAGGGATTTGTGTACACATTACGTGGTTGAGCCGATATTATTCTTGTATACTATGGTGTCAATATGTGCCGCTAGGCGCCGTCGTTGACGGGTCACTGAGTTGGACTCGAGCCGACGATCGGCTAAGTTAGACTATGGCCGAAACCGAGTATACCCGAACCTACGTGGTCGCACGCTTAAGGGGATAGAATAGATATTCGAGTTGGACTCGGATACGGCTCGATCGGATAGGGATCCGATCGGATAGAGTCCTATAGGCTTACGACGTATGGGCGGCCAACTCTATGAGATACGGATGAGATCCGGTTCAAAAATAGAGTCCCTGATCGGTCACTAGTCCTAGTCGGCCGACTCTATATAAAGGAGGGAGGGGTGGAGAGCCGCGACACATCAATTGCATCGTGTGCAACGTAAGTCGCCGAGATCAATCTCCACGAAACCCTCCCCACTTTCGAGCCAAACCCTAGCCTTGCATCGCGTGCAGCACACGGGTGTACGACGTTCGTCCCCGGACGTGTGGATACCGGTAGAGGCGCCGCTACGTTGCGCGCTCTTGATCGGCTTCGGATCGGCCGCACCGGAGCGATCGGCCGTGGTGGAATCGGCCGCGGGCGCATGACGGAGCGAGGCGTGAGAACGCGGCCGGACGACTCGAATTGGCTGATTGGTGAATCGGCGTCTCCGGAATCGGCTACACCGTTCCGGATCGGATTGCCCCGATTGGCTATTCCGCTGCACTCTACTCCAATCGGTAACGATCTATCGGCCCTTACTTGCAAGTGTTCCTGGTTTGCGCGGTAGATTTTTTTGTTTTTGGCTAGCGTAGCCTCCGCGTAACCCTTCAGCGTTGCATTAACTTCCCGACAGCAATGTACTCGATACATCATTCGGCTTGACTTCCAAGCGACCAATAACATGGCCGAGTATGAAGGGCTCCTAGCAGGCTGCAGCGGCGGCGGGCATGGGCATCCGCCGTCCGCTAGTCCTCGACGACTCTCAACTAGTCGTGAACCAAGTTTCAAAGGAGTACCAATGCACCGACCCCCAAATGGAAGCATATGTCAAGGAAGTACGGCGTATGGAGCGCCATTTTGATGGCCTCGAGCTGCGCCATATTCCCAGAAGAGACAATACCCTGGCGGACGAGTTATCTAGGATCGCGTCCGCGTGAGCCCCAGCCCCGCCAGGCGCATTTGAAGAAAGACTCACAGAGCCATCGGTGTGCCCCGAACCGCCCCAAGGGCAGGAGTCGGCCGACCCCAACGCCCCGGACCTAGCGGACCAGCCACAGCTTGGTCCTGCCGGGATCGACATCACGCGTCAGGTGGCCTGGATTTCGAAAATCCAGGCGTATCTGCAAGACGTGTCATTGCCCGAGCAACGTGAGGAAAGCGAGCGCATCGCACGCATCTCCAAAAGCTACGTGTTGATGGAAGGGACGCTTTACCGACGCGGTGCCAATAGAGTGCTCATGAAATGCATCGCTTGGGAACAGGGTCTTGAGCTCTTGGCCAAGATCCACGAGGGAGAATGTGGAGCGCACTCAGCCTCCCGAACCTTGGTAGGAAAGGCATTTCGCCAAGGTTTTACTCGCCCACCACGCTGGAGGATGCAGCAGACCTCATGCGGCGGTGCCGGGCATGCCAATTCCACGCCAAGCAGACGCACCTGCCCGCCCAGACCCTTCAAACTATCCCGCTCTCATGGCCGTTCGCGGTATGGGGGCTGGACATCTTGGGCCCGTTCAAGCAGGCGCGTGGAGGCTGCAACTTTCTATATGTCGCCATCGACAAATTCACCAAGTGGCCTGAGGCCTATCCAGTCAGCGTCATCGACAAACATTCGGCCGTGCGGTTCATGAGAGGCATCACGGCAAGGTTCGGGGTCCCCAATAGGCTCATCACCGACAACGACACCCAGTTCACGAGTGAGCTGTTTGGCGAGTATTGCGACGACATGGGCATCAAACTCTGCTTCGCCTCGCCCGCCCACCCCCAAAGCAACGGCCAAGCCGAGCGTGCAAACGCGGAAATATTGAAAGGCCTCAAGACAAAGACCTACAACGTCCTCAAGAAGCATGGGGACTCGTGGATTGATGAGCTGCCAGCGGTCCTTTGGGCCAACCGGACAACACCAAGCCGTGCCACCGGGAAAACACCATTCTTCTTGGTGTATTGAGCTGAGGCGGTCTTGCCTTTTCGAGCTCACCCTGGGATCGCCCCGAGCCACACTATACACCGAAGCAGATCAAGAACAGCTACGTCGTGACGACCTGGATTACCTAGAAGAAAGACGGCGCCGTGCAGCGCTTCGCGCGGCCTGTTATCAGAAGAGCCTCCGTCGCTATCACCAACACAAAGTCAGCCCCCGAGCGCTGCAAATCAATGATCTCGTTCTACGACGCGTGCAAACGCGTGCGGGGCTGAGCAAGTTATCTCCGATGTGGGAGGGGCCATACAAAGTTATTGGCACTCCGCGTCCAGGAGCAGTTCGCCTAGCCACAGAGAACGACACTCCGCTGCCGAACCTGTGGAATATTTCCACCTGCGCAAGTTCTACCCATAAGTCACATGGTGTGTTGAATCCCCAACATATATGAAAGCACGTTCACTGCCTCCAGTTGGCATGAACAATGAGTTCGTCCGTTTATACTCTTTATGCTTTTCCCTTACAAAATATCTGCATTGAAGTATGTTGTTCCCCTCCATGTCCCGGAACATGTATTGTGGATGATGGTTTCCGGTGATCTTCTGGCCCTGCCCGCCCTAGGCTGAGAGGCCCTAAGGGTGTCGAGGGTAGAGCGACGCTGCATGCAAGTGCCCCGGGGTAGTCAACGCTTGGGGGCTCGGGTGCGTACTGTCACGCCTATCTCGAACCCCCCGTTGCTGTTGCCCCCGCTGGCCCTTTATGCCCTCGCTTCTACCCGGAGCCCCAAGAAAGGCACCAGCCGCCGGCCGATGCACGCTGCCTGAACCCGGACCAGCTCCCAATTACATGGGATGAATCGTGGCAGGAAACCATAATGTTCATATTCCTACAATGGCTAAACTAACTAAAGAGCGGACTGTCGTTGCAGGAATACGAACAAGCAAGAGCTTGGGCCAACTAACCGCCACCATGTGTGCGCCAAGTTGGCCGGGGGCTCCCAATATATATACATATACATATGAATCATCGTCTGCAGAGTCGGCCACGATGGGCTGCTACAATGCGAATCCAGCATGAAAAAGGCAAGTGCATTGACAACATAAATAGTATTACAATGTTTTTACAAGTACAGGATAGAAGCAAAAAGCAGGGGAGTCCTAGGCAGCCGGCGGGTCGCTGGAGGCGTTCTTCGTGTCGTCCTCGTCCGACGGGTCCTCGCGGTAGGCAAGCTGAAATGCCGCCGGAGTTTCGTCGAAGCCGATCATGATGGAGTCGACGACATTCTTGACGCGACGCCGAGCAACCTCCTCTGTGCCCTCGGGGAAGTCCTCGGTGGGGATGTACGGGTTGAAGCCGGGGTCGCGGGCCGGATAGCTCGCCAGGATCAACGTCGCAACCTGGCGGGACAGGTCGTACGACGACTCCTTCGCCACTTCATCGACCTCCTCCGGCACCCTTTTGATCCCTTCGGCCAGCTTGTCTATTTGGGTGGCCAATCCCCCCAAGGTAGAGCTGACGGCGCGGGGGCGTACAACCCCCACCTCACGGGCCGCCTCTCGAAGACGCGCGACGGACGAGGTCACGGTCCGGAGCCCTAAACCAAGGGCGTGCTCCAGCTCCGCGATCCGGCGACGCGCCTCCTCCAAGTGTGGAGCCGCTTCGCTGGAGCAAGGGGCCGGCAGAACCCGCTCCCGCTGCTCCAACTCCCGCTCCCACCGCTCCAGCTCTTCCTGCCGATGGCACGAGGCGGCCGGCGCGAGCCGCCGCTCGCGCTCCTGCATGGCCTTCGTGCACCGGAGACCTCCTCCCGGGTCCGTAGCACGGCAACCTCGCGCCCCTCCACCGTGGCCTCGCGCTCGGTGATGGCCTTCTCATGGGCTACCACATTCTCCTCCCGCGCGGCGGAGTCCTCCTCGGCCTTGGCCACGGCGGCCTCCCGGTCCCCGACCGCCTGTCGCGCCGCCTCCAGAGCCTTCTCGCGCTCTGCCAGGCCATCCTCGCGGGCTTGGAGCTCGATGTCGGTGCTGGCGGCGGCGGCCTCGGCATCGCGTAGGATGCGCTCGCACCGGCTGAGTTCCTGGGCACGCTCGTTGAGGTCGCGGATGAACTCCCCGGCGGTGGTGCGGACCCTCTCCTCTGCAACAGCGGTTGCCTGCTCGCGGAAGTCAGCGGTGTGCCGCTCAATGGCGGTGTCCTCGAACACCTGATTGAGTTTACCCCGACGACGCTCGAGGTCCGCCAGCTCCCGCTTCCGGATGAGGCCCTCCACCCTCGCCGTGGTCGCCAGCTCGCGGCGGCCCTCGGCGACCTCAGTCTCCCGCCGCGCCACCGCGACCTCCCTGGCGGTCAAGGCCTGAATCTGAGCCCAAAGCCCTTCCAGGGAGACCGCGTTGGCCTCCTCCAACGCCCGGGACACGATCATCCTCGCCCGCTCCTGCGATCGCACGAGGGGCTCGGTGTCTAAGGCGACCACAAACCCTAACCGAGCGCCCCCGGATTCGGAGTCGGAGCTCGAGCCAAGGTCGACCACCTGCACAGGACGGGGAGACGAAGGTGCCCCGTGGCCGGAGCCGTCCACCGCCGCTTCACCCACCGACGTTGCCTCGCCCTCCGGTAAGGCTGCTCACGGCGTCGACGGATCGCGATGGACCGGCGCCAACAGTGTTGGTGTTGGCCGGCGGGGTGACGGTGTTGAATGGCATGGCGCGGGCGACGGCTGGCGCGGTGGCGGCGATTGTTGCCGCGGTGGGGACCCCTACGGTTGCTCTCCGCTGCCCACCGCCGCCTCCACCTCCGCGTTGGGGCCAGCTCGCCCCGAATCTATTGCCGGCGGAGGGCCCTCAGCTTGCTCCTGGTAGGCGATCGACGCCCCAACATCTGGGTGGGCCTCCTCCTTAGGCCGCACCAGACCCGAGCCCGAACCCGCAGGGGGTGACCCGGACCCGGTGGGCTTCACCACCCCGGGCCTCTCCTGCGCTTTCCCCGCTGAGCTGGAAGCAAAACCACCCTTAGGTATAACCTTGGGGCGAAAATGCTGATGCTCGTGGCTGGGAACAAAAGTAAACACAATGAGAGATCAAAACACAAATAGCCCGAAGTAAGACACAGGGCTCATAAGAAATGTATGCATCTGCAAGGCGTTACCTGCGGGCGGCGTTGAAGCTCCATGAGACCCGGGAGATGGCCCGTTTCTTCTTCGCGGGGCCATCGGAGGGGCTCACTGGGCTGCGGCCCGCGGACTCTGCCGTCGCAGGGGTGCCGCGACCGGCCTTCGCCGACGGTGCGCTCGCCGTGGGTGCGCCCCCGGCCGCCGCCAGAGTCGTCGTCGTTGTGGCCGTATTGGCCCTTGTCGGGGTGGCCCCTGGGCAAGGCCCCGCCGCCTGCGGGCCTCCAGTCCTGCGGTGGGGAGCGGTGCGCTCCACGCCGCCGTCGCGTGATGGTGATGGGGGAGACACGGGGTCGTGCTCTGGCCTCTTCCTCTTTCCCTTCGGGTCCGGGGCCCCCGGTCCGCTCCTGCCTAGGCCTCGGCGGCCCAGTCGCCCGATCGGCACCTGGTCGTCGGCGTCGTCGTAGTCGTCGTCGCCACCCCCTGGGGCGGCGCTTGGCACTGCTGACGACGAACCCACGCCATCGCCCACCACCCGCAGAGCATAGAGGATCTCCAGACGCGCCGGATCTTGGCACAACGGGACCAGCCTTGAAGGGAGTTGCGTCAGGTCCATCACTGTGACGTCGAGGGTGCGACGGACCTGGATCACGAGGTCGTTCTCATTCCAGTCGAAGGGAGCGCCAACATGGGTGCACATGTCGTCGTTGAAGTTCGTGTACATGTAGGCTGGGCACGGCCTCTCCTGCAACGGCGAGATGCGCCGTGTCTGGAAATCGCGAAAGACGGCATGGCTGGACAGGCCCCCCTTCCGAAGATAGCTGATCTGCTCCAGCACTCCATCTAGCTCTCTCCCAGCACGCGGCCGCGCCCCCCAGCTCCCCTGATTCGCTGAAATCCCCGTCGGAAGGGAAAGGCGGGGGTGGTCACCCAAACTGGTGTAGAACCAGTAGGCCCTTCAGTTCTCCCATCTGGAGCGAGGGTGGATGTCGATGAAGGCGGTGTCGACGGCACTGTCGTTGCGCGGCTAGATCGCCACGTGTCCGACCGCACCGGGGGAGCCCGCCCGGCACACGCGGAAGAACTGCTGGAAGAGATGCAGTGAGGGCATCACCCCCACAAATATCTCGCAGGTGTAGGTGAAGATGGCGAGGTAGAAGACCGCGTTGGGGGTGAGGTGATGCAGCTGAAGGTCGTAGAACTCCAACACGTCGAAGAAGAACCGGGAGAAGGACGGCACCAGCCCGACCATGGCAAAGGAGGCGAAGAACACTATCTTCGTGGGGGGCCGCTCCGTCGGAATATCGCCGCCGCTGCGTGTGTTGCGCGGCAGGAACTTGTTGAACAGGCTTCGAGCCTCCGTGGAGCGAACCAGGGATTTTGGAAGCACACTCCCGGGCTCCAGGGGGGCGTCGCGAGTCATCTTCGAGGAAGGCGCTAGAATGCGGAGAGAAACTGGCGGCGGAGAGGAAGGAGTCGAGAGGACAAAGGCGCTGGAAGGCTAAGAGGTGATGGCTGAGGAATGCGTAGAAACTGATCCTCCTCTCACGGATCCGTTTTTATAGGCAACCACAGCTCCCTCGAATTCTACGGCATTAATTTCGCTCCACTCACACGTGACGCGCCTCTTCGGCTTCACGCCCCTTCGTTTTTCATGTCTCTTCGGTTCTCACGCCACTTGGGTTTCGCGCCGCCTGGGATTTCGAGTCCGCCAGGCGCACTACATGGAACGGAGGGAGGTAGGCGGTTAGATGGCCCCCCCGTGCGTGGCCCAAATAACACGCCCCCCGTCTGGAAAGGCTTAATCAAGCGTGGCGACAATTACCGCACGCCTATCTCTTGCTGCGACGCGGCACATCCAATACCCGGGCCCATCCACTCAGGAATATGGCGTTAACCACGCCCGAACCTGACTTCGGCCCCGATCAACACCGGGGGCTACTGTCGGTGATATGGGCCCAGGGGTATGACGAGGATACGATATCTGAAGAAGGAAGACGCCTTCGCTCACCAGGGCACCCCAAAGATATGACCTGGACAGCTCATGTGGGTCCGGGCCACGGGCGGCCACGTGGCCATCCCCAAGGGGACTTGGCCCGGAGGCTGCCCGGAGGCCGCCACTTCCCTAGATGGCAGGGTCCGGGATCACCCGGACCCCCGTCCATCAACCCGCACCTCTCCGAGAGAGGAGCGAGATCAACCGCCAACTGCCAACAACCACATTTTATGCCTAGAGAGAGGTCGGACGCCTGCCCCGTCGCATTTATTGTGATGTGAGGCACGTCTGTCAACCGCTCATCATCATCCTTTTTGCCCGCCACGAGGGAGAGAGGGGAGAAAGTCTTTGACGGCGACCGCGGTATGGCCGCACGGTCATTCCACGCACGTCTCTCTCCACGCCCCGTCCAGTCGCATTAAATGCGCTGGGCTGCCGCGTGGGAGAGAGAATACGGGTGTTGGGGGTGTCACGTCAACCCCTCTCCAGGCGAAGAGCCACTGACCGGTAGGCCCCACTGGAGTAGGTAAGTTGACCCCTCCTCACGTCAGTAGCATGGCAGCTACGACACCCATTTTTCTCTATCATCTCCCACAACGTGGCAATAGGAACAAGAATAGGGGTAGCTCTTCGACAAGACAGGACAAGAGCCGCTCCATCACGTGGAGCGGAGTAGAGAAAGCTAGGACTACTGTGGTGTCCCCTTGTGCTATAAAAGGAGGCCCAAGTCCATGATAGGGGGGTTCCTGGGTTGGTCTTTGGCTCAGCCTCTTCAACCTTGGGCTTTAAACATTCCACCTCAGTCATCGGCTCCAGCTTCCCCAGGGGAGAACAACCACGCCAATCTTTGTAATTCATTCTCCACATAGCACAAAAACAGGAGTAGGGTATTACGTCCCCCCGACGGCCCGAACCTGTATAATTTCTTCTGTGTCTTTTGCGATTGCGACTTTTCTCCATCTTCCTACCTTCCCTCCACCTCGCTTCGAGTTCGAACTCTGATTCATCGCTCCCCTGTGCCGAACCAAAAAGGGGTCCCCCGGGTCCCCGCGTGTCGAGCACACGCATCGACAAAGGTAATACCTAGAAACTTTCAATCAAAAAAATTGTGAACACATAAACTTTTGATTTGTAATCCTTTTGTACACATGAACTTTTGGTTCATAAACTTCATACACATATAACTTTTCAATATATAAAGTTTGTGCATATGAAATTTCAAACGAATTAAAAAAACCCAAAAACTTTATATTCAAAATCATTAGCCTTCAATGATCTCAAAATGTATCCACTCAAAATCAGAAACCTTTTCAACCGAATCTGAGAAATTTTATGTTTCAAATCATGAACTTCCAACCACCGCTCACCAATGGCTTGACGTTTCGCTAGTAAGGAAGAAGAACGGGATTTTGACCACGGTGTTGTTTTGTCATGGTGGGGGGAAAAGGCCTATCATACACATCGAAATTGCATCCTCTAGCCCCATCATCGCGCCTGCACGTGACCACGATCAAGGCCACCTTGCCTCGCCAATGCATGTACCATCCATCCGCTGAGTGGAGAGGAAAGGGTTAGGGGGAATGGAGGGCTCACGAGAGAAGTAGGATATGTAGGGCGTGGCTGTTACCTTGTTGCGTTAGGCGGAGGCATCGTGAGGCCATGGGAGTGAGGGGAATGGGTGGGAGAGGGGATAAGGTGTTTGCTTTGTCCATACGTGTGTGAACGTTCGTCAGATAGGGCTTCATGTGTAGTCATGTTTCAAGTAAGATCAGTAAGAGCATGAATAATGGCACAATGGCACAATATCAACGTCTAAGAGTAGTGACATGTACGGCTCAATACCATGTATACCATTATGTATATTGTTGTCAGTATAATCAAATTAGTAATTATTTGAATCTATTTCAAATGGTTAAACCGTGTGAGTTGTGTGTACATTATTGAAATATGCTCTAAAGTGCCTTCGGAAAAAGACATACTAACTATTCTGGTTATACTTGATATGGGCCCAATGTATTCTTTTCCTAATCATGGCTTTTTTCCCGAAGAATATTAGTCCATTAGTTGCCCATAGCAAATTGTCCAATAAACCCAACAGAGGAAGATACATTGAAAAAACAAAGTCCCATTCCCATCCTGTCCCTACCACCGCACGCATCCCTGCTGTTCTTGTGACTCCATATTGCTACCGTCAGCTGACGCTTCTTTGCCTTTTTGCTACACTAGTGTGCCCCTACCTCCCTACTATTCAACATCGTCGGTCGTACGAGTCACTAGTCCTATGCCGTCGACTACCGCCACCCGTGCCCTTCTCTTTCTCTCCTCTCTCGCTGATCTTCGGCTAACATCACACTGCACTGTCTTCTCTTTCATCGGTCATCGTTTTTGCCAACTCGAAGGCAAGAGGCACACCATGCGGGGACCCAATAGGGTGACGTATATTAGAAGGGGCCGAGGCGAGATTTCACCCCTCCTTCCTTTCGAGGCCGAGCCTAGGGCCGAGCGAACACGCAGAAGAGTAGGCCAGGGCCGTTTCTATCCAACTTGCCCTCGCCCCCATCCCGACCCCATTGCCTCAGCCTCTATTCGTCGGCACCATCTCCTCTGATATCGGTCATTGCTGCCTGCCAACTCAAAGGCGAGAGGCATGCCGTGCAGGGTCTCAATTGGGGCAGGGCAAGATTTCACCCATTATTCTCTTTCGGGCCAGGCCCAAGGGCCAGGTGAACACACGGGAGTGAGGGCCTGGGCCCGTTTCTGTCCAACCCGTACCCGCCGCATGTCGCCAACCCTATGACGTGGCGGGCTGGCACCGTAACACGTAGCGGGCCGTCGGCCACTGCTTGCTTTGCCTTTCTCTCGCCTGTACAAACAAAAAAACCCCGGAAGAGAAAAGACATCGCGTCGCGTGTGCCGATTCTTCGCTTGCCCCTCCGGCTTCCGCTCTCGACAGATCGCGAGGGAAAGCAGTGCCACGGCGGCATCGTCGGCGGCGATGAGGTCGGCGGTGACCCGCCTGATCCGTTCCTCGTCTCCCGTAGTTTCGCCCTCCCGTCTCAGGTGAGCCCCCCCGCGCCTGCCGCCTCTTGTTTCATGCCGTCCCGAGGGCAAGTTTTTTTTGGAAGAGATAATAGTAAACCCTTAATTCAGATGAGATGATTTGCAAAGGTGCGGGAGCTTCGTTAGGATTGGCAATTAGGAGCCGCATTTACCTCGTTGGCTTACCCACAAAGGGGATTTATTATTGTTATTATTATGATGCTAAATGCAATGGTTTTTGTTTTACCCCTTGTGGTCGATGCCAACAACAGCGCCGCACTCTTGTCAAAGAATAATACCAAGGCTTTCTTGAGCGAGGATGCGCGCGGCGGTTCCAAGCGGGTGGAGGAGCCTTTCAAGGTGGAGGAAGCGGAAACCGTGAAAGTGCCACCACCTTCCCCTGATAAGGTGATAATTGATGTGATTGTTAAGTGATACTAGTTTGCGTAAAATGTGCTAGTTTAAGACCTTTTCTTGCGTTAGCTTGTTTGGCAGTCATTCTTGGTATAAGTCGTTTTATCCTTTTCTTTCCAATATATTATAAGGTGCATTGTTCCCTTTTTTTTCTGAATAAGCAATCTACCATAGTGAGCTAGTGTATTCATTCATTGTAACTGTCACCGGGATGAATTTGTTGTTATGCGGTTGTATCTGATGTATTAGGTTATTGTCATAGAATGGACATGCTAGGGGAGATATCCAGTGTAGCAATCAGTTACATAACTGAAAAATCGGAAAGTGAATTCTATAATCTAAATGTAGTCCTTCGAACTGAAAGTGCATTAGAGGAAACATAAACATGCTAGTTTGATTGGAATGCTACCATATTCCCTTTTCTTTTACCTCCCCTTTTTTACATGTTGTTTTATCAGAACTGTTTCATTTTCATTGCTCTCAATGTTGAAACAGTTAAACTTGAAATTTTATCTACATAAGCCTGTAAATTTACTATACCTACAATGTTTTTTTCCAGATCATCATATTGATTTGATATGGAAGCCATTTTTTATTTGTGCACCATATTGTGCTTGTGCATTAGGCATTTTCCCAAAATATGTCACGGATGCATCCTGCTTTATGATACTTAAATCTCTATAGTATGCTTATCTTGAAGGGAAAGAAATTCTTCATTTTCAATGGAAAGGTCATACAAAACTAAAATATTCATGTAGACAAGATGTGCTTAGCCTATTTCCCATGTCTTCTTATCTTGCTTCATTACCCTGAGCAATATATTACAGATCGATAAAAATCTTATGACAACTACTGTTTTGAATGATGTTCCTGCAGGCTTAACAGCAAATAATATTTTTTTGAAACATATTATTTAATCTATGTTGACAAGTTTTAGGCCTTAGCAGATGTAGCTAACTATGCGCTATTGGAGCTTTATATAAATTATGTACGTTTTCTATGGAATTATTCTTCATGCTTTCCATTTGGTGAAGATTACTGAGTTGCTACTGACATATATGTCAACATAGCTTCTTGTGCTAGGTGGAAGTGGTTTTGTTGGTTCACATGTTTGCAAGGAGGCTTTGGACAGAGGATTTACTGTCGCTAGTCTTAATAGGTATTTCTGTAAGCTGTATCTGTTGACATGTTCATTCTCATTTTGTTGTCGGACTGTTTGTTTGTAACTTGCCAAAATCATTTGAAAGATATTATTATAATAAATAAACAATTGCTACAGAGGCTGTATGTCTATTGAAACTTAAACACGATTTTGCCCTGACATCTGATATGGAAGAGCAATGGATACTCTGTAATCCTCAAATCTAACTGTAGATAACTTTATATGGTCCTCTTAAGTTTGTGTTGATGCCTTTAGCTTTAGAAAATTTCATGGGAGCCTCTCATTCTCCTTTTGTTACTCTATTGTGGTCACTGAACAAAACTGTTTGAAGCTGTTTCTACTCATATTAGATTTCGATGCTAGAAGTTTGTTAACATTGTAAAAATATAGTCAGAATTAGTTTGATCTTTTCTTTTTCATCTTATTCTTCTGTGAGTGTTTTCAATGGGGTGTCAATGGTGTATTCTGAGGGCAATACTCATGTAATTTATGAATGTACTTATTGCAGTTCCCATGTATAGATTCAGTAGCTGTGGTCTTGCGTTGAATTTCCTTATTGACACATCTCTCGTGTTATCAGACAACAGATATCAAATTTTATATATTTCAAAATCATCAATCTTTATTTTTATTCAGTGACTTACCATTCTCTTGACTTTTGACTTTTAACAGATCTGGAAAGCCATCAATAAGTGAATCTTGGGCTGACAAAGTTATATGGAACCAAGGTTGCTTGCTAGTGAGATAAATTTATGGTTTATAAATGATTATGTTGCTTAATGTCTCTTTTATTGGACAGGCAATCTCCTTGAACCTGATTCACTGAAGGATATTATGGAAGGTGTTTCTGCCGTGGTATGTTTACAAATATTTTCGAATTTGTTAACTACTGTACTCTTGCATTTATGCTTTCCTTTTTTGCTTTTGTACTTTCTTGGATCTTTGGCAAGTCTCTTGAAACAAGCTTGCTTGTCTGGTCTTTACATGACGCCAAAACAACTGCAGGATATTGTACTATGATAATCTATGATTCTGAAATGATATATTTGGGACCTCAAGCATCAAATACTAACTTATTGCACCTTTTTTTGTTCAAATCCTTATTAGTGATTGGGTTGGGGTTAGGGTTTGTGTATGCGCATTATTGTGACTGTTTTCTGATGTTATTGTCACGGAAATCTAATTAAAGGTACCATTCACTAGACTACTAGACTTGAAACTACCAAGAGGTACCATCCAGGTGCCATCTGATGCCTTGACCCCATGCATGTCGTCACCAATGACTGTCTGGTGGATCTGTACAGCCTTCTAGGTTAATATCTTTTAGTTTCTAAAATCCATCCTTCTCAATTAATATCATTTAGTTTTCAAGTTCCTTCATTTGAACTTCCTTGGCTCAAATTGCTCATAACTTTTGGTTGATCTAGGTGGAAATGGTTTCTTACAGGCCATCTTTTTGAATCGTTATCACTTAGGTTTTAAAATCTATCCCTGCCACTTCCCTTGCCTGCAGATAATTTTGGATTATTGGGTCATACTATCTAGGTTGTATGAGCACTGGACTAATAAGAAGTAAGATGGAAATATGCCCAGTTCGTGCTAAACCTTTTATCATCATCCCTGGCACACTATTGATACCTTTTTCTGTTTTCATTATGTACCAATACTCTAATAGGGTATAACATATAACTAGTAATTGTTTTATGCTAACATGAATTTGTGAATCTTGAAACACTACTGATAGGAGAGAAAATTGCTATAGGTATCATGTGTTGGAGGCTTTGGGTCAAATTCTTACATGTACAAACTTAATGGAACTGCAAACATCAATGCTATCAGGGTTGCAGCTGAGAAAGGTATTTATGTTTGAGAACATATTGTTGTAGCACCATATTCATTTTCTATGTTATGTTTGCAGTTTCTGTTAATTCATCAATATGCTCTTTTTCACATGTATTGTTATGACTCTCCCCACTAGTTTGTAATCTCCTTGAGTCATTGTAGTTTGTAGTTCTAATGACCAGATCAATTAAAACAAAAGGGTAAATGTCAGAATACTAACTCTTGTGTCATAATTGCCAAAAAAGAAACTACAATTTCTTACTTCACAAAGTTAACTCTGGAAGAATAATTATCCAGAAACATGCACTTTACTTCCTTGCATATTGGGCTAGTCTGTCGTACACAAAAGGCGGAGAGGTACCATTCAGCCATGTATTGTAGCTTGGACTGCTTGGTCAGCGACAATGCATGACATCTAGTCACTAGAGTGGCATACACTGCCTAGTGCCTGCTTAGGCCAAAGGCAGGAATCAGTCCAAACCTTTCATTTTTTATCAATTATTTCACATGATATGGCAAAGTAAAATTAAGTCTATGCCGCACATTATTTTTGGCTGGGACTTTACCGCTTTAACATCATGCTCTACCTGCAGGTATTAAGAGATTTGTGTATGTGTCAGCAGCGGACTTTGGATTTGTGAACTACTTATTGCAAGGTTATTATGAGGGCAAGGTAAGTTTCTCCATGTTATTTTGAGGGCAAGGTCATAGTTCCATGGCGTTGCTTGTTTCTCTGACCCTGTAAGTAATCGTTATTGGTACAAATTTGATTGGTTTCATTTATCCTTTGAAGAGGGCCACTGAAGCTGAACTGCTGTCAAAATTTACCTATGGCGGTGAGTTCTCTTTCACATGGAGCCTTCCTTTTCTTGTAAGAAATTATTTCTAGACCTTTTTAAATCATTTTTCTAAAATAAAATCACAGGGGTAGCCTTTTTAAACGAACCTTCTTCCTACACCACACAAGGTGGCATGGCAACTTTCTTCTATAATATGCCTTCAACTCCTAATTGTTTATACTGGATTTTTGCTGGTTGCTGTTCAAGCACCCTATGCCATGAGGTGCATATAGGCCTGCCGATTGTGTGGATGGATCTTGATGGTGCCATTGATACAAGTATTGTTACCATCATATCATGGAATACTAGCTTATCAACTCTATCTCCTTAATCGATCCTATTGTCCAAAATTGCAAGTGGTTGCCAGTTTCATGGTTCTTGTTGCAGCATAGTTGACAACACGATTCCACGATAAAGAGGCCAAACCACCATATTTCTTCACAACAAGAGGACAATGGCCAATGGTTGTTGCACCTAATTAACTTTAAACACTCAGGTAGTTAATGCATCGCCCTTGAGCACATTAGGAAGCACTGTCGCAGCCCTCTGGTGGAAAGCACAGGGCCATAATGTCAAGGCGTAAGCTAGATAGAAGGCCCCTCTTCCTGCCTGTCATTTTGTGTTTACTCCTTTGGCCTTGATGTGCAATGCGGTTATCACTCTATATGTGTATGAGAGCAAGGACTTCAGAATTAGGGAGCTACTACTTTTGCAGACTTAGATCTAGATGGAGAGCGAGCAACTGCGGCAGTGAGCTACTGCGACAAGAAAATGGGGGAGTGGTAGGGGATAAGGCCCACCACTTGACTGTGTGCACCGTAATGGGCAACCATCCCATGCCTTAGTGTTTCTCTCATATATATTGCTTGAAGCAATGGGATGTTCCAGTTCACTTATGATGTCGATACGAAATGGAACATACCTAATTTTCTCTGTGCTGTTTTGGAGAAGGTTTCCAGTGCTAATTGGTCATATGTCCATACTAGGACATTAAAGGATATGTGTTGCTATTGGCTTCAAATAGCTAAACTTGGAGTAACCAGTAAAAACCAATTTATTTTGCTAAAATTATTTCTGATGCTATGTGCAATGATAACCTTGAATCGGCGTGCACTGAAATCACTATATTAGTGTGAGCAAGTTCATAGCTACCACTTCATTACTCATGAGCCACTTACGTCTCTTAAATCTGAGATGAGAGTTATTTTTCTCCTTCCCAAATAGTCGACGGTCTTTACATTGCTGGGATACTTTGGATAAACTGGAGTACATGTATGAGGGACCGGTGCTAAAACCTTTTCTCAAGATGTCTTCAAAATTCTTAGGGACCTTGCTCCAATCTTGTTCCCCCTGTGTGAAAACGGCTGGTTCCGTAGTTTGAAAACTCTGCTGATTCCAACTATTCCATTACCATTATCACTTAATAAGAGTAGAAAAACTAAGGAGAAGGCATAACCAGAAGAATTGTGAGAAGTCAATTTATCATCTCGATTTGGATTTGAATTCAGTGGCGCTTGAGATTATTTTGGACACAATTATCCTCTCAATATTGTATTTCTAGCCTGCAAAACATTCCCAAATTTTATATCAATTTTTTTTAAAAAATATTTTTCAGGAGTGATTTTGAGGCCTGGATTTATTCATGGAACTCGTCGTGTGGGTAGCGTAAAGATACCTCTTGGACTTGTTGGTTCCCCTATGCAAATGGTAAAGTCTCTTCATTTTTTTCTATTTTTTGCAAACAACAGTTATTTGCTCTTAATTCCAAATATAAGTTGTTTTTAGACTTAATCTGAATATCTCCATGTGCACTGCAGGTTCTCCAAAATGCGAAGCCGTTGACCAGATTACCGGTGGTTGGCCAACTGTTGACCCCTCCAGTGAGTGTTGCCTCCGTGGCGAAGGTTGCTGTACGAGCAGCAACAGATCCAGTGTTTCCTCCGGGTATCGTCGATGTCTACGGCATCATGCGATACAGTGACCAGAAGTAATATTATTACACCGGATCATACGATTCTACTTCTTCTGCACAGTAGCGTTTCTCCGAATGAATAAGCCGATATGGCACTGTAAGACTTTGTGCTTGTTTTGTTAGATTTTACAGTTAGTAGGGGACCTTATTTAACTGATCCATGTCAATCAGTGGTGAAGTTGTATATAGTAAATAAATTGTATCATCTTCACCATGTTTAGTTGCAGTCAATGATCTGCTGCTCGTCAATAAACTTCATTTAGTTTCCCTCTATCCCGTAACGTAACCTAACGTTAGGTACGGTCCAACTCGGCACATTCTTCAAAATTGAACTAATTTTTAATCTATACTATAAATTTTGTATAGCAATAAAATTATAACCATTTCTTATATTATATGAAAGTAATTTTAAATGTTAATCCAATGAATTTATTTTCAGCAAATAAAATTTAATTAATAGCATAATTGTTGGTCAAATATTTTAAAATTAAATCTTAAAAGCATCTCCAACAGCCTCTTCATTCTACTCTCAAGTTAAAATTTAACAACTTAAAAACATAAAAATTTAACAACTTAAAAACACACTTCAACATAATCTTCATCTCATTTTCTAAGTCATCCGGATGGTCAAATTTCCTTTCCTCACTAGCTAAACTGATGCGAACAACAATTAATTAATTACTTTACACTTGTAATTAATTAACAACAAATCATGATGATTAATTGTATCGTCAGTGTCATTCCAGCCGATTTGCTTAGCAAACCAGCAAACTCGTGTGTTTTTAGCAAAAGCTATCTTACGAGTTTGTAATGATTGGTTGAAAGGCAAAAAATTCAGTCTTCGATTTATATTTCGTCGACCAATCCTTCATAATTCATATTCATAATTTATATTGTTAAAATAATTTCTTTTGTAATTTCTCACGCTCTCATTCTGTTTCTGTAATCTTTAAAAAATAGCTCTGAATTGTAATCTTTATTTTTCAAATTTTAAATTTTAGTTATTTCTAAATCGTATTTCTATATAGACTGTAAACTATATTTTTTTATTTTTAAAATTTTGATTTTTTTTTATTTTTAAAATTTTGATTTTTAGTTATTTCTGAATTCCTATATGGACTACCGACTCTTCTTCCAATATTCTTATTTTTATGAATTTTCGTTATTTCTAATTATATTTCTATAGGGACTCTAAACTCGTCTTTCAATACTTTTTTTAATTTTTAATTTTAGTTTTTTAAATTATCTTTTTTAATTTCGAATTTTAGTTTTTTAAAATTATATTCCTATATAGACTCTAACCTCTTCTTGCAAAAGTGTAAATAGAGAGACTGATTTAAATTTTAGTTTAAATATTTGAAGAGTCTGATTTGGTACTAGAGTTGCTATAACCTTATATTATTGGCATTTTACATGGTCTTCAAGTTATCTTTGACAATTATTTTTTAATTTATTATTAACAATTACAACCTAACATCATAAAAGAAATATATTTTTAGTTCAATTAGCACGGTTCTCCGTTCTGACAAACCATTGATCAGCTACTTCAACAAGGGGACAAAACCGCTAGTACATATAAATAAATTCAATAGGGCAAATCCTCATCGACCAAATGAATTAGCAGAGCCTCGTATCATCTCAGAAATGGTACATCGTACAGCACCTGCACTAATTATGCGCTAAAATCGGCTACAAGCCTCTGGGCTCTCTAAGCTGAAAGATACACGAGTACATGACATCAACAAAATTGTTCGTCACAGCGTCAGAAAAATTTCAGACAAAAAGTTCAGAGTTTCTCACTGCCTACACATACTTGCCTCTGTACTTAGGCTTGGAGTCCCTGTCTGTGGGCGGCTTCCCGTCGGCGGCCTGCTCGGCGGGGGTGAACACGGCGGAGTGGAGGTTCCCCTCCTCCATCCACTTGTGGTGGTTCTCCCTGAACTCGCGGTGCCGCTGCTCCGCCACCTTCTCGACCTCCTCGGTGTAAGGGCCGACCTTCACCATGGTCAGCAGGACCCGGCTGTACCTCATGCTCAGGATTTGCTCGCAGGAGGCGACCAGCTTGAAGCAGGGGTGCTCCGGGTACTTGGCCGGGTTGGCGATGCCGTCTTCACGGACGACGGGGAAGAAGAAGACCAGCCGGCCACCCATGACCAACATCCTCGCGGCCAGGTGGAGGAGGTCATGGACGCACTCCGCGAGGCTGTAAGGGGCGGTCGATGGGATGTGGCTGTCCCTCTTCTCGTCTGGAACCGTGTATGGAGCGACGGTGCCTTTTATGAGCTTCCGGCCACCGGACTTGCGGCCTCCAGCCCGGACTCCATATGGTGGATCACAGATGATGGCATCAAAAACCTGATTGATCACAAGCATCAATTGCATGTTTATCATATCTTGTCAAAACATTGGAACAGTGGAGTAAAGCAGCAACTTTCTAGAGTATCTTGGAGCATACAAGCAGAAGATATCTCAAGACAACGGCTATGGGAAGTTCCATTTCGAAAAAAAGCTACGGAAATCAAATAGCCCATGTGCTTGTAGACTACAATAGCTTAAAATTCACTTGTAGGAAATATTTCATCAGTTAAAAAGCCACATGAGAATTCAAGTACCTCAGCATCAACCATTTTCTCAAGTTACGAGTTGTGACAAAAGGAAATTTATGGTGGGTGGGTTTGAAGACAAAGCTATGTGCCTATGTCAACCAAATAAAGCAATGCAAGAATGTAGATAACAAATCCGAGATTTCAAGCACAACTAAAATATTGCATGAATGTACAGCAATCGCTTTATGAAAAAGGAACACAGTTCCTCGCATTTGTTTTAGCTCACATTTGTTTCAGTATTTAGTTGCACATACAGTATAAACTAGACACAGCGTCAAAACCGTAACATACAAAAAATACAACATTGTATAAACAGCACAACAGAGTATTACCTCCTTCAATCCTGGACGCCAAGGTGGGACGTTGTTATCTGCTCTTAGTACACATAATGGCTCCGGCAATTTGTACTGAAGAAGACAATATAGTTAGTACTTCACACGAACTCAGGTGTTTTACTAACACACAATAAATGCCGAAATGTCACTATAGTTAGTACACATAATCTGCATAAATTAATATGATACTAAGCTACAAACTAGGCAAGAACAGCGTTAAAGAATTAACTGTCACAAGAGAGTTGCAGGCTTGCAGCTCACACGGGATTAAGCAGATCACAACAGGATGGAAGAATCTGTCTAACCAAAAAATAATAGCTAACTTCAATCAATCACCTGCTCAAAGTTGCTCCAAATATTGCAATCTGGACCACGACCATCCCGCACAACCCTTATATCAATATCTGCACCCTGAAAAGCCTTTATCAGCAAAGCATACTCACAAGCAGAATGAAAATTATTGATTATTTGTGCGATAAGCACAAACCATTGTCATGGCTCCAAAATGCGCGGCTGCAACCAAAATACTCCCAGTCCCAACAAACGGGTCATATACAAGCTTCCCGGGCCGCGCCAGCCCTTGATTGGCCATAAGAAACGCCATTTCAGCGTCCATTGCGGTCGGGCCAATATACTTCCTGCTCTTCAGCTGATAAGTCGGCAGGAGATGCCTATCCGCCGCTCCAACCTCACGGCCAAAGAATACCGTCCTCTGAGCAACCGGCGGGAGGCCGTTGTTGCAGCCATAGTCATCAGTCTCCATGACAAAGAACTTGTGATCGGGCTTCTTCAAATTAACACGACCCTGGAAATGAGGAACAGCACCAAATTACACACAATAAAAAAATGCATCTGATATCCACAAACCTGTGCTACAAACTACTCCATGATCTCGTTCATGATCTCACAACACAAGGTGAGTAAGATTACAAGGTGGCAAGTAGTAACAACCTTGAAGGGGATGTAGGTGAGGCTCTTCATGATCTCGTTCTGCTCTTGGAAGCTGATCACCTTGCCGAAGCTGTCGACGACGATCTTGAAGGTGCTCTCCGACGTCAGGTACGGCAGCTTCCTCTCCTCGGGGTACTCCATGACCGCCTTCTCGAGCTCCTCGTAGGTGGTAGCTTGCCCCCACAGCTCGTAGATCCCCTTCACGAGCAAGCCTACACAAACATGGCGGCGCCCAAGATTAATCCGCAAGAAGCTTAGCCGGTGAATGGTATGTCTATGAATCAATCAGGCGAGGCGCTTTACTGCGGTTGGCGATCTGCGCGGCGAGGCGCTCGTCTCCGGGGAGGCGGACGAGGTGGAAGGGGGAGTCGACGTGGTGGTTCTCCGGCATGCGCCACTCGACGGCGTCCCCGGCGCCCGGGCCGCCGAAGAGCTCGGCGAGGGACTGCACCTCGGGCCGCCGGTAGTCGAGGAGCCTGTGGTAGAAGACGCAGAGGTACCACATCTTCTCGGCTCGGTGTGTGGCCCTACCAAGCTCAGCTCCGGCGAGTCGACGCGAGCGGGCGGCTCCGGCGGCGGCGGGGAGCGGGCGGAGCGAAGAGGAGGAGGAATTCGAAGCAGCGAGAAAATGGAAAACCTACATAAACCACCGGAGGGACTGTGGCCGACATGTGGGCCCATGGAGGTGTGGTCTTGTTTGTAAATGGGCTGGGCCTTGGAGGCCCAATAGTGAAAAGGGAAAAATGAAAAAAAAAGAAGAGAAATGCAGTCAGCTCAGCTCAAAAGGGTTGCAGTATCTTGCGGTGATCTCCTTGAATTTAAAATTATGTTTTTGTGGAATTTAAAATACTGTTTGCAAAATAAGAAAAAAAGATAGTATACTGTTTTAGCGGAATTTAAAATACTGCTTGCGAAAGAACAAAAAAAAAAGATTAAAAACTCGTGGAGATGCGGGGGATCGAACCCCGTGCCTCTCGCATGCAAAGCGAGCGCTCTACCATTTGAGCTACATCCCCTTTTGCTTTTTGGTTGTTTATGTTTTATCCTTAGTACTATAATTTAAAATCAGCAAGCTATCAAAGCGGCCAACGCCCTGTTGTTTTGTTTATGATTATCTCAAACGGCTTATTACCGATCAAAATATAATTTATGAATAAAAATTTTATATACGTACTTTTAACGATTTAAAAGAAAATGATATAGAATAAACTATGATAAAAAAAACCACCAAATCAACGCTAAAATTAAGTTTTCAAATTTAAATTTTGATTTATAAGCAAAATAATGGGACGTTGCATAAAGACTGCCTTGCTGCCTTGGAGTTGCATGAAGACTGCCTTGGAGAGGTGCAGTGAAAATAGACGTGATCTTTAACGTACAAGCAGTCTAGCAGTATTTCCCACGCAAATTGCAGCCCATGTAGGATTGCATTTGCTATAACTGTTACCTGTAGTTGTTTCATAAAATGCAAGTGAATTTCTCGTACAGTTAACGTCTTTTTTAGCCGGTTAACGTCTCTAATGATTTAAAATTCAAAAGAAGCTGCTTTGATTTTTTTTAGAATAATTTCATTATACTCCAGCAGCTTCTTTTCACTATTTTCTACAACTACAATGAAAGCAATTAAGACTGAAAAGCAGACAGATTGACTAGGAATACATGAATGATCCAAGACCAAGAGTGCAAATTCACCAATGGCCAATAGGCAGAAGCACAGGACGAGATTTCAAAACAAATAAGAATGGGCAGAGTGCCATTAACTCCAGAGATGGCCTGGTTCGTGCAAATGGTTGATCTTCCAAGTAAACATTTGCCCGAGAGCAACCAAGACATTGCAAATGAATGTATCAATGAATCAGAACGAACCGGAAGGTTAAGAGCATTTCGATTTCATTTACACAATCTTATTGTTTTTTCCCCCTCATTTCACATTCAGAATGTCTATCAGCGCAAAGCTTCCGAGTTTATGGAAACAGAGATGTTAAGGCCATGTGTGAATCTAAGTTTTCAGATTACAGGGAAGGAGCTGCTGCCAAATGTCCCAGCAGTTAGGCGTTCACCTTGTGGGAGTATATTGCGAAACTTCAAGAATCAAAAGTACCTGTGATTGCCCATGAATCACGTTCTACATCTCCGCTACGAGGTGATCCCCTTTCCTTCCAAGAGGGGCACCAAGTCTCATCTCTGAGTTCACTGCTCAGATGCGGGTGCAACTTGAATACTTTGATGCCTAGGAACACCTGGATCTGTCGCAGGTCTGCACTTCTTTATGAAGTAAGAATGCATCCCCTTGGTCCCCGTTGAATGAGCGTCGCTCGAAGCTGCAAACTGTGAGCTGCCTCAGTAGTTTCTCGAGACATGAGTAAAGGCAACTCTCAGGGTCCTTCATGTTCGGGTTCGTTGACAGGACAGCTGCATTCACTGCGTCCGCAACAAATTCACGCTGTGGAGAGTCTAGCAGATATCCAATGCATGATTCGGCAGGCTTTTCATATGCAAGCAAGGCCACGCTCTCCTGCAAGTAGATTGTTCACTTTTTAGCTCAATGAAATTGCAAAGCGTATATAGATGTGAAGACTTGAAACACTTTGCTATTGCAAGTAAAATTGGACGCATTAAAAATGACCCATCAACATCTAAAAGAAAGCCATTGCATTACCTTTAGCAACCCATCAAAAGCTTTATGTGTCAAGAAGTTGGCCAGGTTAGAGCGAGCATATTTTACAGCATCCTCCAGTTGTCCAGCCTAATGTAAGAGAAAGTGAGATTATATCATTATGGAACATGATATCGTGACGCAACATGTCCATGCGCCCACCACCACCAGTGTGCATGCAAACTAAAGCCCTGGGTGGGCAACATCAAACAGAAGCACATGCCATTTAGGCCACATGTCAATAAGTTGATCTAACATATGCTCCCTCCAGTCAAAAACAAATGTGTGTTTTGGGGTGCATCAGCCAAACTTCATTTACTACCGGTTTATTTAGATTGGACAATTACCATAATCTAACATGTGTGTTGTATTTTATTTTATTAAAGTACGTATTGTATTATTTTTCATGTGTACAAGTAGTTTGTCAGTTGATGATATGATTATTTGCATGCAATTTTTTAGCTTAGAGTATAATATACTAATTTAACCAAATAGCTGAATGAACTTAGGAGTTCAGATAATTACCCCAATAAATTCAATGAATCTTTGGGAATGGAGTAAGAAGCAAATAACTGATGTTTCATCCTGCAAAAAAAATGATTTCTTATTGATGAAACTAACTCTTTGCGGAAAGTACATCATGGAAACTGAAAATGCTAGGATAAAGATAGTATTTGACTAATCGTAATGCAAGCAGGTTATTAAACTTGCAAAGCCGTACAACTTTCCTCCCTAAACTTGTATTACAAAATAAAATGCAAGTTCAGGGACGAAAGTGGAGCCACCTCACAAGTTTAAGGACCTGTGGTTCTCAACAACAACAATTGAGTCTGTGCACCTATCAATTCACATTAGCAGTTTGTGGAAACTGCATGGAGTAAATGAATCATCAATTATCAGATAGAAGACTGTACCTTTACCACCTGTGGATACCATTCTCCGAGTTTTTTGAACGCAGAATCAATATCTCCACTCATGATAAGCTTCACGAAATCAAACAAAATGTTTTCAGAAGGCAGAAACCACACCAGAAGGGGGGAAATCAAAAGGGGCCAATTCTATGGATTTTGTAGTATCTTCATAGTATAGCAGACAAATGGAATAGCTGCACGCAATGGTGTGCAACCAAAAATATGGAAGAGATTAAGTGCAGTGCAGTCCAAATACAGCCGAGCAGTGATAAAACGTTGTTTTACTTTAGGGAAAAGATATCTGCCTATGAAGCTTGCATTCATAAATTATAACATTTCAAAAGGTTAATGAAATCTAAAAAAAACATAAACACTAAGAAATAGTGAACGTGAGCTGGAGCCTTTAAGACTGAAAACAAATGTCGTGTTAGCCCACTCACAACACTACAGTCTACAGGTGGTGACCACAACAAAAATCCACATGAATACTTGGCAAAAGGTGCTCTAATCATCAGTGGGTAGTAACTGGTATTTAACTGATTAACTACTGTAAAGGCTTGGTTTCAGAGAGAACATGTATGATCTTGTAAAACTCTTATAAAATACTAACAATTGACTCCCCAGAATTGCTAATTAGTATATTAGAAAAATGGTTGAACAGCAATAACAATTCAGTTTCAAATAAGTTTTCCTCAGCTCACCTGACGCAGCAATTTTCTGTGGCTAAGACCATACATTTCAGGAGGTTCTCCATAACCATTTTGATGATAGGATGGAGGATCAGTTTCACTTGCCATATCAAAAGAATTTAATGTATCTTGGTAGCCGTAATGTAGGAGATATGAACGAACAATCCTGTTACAAGTGCGCAGTACATATACATAAGGCGGCAAAGTAGAAAAGATTTAATGTTAATATAGGTACAATTAAAGATTGAGACAAGGTAGGGATGAAGGGTGGAGTGAATATGGTATCAAATGTAGAGTACGTAATATGGTAAATTTCACATGAACATAACAGAAGTAGACATAATTGACAGCACAAGTCAGTGATTATCAAACATAACTCGCTAACCTATCTCACAAGATACAGAATGATCTCATGATGAAGCAGTAATGGATTGTTAACATGAGAAAGCATACCAATGACTGATGTCTGGTTGCAAATCCAATTTGTCGCTGACAGATTGTTGCTTCATTTTCTCTTCAAAAATATAACCCTGCCAATAAGAACCATACTTAGTGTTATCTCATATCACATTGCCACTACATCCACGTATATGCATAAACTAAACACCAAATAGGCAAATATACATGAAAAGAATGAGCTGGGTAATAATTGTAAGCTATAATTCCATAATGAAAACCAATTGGTTCTTATGGCACCATACACCATATTTTGGTGGCCTGATTACTGCCCAAAAAGATGCATGCAACCAAAAGTTCTTTCAATTATATGAAAGGAGCTGCACTTAAGATGCAATGCACCTGAATTTGGCAAACTGAGATGGATAATCTATAAAACATTGTGATATATGTTTAATTGATGCAGCAAACTGTGGAATGGAAAACATGGAATTTAAAATAATATAAGGAAATCATGACAATATTACGTATTTGCGCATGTGCAGGACAGAGTGAGGTCCTTAATAGGTGAATAAGAATATCTAGATATATTGGCTCACCTCAATGTCAAAACAGAATGGTTCTTTTCCAAAGTTTACTGTCACCCTGATTTGCAAAAAATGAATAATCAGATCCATTGAAAAACTGAAAATTAATCTAATAACTTATGAGTTATGACACATAGTGCATGCAATTCCAAGCCTAAATACTCCCTGCGTTTCATATTATAAGTCGTTTTGACTTTTTTAAAGTCAAACTTTTGAACATTTGACCAAGTTTATAGAAAAATATAACATTTATAGCACCAAATTAGTTTTATTAAATCTAACATTGGATATATTTTGATAGTTTTCTTTGTTTTATGTTGAAAATATTACTTTATTTTTCTATAAACTTGATCAAAGCTAAAGTAGTTTGACTTAGAAAAAAGTAAAAACGACTTATAATATGAAGAGGTAGTAATATATTAACAAAAGCATATAACACATAAAGCAGGCTCCATAGACATGGCCATATAGATAATATAAGCTTCAACCCAGCAGCATTTCTTAGTTCCTACACTGATCATAAATCTAACTATTGCATATAAGTAACTCTAAGTAAGCTGAAGCTACATATATGAAAAGCTTCATCTGTTTGTATGAAAGCAAAGAATCAAGGATATTTTTATGGACTCGTGGCTATTTGCTTATATCTTCATTTGGCTGAGTCTGAATTAGTAAAATACCAGCAGAAGAGAAATTATGTCTAATCATTTAAAGTAGAGGATTTTGCAACTAATTTGCTATAGTAAAAGGGAAAACGTCATTTGCTTGTAACTATCATGAATGGATGAGGCGAAACAGAAACAAGAAAATAAATTGCCCCAGGTATCTCAATCAAGCTGCAGAAATCCCAGGTTCAGCAAATAATTTCACTTAACACCATTTTTCAGAAAATTAGGTTTAACTATCTTGGTTAAAATGCAATTTTCCATATTTAGAATGTCTATTTTCATTGAAATAATCACTCAGGAACGGGTATCTTACTCTTCATCCTGACTATGAACTGCAATGGTAGGATATAGTGGGCCTTTAATTTCTTTTTGAAAGGATCCAACAAGAGATCCATTTTTCCTGCAAAATGCTACATGTAATTAGATTGAAGTGCAGAATGATATCCTGAGATGAATAAGCAAGGTGAAAGCTTCTGAAGGAGAAAAAGAAACAAGCATATGGAAAGCTAAGCCAATGCCAGAGGTGTAGTGGCAGATGCAAATGCAACCGATTTCCAAATTCAATATTTAACAGCCAACAGCTGTAGTGAAGACAACTCTTGCAAATTTCAAAATATTAACAAAAGCAGCAACAAAGCACAGTGTACATCTCATGTCAAGAAAAAAACTCACAAGACAAAGGATGAAAGCTATGAACTTTAAGAAAGTCTATAAAATATGACGACTAAAAAGGCTAATATAAAATAGCTAATCAGAGAAGCAGACGCTGCCATGTCAATTTAGAAAGAATGACAGAACTTACGTGAAGAAAAATTCTTGCGAGAAATAGTTGATGCCAGCACCAATTGTGTCGCCAGAAGTAAATTTGGGACCAAATGACTCGCTTTTCCCAGGACCACGGTAAAGATAGCCATCGTCGCCATGATATCCACAGCTGTTAGACTCCCAGCTGGAATGAATATAGAACAAACATGATAAATTAAAAAAATGTCATCAAAAGGAAAAAATAATATACTTCAGTGGTAGAATTTGAAGTCCACTCAAAGAAAGAAATGGTGGGCCATACTATTTGCTAACTATTTCTCTGAGTGTCTGTCTATTAAATTATTAAAACAAGGTGAAAAGGAGCCTCCATGTTTGCTAAAAACCTAGAAAGTGCCATGTTGGGCGGAGACAAAGAAAAAGATCTACACCATTGATTCTATATGGGTTCGGTTTATAAAGGCATGGTCTAAAACAATGAGTCTACAACAAAACACCCTTTAGAAAAAACTGAAATTTGGATTGAAAGATTTAAGATAAAGAGTCCATATTAAATACAATTTAGAAAAACTAAATCTCCATTGAAACATAAAATCAAACTGACAATTTGATTCCATACAAATTCCAATGTAAAATGTCAAATCCCTACATAACTACAACTCGGAATAAAACTAAAGTTGCCTGAAGCAAATGTACCTGTCTTAGTGTCAGGGAATTTCAGCCAAAGAAAAATATTTACACTGTTGTATGTTGATTATATTGTGGGTTCAGGTTTTAAAGGCATGGACTAAAAGAAAAGAGTCTACAAAAAAAACTCATTTAGAAATAACTGAAATTTGGAGTGAAAGATACAAGATAAAGAGTCCACGTGTAATACAATCTAGAAAAACATAAATCTCAATTATTAGAACAAAAAATCAAACTGGCAATTTGATTCCATACAAGTTCCAATGTAAATCCCTACAAAACAACGATTCAGAATAAAAACTAAAGTAGACTGACGTAAATGCACCCATGGAAATGTCAGGGTATCCTGCTAACTTATAGATATTAAGATAACTTCAGCCAACAACCACAAGTTAGCCAGGAAATCTTCCTCAATAGGGCCAATATTAGAAACTTCGATGCATTGAAACAAACTGAAATGACATCCTACCTCTTTAGCATGAAAAATCTAGCCTATGCAACAAATAGTCCGATTCAAGCAGTGTGCTACATGTACTTAGCTTTCCTCGTCGTAATGTTAAATGAATTTGTGATCCCCCACACATTATCTTAGGTTCTTAGGCAGGAAACTCGAAGTAGCTAAAACTCAGTTACTACCATAAACTGTGACATTTTCTCAAAACGAGGATATACACACCATAAGTTTAACATCTCTGATTGCCAACAAAACATCGTATCCGAACTAACAGTGGGACCAAGCAACAGCAGGGCAGATGGATGCTAACCCGGGCTGGCGGCGCATCTTGAAATTTTCGGTGGTGAAGCCGATGGAGGTTTGCCCCTTCTGGCCGGCGTTCTTGACGCCCATCTCGAAGTAGTAGACGGCGCGGCGCGTCGGGGCGGGGCGGTTGGCCTGCACGACGCCGACGTCGTGGCCGTGCTGGTTGACGCCGAGGTACCTGACGGACATCCTGTCGGTGGAGACGACGGCAAAGAGGCCCGAGCTGTTGGTGGTGTTGAGCTCGGACGGCGCCGGCTCCGCCTCCATCTCGGCCGCCGCGGCCTCCCACTCCGCCGGCGACCGCCACCGCGACGCCAGCCGCATCGGGTCAACCGCCCCCGCCCCCGCCCCCGCCGCGGGCGCTGGTTCTTCCACCGCCGCCGCCTCGTTCGCCACCATTCGCCAATTCCAACTCCTGGGAGCAGCAGAAACACGGCAGAGAAACTCACCAAACTAGGGATTTATACAGAGAGACGAATCGATTCATCCGAGCTGACCCCCAAACACCAACCAACCAAAACGGCGATCCCGGAAGCCCTAGCGCGAGTGGCGGGGGAAAGGGAAGGACCGGCGGGGAGCTTGCCGAGCGGGGGATCGAGCTTCCGGCGGCGGAGGGGGGAGGGATCGGGCGGCGCTGCGGTTGCGGGAGGTAGGAGGAGGAGGATGGATGGGGTGAAGGGAGGGAGAGGCAAGGAAGCGTGAGGAGTTGGGCGTCGCGTCGCGTGCGAGTTCGACGCGAGCGAGAGAGAGAGAGAGAGGGTAACGTACTCCGTACTCGTGTATTTTCGCCGTTTCGCGACGGCTGTGCTGCAGCGGAGGAACTGTAGGATGGGCTGGCCGGGTTGTTCTTGTTCCGCGTATGGACAGTATGAAAATGGAAATTGAGGACGACGAAGCAAGAACTGGTTATCAAACAATCAATCAAATAATTAGGTTAATGAACTGTAAGATTACTATCGAGTACATCTCTACGAATAATATGAACAAATTAGTGGTTTTCTAAGTTTTATAAAAAATTTTCACATAGCATGGTCAATGTATAGTGATTACAAGGTCTGAGTTTTTCTAGCTCTATAAATTAGTTTAGTGATTCACGCAAAAGATTATCTACAAACAAACCGATTAGAGATAGACCCATAACAACTGTTCCAAATAAGCACGGAACTCGCAGCACTCACCTACCTGTAGTATAGCTAAAATAATAAAAAAACAATTGTCAATATATTAAGCTATATTGCAACGGAGTTTAAATAAACATTTGCAAATGTATAGCATAAATAACATGGCATGACATCATATAATAGCATCATAATATCATTCTTCTGCGCTCCATGATAGAAACCAACATGTTTCAATCTTAGTCCTCATGGGAAAAACCATCATTTCAAGAAGAATAAAATAAGTGCAAAAGCATTTGTAAAACATAAGTCTATACCCATGACATTTCACTATGCTACTCATGTCCGCGAGCACGGTTAATCGATTAGTTTTAGATTCTATAGAATTTGTACAATTTTATTCACATGATATTGATATGAACACTCTAATATATTTTATACTTACAAGACACCACCACACTCTACATATTGAATGCAATCTAGAAATCATAGTGAGGATGTTACGATGTCTATTGTCTAACCTTGCATCAGCGACGGCAAGCGTTAATCCATCATATGAATGACCTAGCACCGTTAGGTGGCTGGCCCGCACCTTAAACCTAATGTCGTGGCGGCAAACACATCTATTTTCCCACGAGACACTATACCCTTGTATTGAACAAACTTAAATGCTTAGAATACTCTCAGTGAGCAAATAGGTAGCTCATCCGAATCATCGCTAAGACTAACTCATACTACTTCGGCCTACCATATGCAAGATTAGACAATATCCAACTTAATAGACCAAGGTTACCCCATAAATAACACATGTGAATGTATGGTAAACATAAGCGGGTGGCATAAAGTTTGGTTCTTAATCAACTCAGGTGAATACTCCCCCTATCGATGCACAACTAACATCGTATGTACACTAGTTGTCGTCCAAGTCTAAAATTCATATTTTTCATTATTTTAGTTCACAAATACAAAGAGTCGCCTCTGTCCATAATTTCAAAATGCTTCAAATTATCATAAATAAGTGATACGTAACCATTTTAAATATATTTCTAAGCATGGCTAAGCATAGGGCACATATAAGAGCTTAGATAGACCCAATTGAGCACAACCAAGGTACTCTAATCATTCATATGGTTGCAAACAACAAGGTATCAAAATTACAAGGGTGGTTATGTAGCAAATAGGATATATCTACCATTTACCAAATTTGAGAGTATCGATAGTTTGAATTACGCGTGCAAATTTATAAAACAACATGTTTGTCTGAAAATATGGGTTTCAATATGTTTAAAGGGAGAGGGGGCACTTGCCTTAATCAAGATCCATGCTCAGGTCAGCAATATAACCAAAATTCTCACCTATATCAAATTCATCTCCTATATAAAATAATGGTAAACGAATAAACACCAAAATATGCAAAAAAAAATCTAAAATGCTCTAAAATGAATGATTTCTTTTCATTGGGTATGTACTATCTAAACATGTTTTATGGTGAAGAAAATTTCATTTTATCACTTTGCATTTGTGAGTTATGAATTTTATAAATTCTATACTAGACATGCTAATTATGCTTTACTGAATTTTAGATGCAGCATAGGATCAAGTTTTGGTAAGTTTTGGGTTACTGCAGTGAAGATTATGTTTTCCTGAGTTCAACATGATTTATTTGTATTTTTTTAGAGTTAGAATGAATTTATTATGATTTTTACAAGTTATAAGATATTTGTAGTATATATTTGCTATACAAAACTTTAGTAGCATATCTATTACATCATGGGTCATATTTAAAATCTACAGTAATTGAGACCATGAAATTATGAATCTATCAAAGCTAGAATCATCTCATTTGGAGTTAAAACCAATTTCTTATGAATTTTTAGAAGTTCTCATATTAATTATGATCATTTACAATTGCCTAAAAGCGGGAGCATTTTGTATACTAGCTATTCCAGATACTAGTTAATCTAAATAAAGTTCATAGTTTTGTGGTTCTCACAAATTTTAGTTCAACTCATTTGGAGCTAAAATGAATTTTCTATATATTTTACAAGTTTGCATGTTTTTAGTTGAACGGAAAAGTATATTAATCATTTTCTTTGATTTTCCAGATTCTATATTCATTGGGTCCATGGGTCAATCTCTGGTCAATATGCAAAAAGGCCCTTGAGGTTTCCAAAAAATAGGTCCCAAGGTCCCTACCATGTGTTAAATGAATTTTAATTAAAAGTCCTTAAGTTTTACAATATTTACATTTAGATCCTTGACACCACATGTCATTCTAAGCATCTTTACATAATGAACCTTACAAGTTTTAAACTTTCGTAATCAAAGTCCTTACATGCTAATGAAGTGGGCCCACCTGTCATAGGCAAGGCAGACTAGAGAGCAACAGCAAAGGCACCGACGGTCCGACGAGCTTGTCGACGGTGTTGGTGGCGAAAGGTGGCGAGTTAGACGATACGACCAAAAGAAAAAAGATGTGCAAGCCCCTTGCGTACCCGATGGTGGTGGTCTCATCACCGGCGATGGCCGGAGCTGCGCCGATGAGGAGTGCGAGCGGCAATGGCTTTAAAGCTGCGTGTGCATATGGAGATTGAGCTCGCATTTAGCATATTTGATGAATGCATGTGAGTCTACATGGTCCCTAGATGCTTACTGAATAGCGCACGAGGTCCAACGGGGCACTAACAACGTGGTGTTGCATGAAATGGCCTGACGACGGTGGATGACGTCGGCTTCACGGCAACGGCTCGCTCCGGTCAGTGGGCTACTAAGAGAAAGTGCCTAGGATCTTAGTGAGGCCCCTAAGGGCTTGCATGCACGAGGAATTGGTCTGTGGCTCACCGGAGAAGGAGGGATTGGCGATGGCGCTCGACAGCCAGAGTTGGGGAAGGCATTGGCGATCTTCCATCCTCGGTGCATCAATCTTGGGGATTCTTGAGGGGTTTTGGCCGTGATGTCGAGGAGATGCTAGCGACGCAATGGCTTGGCTTGGCTCGATCCACAATGGCCAGAATAGCGACGAGATCATGGTGGTAGTGCTTGGTGTGCACTCCCGAGCCGTGGTGGCGAGGTCACGTTCTAGATCATCCATTGCATGAAATGAGTTGAGGTTAGGTGGAATGGAAACAGTATTGTCGATGCAAAAACATGGCGGCCTGGGAGTTCTGCTTAGTTATAGTGCAAGTCCAAAACATCGATAGAAATACGGGCATGCTAGTTGGTTTGATCCTGCAACCAACAAGATATGATGAACGTTAGAAGATGATAGTCGATCGGGTGATAGGCCGATGTCGTATCGTGATGACCTAGCCAATGCAATTGAGTCGAATCAGCTGTAATGTAGAAGATACTCTTTATGAACTATATTTAGATTATATATAATCATAAACAACTTTTTCTTAACAAAACCAATAATGTAGGTCGAACCCAATTGATGCAGCATAAAAATTAAGATTATTAAAGCCAATTGTTATGTAATTATATGATCTAAATAACTAGTCAATGGTCAGATATTGGACATTAGACCCAAAACAATCATGATCAACTGTAGATATAAATAACACGTAACTACTAATTTAATCTTTTTCTTACCTGCAAGCAATTACGATAGATCGAACCTAACCGAGATAGTATTAATTACTTATAACCAAGATCATACAAATTAATAATTATATGGACTTATATCATAGCTGATGAAATAGCTTGGACGATCAGATAACATATCGGCTAAAAACTCCGATATAGCCTAACATAAGATTATCAACTTTAACTAAATCTACTAAACAGATCATTACCCCACCATATCAGACATAACCGAGATAGTGTGAGGCTGATAACAAGCTTAATATATTTAAAGGATTGATAAACTTAAAGAAAATGATAGATATAACTAGTTAAGCAGAATAAAGCATGTAAATTCAAGCAAAACAGTTATACCATGTAAGATCGGCTGAAACCCTGATACCACCCTTATTGCCAATCCAAGTATTGACGCCAAATTCGTACCGCCGCAAGATGTGTTGACGTCGAACCACACGCTGGCCTGGGAGATCTGCTTAGTGTTGACGAGAAATTTCTCTCACGCGCTGGCCTGGGAGATCTGCTTAACTCCAGTGCAGGTCCTTCTCGGCTACCTATGTTGTACAAGGCGTGCCAGTTGGTTTGATTTGTTAACCAACAAGAAAAATAGAGATATGTGCGTTAAGTATTAAGTTAGATCCTACTGGATCGGCTGCAGAAGTCAATTTACATATATATGCTATTCCAGAGTGTATTTAAACTAAGTGACTAGAATAGATCGGCTGCTGCCAAGACAATATTAGCCACTTAACCCAAATATACCACAGAATAACAGATATATGCTTTAACAAACTTAGTCGATGTCATAAGTCCAACTGTGGATCAGCTAATACTCCGATTTGTCTTATGAAAAGATATCGATCTGAGTTAAATGTGCTAAACCTAGATCAGCCGACTATCGGCTATAGCCGATAAACTGATTCTGGCTCAGGGCGTTTAACCAGAGCGAGATCTCAATATAAGAGGCGGTTTTAACAATCTTGATGACAAATATATCAAAAGAACATTAAAACAGGTAAGGCCGGCTGAAACCCCGGCACTGTCTCTAAGCATATACGTCTAATCGAACAAATCATTGAAAGTTCTAAAAACGACTTAATAGTTCAATGTTGATGCAACATTAAGTATAAAAAGAATAACCTAATCTATTGTAGCTGATGTAAATACCTCAAGACGGTGGATATCGCATATAATCCTGACAACCTTTAGATCTAGCTCTATCGGCTGCCGGTTCCTGACAGAAGTGAGCCGATGACGAGATAGATCTAAACATTGCTCTAGATTGCATGCGATATATGATAACTAGCGCAACATAAATCATCGAATTTAGAGTGTCATGACGATGGAAGCACTAAATTCGATGAGATACACCACTAATGACAAACATTTACTTGAACTTGGGGATCGAAACGATGCAGCCCGAAGCCAGATCAATTGTTCGTCTGAAGAAAAGGGAGGCGATGCGCTGAAGGTTGTATTGATTGTGATTGTATTTGTCTACAGGGGTCTCGGGTCCTATTTATACCCAAGTACAACAAAGACCGCGCTAAACACGGCTATAACTAACTATCGTATCTACACTATAAAAGCACGGGAAGCAATCCCTTACCGCCTTTACCACGAGATTATCTCTAAACAAATCTCTAATTTACATACATTTGCCACTATGGGACTTTTATCCTTAAAAGGCAATATCTCTTAACGCGCAATTTCAGCGCAATTTGGAAGCTGAACCCTTTATTTTATCTCCAAATATCTTCATCGAAGCGGCTTCGTCTTCTTTCAACTGGAATCGGCTATCATTGTTCTTTACTCGATTCAACCTTAGCCGACTGGCTTCACAGCCGATCGCTTCTCAGCCGACACGGCCTCTGTTTCTCCGTCAAACCAGCCGATCCAATTCTGTTTTAACCTCGCTAGGACTTAGGGATTCGGTTATCAAATTCAACCATTAACACATGCCCCCCAAGTTCGCGATACGAAGTGTTGCGGATTTGTTTGCCCGTTCAAATTCCCATGCTTTTCTGACCTGAACCGTTTCGGCTGCCCCAAATGGCCTTTAAATAGTCCTTTACCTCGACCGAAACGGCCACGCCTTCATTGTGCACGTCTTGAGCGCTCCGCAAACAAGCCTTCTTTTCCTCTCTCCTCTCCGGCGATTCACCGGCGCTCTTCACCGCATCATGGCGATCCTTGGCGACCAGAACCCAGATCCAGCCCGACGACCTCAATGGCCTCCACCGCCGCCGCCGCACCGGCCGCTGCGCCGCCGAGTTCCCGAGGTACACCCCATCGGCTTACAATCCCTCGTCTTCAGATTCCCCTTTCCTGCCAGGCCTTCTAGTATTCTTGATTTACAATCTTTTTTCTTTCTTTTCTCCAAACTGTAGCATCTATCACATCAAGTAGTCATCCCCAGCCTAACCCAAGAGAGAAGATACTTCCTCGGTCCTATCGGCAATCTTGATCTCACTGACATAATCATAGCTGAAACCGATAGGATGCCCTACAACACCAGTAGGCCATCTCTAAACCACTGGACTAGGACTTTTAATTCATGGCCGACCACCGATAGCTCTTGGATAGAGTGGTACAAAAGAGTATGATCGGCTAAACAGGCTTACTGGGAAGAAACAGGAATAGCTCAGTGCCTAGCCCTGTCTGTGGCCAACATGGAGAAGGACGAGCCGATGATGTTGGCTGCGACGTACTTCTGGAATGATAGCTTCAACACCTTCATGTTCTAGCAGGGGCCGATGACGATCACGTTAACCGATGTATATATGACAACTGGACTGGACATCCTGGCGTTGGCTAACCCCGAAGATCTGAGCCGAAAAGGGCAACACCAGTTCAAGACCAAGGCTATCGCCGGATGGAGCGGCTACGTCGCCTAGAACATGAAGGACGGGCCGGTCGGCCATAGGGAACATGCCGCATTTTTGATGATGTGGCTAGAAAAGTTCCTGTTCTGCGGCTCAAGCTGCGGGCCGACTGCCAACTGGCAGGTCGTAGCCGAATCCCTAGCCGGTGGGAATAAGCTTGCGCTAGGGAAGTATCTCCTCGGCTACCTGTACCAGACGCTGCATCAAGCTGCTGCGAAGATAGCCGCCAACGCCCCTGTCAACACCGGCGGCCCCTGGTGGTTTCTGCAAATTTGGCTAGTGCTGGCGACCCAGAAGATAGCCGGTCGGCCGTCCTTGACCGAGGTCCAGTTTCCTCGCCTGGAGCCAATTGAAGATGAAGACGACAACGAGATCACCACCACCAAGTGCATGAGCTACGGAGAGGCAGCAGTTGTGCACACGGGCTCGAGGCAGTTGGTCGATTTGCTGGTCGAATGGTTTATCTCCCTGTATGATGGGCTTGCCAACAACAACCGGACTTGGTACTTCTACCGGGACCAGGCACTGTTCGAGCTGCCAGGCGACTTCAACTGGGAAGATATCAACTCAGCCGACAACCCTCGGTGCAAAGAGTTGTTCACTGCCGCTCTGACTCCCTGCATCCTGCCGACTGGGATCCACCAAGGCCGATCAGTGGCCAAGAGTTACGAATTATACTACCCTGTATCGGCTGCAAGGCAATTTGGTCTTGGGCAACTGCCCATCGGCTGTTACTACACCGACAAGATCAAGACCAGGGAGATCGTGAACCAACCTTTGATCATGAATCGGTTGCTGAACATAGCCGGCCCGCCCCTTGGCAGTATTGGCGAGATGACGCTAGCATACAAGAAGAGCGCAGCTTATAGCCGATGGTGGGCTGAGATCAAACGCCACATCTTTCACCAACGATCCTCCTACTATGTCGGCTCACTGCTGCCCGACGAGATCCCCTCAGCAAGTCTTGAAATTGGAATTATTCCTTTCTTGTATTGTCGGCTACTGTAATCGGCCAACACTTGCCTCCTTTTACTCGCAGGAAACCGAGACGGAAAGGCCCACGGTGAGCGACTCCGGGATCCCCATTGAGCACCGCCAAGGTGTTCTGGATGGGGGCGGCCTTGCTCCGTCGGCGATCGGCTGGGACACGCCAAAACTGGCATCCTTGCTACGTGGGCAGATGCGCGAGCTGATAGCTCACAAGAAAAGAGTCGTGCCTCCCGGACAACCATCGGCCGTCCCTGTCCCCAAGAAGCCGAAGAAGAAGAAGCCGATAACGCCGGCCGACAGCCTCACCTCGGTAGATCCGAATGTCGCTCAATACCTTGACGACCAGGTGGCTGACGAAGAGATGTCGGCGGCTATTGGAGCAGCGGCTGAGTCCAGCAGCTCAAGCCACAACTCCATCAATCCCCCGGCCGACGATCCACCGGTACCAAGCCCTCCGACGAAGAGACCACCGGTAAGCTTTCACCTTACTAAATTCGACCTTAGTATGACATCACTATATACTCAGCTGATCATGCCCTTTCCAGATCAAGAAGCCGGCCGGCCGTATCCCACGTGGCGTTCCAACGGTAACCATCTCCCGCATCCTAGCCTACAAATTTCAGCCGACTTGACTGCTAACACTTGTCTTCTTTTGCAGCCTCCTCGACCACCGTCGGCTGCCCCTCAGGCGTCGAGTGAGCACATCGTGGCTGCCGCGGGTGGCGGCAATGGCGGCGAACCAGCCGAACAAGTTGCTCCGACCTCGGTACCCAAGGTAAGCCGACTGAATTTTATGATCGGCTCTGCCAACTTAACAACTCTTTTTCTAATCATCATCTTCTCTTTGCAGAACATAGCCGACCTCCTCAATTTCGAGTTGTCAAAGTTCGAGGAGTCTGGCGAGATCGGCGAGGAGGCGCTGGTGACGCCAAACGAGGACCTGAGGGCCAGTCTAGCCGACATTGGCAATCGGCTGGAGGACCCGTTGGACGTGCTGGTAGCCGACAGCAGCTCGATCCGCGCGCGCTTCCGAGAGATCCAAGGCCAGCTGTCGGAGGCGATAGCCGATGCCATTGTGCTGGCAACCTACTTGGAGGCGCACCAACTCAAGTACGAGCGGGCCCAGCAGCGAATAGCCGACCGTCGTGAAAACCAAACGCGGTCGGCAACCCTCCAGTCGACCAAAGAGGCTATCGAGGGTCAGAAAGCCGCCTTCGACCGCCTGAAAACCGAGCCGACAGCCAAGCTCGAGCAGCTCCTTCCACGCCAGGACTAGCTGATGGCCGATCTCGTTCAAGTCACGAACGAGATCGACGTCCACAAGGAGTATATGGCCAGCCTGCCAGCTGAAATCGACGCCCAACGTCAAAGTATCAAGGCGGCTGTGGCGCATCTCTGGGACTTGGTGAAAGGGATTCGACCGGTGACCGGGTCCGAAGCCGACGACGTCAAGGCCATCGAGGAGGTGGACCAAATCAGGCGGACGGCGTTGTCGGCTATAGCCGACTTCCTGAAGAGATGAAGTCACTTGTAATATTTTTAGTATTCTGAAATCAACTACTGCCTTATGTAATATACCCATCCAGCTTTTGTAATCGGCTTCACCGAATGTTTAAACATAGCCTGTCCATTTCTAAACCGTGATCATGAATGAAATCGGCTTCGGCCTCCTGTAAAATATTCGTCCGACTTTTATAATCGGCTCCGCCGAAGCCTTCAAGACAACTTGTAAATTTCCGAAACCGTGATTGTGAGTGAAATCGGCTTCAGCCTTATGCATTGTCTTAGTATAACCGTTAATTCCAAATCGCTTATGCTAAAATCGGCTCTGGCCGTCCATGCTAAATTACGTTTGCCGATTCCGAAACCACACCACGACCGTCGATCTTAACACTTGAATTATGGCAGCCGATCCCAATCACTTAAAACGTCTTCATATTGACTACCGATTACGAAGCTTAAAAAATTTCATCACTTAAAACGCCTTTATATTGACTGCCGATTACGAAGCTTAAAAAATTTCCTGACACCCAATTTTGTAATCGGCTCGTGTATACATATGCCCCCTTAATTTTGTTGATATCTTCGATGTTGACGAAATTAGCTCCTGGAGTCAACTGTACCTCATTGTCGTTGCTGTCGGCCCACCATGTAGCTGATCGTAGAAATTTAGGGGAAAATTTGTCGTGAAAATGACCTAAAGGCGATGCCTGACTGGAACAGGACATCGGCTAGCACAAATTGGCTGATCAAACAAAGCCGAATTATGAGTTGACCCATACGCTTGGATGGTATTTTTTTAAGTATTTTCCATTAAGAGACCTTCCAAACACCTCTCCATCTAATCCTTGTAGCATGTAAGCCCCTTTAGAGGCGCATTTGTGGATCTTGAAAGACCCTTCCCAATTTGGTGACCACTGCCGAATTTATTGTCTCTGGATCCGATCGGCGATATTAATTTCCAAATGAGCTCGCCCTCTTCAAAAGATTTAGGCACCACTTTTTTATTATAGTATCTGGCTACTCGTTCTTTATCCCTTGTAACTTTTTTCAAGGCCCTCATTCTTGATAAAACTAGGTCGTCATCGGCCATGAGTTGGTCCTATAGTTGAATGTGCTTTGAGCCGATGACGCTTTCCCACGGTAGTACTGCCTCATGCCCGTAAACTAGCTTGTATGGAAGGACTTGGATTGATCCATGGCAAGCCATCCGATATGCCCACAGTGATTCGGCTAATCGGCTGTGTGATTGCTTGGGATATTTAGAGATCTTTCTTCTAATCAACTTAATCAAACTTTTATTTGAAGCTTCGGCTTGCCCGTTGGCCTGTGCGTAGTACGACGAAGAATGAAGTAGCTTGATCCACATGCCATCGGTAAACTGAACAAACTCTTCTGATATAAATATAGATCCCTGGTCCGTTGTAATCGTTTTTGGGACGCCAAATCGGTAGATAATATGCTCTTTAACAAACTCGATGGCATCCTTAGAGTCTACTTTTTTCAGAGGAATTGCTTCCATCCACTTTGTGAAATAATTTGTTGCCACCAGAATAAATTTATGCCCTTTGCTTGAGTGTGGATTGATCTGGCCGATCATATCAATGCCCCATCCTCTGAACGGCCAAGGCTTGATAATTGGGTTCATAGCCGACGCTGGTGCTCGCTGTATGGCGCCAAATTTCTGACAATTCTGGCAACCCTTATAATATTTGAAACAATTCTCTAGCATTGTCGGCCAGAAATATCCTGCTCGGCGAAGTAGCCATTTCATCTTATGAGCCGATTGATGCATTTCGCAAATCCCTTCGTGCACTTCTCCGATAGCTACTTTCGCTTGATCGGCTCCTAAACATTTAAGCAGCACACCATCAATCGTCCGATAGTATAGATCTTCATCAAGCAAGACATATCTTAGTGCCTTATATCGCAGTATCCTTGTAGCCGATTGAGAGAGGTTTTTGAGATAGTTGTAGACTTCAAACCTCCAATCGTCGGCCGTAATAGCAACAACTTCTATTTCGATATCTTTTACCATTGGCTGATAGCCTGATGCCCCTTGAGCTAAATCGTTGGCTTATGTATTCTGTTCCCTAGGGATATGTTTCAAAGTGACCAGTCGAAAACCTTCCATCAATTTTCGACATTGTTGATAGTAGACCATCAGCACATCATTTTTGCATTCATATTTTCTTGATAATTGGCTGATGACCAACAGTGAATCTCCCATTATTTTGATGGCGTCGGCTTCAACTTCCTTGAGTAGATGTAATCCTTTAAGGACAGCTTCGTACTCGGCTTGGTTGTTTGTAGCATGGGGGTTGATAGCGAAAGCAAATTCGAAACTTGCCCCCTGGGCGAAATAATGACTAAGCCGATACCACAGTCGTCGGTGCAAACCGAGCCGTCAAATGTCAATGTCCAAAGCATAATTTCCACGGAGCCGATTGAGTCATTTCTGTGCTCCACAATAAAATCGGCTATAGCTTGTCCTTTGACTGCCATGGGTGCCTGATACCTCAAATCAAACTCTGTTAGAGCAAAAATCTACTTTCCAATTCTTCCCTTCAACACTGGGGCCGATAGCATGTACTTAACTACATCGGCTTTACAGATTATTGTGCACTCGTTGGATAGCAGATAATGCCTTAACTTTGTACATGAAAAATAGAGGCATAGGCATAGCTTCTCCACAGATGAATACCTTGTTTCTGCGTCTAGTAGCCATTGGCTGAGATAGAAGATGACTTTTTCTTTGCCTTCAACTTCTTGCATTAAAATCGAGCCGATTGAGTTGTCGTCGGCTGATAGGTACAGCTTGAATAGCAGCCCATTCTGTGTAGGCATTAGAACTGGAGGGGAACTTAGATATTCCTTGATGTTGTCCAAAGCCTTTTGTTGCTCTGCCCTCCATGTGAATGCTTGATCGGCTTTCAGCCGAAACAGTGGTGTGAACGGCTCCATCTTTTCTGAGAGATTGGTTATGAATCGCCTGATGAAGTTGATTTTGCCGATCAAAGATTGGAGTTGTTTCTTGTCCTTCGGAGGCTGAATTGTTTTGATAGCATTTATGCTCCTTGGTGTAACCTCAATTCCTCTTTCATGAACAAGAAATCCCCGGAACTTCCTAGCCGATACGCCGAATGCGCACTTAAGTGGATTCATCTTCAGGCCATATTTCCTCGTTCGCTTTAACACTTGTCTCAAATTGGCTATGTGGTTCTCCATCTCTCTGGACTTAACAACCACATCATCGATGTAGATTTCCACCAGTGAGCCGATCATGTCATGGAAAATGTAGTTCATGGCCCGTTGATATGTTGTCCCAACGTTCTTTAGTCCAAACATCATTACGACCCATTCATACAAGCCGATTGCTCCAGGGCACCGAAAAACAGTCTTGTGAATGTCTTTTTCGGCCATGAATATCTGATTATAACCTGCATTTCCATCCATAAAACTAATAATCTTGTGACCCGAAGCAGCATCTACGAGCAAATCGGCTATAGGCATTGGGTATTCGTCCTTAGGGGTGGCCTTGTTTAGATCTCTGAAATCGATGCATATCCTAAGTTTATCATTTTTCTTCAATACTTAGACAATGTTTGAGACCCATTCGGCATATCGGCAAGGCCGAATGAATCCTGCATCGTATAGTCGAGTGATTTCGGCTTTGATTGCATCATACATATCGGCCTTAAACCTCTTGGGAGGCTGTTTGAACGGCCGATAGCCTGCCTTAATCGGCATTTGATGAACGACAATGGATCGGCTAAGGCCGAGCATCTCGAAGTACTCCCAAGCAAAACAATCTTTATATTCCTTTAATAAATTAATGAGTTGGGATCTATAATGAGAAGACAAATTTTTGCTAATATACGTCGGCCTCGGCTTGTCACCAGAGCCGATGTCGATTTCTTCTAACTCGTCGGCTGACGTGAAACCTTGCCCGAGCTTGCCATCGTCTTCATCTGCGGTGTCCATGCCAAAAACGCTTGAGCCATCCACCATGTCTTGTTCAAAGCAGCAGATGCGGCTCGTCATCTCCAATCGGCTGTATTGTGGAACTGGACACATTTAGAAAATCGGCTTGCCAAATTTTCCCAGACAAACAATCAATGCCTTCGATTTCCCAAAGCGGCAAATCGGCACTAACGTCGCTAACTGACCTGTCGGCTAGTACGATCTCAATCTTGTCGTCATCCCATTGTATCAGGCTCTGACGCATTGTAGAAGGAACGCAACAATTGGCGTGTATCCAGTCCCTTCCGAGCAGGAGGCTATAAGACCCCTTCCCGTCGATGACAAAGAATGTTATGGACACGGTCTTATTGCCGATGGTCAGTTCGACGTTTAGGACGCCCTTGGTTTCTGACGGGTTGCCGCCGAAGTCTTTGAGCACCATATTGGTCTTTATCAGGTCTTCGGCCCCTTTGCCTAGTTTTCTGAATGTTGCGTAGGGCATTAGGTTGACTGCGGCTCCCTCATCAACGAGCATCTTGGACATCGGCTTGCCATTGACGAATCCTTTAACGTACAATGACTTCAGGTGCCGATTTTCGGTCCCCTCGGGTTTGTCGAAAATAGCTTGGTCCGATGAGATTGCTAGTTTTACCAAGTCATCTTCGATGGTGTCTGTATCGGCTTCAGGAGCACTGAATTCGGCTGGCAATATGAATACCATGTTGACCGATGCAGAAACTTTGCCTTTCCCTTTGGCTGCCCTACTGGCTTGGTCGGCTGAACTCTCCTGGGCTTGCTCCTCGTCAGCTGTGGTGGCTTTCTCTTTGGGGATCCATCGCCTTTTGATCTTACCCAGCCGATGGCGCTGTTCTTGGATCATTTGACGAACTTCTTCTTCCCTTCCTTCACGCTTTAACCTTTGAATTCTTCATTTCTGTGTTTTGGTGAAGAGGTCAGAGGGGCACCATTGGGGGTTGGCCGATTCTTCATCATCGGCCTCTTCTTCATTGTAGTAGTTGTCATTTTCATTTTCGTCGAAGAAGTCTTGATGGATCGGCCCTAGCCGATCATAAACGGACTGCCGGCGCTGGTTGAGCTGAACGGGCCTTAGGACGAACCGAGTTGGACTGATGAATGGTCGGCTTCTGTGTTCGTCCTCGGGGTACTCGCTGCAAGCTGGGCAGTTTTCTATCATTGGCAGCCTCAACCCGGTCTCCCAGCAGTGCTTGAAGAATTCACAATGCCAATGGGGATCGGCACCGCTGTGATTCTTGTCATACCGGCGGCTTTGTGTTTCTGGCCTTTGCCGATAAAACCTTTCAAACCGGGCTTCTTCCCAACAAGATTGCTGTTGGGGGCGACGTCGGCTGTTCGTGCCGATCGGCCATTGATCAGCCGATCGGGCAACGGGGCGCACCATGTTGATTGGCGCGGCTTGGCTTCCAGTCGGCTCTCCTTCTGTATTGACCCCTTTCAAAGTTTTGGCTAAGCTGTACGTCATTCTGCATTGCCTATCACCTTGCCTAGGGCCGGTTTGAACCATGTTGATTGGGAAGGGGTGGCCATCTACCTTCATCGGCCGATTGGAATCGGCGAACTTGAGTTTCCCGGCTTCTATTGTTGACTAGATTTGCTGCCTAAAGACTTTACAATCGTTGGTGGCATGAGTTGTGGAGTTGTGCCACTTGCAACATTTTTTCTTCTTGAGTTCTTCGGCCGATGGGATCACGTGGTTCTCAGGAAGTTGGATCTATTTTTCCTTGAGCAGTAAGTCAAAAATCCTGTCGGCCTTGGTGATGTCGAAGTCATATCTTTCTTCTTTGGCCGTCTTCAGCAGCCATTGGCAGACAATGACTTTTTTGTTCTTGGCCCATTCGGTTGTCGCCACCTCTGCGTCGTCGTCGTTGGAATCGAAGTCTGACTCAATGACGACTTGAGTTATGTTCTTGACAACCTTACTGGTGTCTTAAAATCTTTGTTGATGGGTTGTCACCTTTTGTGCTAGATGCGCCAGGCTGTCGAAATCCTGAGCGGAGAAGCGTTCACGGATCGGCGCGATCAGGCCGTGGAAGGCCAAATCGGCTAGCTGGGTGTCTGATAGCACCAGGCTGTAGCATCGGTTCCTCATCTCTCTGAAGCATTGGATGTATTCTTGAATCGACTCGTTGTGCTTTTACCTGATACTGGTGAGATCCGACTACTTCATTTCATGATTGCCGGAGTAGAGGTAGCTATGAAATTGTTTTTCGAGATTGGCCCAGCTCTGAATTGAGTTGTAAGGCAATGAAGAGAACCAGGTAAAAGTCAATCCCGAAAGGGACAGAGGAAACAAACGAACTATCAAGGCGTCTGTAGCCGATGCTTCGCCACACTGCGCCAAGAATCGGCTGACATGCTCGTAGGTCGAAACGTTGTCTTGCCCTGAGAACTTCAAAAATTCTGGGATCTTGTATCGGTTGGGCAACGGAATCTGCTCAAAATGCTCTAGATAGGGATACCGATACATGTTCCCTGAGTCCTTTGGCTTGAGGCCGAATTGATCACGCATGACGTCTGCAATCAAATCGGCCCAAGTTCGGTTGTCCTGCTGTATCGGCTCATATAGATCATACGGTGCGGGTGCTTGCCGATATGGTGATGGTGGTGTCTGAGGCCTGTAGTGATGATCTTGGCGGCCTCCTTGATACTAGTAGTGGAGTGGATGATCAGCGGGAGGCGGCCGATTCGCCGGTGGTGGCGTTGGTGGACCCGGAGCAGTGCCGGCCACGGCGTTATCTTGTCTGTCCGGAGCCAATGCAGGTAGCAAGCTCTAACGCCAATTGTCGTTGAACATGTTAGCGATCTGGTCCTAGGGCAGCAGTTGTTGTCGGTTCAGCATAGTGATCACCGGTTTCGCAGCCGATCCTGACGGATTCGGCTGGTTGACCCCTCCTGGCATCCCTAGCTGTGCTGACGATGGGATCGGCCGATTCTAGGTGACCAACGTCCTGTAACCAGGAAACTGACCATCTATGAAGTACGTCGGCCCCTGTTGCAGCTGGTCGGCTATCTTGGCGTCGACCACAGTAGCAATCATGTTGTTGAGAGTGTTGACAAGGATGCTACTCTGGTTGACCAGCATGTGATGGACGACCGAATCGATCCGGTCTTGCAAAGTATGCAGGGCTGAATCATCTTGTTTCTGAGTCGGCTCCTCCACCTTTTGTTTGCCCTTTGATCCACTGGAGGAGGATGCCTTGAGCTCGTCTATGCTGAACCTGTACTTTTGATGTACAGCCCCGGATCTTGTCTGGGTGAATGATTGTAAGTAGTTGGCCTGGAGCTCTTCCACCATCTTCTTGTAATCGGCTTGCTATTCAGCCGATAATTACTCCATCTTCATAGACACGATATTGTCCTGAGAAACATTGGGGCTCTTGGAGTCGACCATCTTGTCAGCTGCGTCAATGCATCCTAGCCGAGCTGACAAAGAAAGTCCCACTGGGCATGCCAAGAAGCGTGTTGACGAGAAATTTCTCTCACGCGCTGGCCTGGGAGATCTGCTTAACTCCAGTGCAGGTCCTTCTCGGCTACCTATGCTGTACAAGGCGTGCCAGTTGGTTTGATCTGTTAACCAACAAGAAAAATAGAGATATGTGCGTTAAGTATTAAGTTAGATCCTACTAGATCGGCTGCAGAAGTCAATTTACATATATATGCTATTCTAGAGAGTATTTAAACTAAGTGACTAGAATAGATCGGCTGCTGCCAAGACAGTATTAGCCACTTAACCCAAATATATCACAGAATAACAGATATATGCTTTAACAAACTTAGTCGATGTCATAAGTCCAACTGTGGATCAGCTAATACTCCGATTTGTCTTATGAAAAGATATCGATCTGAGTTAAATGTGCTAAACCTAGATCAGCCGACTATCGGCTATAGCCGATAAACTGATTCTGGCTCAGGGCGTTTAACCAGAGCGAGATCTCAATATAAGAGGCGGTTTTAACAATCTTGATAACAGATATATCAAAAGAACATTAAAACAGGTAAGGCCGGCTGAAACCCCGGCACTGTCTCTAAGCATATACATCTAACCGAACAAATCATTGAAAGTTCTAAAAATGACTTAATAGTTCAATGTTGATGCAACAATAAGTATAAAAAGAACAACCTAATCTATTGTAGCTGATGTAAATACCTCAAGACGGTGGATATCGCATATAATCCTGACAACCTTTAGATCTAGCTCTATCGGCTGCCGGTTCCTGACAGAAGTGAGTCGATGACGAGATAGATCTAAACATTGCTCTAGATTGCATGCGATATATGATAACTAGCGCAGCATAAATCATCGAATTTAGAGTGTCATGACGATGGAAGCACTAAATTCGACGAGATACACCACTAATGACAAACATTTACTTGAACTTGGGGATCGAAACGATGTAGCCCGAAGCCGGATCAATTGTTCGTCTGAAGAAAAGGGAGGCGATGCGCCGAAGGTTGTATTGATTGTGATTGTATCTGTCTACAGGGGTCTCAGGTCCTATTTATACCCAAGTACAACAAAGACCGCGCTAAACACGGCTATAACTAACTACCGTATCTACACTATAAAAGCGCGGGAAGCAATCACTTACCGCCTTTACCACGAGATTATCTCTAAACAAATCTCTAATTTACATACATTTGCCGCTACGGGACTTTTATCCCTAAAAGGCAATATCTCTTAACGCGCAATTTGGAAGCCAAACCCTTTATTTTATCTCCAAATATCTTCATCAGAAGCGACTTCGTCTTCTTTGAACCTGGAATCGGCTATCGGCTATTCTTTACTCGATTCAACCTTAGCCGACTGGCTTCACAGCCGATCGCTTCTCAGCCGACACGGCCTCTGTTTCTCCGTCAAACTAGCCGAGCCGATTCTGTTTTAACCTTGCTAGGACTTAGGGATTTGGTTACCAAATTCAGCCGTTAACACTTAGCTCCAGTGCAAGTCCTAAAATTAATGAAGCGCGGGCGTGCCAATCAGTTTGATCATGCCACTTACAAGTTATGCAAAACAGCAGAGCATAAATCATATCGACCGATAGGCCGATAATCAAAACAACTAATCTATTGACAGCCGATTGTGTGATTCCAGCCGATGCCGATGTCCAGATAACTCGTCGGCTGAAACCCCGATGAAATCCTTATTGGTAGCCACCAGGCAAGCTAGAGACTACGGTTCTAATCACCACTTGGTAGGTCAAACTGAATTGATGCAGCACTAAGTATGAAAAGAAATATAATATCTAGACAATCAAGCCCTTGACTAATTTTCAGGGTGGTAGATGTCTAAACTAATCTAATCTAGTAAACAGTTTAGCCGGTATCGACAGAGACCCTAAGGCAAGAGATAGCCAATAGAGTTAAATTGAGATACTAGGACTAGATTAACAGAGACATATGATAAGATCAGCTAACCCTTCGGTGAAACATTAGCATGAACCTATCGGCTTAACAAGACTTAGATTATCGATAACAATTTAGTAGGTCGAACCTAACTGATGCAGCACGAGATTGTATATGATAATCTAATACTCGATGAGCCGATAGATCTGTCTAATGTGATGGATATAACAAATATACCTAAAGCAACATTACGTTTACAAAAACATCGACTTGACCAGAATATCAGACATAACCGAGAAAGTCCTAATTAAGTCGATGTATCTATGAACGGTAATGAAACTAAAGATAGATATGATATACCCGGGTCGACGGGACCTTGGACTTACCCCTTCGTCGGAGATCGAAGCCGATGCAGCCCCGCGTTGGATGCCAAGTTCCGCCGGATGATGAACAAAGTGAAAAAGGTAAAAGGTGGTGATGCACCGAATTGTATTGATCATGAGGATTGATTTACATGGACCCCGGGCTTACATATTTATACCCATAGGCTAACAGAGATCCTAACAGATTACAATTCAAACTTTTCTAAAGATAAAAGAATTGAATCCTTACCGGATACTAACACACTTTTCTAAAGATAAAATAGAAAGTTAACAAATTTATCCTAATTAATAGATACAAGTCGTATCCTTCTTGAACTCGGTATCTTCTGGATAAGATCTTTTCAAACCGAATCTAACCAGAATCCGACTGCTGAAGATATTAATCCTCCATCGGCTACGTAGAACTCTCAGCCGATTCTGCTTTGAGCCTATATGAACACTTAGCCGATGGAGACTCCAGGACTTACCAAATTTTGGCGTTAACACCAAGGCAAGTTAGTTCTTACAATTTCAATCATGATTTAGTGAGTCAAACTCAATTGATATAGCACTAAGTATGAAAAGAAGCATAAAATATAAACAATGAAGCCTTCGACTGATTTTTAGGGTGGTAGATACCTTACTAATCTAAATCAACAAAATAGTTTAATCCATACCAGCAAAACCCTAGGGAAGGCCTAGCCGATACAAGTAAATAGAGCTATCAACTTAGATTAATTAAGATATATCATAAATAGGCATATTCATAAGCTAGATTAGAGTATCGAGATGATTTAAGCCCTAATCCCGTCGATACAAGCCGCCATGACAAGCCTTACCCCTTGTCGAAGATCAAAGCTGATGCAACCCAACTCGAAACAAGAACTCGTCAAGATAAAAACCTAGAAACTAAGGAAGCGATGAGTCGAAAGTGTTTTTATTGAACTGTTGTTTCCTTATTACAAGACCTTGGGCGTCTATTTATACCCAAATATACAAACTTATTCATGCTGGATACGACTCAAACTTCTGGAACAAGTCCTTTAGGCGAACTCTTACCAAAATCTCTCTAATGAATATGACTCATTAATATTTTTAATTAATAGATACAATTGCTTATAATGGACTATATCCTTGTCTGGCAATAATTTCAAATCCTTAATCCAAGCCCAACTTGAACCCGAAACTAATTGTATCGGCTGCCTTGCCCATATCGGTTGGCCGAATCCGACTCTGTATTGGCTGATACAGCCTTCGGCCGATGCTCAGTCAAATTTGGAAACAACTTTTTCTCCCGCCAAATTCATCTCGATTTTTTCTTCGACTCCGAGTATCTTGTCAAATTTTCTTGTTAAAGGTATCGAGAGGAGGATGGATCGAGGATGAAGCAGAAATGATGATGGCTCAACGACGATCGGCGGGGTCCTTATTCTCGGTGGCCAGCGGCGAGTATGAGGAGGAATAAGGAGTAGATGGTGCTATCTCTTGGTGTGCTTAGCACTAGAATGAAAAGGATGGTCATGCGATGCTTCTGAGAGAAGTAGAGGGCGAGCTCGGCGTCGCCACGTCCTCGAACACGCATCGACCATGCTCAATGCTGGCCTGGGTGCTCTCCCTCGCATGGTTGGGTTGGACAGAGGTAAGGACGAGCTAGGGTAACTGCCAGATGGGTCCCAGTCATGGTGGTCTAGGTTTATTTATTTCTTTCTCCTCTTCTTTGTAGTTCGTTTATTTAAGTTAGAGAGCTGATAAATTATGATGAATTTTTGGGTGGCAGATTTAAGTATCTAATTTCCATTTTCCAAGTTTCACTCAAAATTTCATTATATTTTATCCTTAGGAATTTAAAGAAAAGAGGCTAGGTAGAATTTAGTTTGAATTTTTAGGTCAAAACTAATGAAATAAATTCTGAAAAAATTATATTAATTCATGTTAAATAAACTAGTATTTGAATAAATTATGTTACATGTATACTTTTATATGATTTGATGCACATTTTAATGAGGTATACTTTCGTCGATTAGGGTTTTGAATTAATTTAAATTTTAACGCCTTGACCGTTTTAATTGAATTACATGTAGAGATAAAATTATGCCAAAATTTCTAGTGAGTTGTAAGGGTTGAGTAGCATTTACATTAACTTTTTCATAATTTTATCTTGCACCAATTATTTTTAGAAATTTGCAAAGCTTAATATTATACATATATTTCTACTATAAAAATGCAATTAAGCGATTGAGAAATTATGCTTGACCTAAGAGGATATTATTGGGATTGATTTCTATTTTTCTCATTTATAACTCCAGCATGTATATATTTTTGTGTTACATGAAGGAAAGGTTAAGGCGATAAATGAAATTTGAATTATGTGTGAGTTAATGTAATTACATAATTTTGTGTTATATAATTAAGGTGATAATCAAACAGCGCCTTAGTCTTCCTATTAGAGACATGAGTACTTTTTACTTCTTATATTCAGTTTCCTGACCCAAAACCAGAATTTTGGAGATGGATTATTGCCAACCCGTTAGTGATGCTCTTAATTGATGCTAAAGCAAAGTTAATCTCTTATGGGTCTATTTGCACCGCTACAGCTTCAGGTCCCAACCAAACCGTTTTCGTTCTAAAAAATAAAATTGGTTAGAGTGTTTTTACAAAATAAAGAAAGATAAAGTTGAGTTTAGGCTACACTATAATCTAATTTCAAATCCAATTAAATTTAGGACTTCTAAAGTTAAATTTAGGAGACCAAACGGGACGGAGGGAGTAAATCTGAACAAGCCCTCAAATTACTGAAACACCCTTACCCCCACGCTCCCTCCTCCGCTGACACGTTGGGCCCGTGCCTCCTACTCGCTCGCTCGCTGGCTCTCTCTCTCTCCAGATCCGCGCCTCGAAAACATTCGTCTCGTCGGGCGAAGCCGACACCCCACCACTCTTCCCTTCCTTCCGTCTCCAGAAGCAGCAGCCGACGACGAGCCGCGCGTGGCGGCGGCCGCTCTCCTCGAACCCGATCGCCGGTGGAGATCCCGAGCGGAGCGGAACCCGACGCGATCGCCGGTGGGCCGGACCCGGAGTAGCGGGGGAATGGGGGTGCCGGAGGCGGTGGCGCTGGAGATACCTTCGACGGAGGAGGAGGAGGGGTCGCCTTCGCCTCCGGTAGCCAGGTTGCCACCGCGGATCAGGAGGCGACTCCTCCGGCCCAGCGGGGGATCCCCGGCGACCGCGGAGGAGATCGAGGCCAAGCTCCGCAAGGCGCGTCTCCGGAGGCAGGTGGGTCGCTGATCTCTCGCGCACCCGGCGCTTTCGAGATTTAGTTTTTTTCTTCGCGGCTTGTTTGGGTAATTTGGTTGTGTTTTGGTCGGTGGATTTGACGTATCTGTGCGATTCATGTCAATACGTTTTAGGTTGGTAGTTGTGAACTGGGAGTTGGATTCCGGAACGCAGATTTAGTATGGCCGTTGTAGGCTGGATTACTGAAATAATGCGTGTTATTGTTAGCTTAGAAGCAATTGGGCAATTGGCCATCACATGGTTTGCTGGGAGTTGATTATCAAGGTGATGCTGTTCTTGATCAAACCCGGGAGCCACAATAAACTTGGGGTTTATCTCAAACATGTCAAAATGGGATCCCAGATTCATTTCACGATGATGATATTCAGGCTCCCACATTTTGCTATCAGCCCATAAAATAGGCGCTACAATCAACAATTAAAATTGGTGTTGTTTCCAAGTTCATTTGAAGGACTGGCAGGCAAATATGATCACTGTGGCTTGTACTCATGTGTATTCTATTTCTCCAGCAATTTCATGAAGCGCTATCGTGCAAAGCGAGGTGCACAGTCAGATACCCTTGTCTATCTCAGGAGGATGATCCCAAGAAGCGCCTTGAAGCAAAGCTCGTGGCTGCTGAGCAGAAAAGGTAACAGAAAGAGGGACCTAGTCACCTAGCAGAGCATATTATCTGATCGGATATTAAGATAGGGAACAGTGAGAAGTGATTTCTGATTGCAGGTTAAGCCTCTTGGCAAAGGAACAAAGTCGGCTTGCTAAGTTGGATGAGCTGCGTCAGGCTGCTAAGAATGATGCGGAATTGAGGTTCAAGAAGGAGAGGGAGGAGCTTGGCATGAAAGTTGAATCTAGAGTCCGGCAGGCAGAGGAGAAACGTACACAACTCATGCATGCTCGTTCGCAGAGGAGGGCTGCACTGGAGGAAAGAACAACAAACTACCTTGTGCAAAGAGTGGCACGGGAAAACAAGTACAGGGAGCGTGTACATTCAGCGATGCTGCAGAAGCGCATTGCAGCTGAGAATAGAAGGACGGGGCTATTGGAAGGTGAGAAAAGCAGAACCCATGGTAGGTTTTCACAGGTCCAACTTGCAGCCAGGACCGTGTCTTGCCAGAGAGAGACCGACAGGAGCAAGTTAAAAGAACAACTAGAAGACAAACTTCAGAGGGTATTCCTTTTTATGCTGCAGAGTTGGTATAATTGTTTTAGTAGCTCTTTGACTTACATTGCAAACTGTTTATACAAAACAGGCAAAGCGGCAGAGAGCTGATTATTTGAAGCAGCGAGGAAGTACTCCCAGCTTTACATGCACCACTTCAGTTAAACACGGTGATTATCTTTCAAGAAAGCTGGCAAGGTATGGTAGACTTTTACAGTCAACTTTCACACAATTGTTTGACTTGTGTGTAGTTTAAATTTTATTGATTATTCTATTCGATTTTGTGCTTCAGATGCTGGAGAAGATTCATAACATCTAGGAAGACAACAGTGGTGTTGGCTAGGGCCTTTGACATGTTAAGAATAAATGAGGAATCTGTTAAGCCTATGCCATTTGAAAAACTAGCTCTTTGCCTTGAATCTCCAACAGTTCTTCAGACCACAAGGGCATTTCTTGATCGCTTGGAGAGTCGTTTTATGTTATCTCAGTCTTCAAGTCTATCATCACCAGAAAATATTGATCATCTGCTCAAGCATCTGGGATCACCAAAGAGGACTCTATCAGACAGTGGGGGGAGAACTAGAGTGACACCAACAAAGGCAGCTAGAAATTCCAATTTTAGTAAGTTACCTAGATATTCACCAAGGGTGGTTCTTTGTGCTTACATGATACTAGCTCACCCAAGTGCTGTTTTTAATGAACGAGGTGAGCAAGCGAAATTACTTGTGGAGTCGGCTGAAAACTTTGTGAAGGAATTTGAATTGCTGATTAAGACAATACTTGATGGGTCAAATGGTGCATGCATACTAAAACAGCCAACGATAGATGATCTCTCTCCTGGATCTTCTAATTATCAGGAACCTTCTGCCGTTGTTGCTGATCGGAAGAAATTCAGATCTCAGTTGGCTACTTTTGACAAAGCTTGGTGTGACTATCTTTACCTCTTCGTGGTGTGGAAAGCAAAAGATGCAAAGTCACTAGAAGAAGATCTTGTCAGAGCTGCATGTAAACTTGAGCTATCAATGATGCAAACATGCAAATTTACTGCTGAAGGCCAACCAGAGAACCTTAATGATAATTTAAAGGGCATTCAGAAACAGGTATGGTTCATATACCTATCTCCCTGATATTATTATATAAGAAGTCTTTTATGTGAATACAATCCCGCTATTGCGGGAAGCAGTCCATTCCTACAACTTTGCGCTTGGTTTATTTATTTTGACTATAGTTTTCTTTTGTATAGTCAAAACTTTACTATCTGTTGAAGTATGTTTCTGTTCATCACCCAGGTTATGGTAGACCAGACACTTCTAAGGGACAAGGTTTGGCACTTGGGGGGTGATGCTGGTATTGAGCGGATGGAAATTGCTATATCAGAAACAAGGACAAAGTTTTTTGAAGCAAAGGGAAACAGGAGCCCCTTGGCAACAAGTATAAAAAATGTAGCATCGCGATGTTCCTCTGGAGAATCTCCTATTTCTGACATGAAGGAGAATTCCAACACTAATGATGAAAGGCCAAGTCAAACTGTCCAATCTTTATTCAGAGTTCCCTCTTTACCATCTGAAAGTAACACAGGAGACATCACCATGAGTAATCCAATGACAATGAGAAGCACTGTGCCAGAAAAACGGCCGACAGAGAATGAGCAGATGGTTAATGAAATTCTTCATGGTTTTCTAGCTGACAGCTCTAGTAATATTGGAACTGTTGAGGGGGATTTCAAGGTTAGATCCTATGCTACATTTATACTAGAATCGTACCGTACGTTTTTATATTGCTGGGGTGCAGGCAATAATATTAATAACCAAAAATGCGTATCATGGGAAATAATTTGGGAAGCTTTTAGAGGGACTCACATGCTGTGATGTAGGCTGTAGATTCCATTAACGTGGTGCATCTATCAGCTTAAGTATGAACCTTTTTGCACCCAGTCACTCCTTTTTTTCATTAGGAAAAAGTAAGGGAAACAATGGAGAAAGCTTTCTGGGATGTGGTTGTGGACTCACTTAGAGGAGACATGCCAGACTACAGCTATCTTGTTCAGCTGGTAAAGGAAGTCAGGGATGCATTTTATGAGATGGCTCCTAAAGGTTGGAGAGAAGAAATAATCAACAATATTGACCTTGAAATTTTGTCGCAGGTAAGAAGAGCTCGAGTGATGTTATCATGAATCTACAGAATATATCTGCTACCAGTTTATTTTGTTTTTTGGTTGAAAGGTACTTGAATCGGGCACCCAGGACATGCAATATTTGGGACAGATTTTGCAGTACTCTCTGGGTATGCTGCGAAAATTATCTTCACCTGCAAAGGAAGACGAAATGAAGAGAAGCCATGATACATTACTGGGTGAATTGATTGAACACTCTGAGTGCAATAAAAATGGTCCAAATTCATTTGTAATTGCTGTTATCAAAGGTTTGCGCTTCACTATGGAAGAATTAAAGGTTTGCCAGTTCCTTGAGTTCTTAAATAAACTGCATGGAATATATATTGTGGACCTATAACAGCCTTCCAAAATTACTCCATTTTTTTTGTGAAATAAAACAGGCCCTGAAGGCAGAAGTCAGTAGAGCACGTATCCAACTATTAAAACCAATTATAAAGGGCTCAGGTGGAGTGGAATACCTGCAGAAGGCTTTTGCTGATCACTATGGATCCCCGTCCAGTGCATCAGTTGTTCTCCGTTCAACTGCTCAGTGGATTTCCACATCAAAAGATACTGTGGAAGTAGAATGGAATGAGCATGTTGGCTCTTTTTCAGCTCAGCCAGCGACAGATCATGTTAGTCTCTTTATGGATTAATTTTATGCAGTAGTCGCAGCAGTACACCACCACTGTTTGTAGCAATAGTAGCGCAAGTATCTGTTATTTTCCCCTACTGTTGATTTTACTTGATACATCCCTCATGACAGGCTCAGCCACTTGTTGCCACCCTCCGATCAGGTCACGGAGTTCCAGATCAGCGACAGTCTACAGTACCTGCGTCAGGTATTTGTTCTTTTTCCCCTCGTATGGCCACTGTCGTGAACTCCTTGATCATTTAGTGTCATGATAAGCAGATGATATGGGGCTACCGGAATGCACGGGACAAAGGCTTGACCAGCTAATAAGGATTGGATTGTTACAGCTCATCAGTGGCATAGAGGGTGTGCAAATGCAGTCAGTACCTGAGACCTTCAAGCTCAATTGGTTAAGGCTGAGGTCTGTACAGAGTCAATTCCAGCAAGTGATTGTAATTGCAACAAGGTGAAACGTCACTTAATTTTCTACTCTATTCACTTCACTTCTCTGAGTATCAGCAGTTAGCAAGAATGGAATAACCAAACCCAATTACGCTTCCTTTTTTCTGGCAGCATGCTTGTGCAGCGTCAAGTTTTGGCGACCGACGACCCAAACATCACTCCCACAGAGCTGGAAAGCGCGACATCGCAACTGTTCAACAATCTCACAGAGCTACTGGACAACTTCTCCGATGTTAGCACTGCCAAGATCTTGGAGGTGATGCTCCGTTCATCGTCGTCAGCTTCATCAACCGGCACTTCGTCAGATGAAAGATCCGAGAACAGGAAGCAGATACTTGCCAGGGTCTTCCTCAAAAGCCTCCAGACCGATGACCCCGTCTTCAAGGTGGTCTCCCGGTCCGTCTACTGCGCGTTCCGTGCGATCATCCTCGGCGGCAGCGGTGCCAGCGGCCGGAAGCTCGCAGACGCCGCCCTGAGGCGCATCGGCGCGACGAAGCTCACCGGCCGGGTAGTGAGGGCGGCTGAAATCCTCATCAGAGCTGCGACCATTTCAGAGCAGGTCCACGGCCCTTGGTACAACCACTTGCTGTGATTCAATGGTGAAAATTGAAAAGAAAACGGCGCCGTTTTGAGCAAATCAGACTGACTGCAAAGTGTTCTTGTGAAGATCTCGTCTTTGATGATGGATAGGTACGTGAGGCAATGCTCTGCTGCTTGTGTGAATAAATAAAGAGATAGTAGGAGTACTTGGTAACTGAACAATGTGGACGTTGCGTGTGTGGTGGTGATGTTAATAGGTGTGATCAATGCGTGCTTGTATATATACGAAACTTGAAAATGGTTTCATCAATCTACCGTGTATATATACTACGTACATATCTTTCATCAGTTCGTTTGCACCAGCATATATTGGTAGCTCATAAACATTTCTGATCTCTTCTCTATCGGCAGCAGTGGTAGGCTAGTAGCAGCAGTTCAGGAGGAGAGCTGCTCCTCGCCGCCGGGAGACGCCGGCGCCGGAGACGAGGCCTCCTCGGGGGCGGGGGCGTCGACGGCGGGTTGCTGCTGGAGCGCGAGCGCGGCGAGGGACGGCTGGAACTTGGCGACGTAGTAGCTGAGCGGCGGGCCGGAGTACTCGGTGACCTGCGGCGGTGGCTGGTTCTTGCCGACCTGGATGAGGATGGACGACACGGCGGCGACGAAGACGAGGGCGAGGCCTCCGGCGATCGCCGCCGTGTTCTCCGACCCGTCCGCCGCCGCGCCCGCCGCTCCCGAGCTGATGGCGCTCTCCGCCACGTACACCGTCGGCTGCGCCCATAACCAATTCAGGTCAGAAGAAAAATAAAAACAAGAAGAAGAAGTCCTCTTTTACTAGGAATTTTTTAAAAACATTTGTAGACCTCATTTAATACGCAGGAATCTGAATCTCACACGAAATAGTTGGATCAATCCGAAAATTTTGAATAGAACGAGATGAAACGGGATTGAACTTTGAAAAGAGAGAGAGAGAAATGAAAAAACCTCGACGGAGTAGATGTTGGTCTGGCCGGCGGTGTCCTTCTCGACGTAGCCGGTCCATCCCTTCTTCTTGGGCGGGAAGGTGCCGACCACCTTGGTCCGCTCCTCCGCCAGCCACTCCGCGCTCAGGCTCCCCACCTCCTTCTCCGGCGCGCACTCCTCCACGTTGCAGTCCGACTCCGCCTCCTCCTGGGCCTCCGCCGCTGGCGCCGCCGGCGGCGGTGAAGAAGGGGACGGCGACGACGACGCGTTGCAGGACAGCAGGAACAGCCTCCCTCCTCGCGGGAGACTCGCCGCCGCCGCCGCGGCGCCCTGAGGCTTGGCGCTGCTCCTCATGAACACGCAGCAGCTGCTGCTCGCCGACAGCATCGACTGCGCCGGGCAAGCCATCTCACCGCGTCCTCCTCAAAATCTCTCTCTCTCTCTCTCTCTCTCTCTCTTTCTGAAGAAGAAGGAGAGCAAGATGACGTAGGTAGGCTGGTTGTGGAGTGAGCAACCGCGGCAGAAGAGAGGAGGACGAGGACGGCGAGGCTTTATGGCGTCGCGTGTGCGGGGGGAGGAAGAAGCAGAAGAAAGGAGAAAGATCTCCCTGGCCTGGCTGGCTGTGCTGGTTGGGGGGAGGATCTCCACTCTCCAGAGGATGGGATTACGTGGTGGAGCGGCGGCTGTGGTCGCTGGATCCTCCACGTCGCCCAGGCTTTTGCCCCTGGCCCTGCACTGTATCAACGGCCAGCCTGCAACGCAACCGGTGAAGCCCAGAATTTTTAGCATTTTTAATTTTTTTAAAGATTTACAAAACTAATTTTGCACTTTGGAAAATTTCAAATTTAATCTCCTCCCGTTCTTTGGAAGGGCAAGATTTAAAAAAGTCATCTCAGAGGGTGTTTTTGTCGACATGACAGACGGCCATTAGGCGTCGTCTGCCGCGCGGCGGCAAATTTGCGAAGAGGCCCTACCTGCCCTTACCAAGAGCGTTTTTTCCCTGTTGAAACAGGGAGCCGCCTACAAAAAGGGTGACCGCCCTGTCTTTTTTACAGGCGGCCTCCTTTCCGCCCTTTAAGAGGGCGTTTTTCGCCTATCTCGTCCTTTGTAAGGGCGTTTTTTAGGCTGGGCAGTATATAAGCCGAGTCAACAAATTTTACCTCGTTTGCAACCTTCGAAATCCGAAAAAGAAGAGAGAGAGAGGGGTGAGGAAGAGGAAGGAGAGCGACGAAGCCCTACCGGATTGCATACTCCATCCGAGGTAAATGCAATATCCCGTCGTACTTTTTTTAAGTTAGTTTGTAAATGAAATATTAGGGAAAATGAATTTTTTTAATATGTGAATATTTATTGAATATTTAGTTTTAGATTTGTAAAACAGATGATTTAATTTAGATCAACTTAGATGATTTAATTGAGATCAACTTAGGTAGAATATTTAGATCAACTTAGGTAGAATATGTTCGGATCTATGTGTATATTATGTGAATAGATGTTAAGTACTATGATGTAGATGTTAAAATGAGAACATGATTTATTTTAGCCAATGTGATTTAGGACAAACCAATTTGGATAATCGTGCGTATAATTTTGTTGATAATCTAAATATGTTTAGATATAAAGTATGATTTAATTTAATTTAGTTTAGATGAACATATGTAGAAAAGAGGTACGATTGGCGGTAGATCAAATAAACAAACCGATTTGGTATAGTTTAATATGTAGACCAGAGAATATATTGTTAAAAAAATTAACTTAGGCACAGAATCATCTAGACAACATATTCGTAGTATAGAATAAACTCAGTTTTAATTTGTTTGTCAGGCACTATGGCAAGTAAGGTCATATTTCAGATAGTTCACGGTGAAAGCAACGTTAGATACGGTCCAGAAGGTGTAGATTTGTCAGAATTTAGGATGAAATCGAAGTGCATCAATAGGCTAGCCGATAAAACATTTGAGTCAGTCTATAGTTGGTTGCTACGTGGATTCAAAGTGGATACAAAAGTAAACACAATGTCTCTATCCGTTGTAGTAAGTCGTGCAAGAGAAAGATATTATTGAAAACTTATGTCTATAGATAACACTGAGTCGTGTAGACGTTATGTGGACATGGCACTTGAAAGGTCCTGGCCCTTTGTTATTTTTGTGGCATTGCACGAATTGATAGCAGTAATATAATGCAAACAGAGTATGGTGAAGGTCCGAGCAATGAAGCAATTAGCTTGGAGGAGGCGATTGGCGTGGCGGACGAGGAGGAGAGAATCGAAGCAATTGTTGAAGAAATGGTGAGGGAGGATTCTGAAAATGAGCAGGCGAAGGGCAATGAATCGTCAGACGAGGAAGAAGATGTCATGCCCATGTATTGAAAACAAGCTGATTTCTCTCAGCTTGTTATCTTGGAGGGGCATCAGGTTTCATTTGAATACAAAGATAACGAGGTAATTCAGGGTGCTAGGTATGCTCATAAGGAAGACATGAAAGAGGCGGTGAAGCATTAGGCGGTCTCTTTGCATAGAGATTTTAGGGTGGTGAAGTCTATGAACTATGTGTATGTTGTGAAGTGCATGAAGGATGATTGTTCGTGGCGCGTTCATGCATACAAGGGGAAATGGAATGACTATTGGAAAGTGAGCATTGTTGATGAGCATACATGTCTGTTGTCGGGGGTAGATAAGTATCACCGCAACATCACCTCGGCGTTTGTTGCCGGTGAGATGTACATCGATGTTGTTAAAAACACGGACTTTGAACCAGGCTCCATTATTAGGCACATTGAAAACAAATTCAAGTATACTATCAGCTATTCCAAGGCTTGGAGGGCGAAACAAAAGATATTGGAGATGAGGTATGGCACATTTGAAACATCGTATGATAATTTACCTCGTCTTTTAGCCACCATTGCTCGAGAGAAACCCCAATACTTACTATGACATTCGAGACTTTTCCATCATCTACCGAATCGAGCAAGAGCGTGCTGCAAAGAGCCTTTTTCTCGCTTGGTGCTTGCATCAACGCATTTGTGCACTGTCGTCTTGTGCTGTACATAGATGGAACCTTTCTGACAGGCAAATACAAAGGTGTCGATCGCGGCGGTGGAGCGAGATGGAAACAACCATGTGTTACCTATGGCGTTTGCATTTGTCGAGAGTGAGAACACCGAAAGGCGATATTGGTTCTTGGAGAGAGTTCGATGCCAAGTCGTTCGTATGAGGCCCAATGTTTGTCTCATTCATGATCGTTATGCGGGCATGCTGAGGACAATCGACTATCTTCAGAATGGTTGGCCGGAGAGGGGACTTCCAGCTAGGTGGCATGATGTTCGGAGTAGGTGGTGCATGCGGCATATGAGAGCCAATTTCTACAAACAATTCAAGAACAAGCACTTGATGTATCTATTCAAGAGGCTATGTGGTCAGAATCAAGAGAAAAAATTCAATGAGATGTGGAGAAGGTTGGATGAGCTGACAACGAAGCAAACTGACAAGCAATCTCGTTGGCCACAGGATGGCGAGCCTGCAGTACCTCTTGGTCCATTGCATAATGACCCACCAACAATGAGAAGGAGGTCCGCACCATCAATACGTAATTTCTCCCACTGGATAGAGAATGAACCGAAAGAAAAATGGTCTCTGTTGTATGATACTGACGGAGCTCGATATGGTATAATGACAACCAACCTGGCCGAGGTATACAACTGGGTGATGCGAGGAGTTCGGGGGCTCCTATTGGTGGGTATTGTGGAATTTATCCTTCATGGCACTCAGGCATACTTTAGGGACGGATTTAAGAAAATTTCCCTTTTGATGGGCGATAACAACATTGTATTTGGCACACCTTCCATCTTCCTTGTGGGGAGATGGCACCGACGCTGCAGGACGTCTCATACCTGCTAGGGCTACCACTGGCCGGAGAGGCTGTTGGGTCTGTGAATGCTATTGGTGGATGGAGGGAAGACATCACTACGCGATTCGCTCACGTGATGAGGCTATCGGGGCTTCCCGCTGTTCAAGCGATCTACCCTTACGCCACCACTGGGCCTACGAAGACTTGGATTATGCAGTTTACAGTAAGTTCACTTGAAGACTTTGTTATTTTTCATTACAATTATGATTGTTAACATGATTTTCTCCTTTTATAGGCCAACAAGCTCCTCCCCGACACCGACGAGTACTCCTTGCGACGCTCGTTGGAGGCCTACCTACTCTGAATTTTCGGGTGGGTGATGTTCACCAACACGTCTGGCAACACAATAGAGAGGGGGCTTATCCACTATGCCCGGTCGATAGCGGATGAGGAGATAGGCTTCGTGCCTCAATGGAGCTGAGGTTCAGTAGTACTCGCAGACACTTATCGTGCGCTGTGCAAAGTGTGCACGAAGACGGATCCTGGAGCGATCTTCACGGGTTGCCCTCTGCTTTTACAGCTTTGGGCTGTGCAGCGGTTCGCGATCGGCCGACCGATCGTCGAGACCGCTACTTACGACGCAACTCCCGCATTCGATAACCCAGCCGACGGGCCTACGATGGGCACGTACTGGTTTCACCGCAACGTAAGTACAAATTGTTATTTGTTTCAAATTTTCAGATTGTGTTCAATGAAACTTGTAACCACTTGAATATTTCATTTTCGCAGCGCCGTTACGCCCACGCTCAAGTGAGACGGAGCTACCCGGGCTTCGTGTTTGAGTTGGACCGTCTTCAGCCTTCGGACGTTGTCTGGGAGCTGTACACGCAGCAGGCGGTCGCAGCTTGAGCGCCTCTAGGCCTCTCATCGTTGTACTGGATGACTTTGATCCCGATGGTGTACGACATATGCGTCGAGCCTCACTGCCCAGGCCGAGTGATGAGGCAGTTCGGACTGCGGCATGGATTCCCGGTAGACGTACCGGTTGTCGTTCCCCACCAAGACCACCAGTGAGTACTTCTCTTTCAACTTTACTACTGTTGTGTCGACTGAAATGGAATGATAGTTAACATTTACTATGTACGCAGGTTGGCTCGAAGGGGACAGCAAGCAGGCACCCTCTGGGAACCATGTATGCTGCAATACGTGGCGGACTGGCTGATAGCCACAGAGGTGGTGATTGGCGAGATCTACGGCCACTTAGAGAAGAACTACACTGCCTACCTTCGGTGGTACCTACCGCAGACGCGTCCGCGCGTGACCTTCACACCGGCCGCGCAGCAGCAGCACCAGGCAGACACCTACCCCAGGCATCGAGACCAGGACTACTTCATGGGGTACGTCATGATTTCTTGGCCTTAATACCTTCGTAACGTAACATGATTTTTCCTGTATATTTGAGCGACGAACCTAATTTGTTTTGATTTTTGTAGGCCGACGCCGCACAGGCATTGAGTGCCGAAATCGACTCGGTGATGCTGAGGTTGGACGCAGGCATTCACCTGAACGACGTGGAACAGAAGATGACGTTCCAGCGGATGTAGATGATGGCGCATTCGATCTTGCGCATCTTCTCGTGTTGTTCAGCCGTCGACGCGGTACCTCTGCCGGCTGCTGCAGTTCCACGTCCACGCGGTCCGATACCAGGATGGTCACCACACGGCGCTGGTGCCTCCATAGGTTAGTTCCGTTCATTTTCATTGTGGCAACCCTACAACGTGATATAACAAACCGAATGTCGCGTAGGTCCGACGCTTCCGACTGGGGATACGGCTGGCGCGAGTGGATTGTCGATCCATCGGCCTTTCGCGACTCGGCACACCACTGCGAGCTTTGCTGGAGCGAGTGGATCCTCCATTCCTCGTCCCCTCACTCAGCCGGGAGGTGAGCAAGCGTCGTCCGACGAGTACTAGAGACTACTTAGTTTAAATGACTGGTGCTTCACATTGCTTATATATAGTAAGATTCTACTCGGCAGGGATTTTTCGCTCGGGGGCATCATCGTCGCAGGCGGGCTGGTCCAGGGCGGACGACGAGGGGGGGTCAGGTACGGGCAACGACTTCGATGACCTGGAGGACCCAGATCAGGATGTTATCGTCGCCTCTCAGCTTGGTGGAGCACCTCTACCACAGAGCCAGGACCAGCCATAGGAGACACCCGCGCCGGATGTCCGTGCTGGTTGTGCCGTGCTCCCAGACAGGCTGATGTACTCTCAGGGGCATGTTAGAGCACATGCTAGAAGGGTTAGAGGTAAGAGGGCTCGCTAGTAGGTTCTGCGGTAAGAGGGCTCGCTAGTAGGTTCTGCGTGCTATAGTGTGTAAAAATGATAATTATTTATTTTGTGTTGGATGTTTGTATATATCTCGGTCCGTTTGTCCCACTCACATGTCACGAGATCCTTCCATATCGTTCACTGCACGATACTCTTACTAACGACAAAAAAACTTTCGTCGTTGTCAAACCTGCACGAGACGTCGCTATCAGCTTTTGCCTCGTGACAATCCTACACGATACGTCACAATCAGCTTTTGCCCCGTGACAATCCTACACGATACGTCGCGTTCAACTTTTTTGCCCTGTGACAAACATAAACGATACGTCGCTGTCAACTTTAACCTCCCTGCACTATATATTGCTTTGATCCGAATACAAGCTCTTCAAATCTGCATTCTGTTTTCTACATTTTCCCGTACAATGAGATCTTCATATCATCCATTCGTTGAGCGTCTCTACTGGCGACTCCATCCTTTGAGTGGTTTGATTCCATCATGGTGTGACCGTCCGTTATGCCATTGTGAAGATGGTTGCATGCTACATCGTCCCACCTCATGGAAACCTGGGAGACGATTTTTTCAATGCGCCAACATTGATCGGGTATGGCTTATCGCAATGCTTTCGCTACAAAATCTTCACGCATAAAACGCTAACTTGATCGTACATCCTGTTAACACCTCATGCAGGCAAATCGTCGGGTCTGTGTCACAGCCCGATTTTCGTTCGGGAATAAAAATCATTTAATAAATTATTTTCTAGAAATTGAATAAAAAGAAAAACAAAGTAAATCAAGTGAAACTGTTAAGGAAATTAAATTTTCCTTTAAAAATAATGGCTGGAAATATTTTTGAAATATTATCCATGCCCTAAAATACTCTCTGAAATTTTTCGTGAAATTTTGGAGCTCGAGAAATAATTTTAATAATACAAAGAACAATTCAATAATTATTTAAATAAATAAATTAAACTTTAAATGAGCTCGAGATATTTTTATTAAATACTTTGGGTGTTCATATATTTTTAGGATTTTTCTTGGAATTATTTGGGCATTGGAAGTATTTATAAGAATTAAAGGATGTTTGGACCGAAAAGTCTGTTTTACCTCCCTGCTACAGTGGCGTCTTCAACCTCCAGCCCGTGCTACAGTGCCGAACAGTGCCGAAAACTGTGGCTTTGTTTCCTCCACCAAATCCGGTCTAATCCTTTGCCCAAATCAAAAATTAGTTGCGGGAACGGATTCCTCTCGATCTCCTCTACATTTCCCCCATGAAACCCCCTCAATCCCGTGCTAAATCGCGCGAATTTCGGCCCCATTCTTATCCCGACGAACTCGGGATAAACCCTAAAAATCCGGCGCCAAATCCTCTCTTCCCGGTGCGGGCCTCTCCTCCAAAGCCTATAAAAAGGACCCCATGATCTCCTCCTCGGTTTCCCCTTTTTTCCCGAGTTTTTCCCGTGCTCTAGCCACCTCCCCCTCGAGATCAATCTCTATCCTTCGCAGGCCATCTTTTCAGCCGCCCCTAGCCGCTGTCTCGGCCGTCCCCGGACAGCGCCGTCGCCTCCTCGGCACCGCAAGGACTCAAGGAAGCCGGCATCCATCTCCCTTGCGCCCAACACCGCCGGAAGGCCCCGTCGCCGTGGACCCGTGCGTCGCCGCCTCCGTTCGCATTTCGGCCGTGCCTCGTCGCCGTTCCGTCGCTGTTTATCGTTGCCGTCTTCACCGTCGGCATCATAGCAGCAAGCCGAAGCCCGTCCTCCACCTCTCCTCCACCGAAAGCCACCGGAAAGCCGTTGTTGTCGCCGTCAACCCGAGCTCGGCCGCCGCTTTCATCTCGTCGCCGGCCGTCTCTCACCGCTGCTCGTCGTTGGGTAAGTAGTGGTAAGAGTCGCCTCACCGTCCTCTCTCCATTAGTGAACTCCGTTTCCGTCAGAGTGTCGTGGTTCGTTGTCGCCTCGTCGCACTTCGCCGTCGCCGCTACCCATTCAGAGCCGCCAGCCGTCGTGCCTGTGTGGCTGCTTTCGTGGCCGCCACCTTAGCACCGTGTGAGCTCCTTTGTGCCATGTATCTTTTGATGTGTATCACATCCTAACCCTAAACCAGTCAAATCTTGGTCAGCTTAATCCAAGCCGTTCATCTTTATAGATTCATTCGGTTTAATTTGAGCCACTCATCCTTTGTTTTCAGTTCAATCCTAGCCGCCCAAATCCTTGTGATCCTGTGAACCAATCGGAGCTGATGTCTTAAACATCCTTTTCCAGCTCAAAATTAATTAAAAATTGCGTAATAAATCATCTTAATTTCCAAAATTTATTTAAATGGTCTTCTAAAATTCATATCTAATTCATACGAACTCCAAATTGGGCCATTCAAATTGCAAAATTCATATAAAATTGAGCTCTACATGTTTGTTTACTTTTTATGTACTGTTATTTGGTTTTTATTAGGTTTTTTCCTCGTTTTGCGTGCCGCGTGTAGTTTTAGTTTGGAGTTTGCGCTCGCGAGGAAAGAGCCCAAGTTTGCTTGAAGACGCAAGGCAAGTCACACTTCCCTCGAAGCATATTGATCCTATTTTATAAATGTTTTATGTTTGCAAATAAAATTGCATTGCTTTGCTAATTACATGAAATGATGGATTACCTATCGCTTGTTTGAGCCTTATTTACTTGTTATCCGTCCTTTGTTAACCTTGGGTGTTAATTTGACTAGCTTTAGTCACGATGTTGATTCTAGCTAGAATTATATGCTTAGCCATGCTTAACTACCACTAGCTCACTAAATGAGATAATTACACTTTATTCTAATCTCTCGATGAGCGCAAGCTCGATACACCGACCATGTCTTATTGGTCATAATTATCTCAACTAAAATATGACTTAATGGTGGGTGTGGGTGCATGGTTTTGGATGGTCGCACCCATGGCAATTAAGGACCGGTTCATGGGAAACCCGGAAGACATACCGTGCAAACCACAAGCCGGAATGGGCAACATGGATCTCGTAGTATAGCTTTCCTCGGCCGACGTACCCTAGTGAGGGTGGGCGTGATGGAGTTGGGTCGGCCCGGTTTTACGGGTTGATCGGTGCCGGATTCACCGTGGCACGAGAGGGTGCCCGCGCGCCTGCGGGAGTGGGGGCGAAACCTTGATGTGGTATCGCTTGGTTAGAGGAGTTATGCGAAAGGTCTTGTCACGATTTCCCCTTTGCGGTATCATGGTGGTACTTCGGGGCATGGTAACATGTGTGGAATCGTGTCTTGTGGGTAAAGTTGCGCATCTCGATCGAGTAAAACTATTCGAATAGCCGTGCCCGCGGTTATGGGCGATTGACCGATTCACTATGATTAGTCACATTCTGAATAATTTGATTTAATGGAACTGGTTTAGTTCGGGTGGAACGGTTGGGCTGTTCAACGTGGGGATAACGTTGTTCGGTGGAAGATTAATATTGCCTTAATTACTCAACTGTTTTTCTATTTTTAAATAAATAAATATTTGTAAACCGCATTTATGCAAAATAGCCCAAGCCACTCTTGTCTCCCTTGCACGTCCGCATTTCTCGGTGTGGCTTGTTGAGTACGGTGGTTGTACTCGGTCTTGTGATTTTTCCCCTTTCGAAGTGTAGTGCTTCGAGTTGAAGATGGAGTTAGAAGACCAAGGCTCGGACCCGGTTGAGTTTGCTCGTGGAGTGAAGTGAAGCCCCGCTAGTATCGTCTTTTTTTTCCACTGCAGTTTTTGGGTGTGAGGACTAAGTGCCTCTTCAGTAAGTATTTTTATTTTACGCTTTGTTTTTTTTACGTTTGGACCTGTGTATTAATTTGTTATTTTATGTACCCTGGTTGATTCTGGACAGGATGTAATACATAAAATAGTCGGAAATTTGGGATAAATTTCAGGGCGTGACAAGTTGGTATCGAGCCATCTCGACTTTAGGTTGAGCCAAATGGTCAAATTCTAAGGACAAGTTTGCGAAAACCTTATTTGCGAAAGTATCTCTTCTATCCCTTTGGAGTCTCTGCAAAGTGATTTGTAAAATTTCTCTCCTTTTCCCTCCACCTCTCTTAGTTGTTAAACCCGGAGGACAAACTCGTCGCTCATCAACCCGTGGAAGTCAAGTCAAGCTCCAAGCTTCAAGCAAGTCGATCAAGCCAAGGAGCCAGTCGGCGCTTCTTGAGGATCAAGCGAAGTTTTCTCGGAGTTCACCTAGAACCCAATCTTTCCCGGAAGAGTAGCATCGATAGTTCCTAGGCCATGTGTTGTTTCTTTGTGTGTAGGTGTATGGCTCACATCGGTGGTGGGGATGTGACCATACTAGGTTGTTTGCTTAATCAACTTGAAGAGTAAAAGTCTACCCATATCGGATCGGTAGATAAGTGGGTTAAGGTCTTATCTTTAGCAACCTCTCTCTTCCACCCTTTTTGTCTGGGCAGCAGTTAGTCAGTGCCAGAGAAAGTGTCATCAACCGCAGTACCCTTAGCAGTGTGTTGAGGTCAGGAACCTTTGGTCAGATCAGTCCGCAATCTACAGCCTGTGTCGGAAACCCCTCTCTTGCTCTGTTTCTGGTTCCCCAAGGTCAGATGATGAACATGCAAGCAGTGAACACAACAGATACAAAGCCAGATACAGAAGACATAGCAGTGGTACCGATGGTCACAGATACAAGCTCAGAAATCGGAATCAAGATCAAATCCGGTACATTCCATTGCAATCACCTATACGACTGCCGTCAATATGTAGCAGTGTCCCTAGCCGGCCAACAGATGTGAGTCACCATCAACCTCAGAACTCACAAGTGTTACCCAAAGTGGTTATGGTGTACAAGGACAAGTTTTGCCAAAGTGTTCGATCATGCTTGGAAGTTGTATGCCAAGACGCCAACTGATGATGAAGTGTTAATCATAAGAAAAAGAAGAAGCTTTGGATAAACTACCCGAAAATAAAATTTTGGTACACCTGACCCAACTCTATGAAGAGAAAAGTCGCACATTTCTTGTGTGAGGGAATAAGTCATGTGCTTAAGAACCGTTAGCGAAGTCCATGCTAGCAAAGTCAACGAAGGACTAAAGGACACCCTTGCAACCTGCCTGTTAACTCCCGGTCAACAACATCAACATTAACAATGATTTTCGCTCTCCAACCAACTCCAATCACCGTGGAAGTCAATGAAGGTTGGATTGTTTTAATGATCTTGAGCTGAGACACCGCCGCAACAACTGTCCGGTTCGAAAAAAGTCAGTCCACCGCTATTTTAATTGTGGGAAAGAGAAGTAATTACTAAAAAGGTAGTTCAACGCACGTCAAGATATCGACATCGTCCGTCAACGTCTCTACTTCCCCAGTTGTCTCACCCCAGCACAGAGTGGTCAAGTCTAGCCCCAGGACATCAGGAAAACAAGAGGCACCAACCGTAACTGAAATATGAAGTTTCTATCTCAACAATTTATCACTAAGAGCACCGGCAGAAGCTATATTATTCCACCGGCAACCGCTCCGAAGCTACAGTACCAACACCAACAGGGCAAGCAGTGCTAGGAAAAACAGTTGTCTGGTCCAACTGCAAAGAAGATAGTACAAATCCCCAGCTACACCTACCAAGCAAGGTCTCAAGCAACAGTTCACTCGACTGACGTCAACCCCAGCTAGACACCCCATGTCGCTCCAATTTAACAACCTAACAAGTAATCACAGGAAAGTGGCACCAACAATAGGAAGGTCTTGTCTACTTCAGCTACCAAGAAGACCGACATTTCTCTAAGGAAAAAAAATCAATCGTCAAGTCAGTGTTCTAATTGGAACCCTAGTCAGTAATCATTAAAAAGAACGAGTCAACCATGTAAGGACCACCAAAGGAAAAAAGAAAACCTTACCAACCAGAATTTCTACCAGCAAAGGTCAGAAGTGGTCTACAAGTCTTGGGTGTTCAAGAACCGCTCATGCCACCCAGAAGTTTCATGGCAGTTATGTAATAAGAGGGAACATTGAGTAAAGCATGGATCAATCTATACACTACGATGGAAAACCAAAAAAAAATCAACTCGGTCAGGATCAGGAAGGGGCAGATTCCATACATGTTAACAGTTGTGCTACAGTGGTCAATAACCGTGTTTAATTATTTGGTGTTCAAGTACCTTCCTTGTGCACAGAAGACTTGTTACAGTTATGTACTTGAAAGAGGAAGCAGAATAAGAGTACAAGACAGATAATTTGTTCCTTCTCTCAGGGTTCATATTGTATAGCCAAAAAAAAAGTGGATCGACTTGTGTATATGACAATGTCACCAGGAACTTATAGTTTCTTTGTCGGGTCAGAGCAGTTTTGTCAAGACTAAGAATCTAATTGCCAGTAAAAAAAAGATTTGGTCAAACAGTGAAGTAAGAGTGGTTAGACTACAACCACGCTCGATAGGGCGAGATCTCTTTGAAGGACAATATAAGTGATACCTCATGAGGATGAAAAGGGTAATGGAACAGTCAAAAGCAAAATCATAAAAGGGTTGTCAGAGTAATAAGTGGTAACTGCACCCCAATGGGGAGCATTGATTAATAATGGTTTCTTTATTTCCAGACTATCGTTATAGTCTCCAGAAAACCACCTCGGTGTTTCCTAGGAAGAGGACAACAGAATTGCTTCATCACCCCTGCGTGGAGCAAACGGATGCGGAGGTCAAGTCATACAATACAGTCCGCAGAACATGCGATAAGTGAATCATTCCTTGTGAATCAATTCTACCCAAGGTACAAAAGTGAGCTTGTTTTGGTCAGAGAACATAAACTCTAGGCAACATCAAGGGCAGTTTTCAGTAGACGTACAGATTTTGGTATTGTGCGGAGAAAGCAACTGTAGAACTTATGGTCTATCAACCCAGAGGAGTCAGTAAAAGATAAGCAAAGAAGTGGAATGCTATATCGTGGGGTTAACCTTTTGAGCTTGATTCGTTAGGTGATCAGTGTTTGTTTCAAGAAAAGAATATCAACTACATGTTATGTTCAGGCAGATGGCACCAAAGTCAGGTCAGAAGCGAAACAGGCAGGTCAGCAATTACACCAAATGAAAAAAGTAAATCAAAAGTCAATATGTTCAAGAGTTGCATGAGGGTCATTCTTATGTGTAACCTCCCGTCATCATTTGAGTGTCGAGTTCCAGGAGTTTCTAGAATGGAAGGGCATAGTCTTCGTTTCATTTCGATCGATCGATGGAGTATCCAATGTTCACAGTCAAGGTTCTTGGTAAATCACAGAAATGTTGGTCAACCTCAAAAGAATGGCAGTGAAATTGTTCACGGTCAGGCTAAAGCTTAACCACTGGTTTTAAAAGCGAGATCGAAGATGAGTTTAGTTATATCTTGTAATGGTTTGTTTGGAGGTTCGACCACGCGAAGCAGATTGAGTTGTAACCAAGAGAGTCAGTTGTGAGCCGTTATCAGGACTATAATAATCACAAGTTAGCAGGTTCGAGTCTAAGGCACACCTAAGCTGTCGTGTCAACAGTGCAGTCTAAAGAAGCATCATTTGAGAACAGTCGCAATCCAGATGAGATATCGATCGAGCAGCTTCTTCAAATACTTGATGTGGGATCGAAAGCAGTTCATAGGAAAAAAAGAATTTCAGGGTCTATGTGTTCACGAAATTCAGTTACAAGGTCAAAAAAAAAGTGACACCAAATAATAGTTAGCAGGAGTGAGTTCTCAGAATACCGAAGTGCCCGTGTTAATTGTGCAGTTCGAGGAAAGTAAGCACTTGAGTTCATGAAATCCGGTCAGGGTCAAAACAGGAAGGATCAGCCAGTTTAATTTGGTTTGTGGAGCCGCAGAACACCAGGGTTGAGTCCAATCAGTTCGGTTGGGCAAGTTTGATCAGCCAGTCGTCGCACAGGTTTGGTCAGTCAATCAGTCAGTGTGAGCCAGAAGAAACCTTAGAGGTTAGCATGCCAACCCAATCTCACCCTACCTTTTTCTTTTCTAGCCCCGAATCTCGGGACGAGATTCCTGTAAGGGGGTAGATTTGTCACACCCGATTTTCGTTCGGGAATAAAAATCATTTAATAAATTATTTTCTAGAAATTGAATAAAAAGAAAAACAAAGTAAATCAAGTGAAACTATTAAGGAAATTAATTTTTCCTTTAAAAATAATGGCTGAAAATATTTTTGAAATATTATCCATGCCCTAAAATACTCTCTGAAATTTTTCGTGAAATTTTGGAGCTCGAGAAATAATTTTAATAATACAAAGAACAATTCAATAATTATTTAAATAAATAAATTAAACTTTAAATGAGCTCGAGATATTTTTATTAAATACTTTGGGTGTTCATATATTTTCAGGATTTTTCTTGGAATTATTTGGGCATTGGAAGTATTTATAAAAATTAAAGGATGTTTGGACCGAAAAGTCTGTTTTACCTCCCTGCTACAGTGGCGTCTTCAACCTCCAGCCCGTGCTACAGTGCCGAACAGTGCCGAAAACTGAGGCTTTGTTTCCTCCACCAAATCCGGTCTAATCCTTTGCCCAAATCAAAAATTAGTTGCGGGAACGGATTCCTCTTGATCTTCTCTACATTTCCCCCATGAAACCCCCCTCAATCCCGTGCTAAATCGCGCGAATTTCGGCCCCATTCTTATCCCGACGAACTCGGGATAAACCCTAAAAATCCGGCGCCAAATCCTCTCTTCCCGGTGCGGGCCTCTCCCTCCAAAGCCTATAAAAAGGACCCCATGATCTCCTCCTCGGTTTCCCCTTTTTTCCCAAGTTTTTCCCGTCCTCTAGCCACCTCCCCCTCGAGATCAATCTCTATCCTTCGCCGGCCATCTTTTCAGCCGCCCCTAGCCGCCGTCTCGGCCGTCCCCGGACAACGTCGTCGCCTCCCTCGGCACCGCAAGGACTCAAGGAAGCCCGGCATCCATCTCCCTTGCGCCCAACACCGCCGGAAGGCCCCGTCGCCGTGGACCCGTGCGTCGCCGCCTCCGTTCGCATTTCGGCCGTGCCTCGTCGCCGTTCCCGTCGCTGTTTATTGTTGCCGTCTTCACCGTCGGCATCATAGCAGCAAGCCGAAGCCCGTCCTCCACCTCTCCTCCACCGAAAGCCACCGGAAAGCCGTTGTCGCCGTCAACCCGAGCTCGGCCGCCGCTTTCATCTCGTCGCCGCCGTCTCTCACCGCTGCTCGTCGTTGGGTAAGTAGTGGTAAGAGTCGCCTCACCGTCCTCTCTCCATTAGTGAACTCCGTTTCCGTCAGAGTGTCGCGGTTCGTCGTCGCCTCGTCGCACTTCGCCGTCGCCGCTACCCATTCAGAGCCGCCAGCCGTCGTGCCTGTGTGGCTGCTTTCGTGGCCGCCACCTTAGCACCGTGTGAGCTCCTTTGTGCCATGTATCTTTTGATGTGTATCACATCCTAACCCTAAACCAGTCAAATCTTGGTCAGCTTAATCCAAGCCGTTCATCTTTATAGATTCATTCGGTTTAATTTGAGCCACTCATCCTTTGTTTCCAGTTCAATCCTAGCCGCCCAAATCCTTGTGATCCCGTGAACCAATCGGAGCTGATGTCTTAAACATCCTTTTCCAGCTCAAAATTAATTAAAAATTGCGTAATAAATCATCTTAATTTCTAAAATTTATTTAAATGGTCTAAAAGTTCTAAAATTCATATCTAATTCATACGAACTCCAAATTGGGCCATTCAAATTGCAAAATTCATATAAAATTGAGCTCTACATGTTTGTTTACTTTTTATGTACTGTTATTTGGTTTTTATTAGGTTTTTTCCTCGTTTTGCGTGCCGGCGTGTAGTTTCCGGTTTCGGAGTTTGCGCTCGCGAGGAAAGAGCCGAAGTTTGCTTGAAGACGCAAGGCAAGTCACACTTCCCTTGAAGCATATTGATCCTATTTTATAAATGTTTTATGTTTGCAAATAAAATTGCATTGCTTTGCTAATTACATGAAATGATGGATTACCTATCGCTTGTTTGAGCCTTATTTACTTGTTATCCGTCCTTTGTTAACCTTGGGTGTTAATTTGACTAGCTTTAGTCACGATGTTGATTCTAGCTAGAATTATATGCTTAGCCATGCTTAACTACCACTAGCTCACTAAATGGGATAATTACACTTTATTCTAATCTCGATGAGCCGCAAGCTCGATACACCGACCATGTCTTATTGGTCATAATTATCTCAACTAAAATATGACTTAATGGTGGGTGTGGGTGCATGGTTTTGGATGGTCGCACCCATGGCAATTAAGGACCGGTTCATGGGAAACCCCGGAAGACATACGTGCAAACCACAAGCGAATGGGCAACATGGATCCGTAGTATAGCTTTCCTCGGCCGACGTACCCTAGTGAGGGTGGGCGTGATGGAGTTGGGTCGGCCCGGTTTTACGGGTTGATCGTGCCAGGATTCACCGTGGCACGAGAGGTGCGCCCGCCTGCGGGAGTGGGGCGAAACCTTGGTGTGGTATCGCTTGGTTAGAGGAGTTATGCGAAAGGTCTTGTCACGATTTCCCTTTGCGGTATCATGGTGGTACTTCGGGGCATGGTAACATGTGTGGAATCGTGTCTTGTGGGTAAAGTTGCGCATCTCTCGATCGAGTAAAACTATTCGAATAGCCGTGCCCGCGGTTATGGGCGATTGACCAGATTCACTATGATTAGTCACATTCTTGAATAATTTGATTTAATGGAACTGGTTTAGTTTAGGTGGAACGGTTGGGCTGTTCAACGTGGGGATAACGTTGTTCGGTGGAAGATTAATATTGCCTTAATTACTCAACTGTTTTTCTATTTTTAAATAAATAAATATTTGTAAACCGCATTTATGCAAAATAGCCCAAGCCACTCTTGTCTCCCCTTGCACGTCTGCATTTCTCGGTGTGGCTTGTTGAGTACGGTGGTTGTACTCAGTCTTGTGATTTTTCCCTTTCAGAAGTGTAGTGCTTCTGAGTTGAAGATGGAGTTAGAAGACCAAGGCTCAGACCCCAGTTGAGTTTGCCTGTGGAGTGGAGCTGAAGCCCCGCTAGTATCATCTTTTTTTTCCGCTGTAGTTTTTGGGTGTGAGGACTAAGTGCCTCTTCAGTAAGTATTTTTATTTTACGCTTTGTTTTTTTTACGTTTGGACCTGTGTATTAATTTGTCATTTTATGTACCCTGGTTGATTCCTGGACAGGGATGTAATACATAAAATAGTCAGGAAATTTGGGATAAATTTCCGGGCGTGACAGTCTGCAACTTCGTTGAGTGGATAGATATGGAGAACCCATGAACCGGTGGAACACGCTACTACCCACTAAGCGAAACAAGGTCAGACTACCTTCGGCGGAAGGCTGAGTACCAACGTCGAGTTCGTGCTGAAGCTTTGGATTGGCCTATGGATCAGCTAGCACTACCCATATGGCGGGAACGTCCAGAATGCCATTGTGGTCTCCGTTGCCAGGTGGTAAGATCCATAAAACAAGCAACTAGAGGACAAAGATACTTCGTGTGTCCCGAGATTGTGGATGACAATTTTGTCGTATCATTTTTCCTTGTTTAACCTATTCGCTTGTTCCATTTGCTAACCTTTAACATCACAAATGTGCAACCAGGAGGATATACGTCAGTGTCCATACGAAGAGTGGATCGATACGGTTAAACCTGCTTCGGTCGGTCGGATGGTAACACAACCTGAGTCGACTGAACAATTCATTCAGGCATGGATGGAGTACGAACGTCGCGTCGAAATCGTAAGCTCAGCTTGGAGGAACAACCTACTGGGTTTTCCTAAATGGTCGGAGCGTCCCATGTGCGGTTGTAGAGATCGTTGCAAGATGGCTACCTCTTTTGAACCACAAACATATGGCCGGAGATATTTTATTTGTCCCAACTTAGACAACGACTTCGTTGTATGTCTTTCGTTTTATGAATCCCACAAACGTCTTCACTCTAGTGGCTCTCTAATTGATTACATGTGTTTCTTTACCAAGGCATTCAAAGGAGGTGTAGATTCACTAGGTGGATCGACAATGTCATTCCCCAACATAACGGCTTAAAAGTAACTGAATGTGAAACACAAAAGGAGTACAACGTCGAGAAGAAAAGAGAAAATTGATGACAAGCTTAACGTCCTAGAACGATTCCGTAGGATAGCCGAGCCTTGACTCGTCGAAAATGAGTAAGTTGTATCATGTATGCATAAGACATGTAATGTATTGTATCATCCATACCTAATGGATTATGCAACAATGTGACACACAACTGCTTAACCATTGCTACTAAATTAACTTGGTTAAAACAGTGAAAAAACGCCTTCTGGAAGGGCGGGAAGGAGGCCGCCTGCAAAAAAGCCAGGGCGGCCACCCTTTTTGCAGGCGGCCCCCTATTTCAACAGGAAAAAAACCCTTGGTAAGGGCGGGAATAGAGATGGCAACGGGTATATACCCGATGGGTAGTGCCTACCCATACCCGTACCCGCTAGGGTAAATTTTACCCGTCGGGTTACCTGTACCCGCATGTGGGTAACAAAGTACTTCCATACCCGTACCCGCGCGGGTAATTCTACCCGACGGGTTACCCGTACCCGTCAGCGCACCCGACAGAGTATGTATATGTAGGTAATCCACACATAAAATCCTTCCGTTTCAACCTCAAAATTCACAGCAAGGTAGCAAGACACACAAAATCCTTTCATTTCAACCTCCAAATTTATAGCAAGGTAGCAAGGTTCACAATATATTTATAGGCTAAATTGGTTGAGGGAGGACAGGTAGACTTTTTATATAGGTATTTTTTACCCGCGGGTAGACCAGTATGGGTAATACACACCCATACCCGCACCTGACATACCCGATGGGTATGTGTTTTCATCCAAAAACATACCCGCGGGTAGAAAATTCCTTTCATACCTGTTTTTTTATCGGGTAAAACCCGTCGGATACTCGGGTTTCGGGTACCCATTGCCATCTCTAGGCGGGAAGGGCCTCTTCGTAAATTTGCTACCGCACGACAGACGACGCCCAACGACCGTCTGCTACGTCGGCAAAAACGGCCTCTGAGAGAGCATTTTTTAAATCTTGTCCTCTTAGAGGCGAGAGAAGATTAGATTTAAAATTTTCCAAAATGAAAAATTAGTTTTGTAAATATTTTAAAAAAAATTAAAAATGCTAAAAATTCGTGAAGCCCACATGGGTATACGGTACTTGGGGCGTTGGGACGATCGAGAGTTGCATGATTTTTAAATTTTCGTTCCAACGTTAGCATATGGTTTTAGGGATATTTTCGTCTATGTGAATAGTAATTTTCTCTCTCTAATTGATTTAAAAGTTAAAAGCGTTCTCTGGCAAATTATAAATTTCCTACGGTGTCTTTCAGTCATGACACGTTTTTGCAACGTTTATAAGTAAATTACATAAATTTTTGGGGTCATGTGAATTTGAAAATCTTCAAGGTGAATTTTGGGGGTCATGTGAATTCCTTGGTTTCACTACTAAGCACCTGGTTGGGGATCAGGAGGAAGGCAAGGCGTCTATAGAGTGAGAAGGAAATCGTAGGCGTTGCAGTGGCTGGAGCCTGGACAGGATGTGAAAAGTGAAAATGAGGACTTTTGGTCTCACAGAAAAGGAAGGAGAAAACAATGGTGGACCGGGCCGGAAGAAGAGAAAAGAAACAATTTTGCCAAAAAAAAACCCAACAACATGGCACCACATTTCTTTGCTTGATTCCAGTCAATTTTTCCCCAAATGTACAACTGCCTATATCTTGTACTACTATTACATTGTACTACGTTCGTTTTATATTATAATAGTATATAAGAAATTATAGGTTAAAAATTAGTTTTGAAGACCCTATCAAGTTTAACCATGTATTATATTATAGGATTATATTATGGGATGAAGAGAGTATCTTCGTAGAATTGACGGGTTCCAAATTATGAGCACGGTACGTTTGCTTCACCGCTGTCTACTGTATATTCATGGGTTACATCGCAATTTGCAACCAGAATGGCTCCGGAAAGAATGGTACAATCATACTTTCTTTTACTTATCTTGCGTCGTGCAGCTAGCGTATGCATAGCAATTATCCTCTGTTTCAAAATATGTTTGTTTTCTATCTATCCGCGTATATCAATAAAAAAACAAAATATTCTTATTTTATCAAATCCTAATACAATGATTTTTCACTTTATCTACCAATGTATTTATAGTTTACTTTCACACACTATACTGTAATAATTAATTAAAATTTAAACTTATTTTGGAACAAACAATGGATTTATCGTTTACTTTCACACACTATAATGTAATAATTAATTAAAATTTAAACTTATTTTGGAACAAACAGAAGATGTCGAAAAAAATTTAGTTTAAAACAAACAAAAAATGTCAAAAATAAACTTAGATTATGGGATGGAGGGTGTACCAAATTAGATTGTCCTTGCCATTTCTTCTAAAAGGAAAAATGTAAACCGTCACCATTGCCAATTTCCATAGTTCATGTAACTGGAGCTACTAGTGATGGTCCCGTGTGCTGCAACAAACTCGCAACCACATGCATCACTCCATGGCCTCAAACACCATTCAGCAGTTCTACATCTAACAAATCACATCCAAAGTGAAAACAATATAATGATAAAGAAAACGTATGTCCTGCGATTGATAAAACCAAACCGGCATAACATCAGCAGCATATCAGTTTAGCAACTTATGGTTCCTAAGGCTAATACCATGTTTACATATAAGATAAGTTACACTGGGTATATGGCTCCAAAACTAGCTCTGGTAGAGCTCTATCAGTCCAGTGTAAGCCAACAGGTCAATCGGTTTTGCTACCTAGGGATGATTGCTCAAAGAACAGCCATGAGGATTGGCTAACAAATAACAGACCACCTCATCAGACCTTCATATATGTTCCTCTGAAAAAAACCCTGTCATCGAGTAGATAGCTCAGTTCCCCCATCTGCAGACAAGCTGTCCTCTTGGCTACTTAGTTGTCCTTCCATTTGTTGACATACTTCAGGAATGACATGGATGGGTTATCCCTTGGTTGAGCCCGGACACGTGTGGAACGGCGCAATACAGCCTCTTCAAGCAACAATTTGTGTGTGATTTCCTTCGATCGTTTCTCCAGAGCATTACTGTGTTACAGAACAGGAAATGATTAGTTGAAAATTGATTGGTGTAGTAGGAACCAACCAATATTTCTAACTACTTATGATACAAATAATAAAATATAAGAATGATAAACATCATAGAATTATACATGATACAAGAAACAAATAAAAGTTTTGATGGTAGTCTTCCAGAATCAACAAGTACTAGGTAATTTATAAGAGAACTCTTCAAGTATCATCGATGAAGTGCATTAATTATTAAGAGGACAGGAAAACCAGTATACCACAATATTCATTTTGCAGAAAAATAGTATGTGCAGCTACAAACAAAAATATCATTTTTCACATTAACAAGTATAATGTTAGCCCCTTTCTACAATCAACAGAACCAAAGTTCAATGCTGACCAATTGTAGGGTGCAGAAAGATCTTTGTACCTTATCTTACTGTACAACTTGTCCAGCTGCCGTTTCAGAGCTCTCTCCCTTATACCTTTTATGTTCAGTGAGCTCATTAAAGCATCAAGCTGTCATTCCAAAATATCAAAATAAGATCATTACTATAGCAACAATAAATACCAAAAAATATCAATTAGAGCAAAACAGTCACCTCTTCCTTAGTGCTGTAGTATCCCCATTCTTTCGAATCTGCACTTTCAACAAAAAGCCTTCCTTCACGCCTGAAAAACCAATACCTGTTATAGTGTCTGTCTTTTCCAAGGGGGCTGGAACGGATGGATAATTTTTCAATCTCTGTTTCAAGGTGCTGTACCTACAAAAAGTAGGTAGTAAGCATAATAATAAGGCTCACTACCAATTGTGGTAAATAATAACAGAACATGGGTTAAATACGGAGGAAGGTCCATCACATGCAAGTACATGGATTGAGAAAACAGATGCTCACCCCATGTCGTTTCCCTTCTGTCTTGCTTCGAGAGATATTGTTCTTATCCTTTTCTTCTTTCCCCTTACCCTGCTCATCAACACTCTCATTGCCATCTTGCAATCCATCAATGCTTGAGTTCTGCTCATCCTTTGCCTTTCTAGTACTCTCTCTTTTAGTCGCAGCAAGCGCTTGCCGCTGGTCCACCCGTTCACTTAGTTTCTCTCTTACAGGAGAAGTTGTAATAGCTTCTTCTACTAGTTCCCGGAGAATCTTAAGTTTGATATCAGTCTCAATAAGACTATAATAACCCTTTCTTACTGTAGCAATGTTTCCGGAGAGTTCTTCAGTTTTTGTCATTTCCAAGAAATCACAGAAATATTCAGTCCATGTTACTAAAGTCACCTGATAAGGAAGCAAAAAAGGGATTAAGAAACAGTTTCATCAATGGAGAAAGAGGGAGATCGAGAAATGGGAATGAGAAAACCTTTAGCTTTCGTTTCTTGGTCCGCAGAACAGTGAAATATTCACCTTCATCCTTAATAAGCAAGTGGAATATAGCTGTATGTATTTCCACAAGAAGAGCATTGCTTTCTTTGTGGCAAATTGCACCCTCCAAATCTTCCAGTGAAAATGGGGATAGATTCAGAACCCTCCCGAAGGACAAGCAAAAGTCCCATACCATAAGGAGATCGCCCACAGAATATTTTGGTACTCTAAAATCTGTAGCTAGAGGAGGTCTCTTCGATAAAGCATGAGCATCTGCAGAAGGTTGTACTAAGAGATCATCTATTGGGTACTTAATTGGAACATTTATGTGTTCCTCATCTGCAAGTCATACAAAAAATCGATAATAACTATCTTGGAAGAATGCCATAGCCAAAAGGCTGCTAACAGAACAATTGCAACAAAGGTGTCAGGTTCAGATGAATCACCGATCTTCATCTTTTTTGTCGGATCTCCCATAGGTCCATCCTCATGTCTTTTCCTCCCTTTCTTTTGCAAACCTTCACCAAACTAGACAAAGAAAGCAAGTGTTAGTATTGTAACATACCCAAGGAAATAAAGGACAGATGAAAGGGGCACATAACCAACTCACCATCATGTCATTTGGGGGCTCAATGGGTATGCCATATCTTTTGGCAAGATTTTCATGTATAACCCATGGGGCATTTTGTGAAGTTGCATCTCTAATAAAAATCTTCAGTGTATTCCTACTAACAGGTGGCCTCCGGTGAATCAAGTCTTTGCCTTTGATCACTGACGTACTGATGATAGTCTTGTCCCTAAGAAGCCAACCAACTTCATACATCTTGGTTCCATCAGACCCTAAAATCTTCAAAATCCTGCAAGCAGCCTCTAAACCATCCTGTTTAGCATGTAATTCTAATCCTTCAAATACAGCTTCCTGCAGGCTAGCATATATCTTCTCAACAAGCTCATATAAGCCAAGAGTGCCTGAAACAAAAGGTAAAATGAAATATTATTTCCAATCTAATTAAGTAAACATACAAATGAGAAGCAACCTATGATGCTTCTTGAATGGAGCGCATATAGTAAGAAAAAGATACATGAATACTTTAGAATTGCAAAGCATAACAGTAAGCATGCATGCCTATTTATTACAGGTTGTCATATCAGCAGCTTAGCAGTCCAAGCAGAGAATTCAGAACTATACATTAATGTCAGCAAACTTCAAAACCAGATCACTAATGCAAAAGATACTAGATTAGAAAGAGGTTGGTATAACTCTCTGTACTCTCTTCTAGATATTGTTTTAGAACACATGCAATAGAACTATTAGAATATTGACAAACAAGGTAAGATTGTCACATTAGAAGTAATTCCTGATCATTACAAGTTTTACTAACATATAACTAAATAAGTTATGATATTGGAAATTATATTGATGAGACTAATAAGTAGAAAAGAATGGTAAAGGATACAAAAGTTCAAACAATTAAAAGACCAACAGTTTCACGTGCCCATTTTTATTTAATAAGGAAATTGAGTATTAGTATGTCTGGTAGCTTTCTCTACAGAAAAAAAAGTAAGGACCGAGAAATGTTAGAATAACAAAGAAGAAAACAACTGTAACCAATATACTATCAAGATCCAGGAGCACAACGGAATTTCATAAATATTACATACTGTATTGAATCATCCGAAGAACAGGAGCCATCAGTTCCGTGGGTAATTTCTGAGCCTTTGACACTGCATGATGCTCAGAGACCAAAGCTTCTTCAAAAGTCAAGTTTGATTTCCCAGATATCTTACATGACCAAACCCTTTGCCGATAAAGATTCAACCTGTTTATGTAGTCTCTAATTGAGTTGTTAAGGATACTAGCTAAAGGCCTGTGCGTTGCTATGGATATTATATAAGCAAAAAATACAAGTTTATAGCATAGTGAGTTGATTAGGCATATAATATCATATCCAAAGCAAAAGCATTCACATGTGGGGACTTTATGCCTCCATATATCATCTTGTGACGTCGGAGATAGACTCGGACACCATCACTAGCATCATTTAAAATAGTATAGACAAGCATTGGAGAAACATTAGTACACATACTGCACTGCAAATGCAAAAGGCATGAATTCCTGCAATGCCGCAATTCAGCTGCATGGGCACCATGAAAGAGGATACAGGTAATCTCGAAATATCTCCCTTGTGAACCGAATTTGGAAAACCTTCTCCTTAGGATCCAAGTCCTTAGGGGGCTCCAGTAAGGAGAAAGGTTTCCTCTTGAAAAGAGGCATTGGACCTCCGATCCAACCTACATAATAGCAACGAACATGGTTTATATTTAAATAGTTAAAGAGTGAACCATGTGAACTAGATGAAGAATCCATAATACTGCCAAGAACAATTAGGCAGCAGTGCATGAAAAATTAGATGATCACGCCACGTTTTGTGAGGCAGGTAAGGGAAAAAAGACCAGTCTCGCAGCGCAGATAGGCAAAATGTAATGTACCAATCATCCAAGCACCCAAAACAACAGATTAACCCATTCAAATCAGCAACCATAGCATTTCACTTAAATACAACATAATGAGTCGCACAAGCTCACTTTCTCTCTTTCTCTATCGCACAACGCAAAGCATTCGTGACCACTAAGCTCACGAAAATGGACACCGCGCTCCAAAATCCAGCATTCGGAAATCCTCGCATCGCTCAAAATCCCCCATTCTCTCGACCCCCTTCCCCCACCCAATCCACCCACAAGAAATCCCAGAACCAAGCCGCCTTCAGAATCCAGACAATAATCCCCTCCTCGCACCCACCTCGCCGGCGGCCACCACGGCGAAACCTCGCGCGCCCGTCCTGGCGTCGCGAGTGGGTGAACCCGACCACCCCGCGTCGCAGCCACGACCCCAACCAGCTCGTACGAGGAAACCAAACAACAGAAAGAACTAGGGCTCACGGATCTCACCAACAAGTCAGGCGGGGGCACGCCGACACGGCACTGGAGCGGGCGCGGCGGGGGTCTCCGGGAGCCCGCGAGGCGCCGGCGGCTGCGGCGGCGGAGGCGAACGGATCGGCGGCGGGTGGCGCGGCGGCGCGAGGCGTTTTGGGGGGTGGGATATGCGGTTCGATTTGTTTGGCGCTCTCGCTTTCGAGTTGGTTTTTGAGGAGGAAGGCGAGAGAATATCGGAGAGAGCGCGAAATAAAATAAAAAAATGGAGGGAAATTTTTACGGCGGCGCGCCTTTGTTTTGATGGAAATTCGTGTTTGGTTTGAAAAGTTCGACGGATTTTCAGCTGTTTTTTAGCGAATGCTGATTTCGACGCCATTCAAACACATGATATTCGACCGGTGCAAATTGCAAATAATATATTTTCCTTGCAAAAAAATAATAGTTATAGTAATATATTTTCAGGTAATGAGAATTCGGAATCTTTTCAAAACAAAAAAGGGAAAGGAAATAAAAGAAATTTGATGTTTTTAGTAGCACGTACTCCTACTTTTGTGCTTTCCTTGTTGTACCAGTCTCCCCACGTGGCAAGAAACGTGACACGTGGGGGCACTCGCGCTGTACGCTCGTGGTCTGGTAACTTCTCCACGTCGCGCTCGCGCGCTGCTTGCTTGGCCAGTTCTTCCAGTTCCACGTGCGAGAGCATATGCAACGTTTTGCGAATCCTTCGTCCGTCAAAAGAAAAAACCTCAACCTAAACAAAATATAAGCCTGGCCTTTCTAGTTCAAATTCATTGTATTATAAGATGTCACATTTTTTAATTTTAGTATTTTTAAACAGAGAAAATATGTGATAAAGCTTTCACATTCAAAGAAATATGATAAACTATCACTCTATTTCGATTCGTTGAGTATACTCTCTATATTATATTCGTTTTGTTGCCACCTAGATGATTCGTCGGTTTAGATATTTTTACACGGATTTTGAGTGTTTGTTAGACATGATCTAATATAGGAGCCCTAATTTCATCCCATGATATTCTGATTTTTTGAGCTCCTGTGAGCATATGTTTGGTTTTGTGAGAAAGTACGATATGTTTGGTTTTGTGAGTAAGTACGATGACATTCATCTATTTGGTGTTTTGGGAGATAGGATAATCCCATCTTTGTGGGTTTTTTTATTGATAAAAGTAACCTTATTTTTTATTTGGTTTGAGAGAGGATGGATGAAACGGAGACATATCTACAGGGGATCGACGCAAGCTTGTAACACGGAGCATGAATTTTGAGACTATATGACACTCGAAGCCAAGCTAAAACGTGTCCTACGTCATGAATATCTATATATCTTATCTTATGTTGTCAACCAAACATCCTAAAATTAGGATGAACCCAACCTGACCTGTCTCGTCGCACGAACCAAACACATGCTAAAACTCGAATTTCACAAAATCCGTCAAAGTTCCGATTGTGAATCGAAGAAATTTGTCAAACCTGCCCGACTCCGAGGTCAGACCATTTTCTTCTACCTTTTATTATTACCGAAACTACTACTATACTTCAGTTTGGGCTCCCCCGCGTTGCCGTTGCCATCCACCGCCGCCTCCGCCGCCGCCGAGATGGAGCCGGAGCCCGACCACACCAAACCCTCCTCCACCGCCGCCGTCGCCGGCCACCGCAAGCACCTAGCCATGCTGGAGCGCCTGTCCAAGCGCGCCGCGGCCCCGTCCCAGGACGGCCCCGACGCCTCCCCCGTCGCGGCCTTCCTCTCCCTCTTCGCCGCCGCCAGGCTCGCCGCCGAGTCTGCCCTCTCCGCATGCCGCTCCTCCTCCCCCGAGAACGCGCAACCCTCGCTCTCCGCCGCCGCCGCGGCCATCGACGATCTGGACCGCATCGTCGCCGAGGCCTCCCACTCCCTTCCCCCCTACGAGCTCCGCTCCGCCCTCGCCGCCGTCTCCGACCTCCGCGCCGCCCACAGGCTGGCCGCCTCCGATCTCCGGCCCAAGAAGTCTTTCTCCTTCAGGAACAAGAGCAAAGCCCCCAAGAACCCACCGCAAGATCCTTCCACCTTGCCGCCGCCACCGCCGCCGACGACTCCAGAGCCGCCAAAGCCAAGCGTCGAGGCGATCCTACCAGGATTCGGGTTCCGGGGCCGGAGAGACGCCACATTGGTGAAGGATCTGAGAGTCTCCGACGAGAAGGATTGGGATTTCACCCTCGCTGATCTTGTGTCCTGTCAGGTCTACCTCAAGGGCAAATGCCGGGCGCTGTACGTTCACAAGCTGAAAGATTGCCATGTCTTCGTAGGCGCGGTGTTCGGCTCGGTGCTCATAGAGGACGTCGAGCGCTGCACATTTGTAATGGCGGCGCACCAGATCAGGATTCACGAGGCGAGGGCAACGGATTTCTACCTGAGGGTGAGGAGCAGGCCGATCATAGAGGATTGCAGCGGCGTGAGGTTTGCGCCGCATGCTTTGAAGTATGAAGGGATTGGGGATGATTTGAGGGATGCAGGGCTTGATGAAGAGACCGGTAATTGGGCAAATGTCGATGACTTTAAGTGGCTCAGGGCAGTGCAGTCCCCAAATTGGAGTTTGGTTCTGGAGGAAGAGCGATTGCAGACCATTGACATTTCAGATGTTCAGGAACGAGAGGATGATGATTAAGATACTTGGGATGGTTTGCTTTCGGCTCTCATTTTGGATTATTGTTCTGGATTGGTTAATTCTTCTTGATGTTTACTTGGATTAAGTTTTGGTTTATTATAAGTTTATAACTTTCATTGTACCTACAGATTGATGCATTAAGGATTAGAAGTGAAATGATTTAGTGTTTAAACAAAGCGGTAGTTCATGAGTTCATCTGTTTGTTTTTTTTTTGCTGTCCTTATTAAGAGCATACGCTTTGATGAGCAAGAGGCATATGCTTGATGTTGGGATTCTACGCCAAGCATATGCCGTGAGGTACAATGCACTGCGGTTCTTTTTGGTTTCAGAACAGTTTTTTATTGCACTAAGGTAATTTTGGTTCCTGTAATGCTGGAATTTTCAGGATGAAAGAAAATAAAGAATATTCTCCTGTTGGAACCAATCTTGGAAAATTATCAACTAGCAAATACATTTTTAATATGTAAATTCATGCTTGTTACTTCTGTCATTTTTCCATCTTTAAGAAAACCTTTTGGTACAGTTGTTGGATACATATTGGAATGTACAAAATGAATTCGAGAAGTTTGAGTTGTTTTATTCAACTGTACAGTGGATTCAGAGAGACTGAGAGAGTGGCTATCTTTTAGCTTTATAGTTTAGTATGGGCTTAGACAATATAATGCTTTTTAAATTTGTATTATAAGTGTGTGCATTCTCATGAAGTTCTGTTATGGAGATCTTAAAAAGAGGGAAGTGAGCAAGTGCTGAGTGCATTGTAAAGACAAGCCACCATGATATATTACATGTTACAAGAACATGTCTGATTTGGCCTTGGCGTTTTCATGTTCTGATTAATCTCACCAAAACAGGGCCAAGATCTGTTAATTTATCTAGTCTTCTAACCTAGAGAATAGAATACCAAAAGAGTGATGGTTGGACTGCAAATTACATGATGTGCATCATGGTCGTAAACACCTTAAGGTCTATAAATACCAGTGACTTTCGTTTTTTAGTTGGGAGGACCCTAGGTCCGGCCTTGTCTTTTCTTCTGAACATCTGAGGGCTCAGATAAACGTAGGTACATGAAAGGAAATCCAATGGAAAACAAAGGAATACAAACTAGAGGAATATAAAGGATAAGAACAATCAGACGAAGGACAAGGTCTCAAAGGAAATGCACAGTATTGCTTGCGGCTAGCTGAGCCACCGTGAGCTGTAGTAGCCGATGGTCCCTTATTGCTTCTTCTTACTTAGCGGTTTGTTTGGCAACTTAAGAAAGGATGATTGAAAATTTAGACGAAAAAATTAATGATAAGATTAATATGGGAATTTAATTTTTAAGTCACAATCTCACTATTATTTAATGATGTTTATTTAATGATAGCTCATGATGACTACTGATGACTGTTAAATTAATTAATTTGACAACTAAAACTTGACTAATGATGAGTTGTGAGCACGTGATTTTGATGGTCGTGCTCATAACAATTAAGGACCGATTCGCGAGCTACTGTTGTGAAGCATTAACCGTACTAACCACAAGTCAACATGGACAACGGCTTTACCTTTTGTATAGCATGGTTCATTGCGAGGCACCAGACTAAGAAGTGATGAAAAGCCCACGGGGTCGCTGGGAGTCCATACCTTGGTTTAAAGGGGGTGGTTATGATCCGAAAACGGTGCACTGCTTTGCATTGTGTTATACGGAGGGTACTAACAATTCCTTTCCAATGTATCGTGGTAGTATTGAGGCTCATGGCAACATGTTGTGGGGTTGTGTTTTGTGGGTAAATTTATACATCTTTGGCCAGAGAAAACTATTCGAATAGTTGTGCCTACGGTTATGAGTGGGCCTAACAATGTTTTTCGTGATTAGTCCCAAACTACTCATTTAATGCTAATAATACGAATAATGTTGACAATTGGTTTAGCTCCTGGTTTGGAATGGTTAATTCATGTTTTGAAGATTAGGTCTGTGTAACCGGGATTGGTTGTTCAGGGTTATGTCTCGGCCTGTACAACATTGGCATGCTGTTCAGTGTTGATTAATATTGATGTCTAATTATTGTACTATTTTACTACTCTTAAATGTTTGCTAAATGTTGCCTTTACAAATGAAACCTTATAATTGTCATTCTTTGTTATATATGTGCACTCGCATATTTGTTGTGTGGCTCGCGGAGTATTCTATATACTCACCTTGCAATAATCATCGACCTCAATTGAAGATGGATTTTGAAGGAGAATATCTTTTGGCTTAGTTCCTAGTTGAGCTGCCTGTGGAAGTGGATTTGAAGCTTCGCTAGATTTTCTTTTTCGTTGTAGTTTTCTTCGTGGTGAGTACTAAGTGCCTCTATTATAAGTATTTATCGCATTATTTTATTTGGTCCCTTGCATTTGATAATGAAACAATCAGAATTTGTTGAATTGAACATATTTCAATCTCATTTCTTTTACGTGGTTTTGGCAACTATCAATTATCTCTTTCCTCGGCTTCCTACATGGATATAGCCGTAAACGGTATCTTCAAATTATTGATTTGTGTATCTCGACTGGTTTTTGATGAGGATTTAATGCACAAATTAGTTTGGAAATTACTTGTGAATTTTCGGGCGTGACAACCCTTAGCTGCGGAGTTTTGTATACTCTTCCTAGCCCCTAGCTAGTTTTATGGAAAGTTTTTCACAAAAGCAGCTTGAATTTTAAACAGTACTATGCTCAAGTTACGAATTCCTAGCCTACAGTTGGGAAGTTGGGAAACCAATTCCCGATTACATGGTATGTCAATACGTTACAATGAATACTCTGATATGACCAACCAGACGTGGTCGTTGACCCTTAGAACCTGACTAATCCAATAGTAACAGGCACCCCTGACCAAGGTCTATGAGACCCGACGATTAGTCAGATTTAACGTAAAAAGGTCGATAAGAATGACTTCGAGACATAGTGATATATATTGCACATTTAATGTACTTACAGAGTTTAATGCATGGGGATGGTAAGATCACTACCACGCTAATGGAGAACCAGGTGTGTATCCATAACTCGACCACTCGTAGAAGTAGTGAAAGGATGGCTATCACGCTGGTCGAGGGCCAGGTGCAGTCATACCTCGACCACTCGTGGATGATTTGTAGAGGTGGTGAGAGGTTGCTACAATCGTTGGTTGAGCACCAGGTGTAGTCATACCTCGATCACTCATAAAAGTGATGAGATGATCGCTACAACCACTCGTCGAGGACTAGGTGTGGTCATACCTCTAGCACTCGTAGAGGTGCTGGGAGGATCGCTACCACATTGGTCGAGGATCAGGTATAGTCGTACATCGACCACTCGTGGATGTAATGGGAGGATCGTTATAACCGCTGGCCGAGGACCAAATATAGTCGTACCTCGACCACTTGGAGAGGTAGTGGGAGGATCGCTATAACCGCTGACCGAGGACCAGGTGTAGTCGTACCTCGACCACTCGTAGAGGTGATGAGAGGATCACTATAACCGCTCCTTGAGGCCCAGGTATAGTCGTACCTCGACCACTCGAAGATAATTCATAGAGGTGGTGAGAGCATCGCTACAACCGCAGGCCGAGTACTAGGTGTAGTCGTACCTCGACAACTTGTAGAGGTGTTTGAGTTGGTTATTACATATGCATATCATGTGGACAGCATGACTTCACAAACCCAACTGATAAGTATATCGGACGTCTGTTCGTAATCATGCGGATGATCAAGCCGACAATGTTTGTGAGGAGATTATACGTAGCAATATTTTTACAAGTAGTCCGGGTCGTGACCGGTACTAGATATGAAATACACAACCATTCTTTGCTGGTAGGTTTGGTCCGACAACTCCTCGTTTGTCCGAGGACGTTCCTGATAATAAGATATATTCGATCGCTGCTTACTAGAATAATCAATTATTTATGTGTAGATACATGTCAGATATATCTACTAAAATTAGTAGATTAATTTAAAAAATAATATACTAAATACCTACCTTGATTAGGGTATTGTGTAGTCAACGTTGAATCATAGACCGCTGTTATAGATTTGCTTCCTCTTCGTACATGCGCATGTGATGGCACAGTTTTGGTCACTTATCTCGATTAGGGGTGAAAATGGTACGGATAATATCCGGATTTCGTTCGAAAAATTGGATATGGATAGTGTCAGCCGGATAATTTTTGGAAATTTCGGATTCGGAAACGGAAACGGATAATTTTTCTCAGATACATATACGAATACGATAGAGGCATTATCCGGTGGATAACGGATACGATCAGATAATATCCGGATACATCACCGGATAATATGCGGGCCCTAGGTTAGGGGTAAAAACGGTACGGATAATATTCGGATTTCGTCCGAAAAATCGGATGCAGACAGTGTCAGCCGGATAATTTTGGATTCGGAAATGGAAATAAATAATTTTTCTCGGATACAGATACAAATACGATATAGGCATTATCCGGCGAATAGCGGATATGGTCGGATAATATTCGGATACCTCATTGGATAATATCCGGACCCTAGGTGTGAAGCCTTTGGCCCAGCCGATCCATTATGTTCAATATGTTATAACTTATGAACTATTTTTGAGTTTATGATATGTGAAATTGTGGACCATGTTGATGAACTATTTTGTGATAAACTACTTAAATTATGATATACACTCATGTGAGTGAATTATTTTTATTATGGATGTCTAAATTTACTATGCTTGATTTATAATGATATTTGATATAAAAGATGATATGGCCGTGAAATTAGTAAAACAATGTCGATATGGACATTTAAAATTTATCATATGTGTTGCTTAGCTAAAAAATTTTAAATATTGATTAGTTTGAAAGGGTTTAATATTCTGATCAATATCTGTTACCGTGTTTGTTTCGATTCGTATCCGTTCTGTATTTGTTTCCGTTTTCGTATTCGAGATTTTTGATTTCGAAAAAAATATGAAAATAAATACGGTATAGATAGTTTTCGACTGTATCTGATCCGCTTTCACCCCTAGTCTCGATGTAGACCATGAAGGGTTTTACTTATCAATTTTCGGGGTATCGCTTTCTCATGATAAGGCGGTTATCGTACGAATTTTTACCGACAAATTTTAAAACAGTTACCATATGGTTTGGCGTGGTTACCGTGGTTTGGCATGGTTTGGCGCGGTAACCGCGGTTTCGCGGTTTGGATCGTATTGGGCCTTACAAACAGTGCTGCTTTGGGCCCATCAAGCTCTTTTTTTAATTTTTTTATCTAATATTGGTTTAAATCTAAAAAGTGATTTTATCTTGTTTATTTTCAAAAATTTCTTCACCATCTGACACTACAATTCAATAACTACCTCCATGAATTATTTTGATTTTTTTTCTTTTTTCTAAAAAATTAAATTCGGATAAAATTTATCTAAACTTTATACACATGCATGTTTGATAGCGTTGCATGCTTGTGATTTACTATGACACGTACAGACTGATACCGAATAGGGTCGCACCGGGTGGTCGGACTCTGTTTCTGATTTGGCCTGGGTACACGAGGTGTAGTTGCATCATCTCGTCAAAAGTAATCTCCAACACGAGAAGTTTCACCGATGATAGTAAAGTAAATTCCGATCAGTTTGATCCAGTTGGTTTTTGGTGGCGGATGTCAGTTCATGAATAGTCGACGCGGGCTGAGGTCTCACGGTCAACAATATTAAACCGTTGTTCTTTGTGACGACGATGTCGAATCGAATTATTGGATGACGATAGTTTTGATCTGATCGGGTTGTATGAGCTGAAGTTGTTGAAATATTTCTCGTTGAAAATTTCATAGCGGTAATGTTTTGATGAACATTGAGATGACGAGGTTTTATCTCCAGTCAAGGCATATCTTCTAGGTCTGAAGTTGTCGAAGAATTTTATCGTCGAAAGATCCGTTTCTTGAATCCACATTGTAGAAACCTTGAAACATCAAGTCCCTCTACTTGACCCGTCACTATCGACAGACTGTACCTGAAGACAATATTTATAGAGTTAGAATAATCGAAACCAGGGTATATATGAGATTGAGGTAAAGAAGATGAAAGATAGAGATTTTTATATAGGTTCGGATCCCGTAACTAATAGATAATACTCATACTTCTGTTTATATAAATTTATGGGAAAATAACACACGAATTACAAAGGAGGAGTGGCTAAACTAACTCGCCGACTAGGATCCGCTGAGAACGGACCGATGAGATCTAATCGACGAATATAGCTTTGGCTTTCTTCGACTTAGCTTCTCGATATGACTTTGGCTATGGTTTATAACTTGATGTCCTCTCCCTCCTCGAAGGAACCTTGTATTTGTAGTGTAGATCATCTTCTTTTACTATTTGTAGTGTAGATCATCTTCTTTAAATAGAATGAAATTCTCATCCGCATCGATGCGAATGGCGGCCGGACGCGTGGCGTGCGAGGGCTGACGGCCGTTCGGACGACCATTTAAACGGGCAAATCAGAGCGCGACACGTCGCCCCAATGGCTAGTTTAACGGCTAGAATTTAAAACTATCCGTTGGAGGCAAAAAATTCAAAAAATCCAAAAAATCAAAAAATATGAAATTTCGTCCTATAAAATAGGACATCCACCTCACCATTTCTCCTCACCCCAAACATCTCATTTTGTGCTCTTAAGTCTCAAGTGCTTTCTTGTGCTCTAATTTTTTGGTTTTGACAAAATTTACTCAAATGTTGTCAAAAATCAAAATTAGTTTCGTAGTTAAATAGTTTGATCGCAGAGGTATGAAGAGCTCGCGGTTGGAAAGATGTAAGTGATATTCATATATATATGTATTATTTGGATTTTGTTTGTGAATTTAATAAATATTCTAAAATTTGTTTATTTCGGATTAAAATTTCAGAATGGATCTGAACTATTCATATCAGTCGTCGTCGTTCACTTTGGATGATTTCGACCCTAATTACATGTCGGGGTTTGATGATGCCTCCAGATCGGCTCCAACTCCACTAACTGTGGAGGAGGAACCGGTTCAGACGGCGGCGACGGCTTCAGAAGGATTTTTCGGATCCGCGAGCGGAAGTGTTTCGACACACACCGGCTCAGAAAGATCGAGAATCTCCGGTGTGTGGCAGCACTTCGACGAGGTGAAAGTGACCGACCCCGACGGGAGGGAGGTAACACAAGCTAGATGTAGATTTTGTAGGAATTCTTTATCTGCACGATCTTCTGGTGGTACAGGACACCTAAAGCGTCATGCGGAGGCGTGTGCGAGGAAGCAAGGAATACAATTTCGGCAGCAGCAACTGATGCTAAACCCGGACGGTACGATACGTAGTTGGGAGTACGATCCCATGGTAGCTCGGAAAAATCTTGTCCGGTTAATCACCAGACAAGATTTACCCTTGAACTTTGGGAAGTATCCTGCTTTCGAAGAGTACGTTTAGCAATCGCATAATCCTAGATTCAAAGCTGTTAGTAGACAAACAACAACCCGAGATTTAGAAAATTTTTATGAGAAGGGTAGTACTACACTTAAGGAACTATTTAGTACATGCACTTTCTCTCTTAGTGTTACCTCAGATATATGGAGTAGTGGAGCTAGGGAGGATTACCTTAGAGTAGTTGTTCATTTTGTTAATGATGATTGGGAGTTGCAAAAAAGAGTTATAGGTCTCCGGTTAATAGATGTCTCACACACAGGTGAAAACATAGCTGAAAGAATTAGGAGGGTTATTAATGAATTTAATCTTGCAGATAAAATATTTGCTGTCACCCTATATAATGCATCTGCTAATTCTAGTGCAATGGAAATATTACGACCTTTATTTTCTGTTTATGCTTAGTCTTTTCTACTGCATCAGCGTTGTGCTTGTCATATAATTAATTTGATTGTTAAGACTAGGATGAAGAGAGTACGTGATTACATCGATGAGTTCGTCAATCAATTGCGTGGTTAACTGCTTCTAACCCGCGGACTGCTGCATGGAAGATGTTTTGCAATGCGGTCGGTAAGAAAGCACGTAATGGCCATGTTGGCAGTGGGGTAGAAGAAGATACAGTGGGGTAGAATTTGGGGTCGCTCATCTTCAAGCCAAGGTGGTGGCAGTTCATCGGCTGCAAGTATAGACACCTCTTCGCATGGTGTTGCTAAAGAGTTGTCAACTTATGTGGACAGCGACGCCATCAAGCATGAAGCATAAGACTACAACGTCCTTAGGTGGTGGAATGACCACAAGATGGCATATCCCGTGCTTTCAAAACTAGCACGGAATGTGTTGACGGTGCCCGTGTCAACGGTGTCCTCTGAATCGACCTTCAGCCTATCTGGTCGAATCGTCGAAGAAAGGAGGACGACTCTCAGCAACGACCACATCGAAATGCTACTAAGTGTTAAAGACTAGGAGCTAGCTAGACAACATGGCCAATACACTGCTGAGAACCAAGAATTGGCCGCCCAGTTCGAAAACCTCTAAGAGCATCGGTGAAATGCAACCTATTTAATGTTAAAAGTTGTTTTACCTTATAGTGATTTACTGACTGATTTTGTTCAGTCACGTAATGGCCCAAGAAATAGTGACGGTGGGCCAATACTGACTGAGCATGTTTGGGCAATTGTCCAAGGATTTTACCAATTTCTTGAAACTTTTTATGAGTGTACTCTTACTCTGTCCTAAGTTTATTATCCAACTGCCAATTTTTTTTTGCACAATATTCTTGAAAATTGCTACGTTGTTAAAAGAATATGAAAATGATGAAATTCTAGCCCGTCTTTCACATGAAACAAAAATATTTAAAATATTAAAAAATATATCTATATTGTATGCTTTTACTTTCATACTAGATCCTAGGGGTAAATTAAGGGGATTCTTCACTATTTTATCACTTATTGGAGATACCGTAGGTATAGATTATAATCCCTTTTATAGTGAGGTTAGGGGTAAATTATATGAAGTTTTTGGAAAGTATGAACTAAAGTTTCAGGGTGTTCGCCAGCAGAGACCTTCTCCTATCCCCACTACAGGTAAGAATAAGATACAGTGGGGTAGAATTTGGGGTCGCTCATCTTCAAGCCAAGGTGGTGGCAGTTCGTCGGCTGCAAGTGGAGACACCTCTTCGCATGGTGTTGCTGAAGAGTTGTCAACTTATGTGGACAGCGACGCCATCAGGCATGAAGCACAAGACTTCAACGTCCTCGGGTGGTGGAATGACCACAAGATGGCATATCCCGTGCTTTCAAAACTAGCACGGAATGTGTTGACGGTGCCCGTATCAACAGTGTCCTTCGATTCGACCTTCAACCTCTGCGGTCGAATCGTCGAAGAAAGGAGAACGATTCTCAGCAACGACCATGTCGATAAGCTACTAAGTGTTAAAGACTGGGAGCTAGCTAGACATATAGCCAATACACTGCTGAGAACCAAGAATTGGCCGCCTAGTTCGAGAACCTCTACTTAGATCCAGACCAATCCCAATAGAACTTTGTTAGAAGTAGTTGTGATCTTTGAGCTGTATTTTTTCTTTGTGATAGTTTTCTCAGTTTTCCCTATGAGTTTTTACATGACAATGTTTTTTAACGAGACAACATGTATCTTTGTATCATATAATAATATAAACATCAATAAAGGTCATTACTATTTTTAACATACTCTTTTGCAATATTTTAGTAAGTGTGAATATTTATTTCAATAATTTCAACATGAAGAATCTTTCGTTTTTCTCAAGATGACGAATAGATTATTTTTTCATATTTTCAACATGACGAATACATCATTATTTTATTTTTTACTTTTATTTTCAATTTTAATCTTTTTCTAAAGAAAAATAGGGCTTTTTATTTTTAAATTTTTTTAGTTCCGGTCGTGCCATGTAGGCCCGTGGGCTCAGCCATGGCCCACGAGGCCATTTTCGTGCCGTGCCAGCGCGGGCACGGCCCGACCTCCCATGGGCCGTGCTTGGGTCGTGACGGGCACGCGGGCGGCATGCCACGGCTCGTCACGGTGGTCGTGCCTAACGGGCCGGACCGTGACGGGCCATGCCTCGGTCGTGCCCGTGTCGGGCCGGGCCGGGCCGCCCGTTTGACCACCTTTACTTTTTGCTGGGCCAGCCTGCTACTCCTTTGGCTGGGCTGCTAGCTAGCTTTCATTTTTTTCTTTTCTCTTTTATTTTCGGGGTGTTTCGAGTCGCGCATCCATATTTTGTATCGCAGAGATCAGCGACAAACTAGGGTCATTTTTTTCAACTTTCTGGGTAGCTTTTTAGCTTCTGCTTTCCAAAAGCTAGAAACTAAAACAAATAACTAGCTTTCCGAGTTGGCTTTCGAAAAGCTGGAAAGCTAGTTTCTGAGAAAATGAATGGAAAACTGAAAAGCTGGCTGAAATAAGCTTTTTGCTGACTTTTAGTGTGCTGAAAAAATAAAAATGTATTACAAAAGCTAATAGTAAAAAATCATCGCGTAAGCTAGCTTTTCGAAAGCTAGTTTTCCGAAAAAGCCGAAAAACGAAACTCAAACAAACACAACCTAGGAATCGAAATCGGACACGAGACGGACGAGAAAAGAAACCTACAAAAACCTTACGTGTTTTTATTATACTAGCAACTGTGCCCGTGCGTTGCAACGGGTAAAATCGGGACGCGACGCGGATGGGGACGAGAGGGAGGGGCATAGGCATGGCGCGGGAGCTCCGAGCAATGACGGAAGGGAGGGGTGCAGGTGCGGTGCGGGGCGCGATGCGGATGGGGACGGGAGCGAGGGGCGCAGAAGGTCTTTTTTTTCATCGAAGCACTCCCTTTCTTTTCAGCATTGAGATCTGCGGGTTAATTTTATAAACACTCAAGGGGTTTTCTACAAAATAGCTAGGTGGACGAAAATTTTGGATAAAAACCATAGTTATAGATTAATCTCTAACTATCTATAAATCAAGTAGTGTTTCTCCCAAAATTTTCGTCCGCCTGGCTATTTTGCAGAAAACCTCCTGCTATTTTGCAGAAAACAGAAAACCCCTTGAGTATTTATAAAATTAACCCGTAGTCCCATTGCTAAAAAAAGGAAGCACTTGGATGGAAAATGATGCCCGTGCACGGGCATATCTATAATACATATCTATAACTATCTATAAAGCAAGTAGTATTTTTACCCAAAATTTTGTTTTGCGACTATTTTGCGAAAACCCCTTGAGTTTTTTTTAAATTACCCATAGTTCTAATGCCAAAAGAAAGAGATGAATTGGATAAAAAAAAGACCTCCTGCGCCCCTCCCTCCCTACGTCCCTCCCTCTTGTCCCCATCCACGCCGCACCCGCGTCGCGTCTACGCTCCTCCCTCCCATCACTGCTCGGAGCTCATGCGCCACGCCTGCGTCTCTCTCCCCATCCACGCCGTGCCTCGACTTCACTCGTTGCAACGTACGGACACAATTTAGAATATAGATATATAGATATAGATTGAGAATTTTTTTAACAATTATATTAAAATAGTTTATATTTGACATACCAGTATACTAGCTTGTTGCTTGCGTGTGACTGTGAACGGCTGCGGACGGGAGGCGAGACCCTCGCACGAATCTAGACGGGAAGCTGACGTCGGAGATCGCTCATGCGGATCCAGATAAAATACGGCACGATACGTATACGTATGACCGTATACGAACTTTACTTATACAGTACACGCGTCAGTGAAGAGGAGATGAGAAGAGATAAACCCCCCCGTATTCGTAGGCTTTCCTGCTCATCGACTTCTCGTCTTCCCCTTCTCGTTTCGATTCCACGCTAGCGATTCGATCGAAGGCAAGGAACCCAACCCACCCCGCTTCTTCTCCTTCGTGAGCAAGTAATTCTCTTTCCTCCTCTCCTCTCTGCCGTATCAAAGTTTTTGTTTTTTTTAGTTTTTCTTCGCTTCCTTCTCCGCCGTCGCGAGTTCGTCTCAGTCCCGCAAGATTCGTCGTCCTAGTGAAAGTATCACCGGTGGGGATCGATTTCGTCGCCGCCGTTCCGGTTTGCTGCTTTCGTTTGTTCGATCCAATCGATTTATTTGTTCCTGGTTTGGGTTTCGTTCGATTGACTAGTAAAGTCTACTCTCTCTCTCTCTCTTTTTTGCCGAGATACTTCAGATATTTTGGTTTCCTGGTTTAGGTTCTAGGGAGAGAAGTATTTTGGCGACTAGACTTGAGAGATTTGTTTGGTCTAGGCTCATGTCGTGATTCATGAATCATGAGTACTTTTCTGCGTTAGGGGTAGTGTCTGTGCTGATTGGTTTTGTAGGATGCGATTTTGGCCCCTTGTAGGATAATTGCATGCTAATGATTCCCCCCTCCCCCTAAAATCTTCACTTCCTTCCAATTCAACTACCAAGTTTTCTTATTGTTCTCATGAATTGCATGCTCATGACTTAAAGCCATCTAAGTCTTTCCTTCTTGTTTTTCTTTAATTGCGATTCCACCTAATCTATAAGATTCGTTCTTCAATGCTTTGTTTTACTCGATGTTTTGAAATTTTACTGCGCTTTATGGCACAAAGCTGTTGTCTTTTTGAATGTTTCTTTTACCTATTGCCTATTCAATCTACTGTGAAAAAAATAATCTAGCTTTATGTTCATGTTGCGATTTTCTTGGGGTTTGAGGAGTTCAATGTAGGGAGAGATGCTTAATTAGATCTTTTTTTTTAAAAAAAAGTTCAGTGTGTTTCCTAGACAATTTAGTGCAAGGTTACAGAGTGGTAGCTACCCTAGCCTTGGTAGGAGTTACGGTTTAATCCTCTAAATAATTTCTCATCGATGTACTTTTACTTGTGGACTGTCTATGATTGGATGTATCAAGGTTTTACCTTTTGTGTTTCATTATGCAATATGCCCGGTATGTTTTTCTTGAACTTGTGAGTTGTGACTTACAACTAGTCCTTAGCATATGTAAGATCTGTGATGGAATGTTTTAGCCACACTAGCGGATAGAAGAACAGGAATAAAAAAAAAGAAACAATTTGGGACTTTATGCATCTTATATGTTTGAGTCTTTTGTGTTGAGCATTCTTTCACCATAGCAAGTATTCTCAACAATTAAATTCAACCTATATTAAAGAAAGAAAATATTTTAGTAAATTTGTAAATGTTTATAATTTATAAAGTTACTCACATGTATGCATTGATTTTCTGAACAGTTTTTTTGAGATTTCCCAATGGGAGGAAGCGAATATGATGATGACTGGGAGTTGCCTAGCGCCGACATCACTGTAGTTCTTTGTGGCAAACTTGGCTGTGGCAAGAGTGCAACTGGCAATAGCATCGTTGGAAGAGAAGCATTTGTATCGGAGTACTCCCATGTTAGTGTGACCAATACTTGTCAGTTGGCGAGTACCACGCTACAGGATGGCCGTACCCTCAATGTTATTGATACACCAGGTAAGCGAGCATCTATTTATTCTGTTCTGACCTTTTTTTTTCCTGTGATGACTATTCATTGTTGTTACATATTCATACTTGTTAATCTGTGTGTGTTTTGAATTTGCGTTATCTATGTCTGATCTTGTGCCACATTTATCCTCTATTTTATTGCTATGTTATTATGATGATACAATATATTTTCATATTGAAAATACATATCAAGATGTTTGATATAGGATTTCTGCCTACCTGAACTTCTAATGCTGCTCATACTTCTTTGATGGAGACCCTTTTCTTACCATCATACTTCACAAAGTAATATACTCCATTGCAGCATGGATTTTTTTTCTTTTTTTATGTTTTGTGTTGATAAGATATCTGCTAATAGATCTGAAGAAATGCAACAGTTGATTGTTTTTATGAACCTTAACAATTCACCAGTTTACCAGTTATATGGAGAAGCAGATAAGCATGCACTGCAACACGTATTCATTGCTTCATGATTCAACTCCTAATAGTACAGGTGATAATGCTCAAAATACTACTGTACATAATGCCATAAATAATTAGGAGTACCCAACTTCCTCTGTTTGTTATCCTTCATCGTTCTCCATATTTCATGCCCAAAGGCAAAAAAATAATGGCGTCTTAGTTGCAACAAACAAACAAATCATAACAGTGTATACTGTAATAAGTACTGTCCTGCTGCATGAGAGACGATCTAAATTAATGTTTTATTTTGTGTTTTGGCTAATCACCCGATCCAAGTCATATGATCATTGACCTTTTCCATTTTCATATTGGTATTTTTTTGTCTAATTATTCATTTGAATGTCTCTAATAGGATTGTTTGAAATGACCATTTCATCTGAGGATGCTGGTAAAGAAATTGTTAAGTGTATGAGTATGGCCAAGGATGGGATACATGCAGTGCTGATTGTTTTTTCTGCCACATCTCGTTTTACTCGAGAAGATTCTAGTACCATTGAGACAATTAAAGAGTTTTTTGGAGAGAAGATTGTTGATCACATGATATTAGTTTTTACTTATGGAGATTTAGTTGGTGAAAATAAATTGAAGAGCATGTTGAATAATGCCCCAGAGTATCTGCAGGTAACATTTTTTTTTGTTGAAACTTCTAATGCACATTCTGAATAGTAGTATCTCATGGAATCTGCAGTCAGGATTTCCATTTTTTCCCTAGAATATATTAATGAAAGAAAATTTTCCTCGTGAGCATGGTTCATAAACCTTATGTAACTACATATATGTGTTTTATTTACAGAAAATTGTTGAGCTATGCAAAAACAGAGTTGTTCTCTTTGATAATATGACCAAGGACCGAAGGCTCCAAGCGAAGCAACTGGAAAAATTGCTTGATGTTGTTGACTCTGTTAATTCAAATAATGGAGGAAAACCGTTTTCAGATCAAATGCTCACTTGCATCAAGGTAATAGTTCTTCTGTTTTGCTGTTACTTAATTCAAGTTTCAATCCTCATTTTTATCTCCCATATTGTAGGAAGCACATGCCAGAGAACAGGAGGTGCATGATGCTATTGGATATACAGAAGAACAAATATCTGAATTGAAAAAGGAGATCCAGAGAACTCGGGATGAACAGCTTGCAAACATTACCAACATGGTAAGTGTAACATCGTATAGTTGATGAAGATCATATATGCACTTAGATCATTTAATCACTCAGTAGTTTGTATTAGATGTATACCAAACAGACATTTTGTGTTGTATAAACTTATTATCAACTATTGTTTACAATGGCATTATTATTTGCAGCACCTTTATTAAACATATGAGAGCATTCTAAAGAAAGCTTAGGATGTAGCACATCTTTCTTCTATTTTTAGGTCGGTTACAGGATATTTAACTTACCAGTTTTATTTGTTTACAATCGGTATTTGTTTCTTTGGAGAGAAAAAATCTAAAACTCTTGCAAAATCTACTTAGCTTGTTACCTTTATTTCTTTCGAAATGTACTATCTCTGCTCCCAGCCATTTAGAGGTTGCAGAACATGATTGTGGCAGGATTAAAGTATTACAACAGCTTGTTTTAAAACATGCAAAAGTGAATTCTGGCATGTACAAAGATGATTTTAGTGAAATATGCCCCCACTAGAACACTTCCATTGCTATTTAAATCTGTTACTCAGAAAGATTCATATAATTAGAATTCTAACGAAATTTTATTGACTTCACATGTTCATAGGTTGAGGAAAAGCTGAACGTTACCGTTGACAAGCTGCAACAGCAACTTATGGAGGAACAGAATGCAAGGCTAGAAGCAGAGAGGTTGGCAGCGGAAGCTAGGGTGCGATCAGATGAGGAGATCCGCAAGCTCAAAGAGCGCCTCGAGAAGGCCCAGCAAGAAAATGAGGAATTCCGAAAGATGGCTGCTCAAAACAAGTGTTATATTCTATGAGTAGCTTTCTCCTAGGATCAAGTTGCTGCCATGCTTGAATGCTCCGTGCATTGTTAATAGAGGTCAGAACAGTACTCTAGGCTAAGTGGTTGACATAAAATCTTTTGCTGCTGGGCTATCTCATATCTGTATATATATATGTATTTTAATTTAAATGTCCAAGGAGTCGTTTAACTATCGTCCTGTCAGTTCATCCTTGTGAAAAGTGAATTTTGGTGATCACCTCATGTTCTGAAGATGATTCTTTCCTGTGTTCAGGCAAGTGATCAGTGATCAGCTCCTTACTATCAGCCAATGATTTATACTTTCATGGTGATAACTGAAAACTGATGAACTGAATGGTGTATGGTTACTATGGTATACCAGGACCATGTTAGAACAAGCTTATGCATATGATTGTGAATTTTTGCCTTGTTGTATGCTGTTGGTTTTCAAGTTAAACTACCATTCTGCCAATATCACGCCTTTTTGTAAGCTACTACCAGGGTTTACCATTACGGTGGAAACCGATTTGGATTTTGTGAAATCGTACTTTTCGGATCATGTCGAAAACACAAACAGCTTGGTTTTTCGGTCATGTCAAAAATTCAAACAGAAATTTTAAATTTTTGACAGGGTTTATCTGGATTTTGTTGGTTTTTGTCCGTTTATCAATGGATTTCCGTAAAATCCGATGATAGCGCTCGTGAGTGGTTTTTGATCCGGTATCTGGATTATGAACCCTTTTAAAGTATAAGAGATTTTGCTATGCATTCGCAGTAATAGTAGCACAGAAACATCAGCTGAGTACATATCCCTTCGATCGCCATGCAAACACTACACAAGCGGAACTTGTAAAACGACAGGCCACTCACTGAACCTGTTTATACTCTAATCCTTCTCACCATTTTCTAACGCATGCATCTTAGCAACTATAGTTCAACATGCAAATGCTGTAATTTCAGGCAACGTGATCTCCATGTGATTTTGGATCACTAACATGTGGGTCCACCTTGTTACAGCCCCACATATCAGTGACTGACGTCGTTGCGCTCTGTTGCAACCTGAGCAGCAACAGCAGCATCTTCGCCGGAGTTGTACCACCTGGCGCAGAGCAAGAAGCAGCCGAAGTTGGCGGCGCTGAGCGCGGCGAGCATCCAGTAGAAGAGGTCCAGCCTGTCCCTGTCCAGGTCGTTGTCGCCGAGCCAGCCGCCGTCGCCGGCGACGGCGAGGCCCGCGGTGGAGCGGTTCACCAGCGACACCAGCGCCGAGCTGAGGAAGAAGCCGAGGGCGTAGGAGCAGTAGGTGAGCGCCGTCATGAACGCGCGCGCGCCCGCCGCGGCCTGCAAGTACAGGAACTCGACCAGCCCCACCGCCGTCAACATCTCCGACACGCCGAACACCAGGAACTGCGGCGCGAGCCACACCACGGAGATGCGTTCGCCTCCGCCCAGCGCGGCGTGGTGGCGACGCCTGCGCTCGACAGCTGCCGCGGCGACCATGGAGAATGCCACGGTGAAGAGGCCCGCGCCGACGCGCCGGAGCGGGGTGATGACCGTGCCCGCGGCGCCGGTGGCGCGGCGCCCGAGCCGCCGCGAGAGCGGGACGAGGAGGAGCTCGTACGCCGGGACGAGGACGAGCATGACGGCGTAGGGGATGGCCTGCAGCGACGCCGGCGGCACGCGGAAGCCGCCGCCGCCGGGCAGGGGCAGCACCGTGTCCATGGCGCCGGCCTGCTGCACCGAGAACGTCTGGAGCTGGGCCAGCACGGTGTTGAACACGATGGTGCACGCGAAGATGGGCGCCACTGCGAGCAGCGTCTTGGCCTGCCGGACGTCCTCCGCCGTGCACAGCGTCCACGTGCTCTCCGGCGTCGATTCGCCGCCGCCGCCGCCGCCGCCGGTCTGCTGCGCCGGCGCCCGCACGCACGCCTTGTCCAAGAACCTGCGCGGCCGGCAGCCTCCGCCGGTTTAAGTAGCCAAACAGTGCACCTGTTGAGCGAATGGTAACCAATGACTGACCTGAATTTGTCGGCGTGTCGGAACCCGCCGTCGCGGCGCGCCGGTCGTCGGCCGTCGCCGGCGTCGGCATTGGCAAGGTGGTTTGATGAGCTAGAAGGGCAGATAAGCTTCCTCTTTGTGAATGCAGCAACAAACACCTTCAGAATTTTGCAGTAAATTACAAAATAATTATTTGAATTTTGTTGCCGGATTTGCAAAACATAACAAGTTAAATAATGCAATGGATAATTGAAGCATTAAATTCTTCTTTAATTTCCTCTGGAGAAAAAAAGGGGGATATCCAATTTAGTCTCTTGTTCCGGTCAATTTTGGCCCCTAACGTTTTATTCTTTTAATCCAAAAAAGTGTCCTTAAGTTTTAGTTTTGTGGCTTAATATGGTCTTTGGACACATTCGAAGCGCCGTGATACTGTATTTTCATCAAGTACGATTTTATGAATAGCAAATATCTGGTGGTGATTTGACATCACTATTAAGAAAAAAGGCTTAAGAATCTGGCATCCTGCACACATGCATACCAAGACGGACAAACTGCAGATATTAGTCGTGGGATGGCTGCAAGTAATTAGAGAAAATCTACTTACATGCTATTGCGTTGTCTCACTTCAAAAAAAATTTATTTTTATTTTTTAAATATACCAGCGAGTTTACCAAATTAACTATAATATTGTTTTTTAAGAAATACCTAAAATATCATTATAAACATACGGGTTAGTAATTAATTTATCTTAAAAGAAGTTTTAGAAAAAAATGAACTTTTTTTAAGTATCTTTACACAAATGCGAAAGTTTGCAGGTAAGTTTCAAGATCTTTTAAAAATTTCTATCTTTTTTCCATCTCCCATGACAAGTAGTATAAAAAATCTGTGACCATGTTTAGTACTACAAATATCATGGCTGAGTTACAACCGAAACTAATGACAATGCGTTAACGAACATGTTGTTGCAAACAATTACTCTTTCCATCGTTAGATTTGGTCAGCTCCTCTGACTGAGTTAGTTTAATTTTAACCAACGATGTTTCTAAATAATGTAAGTATTTAACATCACTGTTATTGTTGTATCATTTGATTTGTAATCAGAAGTAGTGATATCTTATATTTAAACCTATGGACCTGGAAAATAACTGTTAAATTAATATCCTCAATAAAAAACCGACGAATTAATATTTATGAATGGATGTGATATGTAAGAACTCTTTTCGTAAAAAAGCCAATTCTGAAAATAAAAATTATAAATAGTACTCGTCTATATTTAATTTTATAATTAGTTTTTTCCCAATGACAGAGGAAATATGCTACTAGAAATGCATAATTAATTAGGCTGTGACATGCAAGTATATGCAACTGAGTAACTGATGGTCAAGTCAGTAGTGACATGCCCTTGCAATAGCCGTGAAGATGCTGCCCGCCGGCGGCTCGTTTCGGTAGAGCGGCGCACCGGCCGCCACGCAGGCGAGCGCGCAGGCCATGGCGGCCGCGGAGACGCCGAAGCCGACGCCCATCCCGGAGTGCGTCTGCACCCAGACGAACGCCGTCAGCGCGACGAGCTCGCCGGTGCAGAAGCAGAAGTAGGCGGCGTTGAAGTAGGTCGAGAGCCTGGCGCGGCCGCCATCGCTGGCGAGCTGGTCGGCGCCGTGCGCGATCATGTTGGGCTTGAGGCAGCCGCTGCCGAGCGCCACCATGTACAGCGCGGCGAAGAACACGGACGCATGGATCCCGCCGGCCTTCTCGCAGGCGGCGGACGACGTCGACGCCGCCGCCGCCATGTCGCAGGGCGGCGGCCTGAGCCGGGGCAGGCTCGCCTGCAGCGAGAGCAGCACGAGCCCGGCGAGCTCGACGAGGGAGAAGGCGAGGATGGTGGGGAAGCAGCCGAGGTAGGACTCGGCGAGGAAGCCGCCGAGGAGGGCGAGGAGGAAGACGGCGCCAACGAAGTTGGTGACGACGTTCGCCGCCTCGGCGAGCGGGAAGTGCATCTCGCCGAACACGTAGGTGATGAGGTTGTTGCCCACCGCCGCCACCGCCGCCATCTCCAGCGCCACCATCCCTACACCATGCCATGCACACAGACACAGAACGCCATGATCGCATCTCGTCGTCGCCGTCGCCGTCGTCGTCGTGGAAATGGATGTGTATGTTGTTACCTAGGGCGAAAGCGGCGGCGCGCACGCCGCCGTGGTGGTGCGGCCGGCACGGCCTTCCCCTCCAGTCCACCGCAGCGTCGTCACAACTACTCGCCGCCATTGTTTTGCTCTCCTCATCATCCATAATTAGCTACAGGATTACGGTAATTAATCACTTATTAGTCAGGTTAAGCTAGCTAGTGACTGTCTGATGAACACTTTTGCTGAAGTACCGCGTGCTTAGTGGCGTTATTTATAGGAGAGTGTAGGACAAATTTTTTTTACTGCAACCACCAAACCTGTCACTTTGTGTTGCTACAACTTTAGATTCGTATTTCAGGAAACTGTCTTATTTGAAAACTATAACTTTATTCTCTGTATGCGTATGACACAAGCTCGAGTATTGCATCTCCATATGATTGTATGATAGGTGGCCTAAATTTGGTAGACATATAAAGTTGAAGATTTCTGATAATATCCTGCATGCACTCTCGTTACAGTTATCTGAAACGATGAACTAAACATGTAAAATGATAATTTTTGATAAAACAGTTGTAGCTTTCTGAATATTTTTTATAAATAGAATCGTTCCTCACTCTGTTCTCATTTTTAGATTGTTTAGCAAAGATTATTGATATAGAAACGATATTTCTTTTCATTTATCTCATTAGCTAAATCTTGAATTTTGTTTTGTTTCGATTGCCCTTCTAATCAACGGATTGGCTGAATCTTAAACTCTCGTACAAAATTTGAAACCTAGAAGTAAACGTTGGAGCGTAACATGCATAGTTTAGTTTTTTCTTGGCCTTTCTTAATTTATTTCCAGGATACGCGTCCATTCATTTCATTTCAAAAAGAGAAAACATAGGCTTGAAAATTCTTGAAGTACGTCGTCAACGATACGCGTTTCTTGAAAATTCTTGAAGATTCATGCACGCGCCATTTTTTTAAATTCAGTATAGGAAGTAGCTAGTCATAGGCTCATAGCTAGGGTAAACTTCTCTAATAATTATTAATTATGGTATGCTTTATGTAATTAGATAGTCGTGTATTTCAAGAAACAAATTATATTTGCTAGACTTATATGTATTATTTTTAAAAAGAATTATTAAAGCATTAAGGAGAAACTTAACGTCACTTGCTAATAAAACAGAAAATGATAAGATAACATGCCTCCGAAAAGATCGGATTCGAACCCAGACCGATACAAATTATATTTGGTAGACTTATATGTATTATTTTTAAAAAGGATTATTAAAGTATTAAGAAGTAGCTTAACGTCACTTACTAATAGAAAAAATGACAAATTATATTTGCTAGACTTATATGTATTATTTTTAAAAAGATTATTAAAGCATTAAGAAGAAGCTTAACGTTACTTACTAATAGAAAAGAAAATGATAAGATAACATGCCTTCGAAAGGATCAGATTCGAACCCAGACCGATATGTTGCTCCTGACAACTTTTAACCAGCCAAAAGCTATCAACCAGACTTATATGTATAAAAATATTAGGGTTGTCAAAAGTCAAATTCGATCCAATCTTAATTTAAAATAAGCAGCAAATTTATAATAAGTGTCATAACAAATTAACAAGAAGAAGGATGTGCATGAAGAATGTTCAATACACCCATATTTTATCAAGTTGTGTATGCTAATATATGTTTAATCTATCACTCTATCTCATTTAAAAAGATTACATATACAATCAGCCTATATCGTGAAGCATTCAAGCAAGGCTGCGCAAAGCTCTTTCTAAGCTCGAGCTCGGGCCTAAGACGAGCCGACAACCAGATTTTCGAATTTAAACTTTTGTCCGTTTATATAAACCGGTAAAATAGTTTTCTATGGGCTACAGGGCTGGCTTTTATAGCGGTTATAGATATGATCGTGGGTCCATGTGTCCTCAAGATTCATCTCATCGGTGGTGTTCATTTCTGCTGAAGATAAAAATGAAGTTAGGGCATGAAAATTAGTATATGATTTTTAATCTTTACAAATTTTTAAAAAATAATTTATATGATATTTTAAAGTAACTTTTTTATATAAAAGTATATAACTTTTGCACAAAATATACCATTTAGTAATTTTAAAAATATGCTAACAAAAACCTAGATTATAAAAAAGGTCTAATCTGAACTGTGTACATGTGCGCTCCATAATATGCCGCTGAGCAAGCAATCCACCCTAAATAGTCATTGCCTTATATTCTCTCTGTTTCAATACCTTTCTATAGTTTAAGACTTTTGGAACGGACGGAGTTATGCCAATAGCATGGGGAACAAAAATCATAGAGAATATCCTTTTGGTTTTAATATTAGACACCATCAACTTTTAGACATATATATTTGACTTTTCAATTTATTAAAAAGTTATGCAAATATGAAAAATATCAGTCATGCTTAACATATTTTTAATAAAAAATAAATGATAATAATTACACAATTTTTAGATAAAACAAATGTACATATATATTAACAACATTAAACATTAAAAACCGGAGGGAGTATTTACATATATATTATTATTATGATATTGCTAACTAGTTTGGCACCAATGTAATTGATTATTAGGACCGAGCAATCGGTTAAAACCGCAGGTTCGGTTCGGTTTTTTCTATGCAAAGTTTGGTTTGGCATAAATATAGATCCGACCGGTTCTCGTAGATACGAAACCGTGAAATCGGGTTTGGTTTTTTCGTTTCGGTTTTCGGTTTTTTAAAAAAACCGATCTCTACGCACAATACAAAACACTTCCAAAACAACATTTTACCATAATATATAGAAACAAAGTAAAAACATAGTATATAGTCCTGATGCTATAATTTATGAAATGTAAATAACAGGATAACGAAATGAGAATCTAGAATCTTCTTCTCATTAAAAATTTCTTAGATGTAAGCAAATATTAGGACCTGAAACATAAACGAAATATCTTAAACCAATCATCGCAGACGAAATGCTGCAAGGTTACAGACATCATAGGAAAGTGGTAATGGTCAAGTTTCAGGAACTGACAGAACTCAAAATTCCATCTCCTAAGGTGTAAGTGCAAATAAGCATGGGTAAGCTGATATGGAGGATTGATCGTGTCTATGTTTTAGACCAACACCATGCTTCATACACAACTGAAGCAACCAAAAATGCTTGACTGTGCGTGTGGATCATTTCCTTACTGCAGCCCTTCACAAACAGATTTTTTTTAATTGGGTATACAGTCACTTCTAATATTGCCGCTTAAGCATCCAATCAAGGTAAGAAAATATGCTACAGTAGGTCAGTAGCCTGTTTTATCATAAGCAAATCATGAAAGGGCTGGATGAACATCAAATATATATGCACTGGTTTTTGTAGCTGCTTATTAGGTGCTACTACACCAAGATAAAAGTCCTTTCTTACTGCAGTTCTTCAACAAACACAATGCTTCATTGAGAATACAATACTACATTTTTAAAGTATTATAAAATCACCACTTAAGCATCCAATCAAGAAAAAAAACATAAGCTCGGTTAACCTGCTTAATGTAAGCAGGCCATGGGCATGATTGATTGGATATCAAGTGTGTAACTGCTTGCTAGTTGCTATCATGTCATGATAGAAATAAAAATTTCAGGACATCTTATATTTTCTCATATCTTTAAAGGGTTACATCCTCAGTCCACAAATGTAGGCCCTGTAATGCAGCAACCTGGCAAAGGTCCAAGGTTTGTCTACCATGTAATGCAGCAACCAACCAGATATGCTTGGTATGACTTATGAGTTAACAACATCAATCATATGGTTTGTGTCCATAAGATGTATGTAAACTCAAAGATACCTTGCATACTGCTGCTTCTTTCAACTAAGAAATATTAAAGAGTAGGGACAATGACTTACCATAGAGAGTAAAGACAATTTTAGACCTCGATAGCATTAGTGTCCTTTGTAATGTTTTGGCCAACAAGTTCTATACATAAGAAAAAACACAGTTAGTATAAATAATAAACTAACATAAGAAGTAAACTAATTCTATCTTAAAATGTTTTACCTTCCTCAAGCTTAGACAAATCTTTGGCATTTTCTTCAACACTAATAGAATTGCAACCACAAAGCCAATCATTTGCACAAATTAGTGCTCAACCATTGTTGGTGTTGTTGAGCTCCTAAAGTCATCTAGTGTTCTTCCTGAAAGTGCATCTAGCCATCTAAGTGGGTTTTGGTAGTTAATAACAATTGGTTAAGGGACTAATGCGTTATTTTGTGATGTGTGCTGGAAAATTAGTCCCTAGATGCTTAGTTGTGCAGGTTTTGAAAAAGGAGAACCCTCAAACATCAATTACAAAAAGGAGAAAAGATTCAACGATGATTTATAATAGTATTTTTCTTGAATCTTGAGTTTTAGGAAAAATCGTACTATTAAGAGGGGTAAAACTCATGCCATGAGATGATCTAAGTGCTCTTAGTCAGAATATTTTTGAGTGAGAATTTTTTTAGAGTTATTTTTGAAAATTACTCCTTCCCACGGCAGAGAAAGCCGATCAGAAGTTTCGAGGTTCCAAGTTGGAACTTTCAGTCTTCATCGCCACGTAGCCAAAACCTTTGTACCAAGTGTAGGCTGAAACTTCCGGTAGTCTCAGACCGGAACTTTCGGACAGTATTCCAGCTGAGTTTGTGAGTAACCGCTAGGTGACGCAAGCGTGTACCTATATATATCCCACCTTGTCCCCAGCTCACTTTTGGCCATCCAACTTTCATATTTTAGTTCCCTAGCCTCTCCCATGGTATTCTAGCTCATTCTTAAGCCACAAAACCAAATTTGTGAGAAGATTGAGTGATTGGTGTGATTATAAGAGTGAGAGAGCTAGGTGACTTGAGCACTTGGTGATTCTTGCAGGGCTTTGGAGTGGTGCCTATTACTCTTGGAGAGCAATCTCCTAGATGGTCAGGTGTCTCCCGCGAGCTTCTATACCTTTTGATTACAGCAAGCTTAATAATCCCTCTAACAACTTCATCTCCGTGCCTTCCGGGCGTGCACCTCACTTTGATGGTACACACTATGCCGCTTGGAAGCACAAGATGAAGTTCAATCTAATCTTTTTGCATCCTAGTATCTGGAGGATTGTTTGCACAGGTATCGATGTGCCTACGAAGGATATGAACCTCACTCCAAAGCAAGACCTAAGCATCCACCGCAACGCTCAAGCCGTCAATGCTATTCTCTCCGCCTTGAGCCTAGAGGAATTCAACAAGGTTGATGGGCTTGAGGAGGCCAAGGAGATTTAGGACACATTGCAAATGGCTCATGAGGGCACCCCCGGAGTGAGAGAATCGAAGATTGAGCCCTTGGAAGGAAAGCTTGAAAGATTCGTGATGAAAGACAATGAGACTCCTCAAGAGATGTATGAGCATGATGCTCTTGGTCAACAATATCTGAGGGCTTGGAAGTGAAGACTTGACGGATCACGTCGTGATCAAGAGACTTCTTCGGGCCTTTGGACCAAGGAACTCTACCTTGGTCACTCTCATCCGTGAGAGGAAGGACTTCAAGAGGCTTACACCGAGTGATATTCTTGGAAGAATTGTTGCTTACGAGATGCTAGAAGAAGAAGCAAAGGAAGTCAAGCAAATGACCAAGAATATCGTAATGATCAAGAACAAGGAAGTTGCTTTGAAGGCCTCAAGTGATCAAGCTTCATGTGAAGATGAGAGCAATGATGAAGAGATGGCTCTTATGGTGATGAAGTTCAAGCAATACCTTCGCCGAGGAGGATTTGGCAAGAACAAGAGAAGTGAAGACAAGGGAAGAGCTCGCTAATCCAAGAGAGCTTGCTTTCAATGTGGAGAATATGGTCACTTCATCGCCGAGTGCCCAAAAAACAATGAAGCCAAGCCAAAGATGGTCAAGAAGAAGGTTGGGAGAGCTCACATTGGAGAGGTGTGGTATTCCGGTGATGAGGCGGATCCCAAAAAGAAGGATGAAGGTGATGGAGGAGTTGCCACCATCGCCATCAAGTCATCATCACCCACCGAGGAGCGCCTCTTCTCCAACTTGAGTGACAACGACGAGGGCTACACCAATCCTTCTTGCTTCATGGCCCATGGGCGCAAGGTAATACCCTCATCCAAGCTCTCTATTGATGATGATCTTGAGAGTGATGAGAGAAGTGAGGATGATTTGAATGATGTGATTAAAAGCTTTAGCAAACCGATAATGCAACATGTGGCTAAGAAAATAAAGACATTGGACTACAAGGAGAAATCTCTCGAAAGGCAAAAGGACTTGCTCATTCTTGAAAAGAAAAGAAACCTTGCCCTAGAGGAGGATTTGGCTAAGGAGCGAGAGAGGATTGAGAAATTGACCAATGAGCTCTTTTTGGTCAATGGATCAATGGCTAGCCTAAAGGATATCAATGGCACACTCCAAAAAAAGCTTGTGACATTGGACCAAAGTCACAAAGCGCTTGAAGTGCAATTTGATACCCTTTGGAATAGCATGTCTTCCTCCAATGAAGCCGCTAAGTCGTCCAATGCCTCCTCTAGCAATGGTTGTGCTAGGTGCTATAGCTTTGATTTGAATTCTTATGCAACTAACCTTGAAGCTATAGCGGAACTCAAGAAGGAAAATGAGAGGTTGGACACTTTGGTGAAATATGGGTGTTTGAAGAATTTTCACTCAAAAGACACCCTCTACAAGACCATAGCCACCCATATCAACAAAGATGGGCATGGTCTTGGATTCTTCGAAGAAAGCAAGCCCTCAAGAAGGGCAATTGTGAACGGGAAGCCGTGCTTGAAGTTTGTCAAAGAAGGAGAAGCCCACAAGCAAGCAAGGCAAGTTGTCTCCTGGCTGATCAATGTTCCAGAAGTTTTGGACCAGTTGACCGAAAGTTCTGGGCAAGGAGATCTCTCGGACAGAGAGTAATTCCCGGAAGTTCCGGTTGGACCAACCGAAAGTTTCGGACCTCTACCAGACCCAGGGAGCTGGCAGGAAGTTCTGGGCACAGGGCCAGGAAGTTCTGGCTATAAGGTATATACTATGATTCATTTGTGATCAGCAAGTACCACAATGATAAGGTGGTTGCTCACTTCAATGGAGGTCACAATGATGAGTATTGTTCTTGTGTGTGGGTGCCCAAGGCGCTAGTGGCTAACATTCGAGGACCCAAACTTCGACAAGTTTGGGTACCTAAAACCCTAGCGGACTTTATTTTGTAGGTATACTCCTCCGGTGGATCAAGTTAGGTGGTGGACAGCGGATGCACCAACCATATGACGGGGGAGAGGAGTATGTTTACAAGTTTTGACGAGGAGGGAGGAAATCATGAGAACATCATATTTGGAGATGATGATAAAGAAAAGGTAATTGGGTTAGGTAAAATTGTTATCTCAAATGATTAATCCATCTCCAATGTCCTGCTTGTCAAGTCTTTGAGCTATAACCTTCTTTCCATTTCACAATTATGCACAATGGGTTACAATTGCTTGTTCACTGACGAGGATTTGATCGTTTTTAGGAGAGACGACTCATCTGTGGCCTTTAAGGAAAAGTTGAAGGGTAATCACTATCTTGTTGACTTCGACATAGATAGAGTAAACCCAGAAGCTTGCTTAATGGCTAAATCCTCCATGGATTGGCTATGACATCGAAAGCCTATGTAGGAATAATGAATTTGTCAACTCTTTTAAAAGGGGAACACTTTCTCGGTCTTACTAATGTGACCTTTGAGAAAGATCGTGTGTGTAGCGCTTACCAAGCCGGGAAACAAGTTGGAAACCCACATCCCATCAAGAACATCATGACCACCTCAAGACCACTCGAGCTTCTTCATATGGACCTATTTGGCCCCGTGGCTTATCTAAGCATATGAGGTAACAAGTATGGTTTTGTGATTGTTGATGATTATTCCTGTTTCACTTGGGTATTCTTTCTCCATGACAAAAGTGAAGCTCAAGAAGTCTTTAAGCACTTCGCTCGACAAGCCCAAAATCAATATGATCTCTCTATCAAGCGAGTGCGAAGCGATAATGGAGAAGAATTCAAGAATACACAAGTGGAGGAATTTCTTGATGAAGAAGACATTAAACACGAGTTCTCCGCACCATATGATCCACCTCAAAATGGCATCGTCGAAAGGAAGAACCACACACTCATTGAAGCGGCAAGGACAATGCTTGATGAGTACAAGATCTCCGATGTCTTTTGGGCGGAGGCCGTGAGCACCGCATGCCATGCCATCAACCGTCTCTACCTCCACAAGCTTTTAAAAAGGACATCCTATGAACTATTGAGTGGTAAAAAGCCTAACATCTCTTATTTTAGTGTCTTTGGGAGCAAGTGCTTTATTTTGAGTAAGAGACCTCTTTCATCTAAGTTTGTACCTAAGGTGGATGATGGTTTCTTACTCGGTTATGAAGCAAATGCGCATGCCTATCGGGTTTTCAACAAGACCTCTGGTATTGTTGAGATCACTAGGGATGTGACATTTGATGAATCTAACGGCTCCCAAGGAGAGCAAATTGTGGTGCATGTTGTAGATGATGTGGATCCACACAAAGCAATTGCTACGAAGGCTATTGGCGACATACGACCAGTTGAGACGCAGGATGATCAAGTGAATGGTGGTCAACCTCCGTTGTCGACAGCCAATAGCTTTTCACCAAGTCAAGATGATAATGACCCAGAAGTTCCGGTGCCCTCAACCCGGAACTTCCGGCCTGATGCTTCGAGCCCCAGGGGTCGGAACATCTGGACCTCAGGTCGACCGGAAGTTCCAGGTCCAACAGGCTGGAATCTCCGGGATACTGGACATGAAGACGTGCCTCCGGCACAAGTGGATGGGCTCGACGCCGAGGGCACTCAAGAGCTACCTGATCAGGCTGTAGTCTTCTCAGTGCACCATCCAAGGATACACCATAGCGTTCAACGAGATCACCCCATCGATAACATTCTTGGAGACATTCAAAAGGGGATAACCACTCGATCTCGCGTTGCAAGTTTTTGTGAGAATTACTCGTTTGTCTCTTCTTTGGAACCAGTTAAGGTGGAGGATGCACTTGGTGATCCGAATTGGGTAATGGCCATGCAAGAGGAGTTGAACAACTTCACTCGCAATCAAGTATGGTCATTGGTGGAGAGACTGAATCAAAATATGATCGACACCAAGTGGATCTTCCGCAACAAACAAGATGAGAATGGAGTAGTCACTCGCAACAAAGCCCGGTTAGTGGCACAAGGGTTTACCCAAGTCGAGGACCTTGACTTTGGTGAAACCTTTGCGCCGGTTGCTCGTCTTAAGTCCATTCGCATTCTTTTAGTCTATACCACTAACCATGATTTTAGATTATCAAATGGACGTCAAGAGTGCTTTCTTGAATGGACCAATCTCCGAATTGGTGTTTGTTGAGCAACCATCCGGCTTTAAAGATTCCAAATATCCAAATCATGTGTTCAAGCTTCACAAGGCACTCTACGGGCTCAAGCAAGCCCCTAGAGCATGGTATGAATGTCTTCGGGATTTTCTTCTTAAAAATAGCTTTGAGATAGGCAAAGCCGACACTACTCTCTTCACTAAGAAATTTAAAAATGATTTGTTTGTATGCCAAATTTATGTCGATGACATAATATTGGCTCAACTAATGTCTCATTTAGTGAAGAGTTTAGTAGGATAATGACCAAGAGATTCGAGATGTCGATGATGGGTGAGCTCACATTCTTTCTCGGGCTTCAAGTCAAGCAACTCAAGGAATGGACCTTCATCTCTCAAACAAAGTATTTGAAAGATGTACTCAAGAAGTTTGGGATCAAGGATGCAAAGCCCATCAAGACGCCAATGCCTATCAATGGTCATTTGGATCTCGATGAAAACGGCAAAAGCGTGGACCAAAAGGTATATCGCTCCATAATTGGATCCTTGTTTTATCTTTGTGCATCTAGGCTTGATATCATGCTTAGTGTGTGCATGTGGGCTCGCTTTCAAGCGGCACCCAAAGAATTTCATTTGATTGCCGTCAAGAGAATCCTTCGATATTTGGTGCACACTCCTAACCTTGGCTTATGGTATCCTAAGGTTTGTGCCTTTGAGCTTGTTGGCTATTTCGATTCGGATTATGCTGGGTGTAAGGTCGATCGCAAGAGCACTACCGGCACGTGTCAATTCCTTGGACGATCACTTGTTTCTTGGTCCTCCAAGAAGCAAAACTCCATTGCCCTATCCACCGTCAAAGCCGAGTATATAGCCGTCGGATCTTGTTGTGCTCAACTCCTTTGAATGAAACAAACCCTACAAGACTTTGGCTATAATTTTTCTAAGATTCCTCTCCTATGTGACAATGAGAGCGCCATAAAACTAGCCAACAATCCCATTCAACACTCGAGAACCAAACACATAGACATTCGCCACCATTTCTTGAGAGACCATGAGGCAAAGGGTGACATTGTCCTATCCCATATGAAAACCGAGAATCAACTAGCCAATATTTTCACCAAGCCCTTGGATGAGAAGAGGTTTTGCGAGCTTAGGAGTGAGCTCAATATCTTGGATTCTCGCAACATTTGTTGAGGATTGGTTGGCTAATCAATAATCAAGCATGAATCAAATTGAGTGTAAATTGAAATTGAACCTTTGTATCTTGAGATCTCTTCTTGGGTAGAAGCTGGTTTTGATATGAAAATAAGGTTCAAACATTTCTGTCTTGCCCAAAAAAACCATTTCCAAAATGTTTGCGACCATTGTTATGTACTGATTGTTTGTGTGCTAGTCACATGCATCACATTTGTTCTCATGTCCATCCATCTCTAGATGCCTTCTTTCAGCTTCTAGTCGGAAGTTCTGGACCCCAACTCGGAACTTCCGATAATTTCTCTCTGTTTTTTAGGCACGACCGGATGTTCCAGTCAGGGCCGACCGAAAGTTTCGGTAGTCGGGGTGTTCAAATCCCAGGGGTGGCTGACGGAGATCCCTATCTCCCCTCTTCTTCACCATCGCCATCTCTCTCCTGTCTCACCCCTCTTCCGTTGATTTCTTGTATCCATCATGAAATATCTTCACTCTTGATCGTTTTTCGGGTGTTTTTGGTCAAGGATCGTCGCCCCGCGCTTGCTTTTGACTTTCGTTTGTCCGAGGTACTTCGTTCGATCCCTCTCCCTAGTTTCACCTTCTTTTGCCCCGATCTTTCAATTCTTGGACCTAGGGAGAGTCCCTTTCGGTTAAAGATCAAATCAGTACCTTGTAGGTGGCTGATATGTGCATCTTGAGGCAATGCGCTTGATTTTTGGTCGGGGGTCACGCGGCTGCCAGGCACACCGGATGTTCCGGTGTTCTTGGACCGAAAGTTCCGGTCTCTGTGCAGTCTGTCGCAACCTTTCTATCATTCACTCTGTTTTGTCACTGCATCCCCCTTATCTTTGCTTGTTCCATATTGCAGTGATTCCATGGCTCGTGAAAAGCGTCAGAAGGCTCGCCAGGATGTCTCGGGGGATGACAATGACAATAGCCCCCCCGTTCGAGGCCCTCGAGGTCGTCTCGGCAAAGAAAAGGTGGTCTTTGAGGACAAGCGTAAGGATCGGTCTCCTTCGAGGTCGTCCCGTGCTACTTGAAACCGGCCCTTGACCATTCGAGATGCCAGAACCGAAGCAACAGGAGGTTCTCAAGTTGCTGATCCTCCACCTCGTCCTACTCGACGTTTCACTGCCACCTGTCCTCAGCTAGGCGAGCCGGGTTCCTGGGGAAATCCCATCCCTCTGTACCCGTCTCAGGGTTATGATGTTGACCCTGCTCACTACACTGGGCGCTAGAGGATTAACTATCTCAAGCAGAAAGCCCGGTGTGGTCGCGATCGTCTGGTGGATCCTAACACCGTTCCTCAGGAGTCCCTGGATCCACGGTTTAGGACCTTCTTCCAGCTCAACTGGTACAACTCCGTCTTTCTCTCCCGGACCAATCGGGTTGTGGATATGAAGTGGCTAGACTGGGGCTATCTTCAGTCGAAGAATAACACATACTTCAATGACTTGATGCAAGTATGCGAAGCCAAGAACCTCAGGGATGTCCTCTGCCTCGACTACTCCTAGAACACTGAGGTTATAGGGCGGTTCTATGCCACTGTGTTCTTCGGCTCCACCAAGAACGGGGTTCCCTTCTTGAAGTGGAGGACAAAGGGACGTCCCTAAAAAGTGTCTCTGTCTCAGTTCGTGGAGATTTTGGGGTTGGATCAAGTTGATCTGAACCGTCCCAACATCCACACTGAGGATTCCATCCCCATGGTGCGCACCAGGTTCTTCTATGCACCAGATGCCCCTCGTGACTGTCTCGGGACCACAAAGGGGCTTCTACCTCAGTACAAGCTTCTCTACTCCATCTTCAGGTCTGGTTTTTTCTTGTTCCCTTTCCTCTCCTGTTTTTGGTTCCCTGTGTCAAATTCTATGTTTGACTCCATCTTCAGGTGGACCCTGCTGCCAAAAGCCGGGGATACGACGGCTCTTCCTACGCATCATGCGCATCTCCTGAGTCGCTTGTGGTACAATCAGCCACCCTTCAGCGTCTCCAAGCTCATCTAGTTTGAGATATACAACACCGTCTGCGATCCCAAGCAGGGGTGTGTGTATGCTCCATTCATCATGAAGATGATCAACAATGTGACCGGCTTCTTCTACACCTGTGACTCCACTCACAAGTCGTTTCGCCCACATGTGTCGTCTGCACCCAGGATTCCTCCTTCCCATCCTTCTGGCTCGACATCAGGTGTCGGTCCTTCCTCAGCTCCCTCACACCCTTCAGGCTCAAGCTCCAGCTCGTCCATCAAGAAGGTGTTGCGCTCGATCTTCTGTCTCTGCGCCAAGACCGCTTCCAAGGTCAAGAAGATCGAATGACGTCAGAAGATGCTTCTGAGGGAGGCTGGTCATTCAGTCTCCGATGACTCCGAGGATGAGGTCTATGAGGACCCCTTCGCAGCCTACAAGACCGCTCGCGATGTTGCTGCCAGTGAGGAAACTTCTGTTTCTATTCCTCACGCCTTCACTAAGGTGTCTTCGCACTCAGAGGGGGACGAGGAGGACGACGACACTTCGACTATGGCTTCGCCAGCTACTGACTCCGGTAGCGCCACCAATTTTGCCGAGGCCTCTCCTTCTCCCGGTGGTGGCGACGACGACATTCAGAGTGGAGATACTGAGATCATCGCCCACTCCGATGACTCCGAGTGACTTCCCATCTTTCTTATCCCTTTTTGGTGTCTTGATGCCAAAGAGGGAGAAGATTGAGAAAGAGGGGGTCATTTCTCGCTTTTATGCTTGCTTGTCGGCTTGTTCCTGTCAGCCGACCGAAAGTTTTGGACCTTTCCACCGGAACTTCTGGCCGTGTAGCTATCTCCTAGGACTTTTATCCTTTCGCTATCGTTTGGACATGTGAATTCTATGTGTCTTGGGATGTAATGATTGCTAGACCTTATGATATTAATTAGGCTTATTTGCATGATCGCTTGTGTGATTTGTAAGTGGTGAAATATTGTTTTCAATTTTTTTGTGTGCTTGCCATGTCATATGCTCTTAAAATCATTTCATTTCACCTTTGTTGCACCCCCTTGAGTAAGTTGAGTTGGTTAGAAATTTTCTAAACTCATCTATCAAAAATGCATATTAAATTCACTCTTATTTTACTCTATGCATACTTTTAGGGGGGAGTTCTATCTAACCCTTTTTACTCAAAACTTCTTTTACTTCAATCTTTTGTAAGCTTTAACCAAGTTGTCATCAACCACCAAAAAGGGAGAGATTGAAAGTGCATCTAGCCCCCTAAGTGGGTTTTGGTAGTTAATAACAATTTGGTTAACGGACTAATGCATTTAATTGAGATGTGTGTAGGAGAATTAGTCCCTAGATGCTTAGTTGTGCAGGTTTTAAAAAGGAGAACCCTCAAACATCAATTGCAAAAAGCAGAAAAGATTTGACGATGGTATATAATAGTATTTTTCTTGAATCTCGAGTTTTAGGAAAAACCGTACTATTAAGAGGGGTGAAACTCATGCCATGAGATGATCTACGTGCTCTTAGTCAGAATATTCTTGAGTGAAAATCTTTTTGGAGTTATTTTTGAAAATTATTCCTTCCCACGACAGAGAAAGTCGATCGGAAGTTCCGGGGTTCCAAGTTGGAACTTCCTGTCTTCATCGCCATGCAGCCAAAACCTTTCTACCAAGTGTAGGCCGAAACTTCCTGTAGTCCCAAACCGGAACTTCCGGACAGTATTCCAGCTGAGTTTGTGAGTAACAGCTAGGTGACGCAAGCGTGTACCTATATATATCTCACCTTGTCCCCAGCTCACTTTTGGCCATCCAACTTTCATATTTTAGTTCCCTAGCCTCTCCCATGGTGTTCTAGCTCATTCCAACTCAATTCTTGAGCCACAAAACCAAATTCTTGAGAAGATTGAGTGATTGGTGTGATTGTGAGAGTGAGACAGCTAGGTGACTTGAGCACTTGGTGATTCTTGCAGGGCTTTGGAATGGTGCCTATTACTCTTGGAGAGCAATCTCCTAGACGGTCAGGTGTCTCCCGCGAGCTTTCGGAGAATTGTGGATTGGCCGGGAAAAGTTTGTGAAGGATTACCTCTCCTCCGCAAGGAAACGAGGTATGGATAGTGACAAACCAAGCTGATCTTTTGGAGGTTGTCTAGGTAGAGCAATTCACATTTGTGGTTCACGCTAGAGGATCGAATTTTGATCTTTGTGGTCAATTTGATCTCTAGGTAAGAACCTAGAAACGTTTGAATTGAAGGCCGTAGACTTCTTCCCAGGGATTTGTTTAGTGAGGCAAGGGGTTAATTGAGACCCAACTCTACGGAGTTCCTCAACGGAGAGTAGGATTCTTTGAATTCGAACTTTCGGTAAAAATCCTTGTGTCTCGTGTGCTATCTTTTTCCCTCCTGCTGTTTGTCTATATTGCCAGTGTGTTTCTTCATGTTGCTAGCAATAAACTTGTGTAGAAATTACTTAAATTTGTGTTCATATCCTTTTAAGTCACAGGACACCGAAAGTTCCGGACAGTAACATCGGAAGTTCCGGACAGCTTGTGCTGACCAGAAGTTTCGGGGTTCAAGTACCGGAAGTTCCGGTGCCTGTGTGTTTTAACCGCTACATTTTGGAGAAAATTTTAGGATCGTCTATTCACCCCCCTCTAGGCGATATCTACGGGCCTTCACTTCCACCTGCACTAAAGGTTGACTCTGAAGCGACGGATGAGATGGGGATTGCTAGGAAATCACGGGCCATGCGAGATAGCAATGGAAGCCTAGTTGAGTTGTCCTTCTAATACTTAAGGATGTCAAATCCTTTTATATCCTCCTCATTGTCTTTCGAAAAGTACTTGTCTAGTTCAGATTTGGCAATGCTCCTTGTAGCTCCATTGTTGCTCATTTGTTGTGCAACTATATGTTAGTGATATGCCCTAAAGGCAACATGAAGATGTTGGATATCATGGTCAATGTTTATATATCAATGAATAAAGTGTTATTCCGTTCCATGAAATAGACAACTTGATTTGATCAATAACTATGTGATTTATTCATGAGACTCCTTATGTATGAATCTATTTCTAAATAATCCCTGATCATATATCATATCTATGGGATGGATATGATTCTAAGATCAGCATGTGTATTGATTGATGATCATGTCTCATGGATCATAGTATGAAGATACCAAATCAATAAACGTGAACATGTGTTAGAGAACACATTGTTGGATATACCCACCTTGAGACACTACAGGGATTAATATGTCATTAGTTGGTCTCAAATAGTATTGGTATAAAGTCCTTAGATCTGAGATCATCATGGATTCCAATATGTGTAGTAGCTTACTTAGGGATTACCAAACACTATTCCGTAACTGGGTAGTCATAAAAGTAGTCTTTGGGTTTGCTATGAAACATGTAGTGGGATGTGAATGATAGAGATGGAATTTGCCCCTCCTATGGGAGAGATATCTCTGGGCCCCCCGATGTAATGGATTATGGAAGTGCATGGCCATGCCGAGTTGATTGAGGAGTCAATAGACAAATGTATAATCCAATACGTGATCGAGTGAATGATTAAACTATTGATAAGGTTACACGTGTCTTGCCTATAGCTTAATTGGTATCGTGAGGTAAAAAGATTTGTGCACACATTACATATTCAGCCGATTTGATCTTCTTGTAGACTTTGGTGTCAATACGTTCTGCTAGGGGCCGCTGTTGACGGTCGGCCGAGAAGTATTCTCGGGTTGAAACCAAGTTTGCATGAACCTACAGGGTCGCACACTTAACGGGATGGAACAAATAGAGATCCGATCGAATATAGAGTCCCGATGGGCCTTTAGGCCCAGTCGGACAACTCTATATAAGCAGGGCAAGGGGTGGAGATCAAAGTGCGCAACTTCTTTAGTCGGATCAAGTTCTCCACGAGCAAACCCTAGCCGTCACCTTCGAGCCAAACCCTAGCCGTGCATCACATGCTAGCACACAGGTGTTCGAAGTTCCTTCCCTAGATGTGTGGATACCGGTAGAGACATCCCTACGTTGCGGTGTAATCAGCAACATCGGAAGATCCCTGACTTCGAACTAGCTGAATCCGTTATTCGGCAGTTGGACTGGTCGGGCGAAACGAGCTGAGGTCGGCGAGGTCAGGCGAATCGGACTCGAGGTCGGCGGGATCGGGCAAGTTTGACCCGAGGTCGGCGAGGTGCTGTCCGAGGTCGGCAAGGTCGGCAAAGTGTTGCTCGAGGTCAGCTAGACGTTGATTGGCAATTCCCGCTGCACTGTGCGTCTTTTGGTAACATTCTATAAACCCTTACTTGCAAGCTTTATGGATTGCACGGTAGAATAATTTTGTTTTATGCTATCGTAGCCTACGCGTTATCCTTCACTGTAGACCTCATGAGCCTCTTGCTTGTTGATGGTAATTCTTGAATATCATTAAGTGTTGCTGCCGGCTCATTAGAAGTATACATTTCTTTGTATTTTTGAAATAGGGAATGAAAGGAATTGACCACTTTTGTCCACAATTGCTCTCCTATTTCATCACCAAACATGACCATAGTTGCCATCTTAATGTAACTATTAAGTTTATACCTTGGATCCAATGCTACACAGAAGAAAACAATTAAATTCAGATTTTGGACCCCCGGCCCTATCTCTCCCCAATATTTTTGGTACTTCAGTAGCATTCTCTTACCCATCTCTGCACACAACAAATCCTCACTGTTGCACCATTGTCTCAGCAAAACAAGTACATCAGCAATTTCATGGAAGAATGTGTGAGATGTTGGACGACTTGTTGCTGAAACACGAAAGAGTCAGTTCATAGAAATGTTCAAGAAATTCAACCATCTTTCTAGCTTTATCCCAATCTGATTTTTCAGAAACTCCTGGCCCATCATGGCCTTCTAAATCTAGCTTGTAATATGGGTCTTCATCACTATACCTTTCAAATGCCTTCTCATATTGTTGGGCAATATTAATCATATGGTAGGTTGAGTTCCACCTAGTGCAAACATCTAGTGTCAAAAATGCTTTGGTTTGTACTTTTACCAACTCGGCACATTTCTTAAATTTTGCCAACCTAGATGGTCCGGCCTTGACAAACTTAAGAGCAGCTTGAACACAGCAAATGGATTTATCTATTTCCTTCAAACCATCAGCCATTATCAAGTTGATAATATGTGCAACACATCTCATATGAAGGAACTCCCCTTCAGCAATGCATCCTTTTGATTCATTCAATATCCTCTTCATGTACTTAATTGCATTATTGTTAGCACTAACATTGTCAACCGTTATTGACAGAACTTTATCAATTCCGCACTCAGACAAGCAATTCTCCAAAGATTTCCCAATATCCTCCCCCCTATGCCCCTTTACTAGGAAGAAGCCTATGATTTTCTTATGGAGCTTCCAATCATTGTCAATAAAATGTGTAGTGACACACATGTAGTTTTGGTTGGTGGTAGCAGTCCATGTGTATGCTGTACGGTTAACTCTCTCACAATTTTCCTTCAAAAATTTCTTAAGCTTCAATCTTTGCACATCATACACTTTGACACATGCTCTAGTGGTAGTTCTTCTAGATGGCAAAGTTAATCGTGGACATGCTTTAGCCAAAAACTTCCTAAGACCCGGACGTTCACTTAAGACAAAAGATTGTTCATCTTCATTATCATTTCAGCAAAACTATTCCTTAAGTCTTCAAGATCAAATTTTCATGTGGAACAAGTACCAACACTACTATCACCACCTCTAGGAGTAATTTGCAAAGTGCCTTGGTTATCAATTACTGGCTTGTTAGGATTCTTTTTGCAAATTTTCAAGTGATTTTTCAAAGATGATGTACCATTTGTCCTAGGGTCACAATGAAACAACTTTTTGATAGTATTTGCACTTAGCTCTCTCCTCTCCATTGGAAATTTTTACCTTGTTGAAGTTGTCCCATATATCAGATCTTGGAACGATAGCCTTTCTTTTCTTTTCCTCTTCCTCCGTGGCTGCCTGTTCATTCTCCGTGGCTGTCTAGTCCTGCTCCTCTTCATCCTTGTGCTCCTCTAACCATGCAGCAACTTCCCTCTCCATTGTCTCTTCAGTATCCCCCATCTACAAAAAAATATTTACAATCTAAAATTGAGGCAGTAGCAGGCAACATCAGAGGCAGCTTACATTGGAGGACTCCTCGGTTGTTGCTGTCGTCGTATAGGCAACGGAGGGCGCAAAGAGGATGGGGGAACAGAGGGCATGGCGAGTATGGGGAACAGAGGGCGCAGGCAGCGAGGATGGGGAGCCAGCGCGACGGCGAGGATGGGGAGAGCCGACGCGATGGGGAGCCGATGCGGAGGCGGCGCAGCTCGTCGACGAGGAGGCGGAGGCGACGACGCGACACATCTAGGGTTCGGACTTCGGAGGGAATCACGGGCACCGGGCGCGCCGCGCGCATTAGGTTTAGGTTTGGCAATGAAACGACTCGTGGGAGGGAGATACTCAGTTTTGGCCGGTCAGCATCAGTTTTTGGTTGTTCAGTTTTTATACAAATAAAACCGATTCCGAATCGAACTATGTGGTTTCTGCACTACCTTGAACCGAACCTGAAATCAAAAACCGAAAAATCGCAAACTTTGGTTTGGTTCGGCTCGGCTCGTTTTTTTTGGTTTTAGGTTCGAATCTGCCCAGCCCTATTGATTATGCATGCAATGTGCATATATAGTTATCCTTAATTCCTATGTTGTGAATTAAGGCTATAGTTAGAAAGTGGTTCTACAATTGCTATATATGTAAAGCGAGAATAGAAAGGAATAAAAGCATATTTTATTACTAAAAACGACATCTTCTTAGCAGTGTAAGGGCACAATTAACAGTTAATTCCTAAGGATCCAAGAAAACCTTTTTATGTGATCTTCGCAGGCGCCATGTTAAGGTTAAGATCGACAAGAAATCAGAGAATTAGACATATTCATGAAGATATATTCCCTTAGGTCAAAAATATATGATGTTGGATTTGTTTCCGTTATAATTTTGAAACTTTAATTGTTATTAAAATTTAAAATATTTAGTTTAAAAACATAATAAATATATATTTCGATTTATCTTAAAAATATTTATAATCATACGAACTTATTTTGACAAAAGTATATCCAATATTGCACCTCGAAGACCACATTGGAAGTCAAATGTCATATATTTATGATGAGCGAGTTGTTAACGACCAACTTTAGTAAGCAAATCCCCAGGTTTGAAGCAGAGATTGAAGTGGAATTGGAGGAATGCGCGATCTGCGAAAACAGAGATCGTATCGGCTGCGGAGCTAGTCGGCTGAATCCGAGTCGGATTAGGATAGCCGATAGCCGATTCTGATTGAAGACGGAGGTGGAGCCAATCCCGAAAGGAAAGCTTAAAGATAAATTATTGGATTCGGTTTTCAAAGTGTGTTAAAGATTTTACCATCTACGGATAAGGTCCTACAACGACAATTATATCTTTTAAGTTAGGATATTTTGTATAGTTTCCTTTATAGATAATGTCGGTTTAGAGATATCTGAGATTCAATCTGTAATAGGAATCGTGTCCGTAACAGACTCATTGTGTATTCGGGTATAAATATGACCCGAGACCTTGTAAAAAAACAACACACATCAATACAACTTCGACGCATCGCCAATCTTTTTGTTTTTATTTTTCTCGATGAGTTCTTGCTTTGTTCTTGGGCTGCATCGACTTCGATCTCTAGGAAAGGTAATTTCTTGTTACAAGCGGCTTGTAGTATCAGGGCCAGTGCTTCCATCATTATGATACTCTGATTCTGATGTTTGATGTTGCAAACTGCTTAATTTACCATATGCGGTATATAATTTAGATCAATGTCTAGATCTGTCTTTCGATCGGCTAGCGTATCTTTAACGAAAACAGCCGACAGAGCTAGATCCAGAGGTTGGTTCAAATTACATAGCGTATCTACCACCTCGAAGAGTTATCATTAACCTATATGGATTTCATGCTTCTTTTGGTACTTAATGTTGCATCTAATCGACCTATTAAGTCACCTTTAGAATTATGTAGATTTATTCGGTTTAATGTTTATTATTAGAGATAGTGCCGGGGTTTCAGCCGGTCTTACCTATTCTAATCATCTTTTATGTATTATTGTTGTTAGATGTATTAGATCACCTTTTATATTAAGATCTTAATCTACTTAAATGTGCTAAGCTCGGCATCAATATGTTAGGTCATACTAACAACCGACTGATCTTGGTTTAACGCATTTAGTTCAGATTAATATCTTTTTATAAAACATATCGGAGTATTAGCTAATTTACATTAGATCCGCGACATCAGTTAAGACTATGAATATGTATAATTATTACTCTAACGTGCTTTTAGATACAAGTGGTTCATACTGTCTCGGTATACTACCAATCTATCTCAATCACTTGGTCTAAACGTACTTTGGGATAACAATTATATGTTTATTGATATCTATAGCTGATTGAGTAGGATCTAATCTTAACCAAACGCCTATTCTATGTTTTCTTGTTGGTTACAGGAGCAAACCAACTGGCACGCCTACTCTATCACCAGATGCGACCAATTTGGACCTGCACTGGAGTTAAGGAGATCTGCCAGGCCAGCGCATGTAAAAAATCACACCAACACGCTTTTGGCATGCCTAGTGGGACCACATCTTCCGGATCCAGCACGATGGTGAATGTCATATCAGCTGATCTCGACTAGGAAAATGTTATCCCGGTGACTATGGACAAGTTACAAAAGGCCGAATATCAGTAGATGGTTGAGCGGCTGCAGGCATATTATCTGCAATCTTTCGTCCAGACCAGATCTGGGGCAATCCTCCAGAAATTCAAGTTTAGCATTGAAGACTTTGATACTTCCTCCAGCGAGGACAAGAAAGGGAAGAAAAAGATGGAGGAAGTCAAGCAGGAACAGGACGACTCAGGGCTCCACACGCTGCAAGACTAGATCGACTCTGCTGTCCACCACGCGCTTGTCAACCAGTCAGGGATACTGGTGAACACATTGAACAACATGATAAACACCGTGGTTGATTCAAAGATAGCCGAGCATATTTCACTGATAGCCAGTTTCCACCCTATAGGACGCTGTCAACCCACGGCTTGCCAATCCCTCCGCTCGGGCAGCCGATTCCTCCAGGGGGAGCCCCGATCCAGCCGAATGCACAGCCGTCGGCTGCGCTGCCGCATCCCAAGGTTCTGGTTTGGTAGCAGTCTCAACACTAGGGCCTCGGCATCCCAGTGACGACTCAGGAGCAGGCGGAAGACATGTTCAACACCAATCGACAATCCGTCATACATAACGTGTCGATTGGTAACTATCTGTCGGATCCACCTCACAACCCAGGCGGCAATCGGCCTTTCCCCGAGCAAACACCGCCATTTTCCTCTCAGCCGCCTCCTGCTATGAACCAGTTTCAGCATCAGTTTTCAGGAGGCAACTTCGAGCAACACTATCGGCCTCAGACGCCATCAATGCAGTATCGGTAAGGGCCCGTCCACCATGAGCAATACGAGCCGATACCACAAATGCAAGAAAACAAGCCTTGGGCCGATTTAATCGCAGATGTTATGCGTGATCAATTCGGTCTCAAGCCGGAGGACTCCGGCAACATGTACCGGTACCCATACCCAGAATATTTCGAGAGGGTGTCCCTACCAAACCGGTACAAGGTGCCGGACTTTTCAAAGTTCTCTGGGCAAGACAACGTATCAACCTACAAACAAGTCAGTCGATTCCTGGCGCAATGCGGAGAAGCATCGGCTACTGACGCGCTCATAGTGTGCTTATTCCCACTGTCACTCTCGGGATTAGCCTTTACATGGTTTTCATCCCTGCCTTACAACTCGGTCCAGAGCTGGGCCGATCTCGAGAAGCAATTCCACAGCTACTTCTACTCCGGCACGCACGAAATGAAGTTGTCGGATTTGACCAGTGTCAGGCAGAAGCACGAGGAGTCGGTGCAAGACTACATCCAGCGGTTTAGGGACATGAGGAACCGCTGCTACAGCCTGGTACTATCAGACTCACAGCTAGCCGATTTAGCCTTTCATGGCCTTTTGGCCCCGATCCGTGAGAGGTTTTCGGCTCAAGAGTTCGAGAGCTTCGCCCATTTGGCTCAGAAGGCGACAGCCCACGAACAAAGGTTTAAGGAATCAAAGAAAGCCTTCAAAAAAGTCACCCACGTCGCCTACGCAACGGATTCCGATTCAAGCGACAGCGACGCAGAAGTTGCAGCAACTGAATGGACTAAGAATAGAAAGGCTATAACTTGCCAATGACTGAAGAAATCGGCTAAGGAAGAAAAATATGATTTTGACATAATTAAAGTCGACAGGATCTTCGATCTACTGCTGAGGAAGAAACAAATACAGCTTCCGACCAACCATGTCATCCCATCAGCCGAGGAGCTCAAAAAGAAGAAATACAGCAAGTGGCACAACACCTCCTCCCACAGCACCAACGATTGCAAGGTCTTCCGCCAACAGATACAGTCGGCCATCGAGGCAGGAAAGATTAAGTTCGAGGAATCGACTAAGCCGATGAAGGTTGACGGCAATCCCTTCCCTGTCAACATGGTCCAAGCCGGCCAAAGGCGAGCTGATCAACAGTACAACATGGCGCACGGCTCAGCCAAATCCCAACAAACAACCAAGGCCGACTTGGACTAACAAGAGCCGACTGCGATGAACGTCGCTCCAATCAACATGGTCTACACTAGCGGCCGATCGGCCGATCGACGCCCTAGACAGGCGGACAACCGACTGAGGTTCCAGCTCAGAGTTCAAGAAGAAGAAGAGGGCCGACGCGGCAAGCCGTAACAAAGGATGTCGGATCGGCTAGGAGTGGCATACTTTCGCCGCCATGAAGGCCTTGACCCACATTGGCACTGCGAGTTCTTCCGATTCTGTTGGGAATCGGGAATGAGGCTACCCACCCTCGAGAACTGCCCGGCGTGCAGCGAGTACAGGGAGGACGAATCCAGAGATCCACTAATAGAGAGTTCTAGCCGATTCGTCCCCCGAGCCGTTCAACTCAACCAGCGGAAACTTTCTGTCCACGATCGGCTCGGCCCGATCCACCAGGACTTCTTCCAAGAAGAGGATGAAGAGGAGGCTGAAGAAGAACAATCGGCTAACCCCCAATGGTGTCCTTCGGACATGTTCATCAAAACGCAGAAAAGGAAAATTCAGAGGTTGAAAAGCGAAGGACAGGAGGAAGAAGTTCAGCAGATGATTCAACGCCAACAACGTCGGCAGGGCAGGAAACAGTGTCGTGTCAAGAAACAGTCAGCCCTGGTCGACGAGAGCCCAGCCGACAAGGCCAAAAGGGCGGCAAAGGGCAAAGGAGTAACCTTTGCATTGGTCAATATGGTGTTCATATTGCCAGCCGACTTAACTTTATGGGAAGTCGATGGCATTAATTGCCTGTCCGGCAAAGTTTGACAGGCCGATTTTCTCAAGGTATCTGATTCAGACATGCAGCCAATTGGAGACGAAGAGCCTCAACTATTACTTTGAGGGCATCGTGGAGGGCTCGAGCGTCTACAACAAGGACATCATGGATGACATCGACGACAAACTTGGGCAAGGTTTTATGTCGGTCGACGAATTGGAAGAAGTTGATATAGGTCCGGGGGATAGGCCTAGGCCGACATATATTAGCAAGAATTTGTCTTCTCATTTTAGGACCAAGCTTATTGATTTATTAAAGGAATATAAAGATTGCTTTGCTTGGGAGTATTTTGAGATGCCTCGCCTCAGCCGATCTATTGTTGAACATCAGCTCCTCATTAAGCCTGGATATCGGCAGTACAAACAGCCTCCTAGGAGGTTCAAAGCCGATATGTATGATGCGATTAAGGCCAAGATCACTCGGCTATACAATGCTGGTTTCATTCGGCCCTGTCGATACGCCGAATGGGTTTCAAACGTAGTTCCAGTAGTGAAGAAGAATGGCAAACTTAGGGTATGCATCGACTTCAGAGATTTGAACAAGGCCACCCCTAAAGATGAGTACCTCATGCCTATAGCCGAATTACTGGTGGATGCTGTCTCTGGCTACAAAATCATAAGTTTTATGGACGACAATGCTGGTTATAACCAGATCTTTATGGCCGAGGAGGATATTCATACGACCACTTTCAGGTGCCCAGGAGCAATCGGTTTATATGAGTGGGTTGTCATGACTTTCGGCTTGAAGAATGTTGGAGCCACCTATCAAAGGGCCATGAATTACATCTTTCATGATTTGATCGGCTTCCTAGTATAGATCTATATTGATGACGTCGTTGTCAAATCCAAGGAGGTGGAAGACCATATAGCCGATTTAAGAAAGGTATTAGAAAGGACAAGAAAATATGGCCTGAAGATGAACCCTACAAAGTGCGCGTTTGGCATGTTGGCTGGCCAGTTCTTGGGATTTCTTGTTCATGAGAGGGGAATCGAGGCCACCGAGAGAAGCATCAATGCTATCAAGACTATTCAACCTCCGAAGGACAAAAAGGAATTACACTCTTTGATTGGCAAAATCAACTTTATCAGGTGCTTTATAGCCAATCTATCAGGGAAGATGGAGCCATTCACACATCTGCTTCGGCTGAAAGTCGATCAAACATTTACCTGAGGGGCAGAGCAGCAGACAGCTTTGGACAACATCAAAGATTATCTAAGTTCCCCTCCGGTATTGATTCCTCCACAAAAGGGAGTGTCGTTTAGATTATACCTATCAGCCGACGAGAAGTCTATCGGCTCAGTTCTGATTCAGGAGATCGAAGGGAAAGAGAAGACGATTTTCTATCTTAGTAGACGGCTCCTGGATGCGGACACAAGGTACTCTCCCATGGAGAAATTATGTTTGTGCCTATATTTTTCATGCACAAAGTTAAGGCATTACCTGTTATCCAATGAGTGCACCATAGTATGCAAGGCCGATATAGTAAAATATATGCTATCGGCCCCAGTTCTGAAAGGGCGAGTTGGGAAATGGATATTTGCTTTGACAAAGTTTGATTTAAGGTATCAAGCACCCAAGGCAGTAAAAGGACAAGCTATAGCCGACTTCATAGTGGAACGCAGAGATGATTCAATCGGCTTAATTGATATCATGCCTTGGACCTTGACTTTTGATGGCTCGGTCTGCACCAACGGATGCAGCATCGGTTTAGTGATAATTTTTCCCCGGGGGCAAGCTTAGAGTTTGCTTTTTTCATCACACCACATGCCACAAACAATCAAGCCGAATATGAGACCGTTCTCAAAGGATTGCAAGTGCACAAGGAAGTTGAAGCTGACGCCATCGAGATAATGGGTGATGCATTGTTGGTCATTAGCCAATTATCAGAAGAATATGAATGCAAAAATGACGCGCTAATGGTCTATTATCAAAAATGTCGAGATTTGATGGACAGCTTTTGACTAGTAACCCTAAAACACATCCCTAGAGAGCAGAATTCAGAAGCAAATGATTTGGTTCAAGGGGCATCGGGCTACAAGCCGATGACAAGAGATGTCGAAGTGGAGATTGCCACCATCTCAGCCGACGACTGGAGGTTTGATGTCTATAATTATTTGCAGAAACCTTCTCAGTCGGCTTCAAGGAAATTGTACTACAAGGCTTTGCGATATGTCTTGCTCGATGAAGATTTATATTATCGGACGATTGATGGCGTGCTGCTTAAGTGTCTGAGTGCCGATAAAGCAAAGGTTGCCATAGGAGAGGTGCATGAGGGGATCTGCGGCACTCATCAATCGGCTCATAAGATGAAGTGGTTACTTTGGAGAGCAGGATACTTTTCGCCGACTATGCTGAAAGATTGCTTCAAGTATTACAAGGGTTGTCAAGATTGCCAGAAATTTGGAGCCATCCAGAAGGCACCAGCATTGGCTATGAATCCCATCATCAAGCCTTGGCTGTTCAGAGGTTGGGGAATTGATATGATCGGCTAGATAAATCCATCCTCGAGCAAAGGACACAAATTTACATTGGTCGCAACCAATTATTTTACCAAGTAGGTGGAAGAAATTCCCTTGAAAAAGGTTGACTCTGGGGATGCAATCGAGTTCGTCAATGAGCATACTATATACAGATTCGGCGTCCCTCAGACTATCACCACGGATCAGGGATCTATCTTTGTCTCCGATGAGTTTGTTCAGTTTGCCGATGACATGGGGATTAAGCTATTAAATTCTTCACCATATTATGCTCAGGCTAACGGACAGGCCAAAGCTTCAAATAAAAGTTTGATCAAGTTGATAAAGAGGAAGATCGCTGAGTACCCAAAGCAACGGCATAGCCGATTGGCCGAATCACTATGGGCTTATCGGATGGCTTGCTACGGATCGATACAGGTGCCCCCGTACAAATTGGTGTACGGACACGAAGCGGTCCTGCCGTGGTAAAACATCATCGGCTCAAGAAGAATTCAATTACAAGACGAGTTGACAGCTGATGATTATTATAATCTGATGTTGGATGAGTCTAAGGACCTAGTTTTATCACGGATGCGTGCGTTGGAAAAAGTAACTAGAGAGAAGGAACGAGTGGCTCGTCATTATAACAAGAAGGTTGTGCCTAAGTCTTTTGAAGAAGACGAGCTTGTTTGGAAACTGATACTGCCAATTAGCTCAAGAGATAGCAAGTTCGGCAAGTGGTCACCTAATTGGGAAGGGCCTTTCAAGATCCACAAATGTGTCTCCAAAGGAGCCTAGATGCTAGAAGGATTAGATGGAGAGGTATTTGGAAGGGCTCTTAATGGCAAGTACTTGAAGAAATATTACCCAAGTGTTTGGATCATTCATGATTCGGCTACGTCCTTGCCGATCCATGCTAGTCGATGTATAATACACATCGTCTTTAGGACATCTTTACTCTAAGTTTTTTTCCTCCTAAGTTTTCCAATCGGCTGAATTTAGCCGACAGGTGATGCAAAGCTTCGTCTTATAATTTTATCAATGCCGAGGACAACATTGAGAAAATTAGGGGGCACATACAATACAAAGTCAGAAATCGGAGGCAGCGAACTTCAAATTTTGGGGACGTCGAAAACCTTGCAAGTATAGATGGCCATACGGCCTGCCCGGCACGGCCCGGCCTGGGCCCGAATTAGGCACGGCCCAATACTGGTCGGGCCGGCACGGCCCGATAGGCACTCCGTGCCGGGCCGTGCCTGCCCACGGGTTGCATGAATGGCCCAGGCACAGCCCAACAAGAGTCGGGCCAGGCCGTGCCGGCCCGAAGGCACGACCAGCCCATGGGCCCCGTGCTAGCCCAGGCCCGAATCCATCTCAAGGAATTCTCTAAGTCTAACCTTATCATCAAACTTTCAGACTTCAACATATACATATACATACATAAGCAATATAGACAAACTTCCAAGCTTTCAAACTTTCATTCAAAACTTTCTAAGTTTCAACTCATCAGCAATTTAGCACAATATATACAAGTAGCCAGTAGCAGCAATATAGCCAACACACTTTCAAACTTTCAACATACAGCAGTTTCAATTTGAAACTTTCAACATACAACAATATATACTTTCATTCAACAGTTTTCAACATACATCAGTTCAGCAGTTCAAACTTTCAACAGACAAGTTCAAACTTTCAAACCTTCAACAGACAAACTTTCAACTCATCAGCAGCTCGGCACAACATAGACAAGTCCAAATATATAAATTTAGTTATGTTTTGTGCAATGGCTGCCTCATTAAAAAAACTTTCTAGGTAAAAACTCACACCTCGTGAGAAAACCCTAGAAAGAAAAAGAGTGCAGCCCACAGCAAATATAATGTTCATTATACAGTCCAAATACATTCTCAAGTGTTTACATCATCATTATCAAGATACAAATTCTCATATGAGTTTTCAAGCTCCAAATTATCCATGGAATGTTGAGCCTTTGCATCTGCTTGCTCCCAATCCTTGAGCAATGCTAGCAGCTCCACCATTTCAGGACTTAGACGTCGTCGGTGATCCTCGATGATCCTACCAGTTAGGCTAAAAGCAGATTCTGATGATATAGTAGAGACAGGAACAGTCAAAACATCTCTAGCTAAGATGGAAAGAATAGGATAGGTGAGTTTGTGCTCATGCCACCAATTAAGGATATTGAAGTCATCATCGTATTGGTTCACGGTGTCACTGTCAAGGTAAGCGTAAAGCTCGAAGCATTCATATTAGCATTGAAGAAGTCGTATGAAGCAAAGCACTAGCGAGATGTTCTCCTAGACAATGTATCGGCACCAACACTTGAACGGCACCAAGACATCAAGCCCACCAACCGGATCGGCACCAGCACCAAGTCTAGCACCAGATGCAGCAGCACCAAATATTTTCCCCCATGCAGTTTTTTTCTTACCAACAGAAGAGCCTGGGATTGTTGGCCTTTGCAATCTAACAGCACCAAATTTACTTTCATACTTAGCAAAAATATCAGACAATGCAGCCCTAACCTCAGTTAAATAAGCTGAGTAATCACCACTAAGAAGCTGAGACATAATTTGAAGAACATTACATAAACCCCTAATCTTAGCCCTAGGATCCAAGATAAAAGCAAATGAATAAAGAAATAAAATTTCAGACCAGTATGAAAGGAACTTATTTTTCATGGGCACAACAATATTTCTAAGGTTGAAATTATTCTCATAAGTATTTAAATGTCCAGCAATCTCAAGAATGTGATGCATAATTAGTGAAGATGTTGGGTAATAAACACCAGAAAGAATAACAATGGAGTCATAAAATTGTTCAAGGAATAACAAAACTGACTCAGCACATATCCAGTGTATATCTGTAAGTAAAGGCTGGCCATTAACCAAAGGATAGTTTGTAGCAATAAACACAGAAAAGGGCTCCTTATGTGGCATGAGATGCTTAAGCATTAGATAAGTTGCATTCTATCTAACATCCATGTCCAAGACAAACTTGCGAGGACGAATATTTTTAGCAATGCAAAAGTTTTTGTATGCAGCAATGCGTTGATTAGATGCATTCAAGAATGAAATAGCAGTTCTAAAAGCATGAAGCATGGGTTTGAATATTTCAAGACCAGCCTTAACAATTAAATTGATGATATGACATGCACAACGCTGATGCAAATATAAATCACCAATATAAGAAGACAGAACAGGACGTAAAGTCTCTATAGCTCTAGTGTTTGCAGAGGCATTGTCTAAGGTAATGGAGAAAACCTTATTAGTTAAACAGTATTCTTCAACAACAACAAGTAAACGTTCAGAAATATTTTCATCATTGTGGGAAACATCAATGAGCCTAAGACCCAAAATTCTCTTCTCTAATTGCCAATCAGAATTAACAAAATGAGCAACAACACTTAAATAATCTTCCTTAGCATTATCAGACCATATATCAGATGTCAAAGCAACAGAACTAACAGATTTTAAAGTCTCAAAAAGCAAAGCACGACGATCCTTAAAATATTTATGAAGATCTCTAGTGGTAGTTTGCCTAGAGACAACAGTATATCTAGGGTTATGGGCTAACTTAATAAACTCCTCAAAAGCAGCAGATTCACCAAAACAGATAGTCAAATCTTCTCTAGCAATCAGCCTACACATTTGTACTCTTGCTACCTTAGGACTATATTGCCATTCAGAAACAGAGCCATCAGCATTAAAACGCAACATAGACTGAGACAATGCATTAGAACAAAGTTTTCTAGGCTTGCAAGACCTAATATGTCTAAGAAGATGACCAGTACCACCAGAAGAATGCGCAGATAAAGTCTTATGGCAATAATTGCACTTAGCAAAAACTCTAACTTGTGTTCCATTTTGCTCTTCATAAAGCTCTTCAAAGTTAGCCCATACCTCAGATTTGCCCCTCTTGTTGTTGTTGCTGACGCTAGAGACAGATGGTGCGCTGCCACCGGCACCGGCACCATCGGCATCGGTGGGCAGCACGGGCTCCGCCTGCGACTGCGAGGCATCAGCAGCATCATTGTCTTCGACATCGACCGGAGTCGAATCAATGTTGCCGAAGACCTCCACCCGCGCCTCCTCCACATCATCTTCATCGTCACCTCGCATACCCAGCGTCCGCAACTCGTAGTTGCAGGACGTAGGATCGTCATCCATCGTCCTCAACACCGGTTCCTCAACGGCGACTGCCGCTCGGTAAAGTGCCTGCGACCTGCAAAACAAAATAACAAACAAAGGCAACAAACAACAACAAATTAGTGATGCTGATTTGTTCAAGGACAGAACAAAAAAACAGAAAAAAAAAGAAGACAACATAGGCAAGAATCTTGACTACCTGCGCTGCTGGAGCACCAGAGTTGCAGATCACCGACGACGGCGAGGGGGGAGTAAGAGCTCGCGGATCCGGCGAGGAGAGAGGAAGGGCTCACGGATTCGGCGAGGGGAGGCGAGGAGCTTGCGATTACGGCGAGGGAGAGGAAGAGCTCGTGGATCCGGCGATGGAAGGCCGGGAGCTCGCGGATCCGGCGAGGGAGAGAGACGAGCTCGCGGATCCGGCGAGAAAGGTGAGGAGCTCGCGGATCCAGTTAGGGAAGGCGAGGACCTTGCGGAAGATCCAGTGATGGCAGGCGAAGACGACACGGATCCGGCGAGGGTAGACGAGAAGCACCGGAGTTACGGATCACCGGTGACGACGAGGCCACGAGGGGGAGGAAGAGCTCGCGGATCTGGCGAGGGGAGAGGAAGAGCTCGCGGATCCAACGAGGGGAGGCGAGGATCTTGCGATTCCGGCGAGGGGAGAGGAAGAGCTCGCGGATCCGGCGAGGGGCGGCGAGGAGCTCACGGATCCGGCGAGGGCTGGGCGGCTGGCAGTGGCGGCAAAGAGGACAAGGAGGAGAGATGGTGAGGCGCGGTTAGGGTTAGGGTTTTCCTGAGAGAGAGTGGCGGCTGGCGGCCGGGGTGCGCACGCTTTTATATGGGGACGGCGAGGGGAAATGGCCGTGTCGTGCTGAGCCGGCCTAGCGTGCCGGTCCGACGGCCCGACCGGCCCATCGTGCCGACCGTTGTTTTGGGCCGTGCCAGGCCGGCCCATCGTGCCTGTGTCACAGCCCAAGCACGGCCCACTGGCCGGGTCGGGCTGGCCAGCTCCGTGCCGTGCCGTGCCTGGGCCGGGCCAAAACGTCGTGCTGCGGGTTGGGCCGTCGGGCTTCAGGCCTTATGGCCAACTATACTTGCAAGCATTTCAGGACATGGACATAAATGGATCGGCAGAAGGCATATGATTAACATTAAGGGCACAGCAAGCCGATTACTGAGTTGTATGTACAGAACAAAATGCAAACTTTTGAGGATAGTCAGTTGATTACAAAGGCTTGTAAAGTGTTTACAAAATTTTACAGCTATGAGATCAAGATTTACAATCGGCTTAGTGAGACAGGAATTCATTTATGGCTGATATAACCTTGCGACGGATTTGGTCTATGTCCTCAATTGCCTTAACGTCGGCTGCATCACTCCCAGGGGTGGGCTTCAAAGCCTTCGCCAGGTCAGACAAATACGCCACTGAAGCTTTGATCTTCGCCCTTTGGTCTTCAATTGCCTTAGGAAGGCCGGCTAGGCATTGTTCCTCGGACATGATTTCAGCGTCGAGCCTAGCAAGTTTGGCCGCTACTTCTTCCCGGTGTTTGTGCAGCCGATCCAGTTTGGTGTTTGGTTCGATCTTCATATAATCAAGTTTTGCCTTTTCGGTGATAATCGCCTGCCGATTGGTTTCAATAGTGGCCTCTAGCACTTTGTTCTCCGTCGATCGGCTAATCTTTGTTTAGCCCTCTCAAACTTGTGCCGATGGGCCTCGAGGAAGGTAGGCGGCGCAACGGTATCGGCCAACTGATCTGGGAGCCGATCTTGGATTTCTTCGAATCTGTTTCTGATCGACCCGCAATCGGAAACCAGGGCGTCGAGGGAGCTCTCTAACCGCTGGGCTATATCCGACAGAGTAGTCCTCAAGTCTTCATCCAATGAAACTAGAGCTTTGTTGGCTTCTTCGTCTTCGTCCATGAATTCTTTAAGATCGAAAGGAAAAAAGATCGGCTACAGTCTGCAGGGTGAATAAAGATTGGGAAGTCAATAAGACTTCAATGGGTCGATTCATAGAGTAAGAAGAAACTTACTCGAATGACTGGGGTTGAAGTTGCCTCGCCTTTAGCGTCGCCGCCACCTGGAGCCGATTGCGTGCGTTCACTCGATATAAGGGGAGAAGGTGTTGGGGCACGAGAAGGCTGAAAAGAGACAAGTTCAAGAATCGGCTAATCAAAAAACTGAAATTGATAAAACTCATCGGTGAAGGAGGAGCCGCCCTTTTCCTGGAGGCCAGTTTCTTTGTCTGCAGACACAAAGGCTTGATAAGAGATGGATGTGAAAATACTAACAAGCTAAGCAATGAAAGATGTTTACCAGTGCAGGACGGGGAGCGTGCTTTGGAGGACTCAGAGTTTTTCCAACGGACTGGTCGTCAGCCGACGAGGTCCGAGCATATTGGTTTGAAGAGCTCATCTCAGCTGCAGCGGCATCGACGGCTTGTTCCATTTCCTCATCCCTGACTTCTTTCTCAAGGACTGCATCTACGTCTGGGTCGATAGGAGGCAAGTTATTGGCTAGGTTTTTCTTCTCTTCTTTGAATCCTTTTTCTTCTCAACGGCTGGAGTGGCAGCTGATGGCTTGTTCCTCTTCTGTCGGCGGAGTGGCTCGCGCGTTTGGCCGTGTAGCAACGTTGATACTTTCGACGCGTGGAAGCCGATCATAGAGGGAGCCAGTCTTCCACTGCTCGGCAGCAGTCCAGAGGCATAATGGAGTGCGAGCCTGGTGTTGCTCGCATGAGGAGGGGAGGAGTCAGTCGTCTGCAAGAGCGAGGAAACATTTGATAAGGCATTTGAATACTAGCCTGAAGTAAAAGTTGGGAGAAGAAGGTACTTACAGATGGGATCAAGTCCGGGTTGACGATGGTCAGGTACATCGAAGCCGATTGGTGAAACAAATGCAGTTTCCATTCATTCCACCATCGGCTGAAGGTGATCGTCCTTGTTACTGCCAAGTCAATGTTGTCTATAGTGCCGAGGGAAGGACCTTCGATGTCCAGCAGCTGACGCATCATGAGATCTGAAATAATTTTTCCCCTAGCCTAGATCTTTTTTGAGAAATATAGACTGATTGGCAGCTGACCCATGCCCAGTTGTCTGGCAGCACTCGTGGGATGATAGAACTCATATGACTTTTGCACGTTTCTCCCTTGATGGATGCCGACTGGAAGGATGCAAAGGGATATAGCCAATACAAAGATGTCCCTTGACTTCTCAAATTTTTCAGAATTGATCTCATCCACCCTAAAGTCATCGGGGAGCTCGAAGCGCTCAAAGCTCTCATAGGCAAACCAAATCTTCGAAGTAGCTGGAAAGCTATTGTAAAAGTTGTTGAACCAGTTCTTGAAGTGATCAGCCGAAAGCTTGGATCCAGAGTAAGAAGACGTTGCTTCTCCAAATGATAGGCATCAGCATGTTGTAACTTCTTCATCGTCCTCAATTCTTGGTTCGGCTAGAGGGAACTCGGCTTCGAAGAGATCTAGTCTTTGAGCAACCTTGTAGGTATGGAGGTTTAACCATAATTGTAATAGCCACCAGGGACCTTCGGTGTTGATAGCCAGCTTGGAGGCAAGCTTAGCCCATGCGCTGCTCAGCATCTGGTAAAGGTAGCCAAGGAGATATTTTCCCAAGGGGATCTGTTTCTTATCTACCAAAGCTTTGACTACATGTTGCCAGTTACTCGTCGGACCACAGCTCGATCCGCAGAAAACAAACTTTTCTAACCACATGAGGAGGAAGGTTGTGTGCTCTCTGTCAGTTATTGGGCCAATCTTCATGTTCATGGCTATGAACCCAGTCCAGCCTCCGATGCTTTTCGTCTTAAAGGAGTGGTGGCATTTGGTGGTGAGATTATGGGGGTTGACTGCTGAGGTGATATCAAGCCCTGTGATCATTACGATATCCAGGAGCGTCGGTGTCATCGGCCCTTGCCTAAACAGGAAAGCATTGAGGGTATCCGACCAGAAATAGCTAGCAGCCGATAAGAGGGGTTCATCCTTGGGCATATCGGCTATAGTTAAGGCTAAGCACTGTGATATTCCTAGTTCATTCCAGTAAGCTTGTTTCCCAACCGACATCCTAAGGTACCAAGCTGGCCATGTTTTGTCGGTTGAAGGCCACGACTTGAAAGCTCCAGACCAGTATGCCAAGTTAGGGCTAGAAAATCTAAAGGGAATCCGATTGGTTTTGGTATTAATGAACTCGGAGGGATCCAAATTACTGATTGGCCCTAACAGGAATTGATTGGGATGAAGGAGGTTTGGGATTGCAACTTGGTGGGAGAGATGCTACAATTGAAATATGAAGAAGAACAAAATTACAAGAGGAAAACAACTAAGTTGCAGTAAAAAGGGATTGCAGACGATGGGACTTACCTCGGGTACTCTACTGGGGGTGTGCCGGAAGGAGTGCTGGAAGACGCCATTGCCGGGGAAGAATGCTATCGCGGAGAGGATCGCCGGTGGGTGTGCTTTCTAGCTTCGAAGAAATCGCCAAGGGAAACTGAGGGAGTTTTGGCTAGGGCTTGGATGGAGCGCAAAGTAACGGCGTGAATTTGCTCGGTGCGGAACGAGTGTTATTTAAAGAGTTTTTGTGATGACCGAGACAGACTTGACCTAGGGTTGCGCTGAGTTTTGAAATTGCATCAAATCCGCAACATTATCATATCGCGGACTTGGGGGCATGTGTTAACGACCAAATTTGGTAAGCAAATCCCCAGGTTTGAAGTAGAGATTGAAGCGAAATTGGAGGAATGCGCGATCTGCGGAAACAGAGATCGTACGGCTGAGTTCGAATCGGCTACGGAGCCAGTCGGCTGAATCCGAGTCGGACTAGGATAGCCGATAACCGATTCTGATTGAAGACGAAGGTGGAGCCAATCCCGAAAGGAAAGCTTAAAGATAAATTATTGGATTCAGTTTCCAAAGTGTGTTAAAGATATTGCCATCTACGGATAAGGTCCTACAATGATAATTATATCTTTTAGGTTATGATATTTTGTACAGTTTTCTTTATAGATAATATTGGTTTAGAGATATTTGAAATTCAATCTGTAATAGGAATCGTGTCCGTTACGGACTCGTTGTGTATTCGGGTATAAATATGACCCAAGACCTTGTAAAAAACAACACACATCAATACAACTTCGACGCATCGGCAACCTTTCTGTTTTTATTTTTCTCGATGAGTTCTTGCTTTGTTCTTGGGCTGCATCGACTTCGATCTCCAGGAAATGTAATTTCTTGTTACAAGCGGCTTGTGGTATCAGGGCCAGTGCTTCCATCATTATGATACTCTGATTCTGATGTTGCAAACTGCTTAATTTATCATATGCGATATATAATTTAGATCAATGTCTAGATCTGTCTTTCAATCGGCTAGCGTATCTTTCACGATAACAGCCAATAGAGCCAGATCCAAAGGTTGGTTCAAATTATATAGCGTATCTACCACCTCGAAGAGTTCTCATTAACCTATATGGATCCCATGCTTCTTTTGGTACTTAATGTGCATCTAATCGACCTATTAAGTCGCCTTTATAATTATATAGATCTATTTGGTTTAATGTGTATTATTAGAGATAGTGCCGGGGTTTCAGCCGATCTTACCTATTCTAATCATCTTTTATGTATTATTGCTATTAGATGTATTAGAATCGTCTTTTATATTAAGATCTTAATCTACTTAAATGTGCTAAGCTCGGCATCAATCTGTTAGATCATACTAAGAGCCGACTGATCTTGGTTTAGTGCATTTAGTTTAGATTAATATCTTTTTATAAAACATATCAGAGTCTTAGCCGATTTACATTAGATTCACGACATCGGCTAAGACTATGAATATGTATAATTATTACTCTAACGTGCTTTTAGATACAAGTGGTTCATATTGTCTCGGTATACTACCGATCTATTCCAATCACTTGGTCTAAACGTACTTTGGGATAACAATTATATGTTTATTGATATCTATAGCCGATCGAGTAGGATATAATCTTAACCAAACGCCTATTCTATGTTTTCTTGTTGGTTATAGGATCAAACCAACTGGCATGCCCGCTCTATCACCAGATGCGACCAATTTGGACCTGCACTGGAGTTAAGAAAATCTCCCAGGCCAGCGCGTGTAAAAAATCACACCAACAAGAGTATATATATTTTTTTCTCGTTGTACAAAATACTTTTTTTGCCATGTAAGGTACTCCTCCCTTCGTTCCTTTGTTCCTTTATAGTAGTATTTGTCATCGTTGACTAGTATTGTTGCAATTTTGACCATTATTTTTTTAAAATTGATAAGATTATGATGAACAAAAGTTGTTTAATACTTATGTTTAGTACGTACTACACTGATAATATGACATTTATTTAAGTATTTAGAATTTTTTTAAAAAAACGAATGACGAATAGTGCTTGGTGACATATATAAAGGAATGAAGGGAGTATATCATTTTCGATAAGAACCTAAAAAGTTCACAAACTAAGTTGACACAGTGGCGGAGAGCCCGGTACGGCAAGGCCTGGCCTGCGCCATATCTCGGCTTGGCCCAAACCCCTCCCTCCCCTCTCCTCACGCGCCGCGAAGGCCTCATCCCTTGTGTGACCGCTGCTTCCCCTTCTCGTCTCTGACCGCGAGTCACGAGCGTCTCTTTGTCTCCCGCTCGACGCCCCAACTCCCGCCCGTCTCCTTGACTCCCTCGGTCCTCCCCACTGTGTGCCTTTGAGTAGCTCCCGACGAAGCTACAGCTCCTCCAGCGCAGTGGCTACGCACACGCTGTGGCTCCCCCTCCCTCGGCGGCAATCTTGCTCGGTGGCGAGCCAGTGCGCCAGCGCCTCCTGGGGCCAATGGGCATGGCCATCCTCCCGTGGTGCCAGGGGCCTGGCCCTTCTCCCATGGTGCCAGAGGCCTGGCCCTCCCCCTCCCCCTTCCCTGGCAGCCGGCAACGTGTGACATCCTCCCAGACATCATGCATGTATAATTGTTCATTTGATCATAGTTTCATACTAGTATTTTACGGTTCATCATTCTTTCTTGTCTGAACTACAGAATCAAAATAGAGTTAGCATTGCTTCTACTAGTAGCGACTGCATCGGTTGAAAGGGTCTTCTCTACAATGAAGATTATTAAAACTAAGTTAAGGATATGACTTAATGGTGTGTTACATTGAGCGAGAGATATTCAAAGGACTTGGTCTTCGAAGTACCAAGAAAGCTTTTCAAAAAAAGATAGATAGACAAATGCAATTACCTAGATCTCTTAAAAGACCAAGAATCAACTAGCTGCTTCGTTATCAGTACATTCTTTAACTTCTCTATCACATATATCTTTTTTATTTTAGATACAAATATTACTAATTTATATTTTCTCTTTGGTGACATATTCTCATGGACTTCCCGGTCTCCTCTGTTAATTATTGATATGTTTATATATTATTAGAAGAATAGAAGTTAATCGTTATTTGTTATTTTCAAGTTCAATATCACCTCTTTTAATATGTTTGTGATATGTGGTATTGGTGTTTATGATATACGATATGAGTATTATGATACGTGATATATGGAAAGTCCGTCACACCTTGAAAAGTTTGTCCTCCGTCATTGAGTTGACAAGCCTTTAAACTGTGGAGTTTTCATATCTCTCAACTGAATTAGATATTCAGATGGGTGTAACTTACACAGCAAACTTTTGTGCAGTACTATTTGTCGCCAATCGCAAAAGAAAAGAGACAAAGCATCTATTGATGATAGTGCACCAGGAATCCAAAATTTTGCCTGGCGAGCAGCATGGGAGATTGAGGGGTCGAGCAGATTGTGCATTGGGTACAACTCACAAAATCAGCTAGCAACTGCAAGCCTGCAATTGAGTATGATACACGACACTTTCAATACACTTTCTAGCCATGTTCCGTAGGAAAAAAACGATTCCACATATATTTCTCACAAATCCTTTTTTTATTAGTTTATTAGCTAGGTTCTATCATTCATATCGTTATATACTTCGTACAGACACACCTATTTCCTAAATATACTACGTTGTTAGTTCAGAATTAACCAATGTCATAAAAAAACATGAAAAACCTCATAAAAAGTATATACTTGTTTGTATCGTTTGAAAAAAGTGTTCTAAGTTAAAACTCTTTAAAAAAATATACTGAATATCTATATTTATACCGTGTTTAAAAAAAATATCTGTCTGATCCAATATCTGAACCGAGCAAAATCAATAAGTACACATCACATACATATATCTAAATAACCTGCAAAGAGCAGACCGGCCGGTGCGTCGAATATGGGGCGTCATAAGAAAAACGTGTTGATGCGAAAGTGCAGACAAGTATATCTATGTGATGAAATTTCACGTCATGTTTGTCGAGCAAAGGGGGACAGCATACGTGGTGGCACAGTTGCATCTCTCACACGATCGATCGATTGATCGAAATCGCACAACACAGGATCTCTTGGACCGATCACGCCGAACTGTTTGACAATTTCATCCATTGATATCAACTATTTGTTTTCTTCGTCCATTGATATCAACTATTTGTTTCCGTTTTTCGTTTGATATTATAAGTCGTTTCGATTTTTTAAATTTAATTAAATTTATAAAAAAATATAATAATATTTTCAACACAAAATAAATTTATTATCAAAATATATTTAATATTATCATACTAATTTGATGTATAGATTGATATTGTTAATTTTTTATAAATTTAGTTAAATTAAAAAATTGACTAGGAATAATAAGAGAACGAGCATCTTGAATGGCGTGTTAACACCTGGATGACGTCTAAGTTACACGTAGCCCTCAGCTATTGATTTGTGAGTTCATGCTATTGCTCGTCAGCTTGCATAGATCCTTGGTGCAAAGACTATATGTATACGTAGTCGTCGATCAATACGGATGTATAAATCGATGAAGGTTCAGATCATGCATGAGAGAGAAAGGAAAAAGAAACATGGCAAGAATTATTCAGAAATACGACAATCTATATTTGATCAAATCTGAGTCGTAGATCGGGGCATCTCCAATGGTGTGGTAACACTTAGTTCCTTCTGCTGAGTTACATGTGTGGACGTTTAAGCTCCGCGTAGCCACCAGCTATTTTGAGTGCATGCTATTGCAAAGGAAAAAAAAAGGGGGGGTTAATTAAAAGGCCCACTCTTTTTTTAGGGGTAAAAAGGCTCACTCCTAATTAATTGAGGCTTTAAACATTTTTTATAATAATGTTTAAGGACAAGAACAATGATATGGCATTAAAGTCTAGATCAAATATAGATATAGTTATATTAAGATAAATGAAAGTTGTTTGGTTTTATATATATATATATATATATATGACACAAAACGATTTGATAATATGGCACGATTTTAAGTAGTTATATATATATATATATTAAAAAAAGTCCAATTTACTTTTCCGAACTGTTTTATTGGATCACTTAACCTTCTAAACTATTTATCGGTTTAACTATATTTCTTTTGTTGGTTTCTTTTATATAAGTCGTATTTTAAGCTTGTAGAGTCATAGATAACACCATTACCAAGTTCTAAAATAATTTCAAATTTTTTCACGACTATTTACTTAAAATTTAAAACCTCTGTGTTTAAATTAGTCTCAGCGCTTTCAACCTTTGTAAACAATAATTTAAAAATTCTAAAAATATACTGAGAGAAAATTATAATTATATCAACCACGCAAAATTTCATTACAAAATACGACCTATATAGGAAGGAACGAAAAGAACAAACATCATTAAAAAGTAAGGTGAACTATTGTCAATAGTTTGGGCTATAAAATAAAAAAAATATTTAAAGGGTTAAGTTCTCTGATGAAAAATTTTGAAAAAATAAAATAGACATTTTTTCTTTCATATTTCCCCAAAAGGCAAGCTAGATCTGTCCATCTTAAAAATATAGCTACAAGTAAGGAAAATCCAATCCAAGTTTAGAACCTCTTCGGGCTCCAAAGGCCGCGCCAGTTCGGCCCATGGATTAGGTTGCGGCCCACGGTCGCATCTACCAATCGGCCACATAAATGCCAACTTGCCGAGGCTAGTTGTACTCCTATTTTTTTTTTCGTCAGCCACGAAAATGAAAAAAAAATGTGGTTGGTCCATGCAAATATGCGATCCCCTCGCTGGCTGCCTCCTCCTCTTGCCCCTCGATTCCCCACACCAACATGCATGGATGGACGATGGAATCATCCAAATAATTAATAATTAATCAGTCGGCAAATAAGCTGATCATCAGAAACTCGTTATTGATAATTAGGATGTTGAATAAACTACATTAACGTATCGTACGATCAAATCATAGTATAACCTTCCTCTCAAAATAAATTTATTTTTATTTATCTTATACATACCAATACAAAATTTAAAAAACTAAAATATATTTACTTTATCAAATATCGATACAACTATTTTTATTTTATCTATTTTTAATATACTTTTTTATTTTTATAAACATGATCACTTTAAAAGTAATTTTATTTTGTGACAAATGAAATAAGAAAAAATAAACGAAAAATAAGAAGTAGTAGTAGTAGTAGTGCTGCCAATATCCACTAGGTAGTTTGGTGGTTAGTGATTAATCTAATCACGTCACAACAAAGTGGCAGGGCATTAAACTAATGGTGTACTCCTAGTCACACAGCATGTCGTGTTTGTCTCCCTCTTCTCTGCCTGTCTTAATTAGTGTATATAATAATATATTATTGTATAAAGAAAAGTCTGAATGGTGCCATTGTATTTTGCCTACAGAAATAATCATGATGTTAATGGGGTCAAAGCGAATGGCCCTAGTGTTTGATCATGATATATATATATATATATATATATATATATATATATATATATAAAACTATCTATAAAACAGTTTTCCACCCAAATTTTGTTTTGTCTGACTATTTTACAGAAAACTTTTTGAGTTTTTTTCGAAATTAACCCGTAGTCCGTCTGACTATTTTAAAAAAAAAATAGTTAAAAAAATAGGTTATTTTGTAGAAAACTTGTTTATAAAATTAACTCGTAGTCCCAATGCTGAAAAGAAAAGGAGGGCTTAGATAAAAAAAGACCCCATGCGTCCCTCTCTTCCGTCCCCATCCGCACGGCGCCCCGCGCTGCGCTTGCGTCCCTCCCTTCCGTCACCGTTCGGAGCTCCCGCGTCGCCGCCTGAACCTTCGCCCTCCGCCTGCTTCCCTCCTTGCGTTGTCGTCCCGACGCACGGGCTTTTTGCTATCTATATCTATACCTATCTATAAAGCAAGTAGTGTTTTCATCCAAAATTTTGTTTTGTCTGACTATTTTACAGAAAACTTTTTGAGTTTTTTTCGAAATTAACCCGTAGTCCGTCTGACTATTTTAAAAAAATAGTTAAAAAATAGGTTATTTTTGTAGAAAACTCCTTAAGTGTTTATAAAATTAACTCGTAGTCCCAATGCTGAAAAGAAAAGGAGGGCTTAGATAAAAAAAGACCCCATGCGTCCCTCTCTTCCGTCCCTGTCCACACGGCGCCCCGCGCTGCGCTTGCGTCCCTCCCTTCCGTCACCGTTCGGAGCTCCCGCGTCGCCGCTTGAACCTTCGCCCTCCGCCTGCTTCCCTCCCTGCGTTGTCGTCCCGACGCACGGGCTTTTTGCTATCTATATCTATAACTATCTATAAAGCAAGTAGTGTTTCTATCCAAAATTTTGTTTTGTCTAGCTATTTTGTAGAAAACCCCTTGAGTTTTTTCAAAATTAACCCGTAGTCCCAATGCTGAAATAAAAGGGAGGACTTAGATGAAAAAGAACTCCCGCGCCCCTCCCTCCCTCCTGTCCTCGTCCACGCCGCACCGCGCGCGCATGCGCTCCTCCCTCCATCACGCTTGGAACTCCCGCGCCGCGCCTCGCGTCCCTCCCTCCCGTCCCCATCCACGCCACGTTCGACTTCACCCGGTGCAACGCACGACAATGCTAATAATATATATATATATATATATATATATATATATATATATATATATATATATATATATATATATATATATGTGCGCGCGCGCATATATTGTAATGGTTTAGATTGAGTTATTTTTAAGTTGTAAAAGGAATCACAGTTGTATTTTTGCAGAAATGAGAGTAAAGGTTAAATATCAAATACAATTCCTTCTTCCAAAATGGACTTTGATAGTTTTAGCTTGAAATTCGGCTGCTATAGTTTCAATTATTACAACTTGGCTTTGTGGATTGGGCAAATCATGCAAAGCATGTTACCTAAATAAAACAAATGAGTACAAGAAACCATCACTTTGTCTCCACAGAGACAGTACAGCCATGTTGTCGTTTAATCAATTAACAAGTTTGCTTCATTTCTGCACCCCCAAGAGGTCTCCATACACTAGTTGAAGCCTGTGCAAAGATCTCGCTTTCTCGAGGAAAATCTTGCGGGTGTTTATTTAAATCGCGAACAAGTTTCAATCGAATCTGAAGCAATTTGAACAACTTTTTACAAAATCCTTCTTCCGTGAAATTTGTACTACTACGAAAAACAATCTCAGGAAGATCTGAGACAGTGAGATCTCGCCAAGTTTCTGACCCCATGGTTGAAGCTGTATATGCGTTAAGCTGAGTCCTTTTCAGTGACAACTTCCGTGTCTTACGTTTTCTAAATCAATAAATAATGTTTTTAATATATATATATAAGAATGAAATTAATCTTTTTAAAATTATAATAGTTAATATTTAACTAATCACGTGTCAATAATTTGTCCCTTTTTTAGCCAGGAACGGCTCGTGCCGAACTGTACATTTGAATTGGGCCTAAAATTGAGTTCGATAGTAAATTTAAGAATTGAGATTTTCCGTGACAAGTAAAACAAAAACAAATCATTAACATATCAATATGATGAATATGATTAATTAAATATTAATTATTATAAACCTGAATATTTGATTTTAAAAACTTTTATATAAAAGATTTTTATAAAAACACGCCCAGTTTACCAGAGGTTTTTATAAAAACACACAACTTTAAACCTAATGGAAAACAAGAGAACAAAAGGTTGCTATCCCCAAACGCACTATCGAATGGAGCCTAAGCCTTAAACCTTTTAGGTGTACGGTTCAGCAGACAATACTACACTGATGGTACTGTGCATAGATAGAGAATTACTAGTAGTAGAGATATCTTGCACTACAACTAAGCCTCATAATTGTCACTGATAGTAGGTATAAATTTATAAATTTTTGGTCACCTAAAATTACACACTGCTAAGCCTAAAATTACGACGCTATTCAGTGCAATTTAGTTCATTTTAACAGCATTTGTTTTCGTCATATGTTATTTTACTTTATTTTATCAAAGTTTGAATATTTTTGCACGTGATTTTGTAAATTCTTATGAACTGTAAAAAAAATTTATGTTTTGTTTACAACAGTTTATTATTTAACCTTTCCTCTATTAAAGAGAACGTGATAAAAACCATTGGATTATCGCCCAAAGGATTAGAGAAGTGACCGGAACCTTTTGAAAATTTCAGGCGCCTTAAATATCCTTGGAGCATTGCTTGTTTAAGTATTAATAATACTACTAACACTACTTAATTTTGGGAAGCATCGGAGCATGCAAGATGCGAGAGAAAAGCCAGGCAGGGGCCTCGTTGAAAAGGAAAGGCCATCGACCGATGGAGGGCATGCCCCGCTGGGGAGGCAGACAACCAAGCACCACCACAACAATGGTCGCTCTCAAGGATTTACGAAACTACGTGATTACCACGATTATCACATGTAATATTTTTTTTAATTTTTAAATTACGATATATCTCATAATAACCATATAATAATAATCATGTAATCTATCATAATAACTATTTTAACGCATGGTGACGATAATCTTAGTTAAGGGGAATGTTTGGTAGAGTTTCAATTCAAAGCTTAAGCTAAATTTAGAACTGATGAAAGATAGTTAGATAGTTTTAATTTTTTAGTTTATTTTTCTGAAGTGTTTTATCTACGTATTGATCCAGGGTTAAAGGTCTGTCAAACGCCTTCTAAAACAGTTTCACGAATCCTCATCAAACATGGTGTGTCTTAGCTTGCTTAGAGAGAGAGAGAGAGAGAGAGCAGAAGAGGGTAGCCTGTACTGTCCTCCAACGTGGTACACGGAAAAGGACCTGCCGCTGATTCTTCCCCTGTTGCATCGTCCTCCATTATTCCGTCTGTCACTCACTCTCACCCCCTCCCCATTCATGCTTGTGACGTTGAACCAAACGGCAAAAAGCTTTGAGCCAACGTTGATGCCAGTCCTACCGAATAGTGAATGGTTTTGCTTTAGCTGCTAATAATGTTTAATCGATTATTTTTTCCTTTGCTGTGACTACAGGTGGTGTTTGTTTGTAACGGAGATAAAGATAAAGTTAAGACAGTGAAAAAACATAAAACCATTAACATATGATTAATTAAATTTTAGTTATTTTAAATTTTAAATTTTTAATTTATATGATGAATTTGATTTATCTGGTTGTTTAAAGCAATGTCTAGGTAAAAAATTTTCACGAGAAATGTAATGTTTAACCTTCTTAAAAACTGTCTGAAATGAATGCTAACAAAAATCAAGATAAAATCTATATTTTAATAAGAAAGGGACAATATATATAGATCTTTATTTTACTTTGAATGATGTAGTTACTATAGGCTGTAGAATATATGTGTTTTCTATTTGATATTTTAGTCGAATATTATTACGAGTGAGACGAAAATCTGTCTCATAGCTTCAAGTTCTATTTTTTAGTTAGAATAGTCAGCCGCGTGTCCGTCGACATCGGTCGGATATATGAATCATTTTTATTATTAAAAAACTATGGTGTATAGTATATTGTCCGATATATCTAAGAGCTAAATGAATATATTGTTGTGTATTAAGTTACACAAATGTTAATTTTTTTCTGTTGATGAATAGCTCCACGAGGGTCCCCCTCGGCAGCTCCTCGTCTTATAAATCGTTGCTTTATTCGAATTCTACAACTTAACAGTTAACCGCTCTAACTGTTTTTATCGTCATTTTATTTTCTAGCTTTTGGTTATAAATCACTTAAATAAGAGTATAAAAATATATGTGTAAACCTATCTTGATGGACTAGGGGATATTTGGATTATTCCTAATGATGCCACAACTAAGTATGAATAAATTGTGATACGAAGCATAAATATGACTTAAAAAATAGTTGGTCACAAGTATAATATATTTTACTCTTAATTTCAAGTATAACATATTTTACATTAAAAGAATGATATGTGAGACCAATGTATATGTGACATGATATAAGTGTGACAACAAAACAAACATATATTAAAAGATTTGGCACGATTAGCAAAATGATGAAATAAACCAAAACACCTCCTTCTAGACTAGAAATGGAAGCACCCACAGCATCTTTGCTGCGAAACGGTTTTGTCAAGTCACGCGCCCCATATACTGCCTGCCTTTCATCGGTGAACAACACTTGAGGTCGAAAACGACACAAAAATTTTTCAATAGTATTATACCGATTTCACAAAATCAATATAATAATAACAGTCCTACTGACTGTTTCTAAATAGTCAAATTCATAAATATAAAATTCATAAATAGTCAAATTCATAAATATAAAATTCATAAATAGTCAAATTCATAAATATAAAATTTTCCAAACCATTTTCGACTATTTCTATAAAAAATATACTTCGTTCGTCCTAAAATATAATAATTTTTAGTCTTTAACATTTATTTAAAATATAATACATTATTCTTTTCTCAACCAATCATAACCTTACACGTTTTAATATTCTTACTTATTTTCTTTTCTCAACCTACCATAACATTTACCCATTTAATTTTATTTATTTATTAAATATCTGTATCTAACATCAAAACCCTTAAATTTTATGACGGAGGTGGTACTATTCTCGACTGTTTTCATCCCACTCACCGCCGAGGTCGATGACGTAATCACACGGACGACGAAGCGGCCAGACCAGAGACACAGACAAACAAAAGACGAGTCCACACGGCAACGTCACCAAGAGTCCAGCCAGCCTAGACAATGACATACGGGGCCCACACCGGCGGGTAAGATGCCGGCGCGGGTAGCGAAAGGCATAGGGTGCTTTACTTTGGATGGGGCGCGCGGTGGGGTGCCGGGCCGGCAAGGGACATGCATTAAACTACGCCACCCTCGCTGACGCATGGGCCCGTGCCTCGCTCGGAGTCGGAGGGGGACGCCTCGTTAGTTTTGACGGCGTTGGCTACGGCGCGGAGGGCCCTCGCCTCCGCCTTTGTGGCGGTCACGGAGCTGACGCCGTCTCTCCCCCGGTCCAGAAATCCAGATCAGGCTCGAACCGAACTTTTTTGCCATGCGCGGAAAAAAACCGAGGAAAATATACGTACTACAGGACAGCGGGTAAGAGGGTGTTATGGATAAGCCCGTCCTCGCAGGACAGCGGGTAAGAGGGTGTTATGGATAAGCCCGTCCTCGCATCCGTAGCTGTACTGTATTTTCTTTTCTTTACTTCCCTTCCTGTTAGAATTAAAGATCAGATGAAAACTATGGACCTATTTGATTGGACTTTTTCTATAATTCTCTTATTCTACATTCTAATTCTTTTGAATTAAATTTTAGAAAGAATGAAAATCGGCATAATAAAGTAATAATAAGAACAATATTTTAGGTGATTTTCGATGATTCTTGGAGAAACTGGTTTTTAGGTGATTCGAGGAGAAATTGTTTTTAGGTGATTCTCACTCCCTATGTAAAGCTGATGAATCACTTGATATGTAAAACTGATGAATCACTTGAAGTGATTTTTCTCGAATCGTTGCAAAATAACCCGCAGCACATTCTACCGATTCTCGTTGAGAATCGGGAGGAAAATCCCTATCAAACAGGGCCTATATCGATAAAGGATTATAACGAGAGATATATGCAGGTCCGTATTATCATATAAGCTTTGGGCAAGGTTTTTCTACACATTGTAACGTCCGTTATTTACATGCGACTCAAATAATTATAGAAAAATTAAAAGAATTGATGACATCAATTGTGACGACGTAATTTTATAAACAAACATACCAAAGATTAAATTTGATCTATAACTAAAAAACAAATACAATAAAATCATGCAACGAATACTACCTCTACATCGTTTGTAAAGTTTGTTAATTTGTTTCTTCATGTCTAGATTAAATTTAGATCTATATGTTTGTATAGCGTCTTATATTATTATAATCTATCTAATCCAATTTTATAAATTTTTATATAACTAATTAAACCGTATGTATACATGTAGATGTGATAGTATCTAGGCGTAGAAAATACTTACCAAATTCTCGTTGGAATGTAAAGACATCCAGGAACACTAAAACGAGTCTGTAGTCCCAAATGATGTATTACCAACGTAACATAAGTCATACTATCTTCCTCTAGAAATATAAAGTTTTAGCTATATATCTACACATATATTTTAAAAGTTATTATATTTTAAGATGAAAATAGTAAATTCGGTGTAAATTAATGTTGTGATACAATTTGTTCGGAGACCATAATTTTCTAATTCCATGTATTCGTAGAGACGTGCAAATAGATAATAGATACTGATGTAATATAACACTTTGATAATGGGAGAGGACAACATTTTTTTCACGAACACACAAAAAGATTATGTGTCAATATATTAGCAGAAGAAACATTCTATACAGACCCGACCAGAGCAGGCTAGCCAGGGAACAAAGGAAGACAAAGGTAAAAGAAAAAAAGAGGGGTAGTACAACTCGGGAACACAGAAAGAAGGGGAGAGGAAAAGCCCCTACGATCCCCAACAACCTCCAAAAGAAGCGATACCCGCTAAAGATCACAAGCGACCTTCAGAGATGACAGACTCTAGAACCACCGAAACCGAAAAAAGCCGAATCAAAGACCCTTGAGTTTCGCTCTTTCCACAGCTGCCAAGAGACCAGCAACACAAGGAAATCGAAACCTGCACGAAGATGGGGAGGCAAGCAAGCCCTAGAAGAAGGCCACCAATCCTGAAGGTAGCTAGAGCGGGAAAGAGAGAGGCCAGACCAGCCAGAGAGGGAGAGCACGCGGAACCAGACTTGCCGTGCGAAGACATAGTCGAGAAGAATGTGGTTGACCGTCTCGAGGTCCTAAGCGTAAAAGGGACAAGTTGAGTGGCTGGCAATGTCACGCTTGTGGAGGAGGTCAGCTATCCAACAGCGCCGACGGAAAGCCAGCCAGAGAAAACTTGCACTTAGCGGGACCCTTCGCATGCCAGAGAAGATCCGCACTGGTGAGAGCCTGCTGACCGAGAAAGAAAGCCTGATAGGCTGAGTGCGCTGAGTAGCGTTGGTCGCCCGTCCAACGCCAGACGAGGCGATCCCCTACGCCCGACGAGAGCTGGATGTGAAGCACCGCGTCCCAAATGAGAAGAAACTGAGAGATGATCGGGACAGTCAGGGCACCACGAATGTCCGAAACCCAGGAATGGTTGGCCAAACCTGAAGCTACCATGCACGAACCCCGGAGACGCTGAGGCACAATGAAGAGGAGGTCTGGCGCCAAGAAGGCCATTGAGCGGCCACCGATCCATTGTTCTGACCAAAAAAGGATCGACTCGCCATCTCCTGGCTCAAAAGAAGGTATAAGCCATGAACATGTCTGAAACGACCCATTCTACCGGCGCTTTCAGCCCCTCCCAGTAGGGATGCCCTGAACACTGAAGCCCAAGCCAGCGTAGGAGTAGGGCGAACCTCGCCAACCGAAGGTGAGGGATGCCCAAACCCCCCAAGACCTTGGGACGACACACATTCATCCAGGACACCCGGCACTGCCCCTGGGCTGATTTCGAGCCTGTCCATAGAAAGGCATGACACTTCTTATCGATGGCATTAATCACCCAGGCGGGGAGACCGATCATCATCGAGACGTGGACCAGGATGGAAGAAAAGAAAGACTGGACCAGCACAGAGCGGCCAACCAAAGTGGTAAGACGCCCCTTCCAAGGAGGAAGACGGCAAGACACCTTGTCCACAAGCGGTTGTAGAGCTGCCTTCGGCAACTTCCGAATAGACAACAAAATTCCGAGTTAGGTGCAAGGAAAGTCGGAGATTGAGCAGGGGAAGTAGGACTGAACTAGCGCCAGGTTGTTCGGCGAACGACGAATCGGAATGAACCAACATTTGGCAAAGTTGGTGTGAAGCCCCGAGGCTGCACCAAAAGCAGACAGGATACCCTGGAGGAACTAGAGGTCCTGCCGCACCGAGGAAAGGAAGATGACCAGATCATCCGAGTATAAGGACGTGCGGTGATGCGGACGTTAAGTGGGAGGAAACCGCCCGCATCCGCGGCCTTGTGGAGCATGGCGTTGAGCACGTCCATGACCAGAATGAAGAGCATGGGGGATAGGAGGTCTCCTTGCTGAAGGCCTCTCCGGAGCTGAAGCGGGGATCAGCCGCCCTATTGATCAACACCCGGGAAGAAGAAGAAACTGAGGATGAGGGCTATCCAATCGCGCCAACGCTGACTAAACTCTAGGTGGGCAAGCACCTCCAGAAGGAATAGCCAACTGACCGTGTCAAAGGCCTTTGCGATGTCCACCTTGAGAAGGAGGCGGGGGTGCGACTGACATGAAGAGCTCTTGCCGCTAGCTGAACGTAGCGGAAGTTGTCGTGAATGGAATGTCCTCGGATGAAGGCACTCTAGTTTGGCGCCACAAGCCCATCCAGAAAGGGGGAAAGACGAGAGGCCATAATCTTAGAGAACAACTTCCCGAAGTTGTGGAGAAGGCTGATCGGTCGGAAGTCCTTAATATCCACTGCCTCATCTTTTTTGGTAGAAGGGAGATGAGGCTATCATTGAGGGAGGCAAAACCCCGCCCGTTAGTGAAGAAGAGGGAGTTGAGGGCTGCCAGGACCTCAGCTTGATCACCGACCAGCAGACCTTATATAAACGACCCGAGAACCCATCCAGACCGGGCGCCTTATCTGAGGGTAAGAACCTGACCATCGCCCACACCTCCTCCTCCGAGAAGGGAACATCGAGCCCATCCAGCTGGGTAAAGCGGAAGCCCAAGGAGTGGAGATCAAGAGTGAGATCCCTCTCAGCGCACGACCCTATGATAGCGCCAAAGTGAGCAGAGGAAAACCCTTGGAGCTCATCCGGGGTGACGGCGAGCCGGTCTCCATCCCAAAGCCAAAAGATGAAGTTCTTCCTCCTTCTGGCTCTCGCATGGAGGTAGAAGAATTTAGTATTAGCATCGCCCTCCTTGAGCCAGAGCAAACACGAGCAAACGAGAAAGGACAACATATCGACATGAATAATGAGATGCACAAAAACAAAGGATTGATGATGACAAGTTAATTGCACATGCTTGGAGTAGTGCAAGCACGTTACAATGCAGAATGTCATAGTTGTAACGAAGGAGCAGTTGCCTAGAAACCTTATGTTCCCTTCAACCTCTTGTGTAAATTTTTCCAAACATCAATGGTTCACTTCTTTCCCATCTGCACGTCGAGGAAAGACATTGAGATGAACAACATCACCGAGGGAGAAGAAAGAATGGAGATAAAGATAATTCAACCTTTACTTTGGACGTCTCCTGAAGTTATATAGGCGCATCCTAGTAACAACTATTGTCTCCGTCTCAAAATGTAAGCATTTTTTAGTGAACACGAGTACTGAAAAATATGTGAAAATGATTTGGGAAAGGTTATGATTGGTTGATAAAATAAAATTAGGTAAATAAAATTAAATGAAAAATAATTGTGATTGGTTGAGAGGAAAATGTTGGTGAAAAAAATGCTTCATTTTGGAACAAGGCACCACCAGTAACTATATTACTCTCTCAATTCCAATATATAAGGCACAACTATTTTCTAGATGTTTCATAATATAAGACACTTTCTCTCTACTAAATTATTATTATTTAAATCATCCATCCTCAAGATCTCTAATTCTATTGGATGCATGCGTTATATTTATAGGATGATCAAAACGAGAAGATAATAATAAATGTTTCTTGTTCTTTGAGTTAAGAGTGGTTGTGCCTTATTTTCTGAATGACGGGAGTACTACTTACTACTCCCTTTGCCCGAGTATAAGTCCATTTTTGGCTCGTTTTGTTTGTCTCAAAACAAATTTATTTTTAAAATTATCGCATCAAAGTTTGTAAAATTAGATGATAAATACATTGGGAGTAGATTATTTGGATAATAATTGTATCCGAATTTAATAAAGTGAAGGTATTATCATTTTTTATTTTTTATTGATATATATGGGATGATAAAAAATAAATTTATTTTTTAAGACGGATGAAGTAGGAGTAGTAAGTGCTTGGCTATATAAAACACCAAACTATTCTACTGGCTTGTTTAATTGGCTAAGTTCCTTAGTTCAGTTACCTTTACCTACAAAAGGATGGTCCTTGGTTGTAAGTCCTATCTTTGAAAGATGTAGTAGGAATTATTTCTTAAACTCAGTCTTTAATATATATTAGTATTATAAGTTTTCCTTAAAAAATTAGCATATCTATACTATCATATTCAAACAATCAATGTAAAGACAGATATAAAATTACAACGGTTGATAAACAAACCGCCTGTCGGTGATGTGGACCCAAGGGTATGTCGTGGGCGTGGCATTTAAGAAAAAAGAAGGCGCCATTGTCCATCAAGGAGCGTCAAAGTTATGCCCTGAAAGGCTAGGCGAGTCTCGGCCACGGGCGGCCACGTGGCCGCCCCAGAAGGGGCTGGCCCGGAGGCCATCATACTCCCAAACGGCGGGGTCCAGGATCTCCCGGACCCCTGGTCGGTAGGGTCCGGGATCACCCGGACCCCCATCCTCCACCCTGCACCTCTCAGAGAGAGGGGCGAATCCAACTACCAACCAACTCATTTAATGCTCAAATATAAGAAAGCTGAGCGTCTGCCCCGCCGCATTCAATGCGATGTGAGGCGCGGCTGTCAGTTGCTCCCATCATCACCCCTTTTTGCCTATTACGAGGCAAAAGGGGCAAAAAGTCCTTGACTACGACCGTGGTATGGCCGCGCACCCACTCCGCGCACGCCCTCCTCACGCCCTGTCCAGTCGCATTTAATGTATTGGGCGGCTGCGTGGGAGAGAAGTGCGAGCGCAGGAGGCACAGTGCCAGTGCCTACCCGCGAGGTGGGTCTCTGACCAGTGGGTCCCGTTGGACCGGGTAGGCAAACCATCATCACGTCAGCGGCATGGCTACCATGACGACCACTCTTTTTCCGCTTTCCATGACGCAGCGAACTGGGAGGAGTAGGAATGGAATGGCTTCTCCGACAAGACAAGATAAAAACTACTCCCCCACGTGGAGTAGAAGAAAAAAGCTAGGACTACTGTGGTGTTCCCTTATACTATAAAAGGAGACCCAAGTCCATCATAGAACAAGTTCAGTTTTTTTATAGAACAGAAGGTTCTGTACGAAAAAGAGGGGAGGCTCTGCTCGAGGCTCAGCCTCTCCAACTAGCCTGCAGAAGTCTCTCATCCACCACTAAGTCTTGGGGAGAGGAACATTCTCATTGTTCTTGGCAACCTGCCCCATATACTACATATAAACAGGAGTAGGGTATTACACCGCGCTGGTGGCCCGAACCTGTATAAACCCCCGCCTCATCTGCATTACTTCATCTTTTCTACGAGTTTGAACCAGGGTAGACCACTCCCCGTGCCGAACCAAAAAGGGGGTCCCCAGGATCCCTGCGTGTCGATCTACGACATCGACAGCTGGCGCGCAGGTAGGGGGAGCACACCGTGTTTTGGTTTAAACTCCCATTTTCCATCCATTTTTTGGCGGGAATCCTCTCTCCCCGTCTCAGCCATGGTCCACGGCCGCGCTCTACGCTCCGCGTCAGGCTCACTCGCTACGCGCGAGCGAGGCCTGGCCAACGAGGCAGCGGAAGAGGTCGATGCGGGCAGGCACAGCCCCAACTTCCGCCACCTCCGCTCAAGGGGGGAAGGGTCTTCGTCTCCCTCACCACCGTTGATGGCGGCGATGGCGGCTGCGCCCGCGCCATCCCCTCTGCCCCCCGCTGAAGCAGCGGTTGAGGGCGGAGGGGCCCATGCATCCCGCATGGCAGACAATGCTCCTGTGGGACCCAGACCACGCCCTAGCGGGCGTGCCGGCGAGCACCGCCGAGGCGACGTCCATCGCCGCCTGGAGTTTGGCACTCCTGAGGGCGCCCTGCAGGCGACAGAAGCCCTTTTGCGCCACCCCCGGTCACCCCTGGTGAGGGGTCCAATGCCAAGAGGTGGTTCGACGACGTGGCGAAGCTCGTAGGCACGGCCCAACGCCAGCTGGCTGCTGACCTCGCTTCCTCCAGCTGCCAACCGCGTGGCTCGCACGTCGCGGTAAGCTCTTCCTCCCGGCGACGGGCTCGAAGGGCAGCGGCAGCCGCGAGGATGGAGGAGAGCCTCTCGGCGGCGGCCCAACCGGAGCCGCCCCGGGACTTGCTGTACGCAGGGCACGACGCCCGCCTCCGCATCGAGCAGCGCCGAGACGAGCGCCGCTTAGGGTGGGCGTCGGACTGTGCCTCCTTGTCGGGAGGCGCCACCTCACGGCGAGCGGCCGCAGCGGCCCTCCCGCGAATGGAGCCCCTCGGTGGTCGGCGAGAGGCCATAATGGCCCAGCCGCAAGCGGGAGGCTCCCCAATGCCCAACGAGGCCCCGCAGCCACTGTCGCCCCCTCTGGCTGGCAATGGCTGCCAGGCCTTCGTTGCCAACCTCCGTAACGTGCACTGGCCTAACAAGTTTAGGTCGGTCCTTACGGAGAAATACGACGGCTCGATTAACCCTACCAAGTTCCTCCAGATCTACACCACGGCCATTGAGGCCGCCGGAGGAGACGAGCGTGTCATGGCCAACTTCTTCCCCATGGCGCTCAAGGGCCAGGCCTGTTCCTGGCTGATGAACTTGCCGGCCCGGTCAGTCACCTCTTGGGACGACCTGTGCCGCCAGTTCACCTCCAACTTCTAGGGCACATACCCGCGCCCGGGAGTGGAGGCAGACCTTCACATGGTCCGACGAGGGGAGGACGAGTCCCTGCGCAAATACATTCAGCGTTTTTGCCAGGTACGCAACACCATACCCTCCATCGCCGACCATGCAGTGATCTTCGCCTTCCGGAGTGGCGTATGCCACAACGTCATGTTGGAGAAGATCGAATCCAAGGCCTCCCGGACCACCACGAAGCTCTTCGAGCTCGCAGGCGGGTGGCCCGAAGAGGAGGCTCGGGTTTGGAATCCTAGGAATCCTACCCCGGCCTCCATCGGCGCCCCCTCCGCGTCCCGTGAAGAGCGGCGCGAATGGCGACGGAAGCGCCGGCCATCGCACGGCGGCGAGGAGGGCCACGTCCTCGCCACCGACGGAGCCGAGAAGCCCTCACGGAAGGGCAAGCCCGCGGGTAACCGCAGGCGGTCCCCGGACCCTCGTCCCCAGGGCCGGGCCGGAGACAAATGGTGCATGGTGCACCAAACCTCCCACCACGACCTCTCTGAGTGTCGTTTGGTCAAAAATCTGGCCGAGCGAGTGCAGAAGTATGACCAGGAGCGGAGGGAGAACGAGAAGGAGATCCGTCGCAAGGGCAAGGCACCGGCGGAGCGCCCGAACAACCGGCGAGAGGAGGCCAGGGATACGGCCCCCGTCGGGGACGACGACGACGACCTGGGCTACCAGGATCTCCAGCACGTCGTCGCCACCATCGACGGCGGCGCGGGTGCCCAAATGTCCCGCCGGAGCTTCAAGTCCATGAGACGCGAGCTCCTCGCAGCCGTGCCGTCTCACGAGGCGGCCCGGAGATCGCGCTGGACAGAGGTGCCCATCACCTTTGACCAGACCGACCACCCAGGGAGTGTCGAGCGTAGCGGCCATTTGGCCCTCGTGACCTCCCCCATCATCTGCAACGTCAATGTCGCCCGAGTCTTAATTGACGGAGGTGCGACCCTCAACGTGCCATCCCCGAAGGCTTTTGAGGCAATCAAGGCCCCGGGAATGGTACTCGGGCCTTCTCACCCCATCATTGGGGTAACGCCCGGAAAGGTGTGGCCCCTCGGGCAGATCGCTCTGCCGGTCACCTTTGGGGCCCCCACTAATTTTCGCACCGAGCGGATCGACTTCGATGTGGCGGATCTCAACCTGCCCTACAACGCCGTGCTTGGGAGGCCGGCGTTGGTGAAGTTCATGGCGGCTACACATTATGCCTACCGCCAGCTCAAGATGCCGGGCCCCGAAGGCCCCATCACCGTCCACGCTGACGTCAAAACCACGCTAGACTGCGCGGAGGCGCGCGTGGACGACATTGCGGCGGCCGACCGCGTTGAACCCGAGAACCCCCAAGGGGAGTCATCGGGTTCTCGGGCCTCGAAGCAACACATCACCTCTGCCGATGAGGTGGTGATTAAGTCTATCCGTTTGGGCGACGACTCGTCCAAGACCGTCAACATTGGTGGCGGCTTGGACCCCAAATAGGAAGACGCGCTTGTCTCCTTCCTACGGGCGAATGCCGACGTGTTTGCTTGGAAACCGTCGGATATGCCCGGAGTCCCCAGGGAGGTGATCGAGCACCGACTCGCAGTACGGCCGGACGCACGCCCGGTCCGGCAAAAGGTGAGGCGACAGGCCCCGGAGCGGCAGACGTTCATCCGCGAAGAGGTGGCACGGCTCCAGGAGGCCGGCTTCATTCGGGAAGTGCTGCATCTGGAGTGGTTGGCGAACCCGGTGATCGTCCCGAAGCCCAACCACAAGCTGCGCATGTGCATCGACTACACCGACCTCAACAAGGCATGTCCCAAAGACCCCTACCCTCTACCCCGAATAGACCAGATAGTCGACTCCACTGCGGGGTGCGACCTTTTATGCTTCCTAGATGCGTATTCTAGCTATCATCAATTTCACATGGCTATAGAGGATGAGGAGAAAACTTCATTTATCACTCCTGTGGGTACTTTTTGCTACATGTCTATGCCCTTTGGTTTAAAAAATGCCATGTCCACCTTTCAACGTGGTGTCTGCATCACGTTAAAGGACCAAATAGGGTGCAATGTTGAGGCATATGTCGATGATCTCGTAGTCAAATCTCAGGACCAAAGAACTTTGCTCCCGGATTTGGCCGAGACATTTAATAACCTTCGGTCCTCCCGCATGAAACTAAACCTAGAAAAATGCGTGTTCGGGGTACCGGCAGGCAAGCTATTAGGGTTATTGGTCTCTGCCCGAGGCATCGAGGCCAACCCCACTAAAATAAAGGCGATAGAGGAGATGCGCCCCCTAGGATGCTCAAGGACGTGCAGAGGCTCACTGGTTGTGTAGCTGCCCTGAGTCGCTTCATATCCAGGTTAGGAGAGCGGGCGCTTCCTTTATTCAAGTTGTTAAAACGAACTGGCCCCTTCACTTGGACGGACGAAGCGGAGAAAGCCTTGGGCGAGCTCAAGCGCTACCTCTCCTCGCCGCCCGTACTGGTGGCTCCTCGGGAAGGGGAACCCCCAAGTGATTAGTGCGGCCTTGGTTGTGGAGCGCGACGACGAGCTAGTCTCTCGGTCGCCCCACTGTCAAAACCGGAGGCAGGAGACCTCGGAACGAAGTTGGCCGAGGAAGCGCCCAAAACCGGACGTGGCCCTTGGCCCCCCGAGCCTCAGGGAGCCGCCCGGCCCCCTAGTCCGGGGGCTCCCAAAGCCCGCTCCACCCGGAGCGGCCCTGAGGCCCCCGGTGGGGGCGACGGCTCGGAAGCCCCGGACACCGAGCTGACCCGCCCCGGTGTACCCGAACCCGCCGCCCTAATAAAGTAGTCAAGGCCCGCACCAAGGTGCGGCTGGTCTACTTTGTCAACGAGGCGCTACGGGACGCGAAGACACGTTACCCGCAGCCTAGAAAATGCTATACGCTCTACTTATGGCCTCCAGGAAGTTGCGTCATTATTTCCGTGCGCAGGGTAACGGTGATCACGTCCTACCCTCTCGGACAAATCTGCATAACCGAGAGGGCACGGGACGGTAGTCAAATGGGCCATCAAGTTGTCGGAATTCGACCGCACTTCGAAGCCCTGCACGCAATCAAGAGCCAAGCCTTGGCTGATTTCGTGGCGGAGTGGACACCAACGGCCGGAAGCGATCCACCCCCGGGGGAACCCGAGAGTGCGGAGGATCGCGGCCAAGGAACCGCGCACTGGGTGATGAACTTTGACGGTTCACTCACCTTGCACGGAGCCGGAGCAGGCGTGGTGCTAACTTTCCCAACGGGCGACGTGCTTCGGTACATCATCCGGATCGATTTTCGGGCAACCAACAACATGGCCGAGTATGAGAGGCTCCTGGCGGGGTTGCGAGCAGCAGCAGGCATGGGCATCCGCCGTCTACTGGTCCTCGGGGATTCCCAACTGGTGGTAAACCAGGTCTCCAAGGAATACCAATGCACCGACCCCCAAATGGAAGCCTACGTCAAGGAAGTACGACGTATGGAGCGCCATTTCGATGGCCTCGAGCTACGCCACATTCCCAGAAGAGACAACTCCCTGGCGGACGAGCTATCGAGGATCGCGTCCGCGCGAGCCCCAGCCCCACCAGGTGCCTTTGAGAAAAGTCTCACAGAGCCGTCGGCGCGCCCCGAACCGCCCCAGAGGCAGGAATCGGCCGGTCCCGACGCCCCGGACCCGGCGGGCCAGCCATAGCCTGGCCCCGCTGGGACCGACATCACGCGCCAGGTGGCTTGGATTTCGGAAATCCGAGCGTACCTAGAAGACGCGTCATTGCCCGAGCAACGTGAGGAAGGCGAACGCATCGCCCGAACCTCCAAGAGGTACGTATTGGTAGAAGGGACGCTCTACCGACATGGTACCAACAGAGTACTCATGAAATGCATTGCTCGGGAACAGGGTCTCGAGCTCTTAGCCGAGATTCATGAGGGTGAATGCGGCGCACATTCAGCTTCCCGAACCTTGGTGGGAAAAGCATTCCGCCTGGGATTCTATTAGCCCACCGCGCCTGGAGGATGCAACAGACCTCGTGCGGCGGTGCCGAGCATGTCAATTCCACGCCAGCGTACGCACTCCGCCGCCCGGCTCTTCGACCATCCCGCTCTCATGGCCATTCACGGTCTGGGGGCTGGACATCCTGGGCCCGTTCAAGCAGGCGCGGGGCGGATGCAAGTTCCTATATGTCACCATCGACAAATTCACCAAGTGGCCAGAGACCTATCCAGTCAGCGTCATCGACAAACACTCGGCTGTGTGGTTCATGAGAGACATCACGGCGAGGTTCGGGGTCCCCAACAGGCTCATCACCGACAACGGCACCCAGTTCACGAGTGAGCTGTTCGGCGAGTATTGCGATGATATGGGCATCAAGCTTTGTTTTGCCTCGCCCGCCCACCCCCAAAGCAACGGTCAGGCCGAGCGTGCAAACGCAGAAATACTAAAGGACCTCAAGACCAAGACCTATAATGTGCTCAAAAAGCATGGGGACTCGTGGACTGACGAGCTGCCTGCGGTCCTTTGGGCCAATCGGACAACCCCGAGCCGCGCCACTGGGGAAACACCTTTCTTCTTGGTGTATGGAGCCGAGGCGGTCTTGCCCTCCGAGCTCACCCTGGGATCGCCCCGAGCCACATTATACACCGAAGCGGATCAAGAGCAAAGACGTCGGGACGATCTGGATTACCTGGAGGAGAGGCGGCGCCGGGCAGCGCTTCACGCGGCTCGCTACCAACAGAGCCTCCGCCGCTACCATCAAAGCAAAGTCAGCCCCCGAGCGCTGCAAATCAATGATCTGGTCCTGCGCCGTGTGCAAACGCGCGCAGGGCTAAGCAAGTTGTCCCCGATGTGGGAGGGGCCATACAAGGTTATCGGCACCTCGCGTCCGGGAGTAGTTCGCCTAGCCACAGAGGACGGCACTCCGTTGCCGAACCCGTGGAATATTTCTCACCTGCGCAGGTTCTACCCATAAGCCGCATGGTGCGCTGAAGCATGCATAGAAGTTCATCCATTGCCCTCGGTGGCATGAGCAATGTGTTTGTTATTACATTCCATATGTTTCCCTTGCAAATACCTGTTGCAGTGTGTTTTCCCCCATGTGCTCGAGCATGTGCTGTGATGCGGCTTTCCAATAAGTTCCTCGGCCTTGCCCGCCTTAGCCTGAGAGCCCTAAGGGTGTCGAGGGTACAGTGATGCTGCATACTACCACGCCTGGGGGCAGTTAACGCCAGGGGGTTCGGGTGCGAACTAACACGCCTGTCCCGGCCCCCCGTTGCCGCTGCCCTCGCTGGCCTTTTTATGCCTTCGCTCCTACCCGGAACCCCGAGAAAGGCATCAGCCAACGGCCAGTGCATGCTGCCCGAACCCGGAACAGCCCCCCAGCGGCATGGGACAAATCACGGGGGAGAACAACGCTATCGCATTATCGCAATAACTAAGTCTTAAACTATCAATTGCAGGGAAGCTAACATACAAGGGCTCGGGCCAACCAACCGCCACTACGTGCGTGCTAAGTTGGCCGGGGGCTCCCAGCATACACATGCATGAATCATAAAAGGCAGCCACGATGAGCTGTTACAACGCAAGTTCAGCATAGTGAAGGCAAGTCCGCTAACTTTATAAACAATGCATAAATATTTTTTTACATAAATACATATACAAGCCGAAGCAAGAGGGCCCTAAGTGGCCGGTGGGTCGCTGGGAGCATCCGCTGGGGAGTTTGCATCTGGCGAGTCCTCGTGGAGGGCGAGCTGGAAGGCCGCTGGGGTGCCGTCAAAGCCCATCATGATGGAGTCGACGGCGTCTTGGACGCGGCGGCGGGCAGCCTCCTCGGTGCCTTCGGGGAAGTCCTCGGTGGGGATATAGGGGTCGAAGTCGGGGTCGCGGGCTTGGTAGCTTGCCAGGATGAGTGACACGACCTGACGAGATAAGTCATATGATGACTCCTTCGCCACGTCGTCGACCTCCTCCGGCACCCTCTGTATCCCCGCGGCCAGATCGTCAATGTGTGTGGCCAATCCCCCCAAGGTAGGGACACTGGGGGTACGGTTCACCCCCACCCCGCGAGCCGCCTTCCGAAGGCGACGGACGAGGCCAGGCCCTGGATTCCCAGGCGCAAGACGCGCTCCGCTCCGCGATCCGGCGCGCACCTCCAGCCCGCTCCCGCCCCGCACTGCGTGCTCGCGCGTCCATGACCACCGCTCCCGGTGGCGGCTCTCGCTCCCGGCGCTCGGCTCGTCTGCCGACGGCCTGAGGCGGCGAGCAATGCCGCGGTCCCATATGCCCTTCAGGCATCGGGAGGCCTCCTCCTGGGCTTCCACCACCGCCGCTTCTCGCCCCCCACAGCGACCTCGCACTCGGCGACGGCCTTCTCATGGGCCAGCACGTTGGCCCCCCGCGCGCAGTCTTCCTCGGCCCGGCGACGGCGGCCTCCCGGCTCTCAACCGCCGCCACGCCGCCTCGAGGGCCCCTCTCCCGCTCCGCGGCCAGCCTCGCGGCCCGGAGGTCGGCGTCGGTGTCGGCGGCGCGGCGGCCTCGGCGTCGCACAAGGTGCGCTCGCGCTCGTCGAGGCCTGGGCGCGCTCCCGAGGTCGCGGAGGAACCGCCCGGCGGTGGTGCGCACCCTCTCCTCAGCGGCGGCGGCGACCTGCTCGCAGAGGTCGGCGGCGTGCCACTCAGCGACAGTGTCTTCAAACACCCGACTGAGCTCCTCCTGGCGCCGCGCGATCTCCGCCAACTCCCGCCTGCGGATGAGGCCCTCCGCCCTCGCCGTGGCCGCCGCCCCGACGACCCTCCTCGACCTCGGCCTCCCGCCGCGCCACCTCGACCTCCCGCGGCCAAGGCCCGCACTGGGCCCGAAGCCCTCCAGGAGATGGCGTTGGCCGCCTCCCGCGCCGGCGACGACCTCCTCGCCCGCTCCCTGCGACCGGACGAGAGGCTCCGTGTCCAAAGCGGCCACGAACCCGGACCGGCGCCCTGCACTCGGAGTCGGAGCCGGCCCGGATCGCCGCCCCGCGCCGCCGAGCCGCCGAAGACCCCCCGTGGCCGGCGCTGCCCGCTTCTTGCCTTGGGGGCTCGCGGCAGGCCTGCGCCGGCAGGATTAATGGTAGCCAGTGGGGCGATGGCGCCGCGCGAGTGCGGTGCGGGCGAGGGCGCTGTGGCGGCGACGATGGTTGCCACGGAGGACCCTTGAGGTTGCTCTCCGCCGCCCTCCGCCGCCCTCGTGCGGCGCCGCCACGGCTTGCCCTTCATGGGCGGCCGGCGCTCCAGCCCGCCGGGCGAGCCCCCCCGGATCTCACCGGATCCGGGACCGAGCCCGAAGGGGGCGACCCGGACCTTGGGGGCTCGGGCGCCCCGGACCTCTCCTGTGCGCCCTCCCCCGAGCCCGAGGCAGAACCGCCCTTGGGGACAACCCTTGGGCGAAAATGCCTGTGCTCGCGGCTGGAAACAAAACAAGAACACAACAAGGAAATCATGAAACAAAGAAAAAAATATATGATCCCGATAGGCATCCACGGATCGCCAAGGCGTACTGCGGGCGGGGTTGAAGTCCCGGAGATCCCCGAGATAGCCCGCTTCTTCTTCGCAGACGGCCGGAGGACTCGTCTGCTCTTGCTCGCCGCGTCCCCGATGCCGGAGTCCCGCCGACGGCCCCGCCGTCGGTGTACTCGCCGGAGATGCGCCCCAGGCCTCCCCCGCCGCCGGTGTACTCGCCGGGGACGCGCCCCGGGCCTCCCCCGCCATCGTTGTCGCCGCCGTTGTGGCCAGCCTGGCCCTTGGCGTAGCGGCCCCGAGGATGGGCCCGCCGCCGCGAGCCCCCCGGCGCCGGGGGTGCGGCGCTCGCTCCTCCGCCTCATGGTGGAGATGGGGGAGGAGAGGGGTCCTCCTCTGGCCTCTTCCTCTTCCCTTTTGGATCTGGGGCCCCCGGATCGCTTCGGCCCGGACCCGACGGCTCAACCGCCCAATCGGGATGTGGTCGTTGGGGTCGTCGTCGTCGTCTCCGCCTCCGCCCCCCGGTGCAGCCTCCGGTGCGGCCGACGACGAGCCCACGCCGTCGCCCACCACCTGCAGCAGGTGTAGGATCTCCGGGCGCGTAGAGTCCTGGCATAGCGGCACCAGCCCGGGGGGAAGCAGCGCCAAGTCCATCTCCGTGATGCCGAGGCTGCGGCGAACCAGGGTCCGAAGGTCCCTCTCGTTCCAGTCAAAGGCGGCGCCCACGAAGGTCCGCGTGTCGTGGTTAGGGCCCGTATACATGTAGGCGGGACGCGGCCGCTCCTGCAGCGGCGCTATGCGCATCATCAGGAAATCGCGGAAGACCGTGTGGGTGGACAGCCCCCTCGCCGAAGGTAGGCGATTCGGTCCAGCCCCGTCCGGCTCCTCCCGGCTTGCGGCGCGCCCCGGTTCCTCGGTTCACCGGGATCCCCGTCGGGAGAGGCGGGGATGGTCGCCAGCCGGTATAGAACCGAACGCCTCCGTTCTCCCACTGGAGCGAGGATGGATGTCGATGAAGGGAGTGCCGACCGCCCTGTCGTTCCGTGGCTGGATCGCCACGTACCCGACCGCATCGAGGAAGCCAGCCCGGCATACCCGGAAGAACTGCTGGAAGAGGTGAAGAGAAGGCCTCACCCCCACAAACATCTCGCAGGTGTGGGCGAACACGGCGAGGTAGAAGATGGCGTTGGGGGTGAGGTGGTGCAGTCGGAGGTCATAGAACTCCAGGATATCGAGGAAGAATTGGGAGAAGGGCGGCACCAGCCCAACCATGGCGAAGGAGGCGAAGAACACCATCCTGTGGGGAGGCTGCTCCTCCGGAATATCGCCGCCGCTGCGCGTGCCGCTCGGCAAGAACTTGTTGAAGAGACTGCGAGCCTCCGCAGTGCGCACTAAGGACTTGGGAAGCACACTCCCCGGCTCCAGAGGTGAGTCACGACCCATTACTGGGGTGGATGCAGAAGTACGGAAAGGGAAGTTGAAGGTGGAAGAAAGGAAACAGAAGGAGCAGGAGGCGCTAGGTAGACGAAGGGCGAATGGCAATGAGAGGAGATGGCAGTGGAAAGCGTAGAAACCGATCCCCCTCCATGCGGATCTGGTTTTATAAGCTACCACCGCCTCCTCGGATTCTACGGCATTAAATTCGCCCCACTACCACACGAAACGCCCCCTCATCTCCGCGCCCTTTCGATTTTCGCATCCCCTTGGATTCCCACGCCATTCGGATTTCGTGCCGCCTGGGGTTCCGCGCCCGCCAGGCGCACTACGCAGGACGGAGAGTGCTAGGCGGTTTGAATGGGCCCCCATGCGCGTGGCCCAAACAAACTCGCCCCCCCCGTCCTAAGGAAAGGCTTAGCTAGGTGCGATATCAGTTGTCGCGTAACCGGCCACCTGCCATAGCAAAAGCGCCCAAATACCTGGGCCCGCACGCTCAAGGAAATGGCGTCAACCGCGCCCGAGCCTGACTCGGCCCCGGTCAACACCGGGGGCTACTGTCGGTGATGTGGGCCCGGGGGTATGTCGTGGGCATGGCATTTAAGAAAAAGGAAGGCGCCCTTGTCCATCAAGGAGCGTCAAAGTTATGCCCTAAAAGGCTAGGCGAGTCTCGCCACGGCGGCCACGTGGCCGCCTGGGGGCGGCCGGAGGCTGCCTGAGGCCATCATACTCCCAAACGGCGGGGTCCAGATCTCCTGACCTGGTCGTAGGGTCCGGATCGCCGACCCCCATCCTCCACCCCGCACCTCTCGAGAGAGGGCGAATCCAACTACCAACCAACTCATTTAATGCTCAAATATAAGAAAGCTGAGCGCCTGCCCCACCGCATTCAATGCGATATGAGGCGCGGCTGTCAGTTGCTCCCATCATCACCCCTTTTTGCCTATTACGAGGCAAAAGGGGCTAAAAGTCCTTGACTACGATCGTGGTATGGCCGCGCACCCACTCCGCGCACGCCCTCCTCACGCCCTGTCCAGTCGCATTTAATGTATTGGGCGGCTGCGTGGGAGAGAAAGTGTGAGCGCAGGAGGCACAGTGCCAGTGCCTACCCGCGAGGTGGGTCTCTGACCAGTGGGTCCCATTGGACCGGGTAGGCAAACCATCATCATGTCAGCGGCATGGCTACCATGACGACCACTCTTTTTCCGCTTTCCATGACGCACCGAACTGGGAGGAGTAGGAATGGAATGGCTTCTCGGACAAGACAAGATAAAAACTACTCCCCCACGTGGAGTAGAAAAAAAAAGCTAGGACTACTGTGGTGTTCCCTTATACTATAAAAGGAGACCCAAGTCCATCATAGAACAGGTTCAGTTTTTTTCATAGAACAGAAGGTTCTGTAGGAAAAAGAGGGGAGGCTCTGCTCGAGGCTCAGCCTCTCCAACTAGCCTGCAGAAGTCTCTCATCCACCACTAAGTCTTGGGGAGAGGAACATTCTCATTGTTCTTGGCAACCTGCCCCATATACTACATACAAACAGGAGTAGGGTATTACACTGCGCTGGTGGCCCGAACCTGTATAAACCCCCGCCTCATCTGCATTACTTCATCTTTTCTACGAGTTTGAACCAGGGTACACCGCTTCCCGTGCCGAACCAAAAAGGGGTCCTCAGGATCCCTGCGTGTCGATCTACGACATCGACACCGCCCATACAACAACATTTAAAATTATAAGACCATTGTTATATTAAGACAATTTTCAACGTAGTCGGAGAGACTGCGATCGTGCCCCACCTGAAATCAACATAATATTTAATAAAACTTGACGAAATCCAGTGGATATTGATATATACTTGATTTTGTAAGGGTTATATTAGTTCCGATCCTTTCAAATATGCACGTAGATAAACCCTTGAACCAAAACATTTCATCTTGGAAGCCAAACATGTTTGGCATCACCACTTCCTTTTGCAACAAAAACGTCCATAAACAGAGTGCGAGCCGGGTCGGTCCTGCGTATATATACGACATATTTAGCAATTTTTAATTTTTAAATTTAACTTCAAGAGATGATTTTGAAGTGAAGTTATGGAATGAACTATGTATCTGGCTGTCGCCTAACTTTAGATAAAATGAAGTTGAAGCTAAAGCTGTGCGACCCGTATATACGACGTGCTCTACCTACCAAAAGAAGCAGCTAGCCCGGCTCATCGGCCGACCCGTACCGTACGTGGTACGTCGCGTGCGTATGCGAGGGCCAGCCGTAGCCATAAACCGGTGCACTAAAGGGTGGCAAAGTACCAAGTACGTCGCGACCCGTGTGCGGATCTATCGGATCCGGGTCTCTCTTCGCGTACGTGTGGCGCGGGACCCGTCTACGGTTTTACCGTCCGCGGCCCCACGCGGCAGAGGAGGGCTCGACCCGACCCGACCCGACCCGTGATCCATTAAATGACCGCAGTTATGGGGCTCATCAATGGCGATCCAGACCGGAGTCGTGACGTGGAAATCCATGGCCCCGTTTTTACCGGGCGTTTCGGGGAGGAGACGGGGAAAAGCTGGAGTAAAAAGCTGCGCTAATTACGTCGCCGCGCATGCAATAATGGCATGCATTGCAATGTTGCATGCACAAACGACGAGTTAGAGAGGAGTAAAAAATGTGCTGTAAAGTTTTCGCTGGTTATTGGAAACGGTTCCAAATTAACAAGCGACCAGAATATCTGGGAAATGAAGAATGCATGCATGAAATGTGGTGTGTATGGAGGTGTGGCATTTGTATGCTTCACATCTTAACGCCTGTTTAAGTTGTAAATTTTGGTAAAAAATTTTTAACCAAAAAATTTTGAATAAAACTTTTTTATAAGAATAGGTGTTTAGTTGTATATAAAATTTGTTTGTTTGTAATAAATACATGATACATGCAACTTTCATGCACATATCTCAAGAGAAAATTTTAACTTTTTGTCAAATCTCTCTCAAATCTGAAATTATTTCATTCTAACATTTCACCATCCTGTTTTTTCACCATCTGTTTAGTTAAAAAAACAAAAAATGACCAAAATCTAAAATCTTTTTAGATTTCAGTTGCAACTAAACATGGCCTTTATAGAGCATAACGTGCGCAAGTGGATCGAATAAAATGATATGTATACCAGCTAAACTAACGATGAGCATAAAATTCTCAAAATCCATCAAGTTCAAGCATAACCTAGCTATTTAACCTAAGAGATAGACCGCCCTACACGATTACGCTGGTCACGGTTGCAATCAGCCAAGCCGATCATCCTCTAAAAATTTTGCCTAATTTATCTACACCACTAATATCTCAGAAAATCTAGCTCACTTCTTCTACCAATAGAATGCAGAATTAAAATTTTAAAAAATATATTCTTTTCCATAATTTTACATATATACATATACACACATTTTTTTAAAAAAATATAAAAATATACATTTTTTGTGCGTTGGGTTGGGTCACCACGCTGTCCATTGGCACGGAGCCAACATGCACAACCATGATGGCATGGCCTCAACCCGCGAACAATGTATATTTTCATAAATATTTTAAACACATATATATATATATTAAAAATAACGTATAATTTTAAATTTGATTCCGAGGATGCACATCTTTTTTAAGGACAAAAATTCTATCGCGGTTGATTTATGTGTTGAAAAGGCTAGAATCACAGCCAGTTTTACAGGACATCCCGTTACCGTTAGGAACAGTGAAGCCAGTCAAACGACACCACCTTTGTTTGCAAACACCAACCCAACACCATATGTGGGTACACTCACGGCGTACCCGTAGCCGGCCGCTCCTCGTAGCAGACGGACCACTGCAGTACGGCTAACGGCTAACGGCCGCTACCGTTTCCATCCGTTCACGCCTTTCCTGTGCTTCCCCCTCCCCGAAAACTCGCGCACACATCCATAAAAAAATTACGCAAAAAAAAAAGGAAAAAAGGTAAAGGCAAGCGAACGAGGACAACAAACCCACCCACCCGCTGCTCCCCTCGCCTCGCGCCAACTAGTAGAAAAAAACGTGAGCAAAAAATAAATAAAAATAAAAATAAAAATAAACAGCAGCAGCAGCAACACACACCCCCTCTTCCTCCGCGCAAGCCAAGCCGCCACCTCCTCCTCCTCCTCCTCCTTACGCCACCGCCGCCTCCTCCCCCTCCGCTCCGGCCGACCACCGCGTGGCTCTCCTTGTAGCGGGAGGGTAGCAGCGGTCTCCTGCTTCCTCGTTCGGTGGGCCGGGCTGCGGCGGCGGCGGCGGCGGCGGCGACGCTGTGGCTGGGGAAGGGAGATCTCCGAAGTTTCCGTACGTCTGAATTCCGCGGCTTCGCGCGGCGAGGCGGTGGCGCCGGGAGTCCGGATCTGCGGGGAGGGGCATGGGGTGACCAGATCGGGAAGCGCCTCGCTCTCTCCCTCGTCTCCTGCTGCTGAATTCTCCCCGCCTCCGGGCGTCGCGTCGCGTCGCGTCGGGATGGCCGGTTCCGGCGCTGCTGCTGCTGCTGCCGCCGCCGGCGGCACAGGTTCGTGTCCCCGGGATTTCTCTTCGCTGCTCCTGCGTGTGTCTCTTCCTCCTTGCGTTTTCGCCTCGGCTGGTTGGTTTTTGCCCTGAATTGGGCTTGTGTTGTGCCGTTAGCTGGTGAGTCGAGTGCTTGGTGAGCTAGCAAGAGACGTGGACTTGGGGCAGTTGACTTGTTCGTCGGGGAGACAAGGGTTGTGGAATTGGTTGGAAACTTGGAATTCGAGGCGACTCGGCATTGTTTACCATAAAAGCGCCTTTTCTCTTGCATTTCTTGTCCAATTTTGTCTTTTTTAGGTCGGGGATTTATTTTTGTTGTGCTGATTCGTGCGAGAACTCGTAATTCCGCTAGTATGGCCAGTGCTCTAGTATTTCTCTTTGGATGCACGCGACCGATCTGTGAAATGGGGAAACACTTGTGCAATTACGGATCTGAGAACCTGTTTTGTCTATGTAGTGACAGCGTCTTTGTTTTTTTTTAAAAAAAAATTATGGTTAGGTTGGCAATTGGTTCTACCACAAAGATGCAAATGAGAAAAAAATGTTGGATCTATGTGTGTGCTGCTTGTTTAGATTTACAATTGTGGACAATTAAGTGTATTTAACTCCTGATCAACGGTTAATTAGCCCTTGTTGGTTGCCACTATAACATGAGGGGAAATTCCCTTGATTGGAATGGTGACGTTTTTATTTTCCTAAAAAAAAGTAAAATTCCTTTCTGCAGGGAGTTCTTGCGATGCGCTGTACAGGGAGCTATGGCATGCTTGTGCTGGACCATTGGTCACAGTGCCTCGCCAAGGTGAATTGGTTTACTACTTCCCCCAGGGCCATATGGAACAGGTAAATCTCACTATAATAAATCAATTCTTGCTTGTTATCTATCATGTCCCGATATTAACGAGTCTGCTGCTAAATTGTGCCATAAGAATGCCACTTGCTTCTTGTGTTGGCACACAGCAGTATTTTTTTGTTTCTTCGGCAATATAGTTCTTTTTTGTATGTCTTTCCTTTGAACTAATCTTTTCATGCTTTTTCTATAGCTTGAGGCGTCTACAGACCAACAGCTTGACCAGCACCTACCTTTGTTTAACCTGCCATCTAAGATCCTCTGCAAAGTGGTCAATGTAGAACTTAGGGTAAGCATTTTCCTTTTCTAGTCTGCAGTAGTTTCACTCTATATGAAAGTTCCTCTGGATTTTCTAGCAAGAGTGTTACTTGTGTACCTTTCATCCTGTAGTTTACTCACCTTTTCCTCTGGTATGCAGGCTGAAACCGATTCAGATGAGGTTTATGCTCAAATTATGCTGCAACCAGAAGCAGATGTGAGTATGCTTTTCTTATATATTTTCTTCTAAATAATAGTTGTCCTTTTCAGCTCATTTGAGCTTTTTATCAAGCTGCAATGTAGTGATCTTGCTCATGTCATAGTCCTTTCTTTCTTCTGAGGTCTTTCATAAATTCTATTGCATTGGCATTTTATATGGGTATGGACTTATTTCATTTTCCTTTATTCTGTTGTTAGAAAAATGAACTCACCAGCCCACAACCTGAGCCACATGAACCTGAAAGATGCAATGTCCATTCCTTCTGCAAGACTTTAACTGCTTCAGATACAAGCACCCATGGTGGATTTTCAGTTCTTAGGAGGCATGCAGAAGAATGTCTTCCTCCACTGGTTAGGACCAAAAATATTTTAACTCCCTTCATATGTGGATAATCATATTGGATATTTTGCTATCGTAACATCTGCTGTATGTGGTATGGTCTTATCTTTAGGACATGACTCAGAATCCACCATGGCAAGAACTCGTGGCTAGAGATCTCCATGGAAATGAGTGGCATTTCCGTCACATCTTTCGAGGTAAGTTGTAGGAAGAACATAGTAATACTGAATATAGTTCCTCTATAATAAAAGGGTTTCCCAAAATAAATTGGTGGCATATTTAGTAATGCTTTCTATGGTGATTTTGTTATTATGTCTCATGAAGGGTTGCCCCCCCTTTATTTTAGGACAACCTAGGAGGCATCTGCTTACAACTGGCTGGAGTGTTTTTGTTAGCTCAAAAAGATTAGTTGCCGGTGATGCATTCATCTTTCTGAGGTATGCAGGGGAACATTTGGAAGGCTCGAAACCATTTAACACATCTTGCTTATTTGCATTTGTTTCCATGGTCTGCTGAGTTCAGGATGAATATTGTATTATCACTACTTATGTTCTACTAAATGTGGTGTTCATACAACAGAGGTGAGAATGGAGAGCTACGAGTTGGTGTCAGGAGGCTCATGAGACAACTAAATAACATGCCGTCATCAGTGATATCAAGTCACAGTATGCATCTTGGAGTCCTAGCAACTGCATCACATGCTATATCCACCGGAACTCTCTTTTCTGTTTTCTACAAACCAAGGTTTGATTCTTCTAATCTTATCATTATACCTAAGTTGTTCACCAATGCTTTATTGCTTTATGTACCTCTAGCATTTTCTTATGTAGAGATGCAATGAACTTTATAAATGAAATATGCATGATGTTATAAGAACTCCTGAGATGACTCCCTGGATGCCCGTTTAAATTTACACTTTATATGATAGTTCTTTGTTGAGAATTATATGTACTTTTCCTCACAGAATTACACTCCATTTTAGGAATGTATTTTCGTGTGAGTTTGCTTGCTAGGTCTTATTTATTTCCTTGTGCTAAACATATGTTATACCATTACATCCTAATAAGTCAAGTGTTTTTTCTAATTTGGGTTTCAGAACAAGTCAGTCTGAATTTGTTGTGAGTGCTAACAAGTACATCGAAGCTAAGAACAGCAAGATATCTGTTGGAATGAGATTTAAGATGAGATTTGAGGGCGATGAAGCTCCTGAAAGAAGGTAATTTAAGATCTATTGTCTATCCACTGGTGTTTCACTGATTCAAAAATTGTGTGGGCACATCTCATAAATGTTTCTTCATGGTTTATAGGTTTAGTGGGACAATTATTGGTGTTGGGAGCATGTCAACATCTCCATGGGCAAATTCTGACTGGAGATCTTTGAAGGTAATTGAGATTTCGAATTTGTGGGCAGGATGCCCTTCTTCCTCTGCATCTGTTTTCTGGAACATTTGAGGACATATGTTTCCTAGAAGTCATGTTTTATCTTCTATCTTCCAAAATCTCAACCCATGTGTTCATCACTGATAGGTCCAATGGGATGAGCCTTCTGTGGTTCCTCGTCCAGATAGAGTTTCACCATGGGAGCTGGAGCCACTTGCTGCTAGTAATTCACAGCCACCACCTCAGCCTCCGGCAAGAAATAAGCGGGCTCGACCTCCTGCTTCAAATTCAATTGCTCCAGAACTCCCTCCGGTTTTTGGTATGTGTTTACTAAGATATTGCTACAGATTGTGCTTCTGCTTTTTGATGATAGCTAGTACTGTTTTAGGACAACAACCTTGCGGTTATATTGTTTGTCTGTCTCTTCAATTGCTGCATGCTTTGCATGTCTAACCTCTTGTTCTTAACTTAGGTTTGTGGAAATCTCCAGCTGAGTCCACACAAGGTTTCTCATTTTCGGGACTACAGCGAACACAGGAACTATATCCTTCGAGCCCCAATCCGATTTTCTCAACATCATTAAATGTTGGATTCAGTACTAAGAATGAGCCATCTATTCTAACCAACAAACATTTTTACTGGCCAATGAGAGAGACAAGAGCAGACTCTTACTCTGCTAGCATCAGCAAAGTTCCATCTGAAAAGAAGCAAGAGCCTAGTCCGGCTGGCTGCAGATTGTTTGGAATTGAGATTAGCTCTGCTGTGGAAGCTACATCTCCACTGCCTGCTGTTTCTGGTGTTGGTCAAGACCAACCAGCTGCCTCAGTAGATGCTGAGTCTGATCAGCTCTCGCAACCATCACATGCCAACAAATCTGATGCTCCAGCGGCAAGCAGTGAGCCATCTCCTCATGAGACTCAGAGTCGGCAAGTGAGGAGCTGCACCAAGGTAATAATGGTGGTTGTTTTTGCTTGCAATACTAAAACTCCTTGCAGATAGCAGAGTAAAAATTGATACTTGTTCTTCCTGCAGGTAATTATGCAAGGAATGGCAGTTGGAAGGGCAGTGGACCTGACAAGGCTCCATGGATATGATGATCTTCGCTGCAAGTTAGAAGAGATGTTTGATATCCAAGGAGAGCTCTCTGCTAGCCTAAAGAAATGGAAGGTTGTTTACACGGATGATGAGGATGATATGATGCTGGTTGGGGACGACCCTTGGCCGTATGTACCCTTGTCCCTATTCAATTAATCACTTCATTCTTTGAATTCCTTGAGCCTGATCTCACTCATCACATTCCGGTCTTTGCCACTGCAGTGAATTTTGCAGCATGGTGAAAAGGATATACATCTATACCTATGAGGAAGCCAAGCAACTTACTCCCAAGTCCAAGCTGCCGATCATTGGTGCCGCCGTCAAGCCAAACCCAAACAAACAATCGCCCGAATCTGACATGCCTCGCAGTGACCTGGACAGCACTGCCCCAGTCACCGATAAGGATTGCTGAATGCTAACCTGGCCCAATATTTCCCTTCAGTTTTTTTTCCATCTTGGGATGTTGATCATGGGGGCCAATGCCCATGATCCTTGGGACTTCTAAGAGTTATCCGCTGGTTGGTTCGTGGGCCCGAAGGACACCGACTGCATCTACCATGGTTCATGCATCATGCATAGCTGCCTATGGACCAGTGTGGATCCCATGCCAGCAAGGATGGCTGGGAAGGCAGCATTTCCATCACCTGGCATTCCCTGCGTGATTGGCCCATTCGTGTTTAATTCTGCTGTGTGTGGGTAGTAGGAGCCATGGCATCCTTTGTCCAGTGCTCAGTTTTGGTGAAGTGGTGACTGGTGGTAGACCTGCAAGAACGGGGCCCCGGCCTCGCCATCTCTCGCTGCACCAGTAAACAGAGAGTATCAAGCATTCATGTTCCTTTCTCCCTGCAATGCATGGAGTATCATCATCCGTAGCTAAGCATCAGTTCTTTTCTCCCCCTTTGCATCCTGTTCGCAGCTCAGGTGCCACTGCTCGAGCTGTTTGTTTTAACCCAGCGGCGTGGTGTTTTGCTTTCAGAAGTTGGAGCATTTGCTAAGTTTTTTTTTTCTTTTTCACCTGTGCTTTTCCTCCTCATGGAAGCCATCCAATCAATGACAATTTTCTGTACTTACCTACCTGCATGTACATAGGAATGGAATGGAAGTATGGAACTGGACTGAACTTGAAACCTGATATGCCGCTTCTCATCATTGTGATGCTGTTCTTTTTTCTGTGATAGTGGAGTGCTTTTCTGCTGTGGCGTGATGAGGGTAATCTGCGTGCGAGGCCTTCTTGTTTCCCTTTTGCTTTGGTAGTGGAGTATTGTCTTTATGGCTAATCTGTGATGATGTGCTCATCTCTCCTGACCCCCTGCCTGTCGGAATGATTGTTGTGCGTGCCAATGGATCGATCGTGACCTTTTTTTTTTTTTTTGCTTTTGAAATCCCAAACGTGTTTGCTATGGATCGTGCGTGACCTTTCGCTTTTGAAATCCCAAACGTGTTTGCTTGGATTATTCCGTGTGATGTGCGGATTCTTGTGTGTTCAATCTTGGGGCTTGTAGCAGTGTAGTTTGTAACGTATTGACAAAACAATTTTGAAGGAATGGAAATAGCTATTCCCAAAATATAATACATCCAATTGATCATCATATTACAGATCAAAGAAAGCATCCTTCAAAAATCCCTTAAAAAAAGGAAAGCAAATAATTTTCTCGTATTATATTTACTTTAGTAACAAACTTACTAAAACTTGATGATACAGGTACGTCTATATTATTTTCTTATGTACATTTAATTAATACTAATACGATGACCATTTAAAAATAACTTTTTAAAAAATATATGATGATTAATTGAGAATTGAGTAACTTCTAACCTTTAAATTTTGTCCCAAAATATAATGACTTTCTCACTTATATTCTCTTCTCAACCAATCACAAACTTTCACCATTCAAACTCTCCATCTATTTTTTCTTCTCAACAAATCACTAACTTCCCACATTTAATTTCATCTACTTTAGGCAAAACTATTAGTTGCACGTAAATAAGGGGCATTTGGCCAAGAAAGGAGACCTCATGTGCTCTTTCGACCATGCTCAAAACTCACTGAACAGGTTTACTTATCTACGAAAGTTGAAGTGCCAAATTGATCAATTGTCCAAACGGAAAACGATCAAAGCTTCTCGTAAATCAATTTCCTAACAACACACAAGTTAGGATGGGATCTGAATTTTGTATGAACCATCACCAGAATTTCTGTCTGAATACAGAGATTAGACCCTTTACCCATCTATAACTTTGACATCTTTATATCCTCTTGTTTCACTTAATAAGCATCTAAAATACAGCCTGCCATGACTCGGTACATCAGCAGAGGCCTTATTTCTTCGTTTTACAGGGCCGACAGGTTGTGCTGTGAGACCCCTCGGCCTCCACTTGGGGCTCAGTGATTACTCTGACTGATGTCTCTTCATTAGCCCGCCGTTCTTCAGCTTGATGTGTTGGACCCTCACCACATTGTTCCAATGTCCGATCCTCCTGTTGCGCGGTATCGTCAGCAAGGTCCTCCTGATACTGTACATCCAAAGAGCTGTTCTCTTCAACAGTCTGTGCTTCCAAATCCACTGGATCAACGCTGGCGGTTTTAGGGGATGGAAGGAGGGATACTCGACAAAGAGGGCAAGTGGTGTTTGTCGAGAGCCAGTGGTCGATGCAATCGATGTGGAAGGTATGGCCACAAGGGGGTATTCTCTGGAGCCGCTCATCGGGTTGATAGTCTGCTAAGCAGACAGAGCATCTGTCAAGAATGATTAATGATTGTGTTCAGAAAAAAAAACTAATGCAGAGTAAATGCTAATAGGCAGAAGACAGAAAACAACTATTGTAGTTTAACCAACACACAATCTTCGCTCAGCTATGCTATGGACACTTATTACAGTTGAGAAATGTGAAATAAGAAAGTCTCAATGATAGCCTTTAAGCCATACTTTTGCAATAATATACTGTCTACCGTGTTAAGGATACCATGCCTATTGCAGTGGTCTGCTGCTGATCCATAGTATCTGAGTAACAGAGAGAACATTTCTACACACTGATCAAATACTATAATAAGGGTCAAACACTTGAGCAAATCATATGTACAAAATTCAACCTTATTCTGGAACAGACTCTGAGAGAACATTTTCTGTATTCAAGCGTTTTCTTCTTTCTGCCCTCTCCTCAAGACGTTTAGGAACAAACCTGTTATGTGATTCTAGTAATTACCAAATTTGAATGGCCGTAATTGTTAAAAAATCTTAGCTCTTGGGCACTATATTGGAAAGGTTACTAATGTGTGTTCCTTCAGGTTGTATCGAGTGTATATTAGTCAAAGTGAACGTCCAAATCAACAGGCAATTTTGATACATTCAATAAGTTGCAATACATGTGTTACCCATGTCCCACCAGTGCACTGTTTATGCATATCCATTATGCTATAACCATATAACCACATAACTATTGGCAAGATAAAATCCATGGCAATAATTTGGCAAATGATAATATGCATTATTTTTATCCTAAGCTCATTAATACAGAGATGTCTGCTCTAGTCTCTACAGCATCTCTTCTAAAATAACACCATCAGAACTATATTTGAGCCTAATTTTACATATTACTTGGATTTCCCCAACTTGTTATCAAAGATGGAAGCAATACACCCATAATAAAGTTTATCAACCTTGTGCCAATTTTGAAGAATTTCCATATATTGGAGTATTTGAGTAACTTGTTTTACCCAACATATTTTCCAACTGTGCATGTGGCACCTATCAACTATCTAAATAGCGTTAGCAATTAATGAACTGATAACATGCATGCAAGCATATATGGTTCAGGGCCCCAGGGCTGCTTGCTATTGCCCTTCGGAAACATTCTCTAAATGTTTTAGTGGACACATATGTGATGTTGGTCAAGGCTCTAATTTAGAAGCACTTCCATTCATTACAGAACTAGTTATTGAGCTATTGGTGGTGGTTACAGACCCGATGGAAAATCTACATCAAAGTGCTATCATGATTTTGGAATAATAAAATGCCCAACACATATTAATAACAGTGGTTGTCAACTGATAAGATCTATGGTCTAGCACAACAGAATATGAACTGCATTGAAGAGATTAGGAGTAGATCACTGACTGTGTTTCCCTAATCAAGAAGCTCTCCTTGAAGACCACAACAGGCAACATTTCCCGCATCTCCTTCTTTATGCCGCACTCCAACTACGCATACATTCAAGACAATACAAATCAAACAACAAAATCCCCACACACTAATATATCCTGAAAAGCCAACTTACTCAACAGAAGAGCGCGGAGGCTAGCTTACCCTAGGGTTATCTCCCCATATCAAGTTATTAGTCCTCGTGCGCAAGGACTGCCAGTTTGCTCTGCGGCGCCGCAAGTAGAACAAGTAGAAGAAGAGAAGCAAGACAAACGTGAAGAAAACCGGCACGGAGAAGATGAAGGCTTGGTATAGCTTAAGCTCAGGCGATGCGGCCGAGCAGTAATCAGGCGGGTCTGGGGAGGTACAAGACATCATCAAACGAAAATCTCCCTTCCAGACCAAGAACCAGCGTCGACCGAATTATCGGAACCCTAAACACTCCCAAGATCTCGAATTTATAATACTGATGAGCTTTACAAATTACGTGCGCCTTGATTCCCTATGCTTGAATTATAAAATGCATTACAAGAATAAGTGATTGACGACCGCTTGGGAAGAGATGGACCTAGATACTATACTTTGATAGTGATGTGCACGCCACCAAACAAAAATGAGCAAACTGCTATGAGGTAGTAGAGTAGGGGGAAAGTGTAGCCTCCTGGTTTGGTTTCCCCTAAATTACGAAGCTGAAAAGTAAACCCAATCAATAGGGCCAATCCAAAGCAAAACGGGATTCAGGATTTCATGGTCAACTACGCTAGAATAAGCAGCAGCAGCAGCAGCAGCCTCCAAGCTAGTACAACAAACACACGAGCCCTTGTCTACTACACGTAATGGTGGTAAACTACACCAAATTCGCCGCGAAGATCATGTGGGGGGTGGACCCAGGAAGAGAGATCCCGGCTAGGATCCACAGCGGCAAGAACCCTAAAGGGCAGCAGCTCGGGTCAAGCGAGAACCCAGCCGAGGGTACCAGCACGAGGCGGATCGCGATCCGGGGGCCGCCCGGAGCACGGGAGCTAGGACTAGCACGGCGGCGAGCTCCGCCCGTGGCGGACGAGGAGAGGGGAGTGGGAGTGGGCCGCGGTCGCCGGCGGGGCCCCGGGAATGCGAGCCGCCGGATCGGGGGAGAGGAGGAGGAGGAGGAGGAGGAGCTGTGGGCTCGCGGAGAGTGTGCTCGCGACGGAAAAAAAATGGCTTCCGTCCGCGTGCGTTGGGACTCCCGGATGGATCACCTTTTCTGCCTTCCGTGTGGGAGCGAGAAGACGCAAACAAAGAGGAGATCAGGAGAGAGCGAGTGTGAGGACATGTATGGTCTCTCCGAGCGAGTATAATAAAATAAATTAAGCGGTGGTATAAGTTATCATATTATTATTTGTGGTTACCTGAAGAAGAAAAAAATAAGAGAAAAAACAGGCATTTATAACTCGTTATAGCATTAATTAATTATATATATAGCGGTTAAAAAAATATACGTTAAATTTAACGACGTAGTAGTTCCAAAAGGAGAGAAAGAACATAGCCTAATAGTGTGGTATTAACTAATATGTATATTTCTTAAAATTTATAATAATAAGAGCAATAAATATAAAAACTAGATGATGTCCCGCATTTTACTATGGAATATATGGATATATGTTAAATGTTTGTTGAAGATTGATATATTTGGATTAAAATACTATGAAAATGATATGAGTAATGATAAATTTAGATGTAATTATTATACTTGTATGTTGGGTTTTAGGTGTTCAGTGAGTTGATGTGAGTGTTAATCATTAGGTACTAATAAGTATTATACTATACTAGGAGTGACATGTTAAGCTTTAGTGGGCTGTAACTATATATTCTATCCTTACGAGGTTTTAGCACAAAATTCTTGTTTTTTCTTAAAAAAACAAGTGCGGAAGTAAGTTATTTATATGTTAAACCTCTACCTAGGTAAATACTCATATTCTGTGTGATACATATTATACTTTCAAGCATATGTACATGTTTGATGAAAACATTCATCTGGACCTCGATCTAGAGAGAGGCATGAGCTCTCGTGAAACGGGATTGGTTACCATGATTGGTTGTTTTTTTACTATATAATTAAAAATAGATTTAAAACGAAAATTTTAAGAATTCATACATCAATTGTTTTTAAATACGAGCTCACTAAACGTGCGCATTCATCCCATCATTAGAAACGAACATGGCCATTACTTTTAGACGTTCGTTTAAAATAAGTAGCTTTTTGATCACCAATTGAGCAAAGACGTATGGCGTGCTCACTTGAAGCGTAAGCTCAAGCGTGGTAGAGAGGTAATCTTTAAGACAAGGACACGTCACCCCACCTTGAGTGCAATCACAAGTCAACGATCGATTAATTCTTCACACCAACGGTCACCTAAAGGGCATCTCATAAAGATAGAAAAAAATGTTTAACTAAACCTCACCTCATCGTTTTTTTATGGATAATGTATAAATACATATGCTCAACACGTGTACATTTATTCTTTGAACATATCCGTACACTCTGAAAGATTAGACTAACTGATCTTAAAATTGATAAAATTCGAAATATCTTTGAGATGATTACCATGGACGTCTCACGTACATGCACACCCTATTCATATATAACATCTTCAAAAACTTAAATATTCAAATTTTGATATCGATGAAATCACTATCGACGAATACATCGTCTACTACTTAAAAAATAATTAGCCATAAATATAAATAACCATGTCAAATTTAAAACGGAGTGTATAAGATTATATCACAAAAAACTCAACCGGTTGATCTATACTTACCTTGCCTCATTTCATAGTTTGAGTCACAGTACACATATTTTTCGAACGCCACCCCAACGAGTTTGAAATTTGAATCCCTCCTTTTCCACGAAATCCACATGCAATTTCGAAAATTTCAAAAAACCATCACGAAGCTCTCGTGTATTGGCCAGCCCATTACTCGGTTACCATCGAGAAGGCCCATTCTGTGAGGGCCCATCTATAAATCTGAGCCCAACTGCGCCCATCCCCGTCTTTCGTGCGGGCCCCTCGATTATAGATGGGATTGGGTCAAAGTAGGCCGACACGGGCACGGGGATCTGTAGATCACACGACACGACACGGCTCAAAGGTGAAACAGGCCGGGTCGGTACGGCACAATTGGTCGTGTCGTGTTTGGACTGCTGGCCGAGCCCATGGGCCGACATGATATGAGACGTTTACTGTAGCAATACACAACCCATGGCCTTTAACATATCAAAATAGTGCTTGGATAGAGAAAAAAATGTCATCAGACCGACTTTGACCCATAGGCCTTTAATGGGCTCGTACCGACACGGTACAGCCCGGCCACCCCGTGGGTCATATTTGAGCCAGAGGCATGGTACACGGACTGGCTCGGCCCAACCCGTTTAAGCAACTGTGTTAATGTTTAACAGGCCGTATCGCTTCTGTGCCCATGTCGGATCGGGCCGTGCCGTCCGTTTGGCCCTCTATACCCTCGAAGAGGAGGCGAGAGTGATTGAATCGGCGAAGCTTTTCCCGGCGGCGGCCATGTCCACGGCGGCCGCTGATCCCGCCGCGGCGGCGGCGGCGGCGGTCGTCACGAGGAAGGAGAGGCGGAGGGAGCGGAAGAAGGAGCGGCGCCGCCGGGCGCGGAGGGAGGCGGCGGAGGTCGCTCGGAAGGCGGCGGAGGCGCTCGCGGCGGACCCGGAGGAGGAGCGCCGCCTCCGGGAGCTCGAGGAGGCCGAGGCCGACGCGTCCGAGCGGGCTCGACGCGCCTTCGAGGACGCGGAGCGCCGGTGGCTAGAGGCCGCCACCGCGCGCGCCGCGGAGAAGGCCGCCGCGGCGGCTGCGGCGGCGGCGGCGGCTGCGGCTACGAGAGAGGATGGGTCGACGGCTCCGGAGGATTCCTCCCGCGAGGTGATATGCTGCTCTTTTTTTCGATTAGTAGCCATTATTCCTTAGCTTCATCCACCGAGTAAATGTATTTTTAGCGGGTTGTTTACTCAATTATTGCCCTAATTCCTTCGCCCCGTTCACCGATCAATGTGCTTGGCTTCTACTTCCGTGATGACCTCGTACGCCTAATTTCTAGTAGAAATTCGTGGGACAATGTGATGCACATGTGGCTTTCATCGTGGGGGAGCAAATGGACTAGCAATAACATCACCCATACAATGTTTGTAGTTATTTTTTTGGGGAGTATAAAATAATTGCTGCGTAAGCTTGTGGGTTCCATTTAACCATTCCATCTGTTTATTCACATATTTTGGGTACATTTCCGTACTCTAATAAACTTGGATGAACATGCTAATGTTTGGTTCTGATTATAATGTTACCTTAATTATTGCAGTATAAAGATGACCGTGGAAATGGAACAGAAGAGGATAATGAATGGGAATATGTTGAAGATGGACCAGCCGAGATCATATGGGAAGGAAATGAAATCACTGTGAAGAAGAAAATGGTCAAAGTACCAAAGAAAGCTAAGGAAAACCAGCCAATTCAACAGGTCCAACTTCTATGAAGGATAAAGTTATCTTTATTTTTTCCACTTGCCCTACCATCAAAAAAGTTTCATCTTAAAAGGGCATGCTAAATATCTTGCAGGAAGATAGACCTACATCAAATCCACTCCCACCGCAGTCTGTAGCTTTTGCTTCGCAGAGGATGGAACCTTCCTTGTCAGCTCAGGAAGTACTTGAGAAAGTTGCTCAAGAGACTCCAAATTTTGGAACAGAACAGGCAAGTTCCATGATTCTCTTTTCAATTGGACAGGGAAAGATGTATTTCTATTGCAGCATTAGGGAGAAAATACACTTCACTTTATACTCAGGCCTTCCTTTGCTCTAGTGTAAAATTACTGCTTATTTCCGTGTAGGATAAGGCACATTGCCCATTTCACCTCAAGACAGGGGCCTGCCGCTTTGGAGTGCGTTGCAGCAGAGTTCATTTTTATCCTGATAAATCATGCACCCTGCTCATGAGAAACATGTATAGTGGTCCAGGCCTTGCTTTGGAGCAAGATGAAGGGCTTGAGGTTTGTTAGAGGACAATCTCTTGCGATTGGTATCCTGATAATTGTTTGTTTGACAAAGCATTTTGCGTTTCTTCATCTTCACTTTAATGGACTGTTCTTTTTATGTGCTAAAGAATTTCTCCTCCACTACTACTGGTTTTTATGATTATATTTTTTAATACTTTGACTGTAGAAAAACACTCAATCAAACTGTAAAGTGTATCTCTCTAAATAGCCATGATAGAAATAACTGACTACTTTAATCATTTGCATTCCATTCTTTGGTGAGCTGAAGATGTTTCTTGCCCTTCAAGAGTATTTTCTTGACTTGTTGACTATTCAGACCTATGACAGACTGCAAGTTCTTTAATGTAACTGTCTTCAGAACCCCGTCTCAAGGCAAACAGTGACCAAATCAGTTGGTTTCACTTGATTGAGGATATCCTGAACTTTGATGTGCTCCTGTATCCTATATTATCATGCCTGTGTTGTTGGTGCTAAGGTTTTTATGTGTTTTGATCTGTTGAAAATATCTTCATATCTTTGAAGTTCTGAATATGTCTTGGGAATTATTCATGAAACAGCTCCTTGACAAGTCAGTACTATTTCGACATTTTAAACACATTGAACTATTAAGGAGTTGTTCCTTTATTGGAGGTATTTGATGACCATTAGGGTGGAAGGTGAATCTGTTTTAAACCTTTTTGGACATATATGAATTAGTGATGGTGAACTAGTTCTTGGAGATATCTAGTATTAATTTTCATCTTTACCCTTGTGCGTTTTGTTAGTTTTAATTCACAATCTGGATTTTATATGGTGGATTAACATTTTTTCTTTAACATTCTCCAGTGTACAGATGAAGAGATTGAACAGAGCTATGAAGAATTTTATGAAGATGTGCACACAGAATTTCTGAAATTTGGTGAACTTGTGAACTTTAAGGTTATTTTTTCCTTACTTTTTTTTTCTGAGACTACTAGATTTTCTCTCTGCCAATGTTTTTATTCGTCGGAAACATTAACGGTATTTCTTCCTTGCATAGTAATTGTTATATAAGGATCATATTCGTAGTACTGCTTAGGGTTTTAATGAAAGGGGGTACTTTGGTGTTATGTTAAGAATTGCCATATGGTTTTCTTAGCTTCTAGATGAGAAGATGCATTACATTAGCAGGTCATATCTCTATTGTTCAACGTAAGGCATCATTTTTGTCCAGGAAGTACCAAAAGACTGGTTCATTGAAGTAGTTTCTTCTCACTCCTTTTTGTTATAGTGTTATACACTAGAAGTTTCCCAGAGTTTTGCAAACCTGAGCCTATGCAGCTCACTTATATGATCACTAAAAGTCAAAGGTTCCTTCTGTAATACTCCCTCCAGTCTATGGTCAGTTGAAACCTCGCTGCACACTAAAGGTTTTGTGAACAAGTGCAGTTTGATCTAAACGCTTAATTTGCAGCTGAAGTGCTCCCTAAATTATGGATCTCTTTATTAGTTATTCACTTATTCTTTCAAATGATTGAAGGATATCCATTTCAATGATGGTATGCTTTACACACAATAACTCATGCCCATCTTATCTGTGGATGTGTACATGTAGGTGTTGGTTGATCTAATTTGAATTATATGTACAAACTTTAGTTTCAATGATAGTTATTTAGTATCTTTTTAAAGATTTAAACTTGTGGCACATTTATTTTTAGATCTGTCACAATACTTGGCACCACCCTAGTCTCATAGAAATGTTTCCAAATATTACTTTTAGGTGTGTCGAAATGGATCACTCCATCTTCGAGGAAATGTTTATGTGCATTATAAATCCTTGGATTCAGCTCTTCTTGCCTACAGCAGCATGAATGGACGGTATTTTGCTGGGAAGCAGGTAATTATTTTAATTCATTCCTCAAAGATTGTCAGTTTTGTGCACAATTGGCACATTGAGGAGCGTTGTTGTTAATCCTCTCTGTCTCAGAGAATCCTACACTATCATATCGTGCTGTCAAATAAGTTTGTTTCCATATACTTCTCTTTCATGGTCTGAAATTGGATTTTTTTCCTCGTACAGATAACATGTGAATTTGTTGCTGTGACAAGATGGAAGGTTGCCATATGTGGTGAATACATGAGGTCAAGATTCAAGGTACCTGAAAAGCTCAAACTACAACTGTCTCCTTTACTCAGCATGTCCACAGCATTGACATTTGCCAGAGGAACACTCTCTTGAGATACTAGCTTACCATGTGGTTCTATCTGTTTTTCGTTTTCTCCTCTCCTGTTTAACAGACGTGTTCACGCGGAATTGCTTGCAATTTTATTCATTGCTTTCGCAACCCTGGAGGAGATTATGAGTGGGCTGATTGGGATAATCCTCCTCCTAAGTACTGGATTAGGAAGATGGCTGCTCTTTTTGGTCCCTCAGATGATTCTGTCTATGGCAAGCCAAGCGATACCCCACATTTTGAACGCTCACAGAGTTCAGATAGGAGGAGACCGAGAAGTTCTGATCCTGGGTACATGCTACTTGTCTGTTAATCATTTTCTTTATAGAGTTTTAGTAGGAATGTGTAGAACGAGATATGCTAATAGCATATTTTTAATTCAATAGGTACACACCAAGCAGAACAAGGGATGAAGAAGCACATAAACAGCACTTGTCCAGAGATTATTCACATCCAAAGCATGAACGCAGCAGCCATGCGGAGCACAGACGAGATCGAAGAGAATCATCTGCATCAGATAAGCATCGACATCGAGAGATTAAAGATAAGACCGACAAATACTCCTCTTACATGGAAAGTGAAAGAGAGTCACACAAGAACATGCGTGAAGAAAGACATAGGATTGACCATGGAGATGGAGGAAAAGGAGACCATGGTAAAGTAAGGTCGAGGAAGAACAGATCTGAACGCCAAGAAAGTTTGGAGCCTGGATCTTCTGGTCGGCCTTCGGACACCACCGATCCAGACACCACCAAGAGTCCTTCAGGCAGCAAGTCCACTGGCAGGCATCACAAAAGTACCAGGAGGCAATCCTTAGAAGACCCCAATCTTGAAAGACACCGTTCCATTTCGCACAAATCAACAGAAGAGCACAGCACCAGAAGGAGCTCACGGCATCGGGACATGGAAGATGACGAGGAAGATGATGGAAGAGGGCAATCTGTAGCTGTAAAACGCAAGGATCACCATGATACTTCCGACGACAGATGGGTAGCCACAAACAGTGTTGATTCAGACTTGGAGACTCAATACCAGAGGTTAAGCGGTAAAGGCAGCAATCTGGGAATGAAAGTTGATGCTCCATCAGATGCAGGAACTGCGTATGGAAGGTCAAGAAGTGGAACAACCAAGAGCCGTAGGGAAAGGAAGCGTCAGAGTGGAAAGGGTGAGCACAGCCATAGTGAAGAGGTTACTTCAGATTCAGACACCAGAGATACGAGCTCTGATGCATGGAGGAGCCGATCGAGAAGCAGTGACGAGAATCTCTCGACGCACAGATTAAGGAGAAAAAGAAGTCGCAGTAGTCACGATTCCTGATGCCATTGGCATGGCAGCTTCGAAACATCTCATCATCTGAACACTACAGTTTGCCAACTTTGGCTTGTGGATTATTAGACCACGTTTGAGTGTTATAGCTAGCTCATGTAGTAGCATGTTGCAAAGCCCAAATATGTTTTTGGTTCTCTTTTTTTATTTTTTCCACTTTGCTGGTGAGAAGTTCCTTCTGTTTCCTTGGTTTTTTGAGATGGCCCCCTCGATGCGGTAGAATAGCAGTAATAAACACTGTAATATAATAATGAAAGCATATATTGAATTAACCATAGCACTATGCAAGTTAAAAACTAACGAAACATAAACACACAAGAAAGCTGCTTTTTCAGGAGAATGAATGAACACGGCACCAAAAGAACAAAACCAAAAAGAACGGGCACACACCAAAATTTTCAGACAAAACAGCCCTACTCATTCTTCTGTAAACACAAAAAAAAAGATATAAAAAGTATTATCCAAGCATAAAAACCAGAGGTGAGATGACAAGAGGTGTCTTCTCATGATTTCTTGTGATGGCAGTCACAGAATACAATCCAGAGATCGTTAAAGCATCTGTCTGCATTCTCTTCCTGGGCTGTGCTGTCCCTGAAGATACTTCCAGCTCCTCCGGCACTGAGACTGCTTCTCTAACGCTTTGTTTTGTCAAGAACCTCAATAAACCTCTTCGGAACTCCGTAAAGATCGACAAGATGCTTCGCAAGGTCATCGATGACTCCGCCTTGAACCAAGACCTCGTGTTGCCCCTTCTTACCTGGAATTACATGCCAACAAATGTAATGCGCTATATCACTCACAAAAGTCTCTAGTGGTTTACTATGCCGAAATATAGCCAAAGCGTACCTGGAAGCTCAGCTGTGGTGGTGCTGCAAGCAAATTTCTTCTGTAGCTCAGAAGCTAACGAGTCGGGATCCATTAAGAAGCATTCCAATCCAGATAGCCGGGTCATCTTCTTGTTTCCTTGCCTTCTTTCAGTCATGATCTGAATGGTCCGTATGGCGCCCTTGCGGATAACCACCTCGTTCCCTCTTGCTACTCTATGATGAATTTGCATTCGGTTTAAAAATGTTGAACCCAGGTCCCTCTTGTGGATCTCGGTCGGGTACGCTGAACCCTTTTTAATGGCTCCTTTGTACAAAGCATCGCATAGTGCAACATCCAAAACTACTTTGGCCTTGTCCGTCGGTTTAACCAAATTTTCCTTTTCCACGTACCTTGGTTCACAATAGAACATAAATTAGTCAAAACGCAAATCAAATTTGACAACTACACACTCCACAAATATATAGCCTCCAGAAATGCATGGATTTCCACAATAATCAATTACATTTTATTGAGAAAATAGTTCTGGAAACAAACCTGAATACTATGTCAGATGCCTCTGATGCACTATAGTATTTGCCCGTGTCAGCTCCAACGGCCATAAATATGGGGTTAACATGAGAGCTTGGCTTATAAATTTCTGCTACTTCCAGTTGCTTTGTGCTGCTACCTTCAGCAACAACATCATCATGCTGTACAACAGGCTCCTGTACCCTCTTTTCAGGTTTAAAGGCCATGTAATCTGGATGCCCGCGATTGATACCAAGCAACATGACTTCCTTTTTATGCTTGTCCTCTTTTGATGAAATCTGTGAACACATAATGGAACATGGTAATGTTATTAGTTATTGGTAAACGATTACAATGTCTGATATGGTATCACAGGTAAAATCAACATGCATCACCAGTTCTCTAGATCTTACATGTTCATGAAAGATTGTATGGCAAGTTGGCAACAAAGCTTAATAAATATGCAACTGTTTCTTCAATTGCGAACTATATTAGCAATTTTTTCTTCAATTGCGAAGGTCAATAGAGTTTTATAAAATGTTGGAACTATATAACATTTGTACAGGTTTGTAAAAAATGACCACTCCAAACATATTCAACCTTGCACAGTTCCTACTATGCATTATAAATCTACTATTCCAGCATGCATCATATGCAAACTCCACAGAACCTAACTGACTGAAGTACAGAAACAACATCCTAAAAATTCAAATAGTTCATAAGTCAAACACAGAAATACTTGTGGACTACCATGTTTCTTACAATATCACTTGTCACACATACATCAATCCAGTTAATCCAATAAATGTATTATGTATATATTGTAAATTATGGACATAAAGGGAACTAGAAACATTCTGCCACTGTCTTACAAGGCCAGTAGAAGATTTTGATTGCAGCCACTTGGATAGCTTTTTGTGTGATGACTTCTTAATATCCAGAGTAACACCTGGAGGTCTGCAGGGGAGTATATGATTTGACCTGAACAATACAAAATGCAATAGATGAATAAAGCAGCAGATTTGAACGAAAGAAAGCTAGAACATGCAGCTTAGTGGACAGTTGAACATTTTGGCTCTTGCTAAAGCCAACCTGTCTAATTATTGAACCTTGCTTCCTTCCTCCGTGTAGGGGAAGAAATAGCAGTCATACCCAGAGCATAATTTGCTAACATAATGTCCCAATATTCAGAACTAGAGAAAAATATAATTGTGTTACAATGTTCAAAAGACTTGCAAATAATTTCATGTGAAGAAAAACTGAATCAGTAAAAAGCTGTAGAAGAAGTCAAATATATAATTATATCACTAGAGCTGCAGGGTATTAGATCTATAAGGATAGGACAACAGATCATATGAGAAATTGGAATGACGGTACACACGTACCACAATGTACTTCCCGGAATAGGAAGGTCTTTATCTTTTACGCTCATATGTAAGGCTTGCAGAAAGCATTTGTCTAAAAGAGAGTCAATTTCTTCAGTAGACAAATTTTGATGTTCCCTTTCCTCTGGTGGTTCCTCAGTAGGTTTATCTTCAGGCAATTTCACCTCACTCACACCAGCAGTTAAACCTTCTATGGCCTCAACATGGATGGCAGGATCTGTGGTATGGCTCTCAGAAGCATCAGTTGCAGCTTCTTCACCTTCAATGGTATTGTCATACATGCCTTCTGCATGATCTTCAGAAGAACCACAAGGTTGAGACTGTGAAGCATAATTAGGATCTTCAACAACAATGTCTTCATAAAATCCTTCATTTGGAACATAGCGGCCATCAGCAGAATCCCTGCAATAAAATCTAACAATGTTAACTTAGGAAAGGCTAAGCTCAGAAGTGAATTCAGATCTAGTCATTGAACTTGCCATAACGAATCCTTAAAATAATGAGTAATCCGCAAAGCCTTGCCACGTAACCCTGCCTTTAAGGCTTCATTACTGCTCATAGTTGTTGCCCCAACCTGCATTAAGCATGTAATGGCAATGAAAACTTGCACATAATTAACAGAATTTCATAACTACAATTTTTTGGGCAACCAAAATGTAAACGAAAAACAAAAAAAAAGAAGAGAGGAACTTACAGCAATAGGAGCAGGATTACCAGGAACCTTTACTGACCATGGCTGGCCAGCTTGAAAGGAAGGAAGCCCTTCTGGGGGTATGCTAATGCCAGGAAACATCAGATCAGCACCCCCCAGTATGAAGCGTGAGACTTCACCACCCTTTAGTGTAAAAGCAGGCAACAGATCGGGAACCTTCCAGAGTGCATAAACTGCAATATTTTCACCCGTTAAACTATGTTCCAAAAACTATTGATTATAAGATAATGAGACTAGAGCTGTCCCAAAGCATTTAACTTTTCAGGTCAACTCATAACTTAATTAAATATAAGCCAATGTCATGTTAAAATATAACTACTCATACTTTGAAACATTTTTGGCGGTCGTTTGGATCATGTGGGTTTGTAATCAGTTTTTAGAAAACATAGGCTGACATTTTGTTGTGTTTATATACTTGTTTGTTTGGATAAAATGGATTAAAATGAGTTCATGACATGGTGTTTCCCTGTTTGGTTGAGATCATTGCTAACAGGCACAATGATGACAGGAGTTACAAGTTCATGCCATCGTACAATTAAGCTCTTAGGCACAAAGCTACACGTCACTGAAAAAAGTATGATATTCACTCTGTCCCTAATTAGAGGGTGTGTATTCGATTTTGCTAAGACCAAGGAGTGGATGACTCAGCAAAACCAGTCCGTTTATACCCCTATTTAATCGACATGCATAGCTAATTAATCAGGCATTTACACGCAAAACGAAGAGGCCTGTGCACAGGTAGATTGCATGCAAAATATTGAACAGTCAACAGTGTGCATGCATGTAGGGGCAATAACAGGAGAAAGTAACAAATTTTGATGGTGTGCCTTCTTTTGTGTACAAAACGAAAAAAAACTGCGCCCTCTAATTAGAGATGGAGGGAGTAGAAGGTAAGGGTGCTTGGTTTAGTTTGGCTGGTTCTGTGGACACTGCCTCAAGGCAGCAGCAAGGAGATCGCCTTTTTCATTCAAGGATAAGAATGAGGTGGAGCAGCTATAACTAGGAATTGGCTCTTGGTCACTTATCATCAACATATATAACTAGAAGAGGAAAAAATGGTAGGGAATATGGATTCAGATTTACTTGGATGCATTTGCAACAAGTACATTTTGCTGATTTACAGATTGCTAAGTTTATGCATCTCAGGCTCACAAAAAATGATGGTACAATAATCTTGTTCTTGCAAAAAAAAAAACGAGAAACAAAATCCAACTAGTTACACATCAGCGGCTAACAGAGGATGGCAAATCATCAAAGACCACTATTGGGGAGCAACAAATATTCAATTATTCGAAGAGTATTACAAGAGAACTGGGTTTCCAGATAACTACTTTTGGTTAAACTTGTTTGAGCTAGCAACATCCAAAGAGGATTTTACAGAAAACCAAGTCTTGAGATATCTGATTTTGTTAAAATCTAATATCCAAACAGCTCTTCAGTTATGCAGGAAAAACTAATGAACAGCCCCGCAAAAAAGGGTATATAGTAACTGGAAATGAGGAACAGAAATGTCCACCAATCCGCAAAAACCTCTCTGCACAAGCACAAGCTACTGACAATTATCAACATCCTAGAATAAGCAGTCAACACTCAACAGCCAACCAAACAAGTTATATACATGAAAAATAAGCCAACCAAACAAGTTATATACATGAGAAATAAGCCCATTAGTCAGGAGATATCCTACTTGCATTTGCGAAATAAATGGTTATAACAGTAAGGTACTTCACTCATTGCAGGAAGCACAGGAATGAATTACATTCTCTGTTCTTAATGAGTTACGTGCATACACAACAAAAACATAGCTTCAAAAATAACTACAACAAAAATGATATTAACAAAGTCGAGATAACCAGATGTAAATAAAAGTATTAATCTAGAAATAAAAAATACAGACCTGTTGGAAACAGCTCATGGCCTCTTCCATCAATGTCAAAAAGCATTGGGAACTCTCCCTCTATGCCATATACAAGAACCCTATTTGGGTACTTAGCAACTGTTACCTCAACCTATACATACAATGCACCCAAAAAAAACTCATGGTAAGAGCTAGAAAAAGATAGTAGGTTTGAGTAAAAAACTTGCAAGTTCTCTCTGTATTAATGCTGGTAAATAAAAGGGCAAGAAGGATCCAGTTGATACAAAATTAAAAAGGATGCATGGCACGTAATTTCACCATAATCACATGGGAAGTATGCCAATCTTCCTTAACAAGGACAGAGCTCCAACCATGTAACAATTCTTGTGCTAATTGTGGAGCTCAAGCCATGCAATATAATTTCAAAACTTAATACCGTGTCACAATGTCATACTACATATAATTAGAAGAAGTTAACCACCTTGGGAGGAAGGATGGCATCAAGGTCAGCATCAGATGCTTGTGGGAACCTTTCCTTGGCAGTTCTTCTGAGCTTCTTTTTGTCAGCTCCCGACAAACGCTGTAGAGCTTTTACATCAACATGCTTCTTGAACATGGCTTACGAAACCTGAACACGGCTGTATACAGAAGTATTGACTAGGTCATCTAAATGCAAAAGAGCAATATACATGAACAGAAAAAAAAGTGAAATTCAAGCAACCGAAGAACAACAAAATAGCCTGCTGAAACAGTAGGGTTTAGTTAACACAGGAACATTCAAGAAGAAAATGCCGACTATTCGCAATGAAATAGAAGAGAACTCAGACTTTGCTGTACTCCTACATGGCAGTATGACAACAGATACAACCTCATACAAATCATTTTACCATAACTATTGGTTCATAACTTCCAAAGTTCAAACCCATATCCTCCTAGGGCTAGTACAAATTAACCTCTAACCTCTTGTCAGGAAAAAAAAGCTTTTAATCTAATCACCCCGCAAAATACGCCAGGTCTCATCTCCTACATCCAGTTATTGGGTTGGAGACTTGGGAGGGTAGGAGCAGGAGCAGGAGCACAACAAAATTGCTAGAGCAGCAATCTTAGTCCAATCCAATTCAATCCACCCATGATAAACTGTGTGTTCTTCTCGAGTTAGTACACACATCCCAAGAAACCACACACCACCACATCCCAGATCAATCCAAGAACACAAGAAACAGACCGCCTACTACGGCAAACGAATCGAACGAATCGAGAGATAACGAGAGAGCTATACAGGAAGAGAAGAGAGGGAGGATGAGGACTCGTTACCGGCGACGAGCCGGCGGCGATCGGAGCGGAGGCGAGGGAGGAGGGAGGGGGGAGGAGGGAGGAGGGATCGAGAAGGTTCTGGAACCCAAAGCCACGCCAAGCGCCGTAGCGGAGGCGAGACGTGGGAGATAGCGGCGGCGGGTGTATGGGCCGGGCCTCACGTGGGCTGGTCTGGGCTTTTGGCCCACGAGAGGGGGAGAGAGAGAGAAAAAATATCTGACGCCCGAAGCCTCCGCCTCCATGCGCAGAGGAGAGGAGGAGAGGAGGGAGAGATGACGGCGGGGTCCAAGGGCGGTGGCGGCGGCGTGGCGGCGGCGCGGGCGGCGGCGGCGGGGCCGAGGACTGTGCTCATCACGGGGGTAAGCAGGGGGCTGGGCCGCGCGCTCGCGCTGGAGCTCGCGCGGCGGGGGCACTCCGTCGTCGGCTGCGGCCGCTCCGCCGACCACGTCCGCTCCCTCGAGGCCGAGATCGCCACCCCGGCACGCCACTTCCTCACCGTCGCCGACGTGGTAATCTCGCCTCACCCACCCCTCCACGCTCTCGCCGTCGTGGTGCTTGCAGTTGGGCTCTGCCCGCTCGGGGTTCTGTGAAATGCTGCTGCCTGGATAGGGCATGAACCGTAAACCTAACCATTTTTTCTCGCCGGACATTTCGAATTGCGCCTACTGTAGCGGCAGAGTCTTAGCTTAATCGTGAACTAGAAGCTGATGGGCTCAGCTGATTGAGAATTTGTTGCTTTCCTGATTGATAATTATGCCAATGAATTGACTGGACTATCCTAAATTTATTCACGACTTATTGTTTTATCATTGATCTTGAGTGAATCGGGTTGAAACAATACCACATGGTATGGGTGCCAATAGAATAGCTTATCAATGGTGCTTTTAATTATTCGTTTGTCAAAACAATGCATAATATAAGTTGCCTATGTATACTATGAGCTTACTATGTTCAACATTTTTTTAGTTCTCAAGTTATGTTCCTTGCTTCTGTTGTAGAGGTCTGACAGCAACATGGCCGAGTTGGCAAAGGCTGTTGTGGAAAAGAAGCAAGTTCCTGATATCATAGGTTGGTTACATTTTCCGCTCAAAGGCAAATACAGGCTATTTGGAAGTAGATGATCATAATCTGTTATCTTTATTGGAGTTGATTGTGGAACCACATATTTGTACACCCTTTCCAAATATACATTAAAGGAATCTTTCAAGAAGTCTAACTATTGAGGTTTGTGGCAGTAAACAATGCTGGTACAATAAACAAGAATAACAAGACATGGAGTGTTCCAGCAGAGGAATTTGATACAGTGATTGATACAAATATTAAGGGAACCGCAAATGTCCTCCGTCATTTCATACCCCTTATGATAGAGAAGAAACATGGGATTATAGTCAATTTGTCCTCTGGTTGGGGTAGGTCTGCTGCTGCAGAGGTAGGACACAGCAAACTGTGTTAACGCTGGTTTCTTTCTTTGTATGTGAAAATTTTCATGCATACTGAAGTACATATCGGTGTTTCAGGTTGCCCCATACTGTGCTTCAAAGTGGGCTATTGAAGGTTTAACACGCTCCTTAGCAAAGGAGCTGCCTCCTGGATTGGCAGCAATTGCCCTTAGCCCTGGTGTTGTGAATACTGACATGCTTAATTCATGCTTCGGAAGCTCGGCCGCATTATACCAATCAACTGAACAATGGTAATTGCTAAACTTGTTTGGCTTTGTGCTTTCCCTCAAGTCTCAACTATGCTTGAAATGAATAAAACCTAAACAAACAATAGATGGTTACAATAGATATAGCCATATAGGAGTAGACGTGTGATGGCTCATAGAGACCCTAGGAAAACCAGGGAATGTTATTTACAGTGCTAATACTTTAGCATGGTTTGCTGGTGCAAGAATCTTTCTATTGAATCAACTTCCTGAGAAAATTATTTCTATTACCACACCATTCAACAACTCCATCATGTTTGTTTTTATGGTCTGTACTAATCCTCTGTGGTCATTTCAATGATATCTAAAACATGCCTATTCTTCTGGTCCTGTAGTTCCATATACACCAGTACGTCAAAATAAGACATTCTTTTGGTACACTGTTTTTATAGAAAAGCCAACAGTTATACATACCCTGATGGCAAGCTACGGGTGCTAAAATTGTACTCATTTGATCCAAAATGGAAACCTGGACATCCATTGCAAACCACAGTTGGTGAATAGATGCTGTGCACTTGGATGTTATGAATTGCATAACAAGTATACAGGAGGTTGTGCTTCTTAGGCCATCCTAGTGAGTAGTGAGATTATGAGGTGTAAGAAAGTGGCCTTGAATGACCTGTCAGGCTTGTGCTTGCATAGCAAATGTTTCCAGATGATCCTATATATTCCTACACCATACAGATATTGTCCTTCCACAGCCATTAATAACTCAGATATACTGATTTAGAGTATTATTGACTTGTCTTCCTCCTCCAGAGGATATGATTGTTGAGGGTTAGCTGCGTTGCTTGTACATTGTCCAAAATTTGAGGTATTGTACGCGGCACAGGTATTATTGAGGGTTTGCACAGGGAACTTTGAATAGTATCCAGTTGACCACACCTAAAAGCTGTGTTGATATGATCTTTTTCATTAGTGCTACATTGATGCATTTTTTTTATTGCTTCTGAATGCAACCAACATGAACAGGGAACCTTGAATAAGTGCCCTAGCTATGGCCCACTAATATAACTGTCCTATGATCCATGACAGCTTGAAAAATAAGTGTGAAGTTGTTGGCAACACTAGCTTTTGTATGCAATAACTTTCAGGATATGCAACGTTGATCACTAGTATTTGATCACATTAACCAGAGGACGCCTTCTCTTTCTTTTCTTTTCTTTTTTTCAGGGCACCCAAGGCAGCTACGATGATACTAAGCCTTGGCCTAGACGACAATGGCTCATCGCTCACTGTATGATGCTGTAGCAAATCTATATGCCGAACTAATCTCTTGATGTAATGAGTTGTAGTTCTTAACTTTGAACTGTTGCGCAACATTATGTTGTAGTTAGATTGAATTGCCAGTGCGCTAATGGCGGTAGCCTGTGCGTACTGCCGTTTCGCTGTCTCACAGTGATTCTGTACCGTATATCGATGATGATGATGATGATGATGAAACTGTGAATGGGTATGTATGGCACGCGTTATTTCTCCCAAATTTTGCCAAGATGTTTTTCTTTTTCTTTCCTGCCATTTGTTTGGGGGACGAATCATGCACAGTAATCTTATCTCTCAGAAAAAGACAGGCACTGTACAATAGCAAGAACAGTTACCTCTCTTATCTTTCAAAAGAAAATAAATATAATCTAGGACGATTCTAATCTCTGACAACGTCAGCGATCACAAGATCGGGTCTGAAACAGTGGCACCTACAAAGAAAAGGGGCAGTGGGTTTATAAATACTATAGCATCTCTTTAATTAGCTGTGGCCTGATCACACTACTACAGTTTTGCTTGTACCTAATTAACCACTGCTCCCACAATTACTGCCACATAGTGTCTGCAGTTATGCACACAGCACCACTCCGATCTACTCCTCTGTCTCAAAACAGTTCATTTTTCACCTCTCCTACATATATCAATAAACAAAAAAAACTAAACTATTTTTTCATTTTTCCAAATATCAATACAATTATTTCTCGTTTTATCTATTTTCAATGTATTATTGATTCACTATTTATGTAAACTATGATACAATAATTGCTTAAAAAATAAATTTATTTTTGAGACAAACCAAAGAGAAATCAAAAGACAAACTTATTTTGAAACGGGGAAGTAATAATTATACCAGCACCATGGAATCCTGGGCTAACTGATGTGTAGTAAAAGACTGAAGCAAAACAGTGTGGCTGGCTGGCTGAATGAGAGCTTAAATAGTAGTAGTATGAAGATCTTGCAGCTGCAGACTTTGCAGGCAGGGGCCTCTGCTGACCTGCTTGCTTTGATCTGCTGTTTTAACTCCGAATGTACTACTGTGTCCAGGCTGCCCATGTTATCCCTCTCTTGTTCATCCTGTGCAAAATCTATCACTTGTTCTGTTCAAACTTGAAATCAAACGTACTCTGAAACGATCTGAATACTGGATATACTGGGCATCCCATGCAATGCACTGGCTTCCATTGTGTATGCATCGGCAACAACAGCAGGCTCTCTGTATCATTCTCATTGACTCCCCCTCTTGTTTCTCACACATGGTGCTTGGCATCTTCTTTTTTTTTTCAGGTCAGGAATCACTGCAAGGCACACTGGCTAGGTTGTCAATTGGGGTAGTCTCTGTGCATCTGTATTGTGGTGGTCACTCTGGTATCAACCTCCAATAGTTGTGTTGTTTTCTCGCTCCAGTCGTAATAACATGATAGAATGGGTGCAGTCTGATCATATTAAGTTTGGTAAAGATATCACATAAATTATATAAACATGTAGCGATTAAATTATGATAAAATAATTTCATCGATACAGATATGCTTTCTTGGTTTCTAAATAAAGATTTTTAAGTTGTTAAACAAACTAGTTATAGGTGCGTGCGTTACAACAGTTTGCACCCACAATGGTTTTTTCATTCAGTTTGATGAAAGGATTTGGATAGGGTGGACTATTTGTTTTTTTATATTGTGGTCGTTTTTTTAGAAATCGGTTTTTTCAATGTGGACGGTTTTTAGGGAGTGAAGAGATTTTAGGAGAAAGTGGGAGAAGGGGGAGGAGGGAAGAGGACGACTGACTCCCTAAGTAGTAGAGATATTAAGAATAAGAGAAAATATTCTCTTTTAGTTTTCTTATTGGTTATATATTAAATTGATTGGAAATCAGTATCTTAAAAATACTTGTATACAAAATTTAAATTTTAGAAATACCTATATTTAGGAAAGGATGAAGTATTTCTCTCTTTTAAGAGGAAAGCACCTTAATATGTTTCCTCCTATGAAAAATGATAAATTGATCGTGTTGTGTTGCTCTAGGTGAACTATTTTTTTTAATAAAGCGACATTTAAAGTGTGCTAATTTAGCATGGAAGAACTATACAGAGAAAAAACAACACAAAATTAAAGTATTAACTCTAAGAGTCTTTTAGCTTCAGATAAGCCCCTAACTTTTAGCCTCTTCTTTGATTTTGGACCAAGGGTTATATGGCGAAACAAGAACATTCTTGGGTTCCTCTCCTTTCATATTTCCTATGCAGTTAGGAGGACCAGAGTGCAAACACCTTCTTTCTTTTTTTTTCTCTTTCAGGCCCAAGGTGGTGGCCATTCTGGGTGAACTATATTTGTTGAACCATGTTATATTGTTCTCAACATGCTTCACAGCGATTACACAGCGACTGATGGGCAACAACTTACAATCAACATCATGATACACTCTTCTCCTTTCTCCCTTAACAAGATTATGACATAATACGGGAGATCTGGTCAACTCATGCAGCGTGAGGTGCAGAGCAGGTGGACGTCTACGTCCACCCACCCAGAGAAGAGAGAGAGAGAGAGAGAGAGAGAAACACATCTTAGGAGAGAGAAGCAGAAGCTTCTCCGGACAGTTGCATCAGCGTGTCAAATCGAGATCAGGATTAAAAACGACACCAGATGCCCACTCAAATCATGCGTCCCCTTTATACAAATGAGCAAATTGGTACTCATACTCTTTTCTCTCAGCAAAATAATCTAGTAGTAGTAGTACCACTTAAAACCTCTGAAATAATTAATAACCCGGTTAGAATCCTCTTGAGAATTAAGAACAACAAATAATAACAATCTAGCCTAGAAGATCATCTTAGCTGCTGCATGGCTGTTGAAAATATTATAGCTGAATTAAGAACCCCATGCTTTCATGCCTGATGAGCTTGAGTTTACAGCTTAGCTGGGATGGAGATCATCATGCATCCACCTTAGCTGCAATCTTGGTTGAAGAGGTTTTAGTTTCGGATAAATTAATCCGCGCTATGCCACTGAGTTTTCATCGATCTTTTTTTTGAACTCTTTTTTTCATCGATAATGGAAATTAATCCAGCCTCTGGAGCGTCGATTTAATTTCTTCATGCGCACCACAGGGAGAGGAGGCTGCCATTGGACCATCTGTGGAGGAGCTGGCTGAGGCACAGCACGGCGTAGGCGAGCAGGATGAACTTGAAGATGAGCTGGAAGTAGTGTGACACCTCGAAGCTGGATGCATTCATCACCTGCCAAGTAAAGAAAACCCTCAAACCGATGAGCACAGCAGCATATCGTCGTCGACATGTTGATCAGAAGGTTAATTGATATAGATTCGAGAAGAAAGGGAGCAGAGCTCATGCCATGGCTAGTCCTGCCAAGTGTGGTGATCTCTGCTGCTCCGGTGTGCCGGCCGCTGCCTTCTTGGCCGTGTGATCAGAGGTCACCACCTTCTTCATGCTGCTGCTGCTCAGGGTGTTGCAGCACCGGTCATCGTCTCCGGCGACGGCCGCGGCGGCGGCGGCGGCGTCCTTGGGCTTGCTGGCGCCGGAGCATTTCCGGAGGCGCTGGACATCATTGATCTTGAGAGGCTTAAGGATGAAATCCTCGGCACCGGCTGTCAAGCATCTGCTTTTACCAAAAGAGGACATGCATGTTAGTGGTGATGCGCACACACACAAATCCGGCTTTTGAGTCTGAAAAGCTGTGCAAATCTTGGCTTTCGGAGAGAAGCCACAGTGCACATCCAGAGTGCAAAAGCAGCTTTCATCAATATACAAAACAACAGTATCTTCAGCTTTGCACGAGTTGATGATAGTGGCAAAGAAGAAAAGAGAAACAGAGAGAGAGAGAGAGAGAATGGGTGCCAAGAACTTCACCTGCTGATCCTCTGGGGCTCATTCTCCGACGACATGACCACCACTGGGATCGGATTCGGCGAGCCCAACGCCTGAGAAGTGAGAATTCAGATACTCAAATTTACAATTGAACTGAAAAAAGAAACATATAAACAGAAACAGAAAAGAGAATCTTGAAGAAGTTGCATATGCTTCACTCACCTTGATGGCTTTGAGAAGGTCGTATCCTGTCATCTCTGGCATGCAGTAATCAGTTAGCACGATGTCGATCGCTTGCTCCTGCAAGATTTGCCCATTTTCAGAGCCCTCATCTCATTCATCTCTACGTAGTTTCAGACTAAAACAAACATAATTTTTTTTTGACAAATATTCATTTCCAGTTTGATTTGGCACCACGTACAGATATCGTGGCATTTCACTGTACGGCAATATGAGTTTCATCAAGACTCGTCAAACTACCGCACGGTTGCTCTGCTAGTAATTAGTGAACGGTTTAATTTCTCTCGAGGAACAGAGAAGAACTGAGTACAGACACGATCGAGTCAAGAGGTGAGACCGATTTCGTTCAGAATTGATGAACCCTACACCAAGCAGGTGAAGAAAATCGAATGGCTCATCTGCGTCGTCTGCAATGCGTGCGGCCGTGATGGCGCTGCCGCTGCATAGGCGCGTTTGAGGGAGAGGGGGCGACGTACGTTGGCCGCCGCCGCCGGAGAAGATGGGGTGAGGTGGTCCCGCCGCCGCCCGAGCAGCTCCATCGCCTTCTTGCCGCTGTCCACGGCGGTCACTGGAGGTGGAGGAAGCCAACAACGATCAGGCAGCGGCGAGCAAAGGAGCAAGTAGTAGTAGGAGAGAGAGAGATTGGGGTGATGGAGAGGAGCTGACCGTGGAAGGGAGCCGCCTCTCCGCCGCAGTGCGCCCGGAGCAGCAACTCCACGACCCGCCTGTCCACCGGCGAGTCATCCACCACCAGCACCCTCACCGCCGCCGCCGCCGCCGCCCCCATCCTCTCACTCACTCACTCACACACACACACACACACAACCCAACCAAGCAGCAGCAGCAGCAATGGCCGCCCTCGCCGCGCCGCTCTACTCGACTTGCAGTATTTGAAAGAGGGAGGAATCGCGACGCCCTCGCCTCGCCGCCCGCGCGCGACGCGACGACGAGAGAAGAAGAAGAGAAGAGGTGGTGGGGCCCACGCGCGTGTGCGGTGGGACCCACGTGGGGAGGGGGTGTGGTGGGACCGGGGAAATGCTTTCCTCTGGATTTGGTTGTCGGGGCTGGGAATCCTCCCCTCTTCGACTATACTACCAGCTCATTTACTTTCTTTTTCTTTTTTTTTTCTGCAGAATATATATGCATACGGTGAAAATCTAGTCGTCGATAAAAAATAGAATTTTGACATTTGTTTATGTTATCACGAGTAAAGATTTTATTTTTAGATTTACTTATGAGTAGAGTAAAATTTTTATTTATGATGACATCGACGGATATCAGGTGTCTATATTTTGATTTGACTGTAATTTTTAGGTTTTTAATTCACCACATATTTTCTCCTTTTATGCTTTTTCAAAAAAGGAAATTGTAATTTATTTTGCTGTTCCGCGGCAGAAAAGAAAAGGGAGGGAAATTCAAGATACGCATCATCATCATGATGATCATTTCATGCAATCGGTGCTGACATTTTTGCTGGCAGCCATTGGGTCGTGAGGTAGTACACACGGATGATGATGATGATGATGATGGTTGTGTTGGCATCGAGGTGGTTACGAAACATTGTTGTTGGATATACCGCTACAGAAAAAGCTATAGGTGTTGGTTAAAAAACTTTTATAGGTGCCGGTTGTTTTCGTCAGATCCACCGCGAGAGCCACCGACACCGCCCCGCCCACCGTCGACGTCGCCCCGCTCGTCTCCGTGGATGCGATCCGACGCAGAGCCATCACCGCCGCCCCGCTCGCCGCCCGTCGAATCCACCGCAGGAGCCGCCGCTGACGTTGCGCTGCGTATCACTGATGTCGTCCCGTCGGATCTGGCGGAGGGGAGGACGCCGCCCGCCACCTCCCCTCGGGCACCGCCTCCCCTTCTCCCCAGATCTGACGAAGGGGAGAGTGTCGCTGCCGTTGTCGGGTCACCGTCGCGAGAGATCTAAAGGGACCGAGAGAGAGGGAGAGAAGGGAGAGCGAGAGAGGACCGAGAGTCGATCTGGTCTCTTTGGAGACATCCGATAAAAAGAAGAGAGGCATCGGCGGCTCGGCTCAAATCTTAGATGCCGGTTTCCTTAGAACTGACAATATATTATAGGTGTCTTTTTTTAAAAAAATAGATACCAATAGTATAGGTGCTAGTTTTTCTTTAGAAATGTCACCTATTGATATTATAGGTGTCGGTTTTTTTAAAAAATCTATACAAATAGTATGTGTGCCGGTTTTTCTTTAGAACCGGCTATTATTGTTCAAAGATGTTGGTTCTTTATTTTTTAGTCCATGAGAGGTGAGAAAACGTCAATAAGTGTCTTTTTTAAATAAACTAGCATTTATAAACCGATCCTTATGAGAGTTTTCTAGATACTACTGTTAATTAATTTCCATTACTTACTTATGAAACTAAATAGTTCTTTTATAACATGGATTTTAAAAACACGGAGATTGAGAAACAGAGAGTTTTTTTTTGACAATGGAATAAATTTTAGTCTTTACTTTAATGAAGCTATAACCACTTATATAGTACATAATTTGCTCAAAAGAGAGCACATACATTCCAGGAACTCACGATGCAAAGTCTAGGCTAATACTCCAGTACTAAAAATTTATTTGTGATTTGTAAATCCCCATCCGAAATTGATAAAAACCTGCATAACCAACATATATTATTATTTTTTTGTCCTTGCCACACCTTTGCATTAGTTCAAATGCAAAAGGTGTTTGATGGATCCTCAAGTCAGAATTGATGGGTCAATACGAAGCTATCTAGTATATGTTTGGATGCCTCACACATGAAAATACATAAAGATTCCTATGAGGTTGGATCATATGTTAAAAATTCTCAAAATTATTACGAATTGTGACAATCTATAGGAATTTTATATGATTTTATGGGGTCATCTCTTCGTTCCAAAGGAACATACAGGAAAAGTTCCCATATGATTGAAATTCTTTAAAAATATACAAATAAGGAATAGTATCATATTAAGTGATATTCGGCACACATATACTCAGTCTTTTCATGTATCTAATCTGAATATTTAAGAGAATTTGGCTCAAATATAGCTTTTTAAGAACCTTAATAAAACCTTCCCCTAACTTTTTGAACCTTTGCCCGTGCTGGCCAAACATTGCCAAGCCACTATATTGTCCTAGCACAACAGTTTGAAATTCATTGTGTTTTCGTAATGCTTCAAAATCTCTATAAAAACTCTATGAGTATGAGCTCAACTTCATGATATTGGTTCACATGGTGATGATACCATTATGGAACTCCTGATAGGCAAGTTTTCTCAAGCAAGGATTTAGTAGTCAAACGTTTGTCTGGTATTTTCGGGTTAAGATTTAATGGTGACAATTAGACTAAGCAATAATGTTAGGGAAGAAAAAAAGGAGATCATGAATTATTATAAGATCTTGTACTCAAGTTTCAAAATTGTGATTACGAGAATATTAGCATGTCTGAATATCATTCGTGCAATCGTGCATTAACTCTACAATACTCGATTAGAGGTCGGCATGTTCAGAGACAAAAGAATGGGGGCATGTGCTTGGGTCTAAGGACGTCTTCATCTGTCTGCCACCTATAATAACATTTTAAATTTAGACTACATTAACATAAAATATGTAATGCGAAAAAAACACCAATATGTTATGGTAAAGTTATGGTACATGACTGATAAGTCTTTAAATCCTAGTACCTAAAAAATATTACAGATATTATATATCTGTGTACTTTTAATATGATTTTAGTGACGTTAGGAATTTTTAGCTAACATCCGCGTGTTTGAGTTGTGTTAGGGGCATATTAACGGGTATGTGATGTATGTATAGTGGTACGCTCGTGTATGTGTCTTCTGTATAATTAAAAAAATATAATGGAACAGACCTGCGCCCATCTTGGTGAAAACGGAATGGATAGTTTCCGTCTCATCAGGAGAAAGATGAATACGAATACAGTTCAAAGCGAATAATATCAATTAGACATGCATTTATACCAATAACATTGTACGTGTTGATCTTAATTGGTATTGTTAGTTGAAGATGAAACTTCTTATATAAAACGAGCTAATTGTATGAAGATATTTATTTTTGTTAGATGTTTACATGGTTTTTATATTTTGAAAAATATTTGTTCTCGTAATGTGTCTAATCATATCGTTTCTTATTCGTATTCATGATAATTCATATTAGTTTTCATATTCGAATTATTCATATTTGTTTTCTATCTATATTAAAAATACAACAACGAATATGATAGAAACATTGTTCCATTTTTTTATCCCTCTAATATGTAGTTTTGGCACTTGGTAACGTCCTTAAAAAGCAAGGGGGTACAGCACTGGGGGTGCCCGGAGCGCAGCAAAGCAACGCGTCGCGTCGGCGAGCACCGGCGGATCGGGCGATCCGACGGTCGCGATCCGGTCGCCGTCGCGAGATTCCCCCTATTTTTGTGCGGGGCGAGATCTCCCGTGGGCCCCACATGTCGGTCCCACGGCGCGGCGCTCGCCTCCTTGCTGCAGATGGAATGTGACGCTACCTTTGGTGGGACCCGGTGCATACTGCTCCGTGTACCTGAAAAATTTCCCTTTCATCAACAGAAAAAAAGACCTGAAAAATCGCCACCTTTATTTTCACGCAATACATGTTATTTTTTAATCGATAAACTATGGTAAATAAAATTCTCAAAACTTAGAACTTGTTTGGTTCAAAGCCAATTTTTATCTTATCGAAATTTTGATAGTACATCAAAACCTTGACAAGTTTTTATTTTGTTAGTGCGTCAAAACTTTGACACTACCAATAATATGGGTAAAAATTGGTACCAAACCAAATATCTATATGATACTATTAGAGTTGACAAAAATTTTTGAAGGCATAAATTGGCTGCAATCCAAATAGGCCATTAGTATTTTGCGAGGAAAAATATCATATTTCTATTTCTTGTAAGAAAAAAAAGGAAACATATTTACTTTGGATCAACTATTACACACCTTTCAGAGCAGGCAGAAGATTTATACTCATCATGCAAAGTAGATGAGAGACTTAAGAAGGCGTCCTGGCATATGTCGTCGTCAATAGTGCACCTTGTGTACGAATCACTATGCATATGGCCGGTACCCCTTTCAGATGCATGCTTTTTCAATTTTCAGGATTTATTCTACTCCATTTACTTGAGCTAATGAGAGCTCTTCATTAAGGTGACAATCGAGTGCATAGGACCAAACACATCGACATTTTATGATTTGCCACTTAATTTGTAGAATCTAATCGTTTTCTTGGTCGCCTCTTCTCTTTCTTCATTCGGTCACTGTCTTTTCCACAATTTTGTATATGCGAGTGCGTTATCAATGACAGTTAACTTCTCTTGATTGGAGTATTTCAAAAGTATTTTTTTTGAAAGAAAAACATAGGATTCTAATTCCCAATGATTTGAGACTGTTCACGCATTTCGAACATAGAAAAAAACTAAATGACTTTTTGAATCATAGGAGAAAAATGGAGGAATAGGGAAAACATATGATTCTGATAAGAATAAGTACAAAACAGAGAATTTCAAAATAAAAAACATATAAATGACCATTTGATGACCGTAGGAAAAATATAGGAATCGTATGAGAGATGTATTTAAACAAACATTTCAAGAGATTAAAATTTTTGCTAAGTTTTCTTCAAAATTTTTATAGGATTGTTCATTCTATAATTGTTCATTCTATAAGAATCTCAAAAGATTCAACCTTCGTAAAAATTTTTCCTATACAATTAAAATCTTCTAAAATTTTTATGTTTTTTCTACAAATCAAAAAGGCCTTAAAGGAAAAGCAGAGAAAAATACACCCTTGATTTCATAGGAAAAGTAGAGGAGAAAAATAGAACCATTTAGGGTTCCTTTAATACCACATGATTCTAAAAACATAGGGACATGAAGAACGCAATATCATAATACTAGTGTTTATCGAATCCTTAATATTGGTAAAACATAGGAATGGTCGAATATGTTTGTTTTGATGGTTCCGAGGAAAGAGTGAAGAAATTCAGAGAGAGAAAGATAGAAGGCAAGTATCTATGAGGTTGGACCTTTGGACCTTATGTTAGAAGTGAAGAAATCCATAGGAAAATTTAGGAGGGTAATTCCTTCGTTTCAAATGGGCACAAAATGAGAAAAAAACCATAGTATTGAAATCATTCAAAATCCCTTAAAAATCCTTTCGTTCCAAAAGGGTCCTTAGACTTCTTTTTCTCTTCCCATCGCATAAGACCGAGGTAAATTTCATAGCACAAGGTTATCAATCTGCCATTTTGTGACCAATTGCCAAAGCTGAGGGGTGGAAAATTTGCTCAAGAACTAAAATTACTGTTCTCCTTCTGGAATTCCCATTTTCTTTTTATTCTTATGTTGATCTAGAAAAAATCAATGTGTTTTATAATACTCTGCTCTACATGTGCAATTCTCTCATATTCCTATGTTTTTTTTCTATGGCCTACTTTATTTTCTACCCTCAATTTCAAAGCAGACATAATTAAGTCCTAAATTTTATCCTTGGCCGTGGTGGCGAGCGCCGTGCGTTCTTATGTGATTGGGAAAAAAATCTCTACTAATTAATTCTAAATGTAAACATAATAATTATGTATTAATTAGTAGAATATTTGTCCACTGCTTTGGTATTTTTATTCGTAGCACATGGGCTCCCTTCAAGCTCTACTATGGCCTCGTTCAGAGGTCGCATCCAAAATCTTTTCAGCAAATATTTTTCTTCCTTTGCGAGATCCTCATGTGATCAGCAACGGATTAAACAAATGGGACGATTGGATGGCAATCTCCCCAAATCCCAACGGCTCGCTATAAAATTCCCCAACTTGCTCTTGCTTCAGACAAGCAACGGGATTTTATAAAATTCAGGTCCTGAGAAGTTTCTTGTACTGCTTTTCACAATTTTTCTGAAAAAAAAAGATAGTGCTGCTGCTTATCTGTAGTCAAACCCATCATTTTAAGTTGTTAAACATCATCCTTTATGTTTATCACAATTCTTCGTTAATTTTTACAAGCAAAGGGTTCTACGAGGTACTCTCTGTTCATTTGAAAGGTTTGGAGGAGCTTTTGGCCTGCAGCTACTCTAAAATTTTCCAACTCCCACAAACAATCTACTAGTTTTTATCTAGATTAAGCCTTGTCTTAGTCCCTTCATATTATAAAGTAGATTCACATAGGTTATTTCTCAGAATCTAAAGCTCTTTTAAATTGTCGACAGGCTTTACCTATATACGGTATTTATAACGTATGAGAATATTGATATCAGGATATACACGAGATTATGATAAAAAAGATAGAAGACAATGATTTTTATACAGGTTCAGCCCATTTATTGATGGGTCATCACCCTATTTCTATAGACCGAAGCGGGTGTTTTTATTATATAATCAATCTCTCACAAGTACAATAGGGAGGAAAACCTAATCTAGTCTTCGTTAATATAGCGACATAAAGCTAGAGCAGGTTGGTCGACGGCTAGCTGTTGTCAGCTTTCTGGAATAGAAACTCAACGAGATTGGAGGTGGCAATAGATTCATCTTAGCTTTTCTGGCTCTTATTGGATTATATTGACTTTGTCTGGACTTGTCTTTGGTTTTGTGTTGGTGTGTTGTGTTGATTTGTCCCTTCTTCTTCTAAGGATTCTTGTATTTATACCCTCAGGTGTTTTTTTTCCAAATAGAATTAAAGAAGTAAATATAGATACGATTCGAGTAAATCTTGTAGTGCTCAAAAGTAGTAACTCTGCTTTTTTTTTATCCAGAGCACCCCCGTATGATGTTTGATTTCGTATAGAGTTTGATATATAATAAACCCCACCAAGCTTTAGTATATAAATATTTTATACTTAGGACACTGACACAAATAGACCCTGAAATATAAAACTTAATAGTTTTTTAAGGTATCTAACATTATACCTTGACCATTGATTTTTTATAATATTATTAATAACCATACAATTTAATATCATATGAAAATATTTTTAAATATGAATACACTAATACTACATGCACAACACTAAATATATACGTATATTGTTAGTTATAATTTTTAAATGTTGATTTTTTTTTCCGAAAACCGGCTTGTATTTTAGAGGGTGAATCTTCCATTCAGCCAAATCACTCGTAGAAAAAGACGCCACAAAAGTCCATAACATATTGCTCAGAATTCAAACTCTGCACACACACGTTCCGATAGGTGAAACTCATCCAATTAAATTGAGATATCCGGATGCTTTGCTGCTTCTTTTTTTTTTCTTTTTGCGAACCATTTGGATGCTAATAATTAACAGCTTGTGGTTGGATCATCCATGCATGCGTGCACATGCAAAGCTGGAAGCAGAACTGCAAAGGAGATCGATCGGCAATTGCGCGTGTCAGCCGCAGTTTCATCTGATCAACCTACCGACTTTTCGCCGGATGAACAGCTCCAGAAATCAATCGATCCATCGATCCATCGGTCTCGATCGCTCGCACGCCATCCAGCAAAGAGTCATCGTCGTCGTCGTCGTCGTCGCCGGGAACAGTGGCCGCCGGTGATCCCTGGAGAGCTCCATGGATGGATGGATTCTGTTGTGTCACTCGTGGCTGGGAAAGCAGCAGCTTGCTTTCTCGATCTCTCATAAATCCAGTGTTGGAAGGACGGATCATCAATGGACAGCCAGCTGCGTTTCGTCAATGCAGATTGCAGAGAGAAAGGAGGAAAGTGACCAAATCTGAATCATAATACGGGTTGAGATATCGCTGGATGATCCTGTCGATTGCATCTCGCATTCGATCTACAGCCTGCTGCTGTCCCTCTCAATCCAAGATTTGCTGGGATAGATGTCATTTCAGGCCCAAGTATATGTTTTGTTTTTCTTTTCAGGCTGATTTTTTCTTCTCAGCTGGTGTGCTTAATTGTGTGTGTTTTTCTCTCTTGTCAGTGGAATATTTTGGCAATGAGAACACACTATATTCAGGTCAGATTTGATTCTCTGAAAATCTGAAAAAAATAAAGAATGTAAGGCATGAATGTACAGGTGGGGTGAAGTTGATGTGTGCATCTTCTCTCCTTAATTTTTTTAGAAATACAGTACCAGACACTCACAACACACTCATTCTCATTCCTATGAACACATACATACACATCCATCTTTATGAACATATTCAAGAGACCCTGTCGGCGTATCTTAATATTGACGAAGTTATCACAGATACCTCGATGTCAACGGGCACGTCGTCTACCACTAAAAGAATAATTAACCGTAAATGTAAGCACTCGTGTCAAGTCTAAAACTTAAACTCGGGTTGACTGGTTCCATCACAAAGAACTAACCACCACTTAAGTTACGTTCACTTCGTTTCACGTGATATATTTGGTTGTGTTTTTTCTAGCAAGCAACCAATGATCTAAGATAGTGGAGCTTTTATAAGATTTTTTCGATATGTTGTTGAAAAGTTGCACTAACGGGGCATGTCAAGCCTGAAGCAAAGAAAGAATAATTGATATAAGGGGAACTAAAGTTGATCAGTTGAAAAGAAAGAAAGGACACTGGAAAAAACTTTAGATCTTACCATTTGACCTAAGAAACACTTTAAAGATTTCTGATTGACCCATGTTTAAAGAATGTGCATCTACTCATCTCAGAAATCTTATCTTCCGTTAAGCGCAAATCTTTGCATTCATCCAACCACAAGAATCACATGGCTGGATTAATTTCCATTATCTAAAAAGGCAAATTATATGATAGACAATGTATAGAAGTGAACAGTATTGTTTCTTCCATCATGCACAAATGTTTTTATTTTTTTCGAAGCAACACAAATGTTTATATTTCTTGCTTCTAAAAATAATTAAGTCGACTAATAAACACGTATCTCTTATTGAGAGAAAAAAAAGGAGGAGAATCCCTCGGTGTGTTTGCATTTTGATCCACTAACTTTCGATTTGGCCAATGGAGACCCTCAATGCATCAATCCACTTCGATCTCTTTGAGTAGTTGTAGGTTCCTTAAAAATGATTAAAAAAACAAAATGTGTGTTTTGTGTTTCATTGCAAGGATGGCTCTTTTAAGATCACGGGGTTAATACAATGTGATGGTTCATTTTTATATATCTACACGAAATTCATTTACATGCACGCGAGACGTCGGCACAGGCAAATGTAAGGGTGGTGTGCTACTGCCTACACTTGGAGCACCCTTGCTACCTAACAGTATAGGTAATATTTAAGGTTGATTACTTGATTGCAAGGGTGAGATACTGTTATCAATATTAAGAACTTATGACATCATCCATAGGACACGGGTTAACACCCAACAAAAGTTTTTTTGAAGAAATGAAACAGACATAAAAGATTATTGGTTCCTTTGGAAATGTTGCTTGCAAATCGAACTATATCTCTTGGCTTTATAGAAAAGAAATGTCACAATGGATTTGGAGGTGGGATAGAGAAAAGCGGTTCCTCTGAGCTAAAGTCAGGTGACTTTTAAGTCATAACATGTGAACCTTATGAACAATAGGTTCATTTTAATGACTCAAAGTCAGTCAATTAGAGAATCTTGTTTGGGGATAGAAAGGCCTACAAACTCATAAAGGATAACATAAGGAGGCCTCTTGCATAGATCTCAATTTGCTGATTGAATTTGCTTGAAATAAAAACGGAAGATACCATAGTTCACAATTCGCTGGACAATAGTTAGTTAGCTAGGGAATAAATCATTTTCCTGATCGAATTAATTATTTTGATTGGATTCTCTGGTTCAAACCCAAGTATATATAATCTTAACCCTCCCTTTTGGGATGTCTACATCTCTACACTTCGAATAAATGTTCAAGTAGAAAAGGAACGGATGTTTTTTCAGCGGGATCATTTAATTATTTGCTACTTAACAGGTGTGATGTTTAATAATTTGACAATAATGTATATCTATAATCTATAGTCTTTAACTATCTATAAAGCAAATAGTATTTTCACCCAAATTTTATTTTGCTTGGCTATTTTGCAGAAAACCCTTTGAGTTTTTCCGAAATTAATCCGCAGTCCGCCTTGCTATTTAAAAAACTCAGTTAAAGAAGAAAAAGAGTTATTTTGCAAAAACCCTCGAGTGTTTATAAAATTAACCCGCGGTCCTAATGGTGAAAAGAAAGGGAGGGCTTGGATGAAAAAGATCTCCCGCGTCCCTCTCTTCCGTCCCCATCCGCGCCGCGCCCACGCCACGCCTACGCCCCTCCCTCCCGTCGCCGCTCGGAGCTCCCGCGCCGTCGCCTGGACCTTCGCCCTCCGCATGCTTTCCTCCCTGCGTCGTCGTCCCATTGCAACACATGCGCATTTTTTCTCCCTGTGTCGTTGTTTCATTGCAACGCACGGGCATGATGCTAGTCTCATCTAAAAGGATTAAATAATTAAATATTATTTTAGCCGTTAGTATATTTTTATTAAAGCTATTTATGTACAAATATCATTTAGAACATGGATAATGGTGTAATAATGGTTTTTGGGAGACGATGTCGTGTAAGGTTTTTGGGAGACAGTATAATGTCATCTATATTATTTTACTCGCTGTATGTAGAATTAAATTATTAATTATTTAAATCTATTTGAGATAGCTAAACAGATGACTGTTCACGCTCTTAGAAGTGAACAAAATTTTCGCCGATTATTTCTATCAGAATCGAGCTGTTTTTTAATAGGAAATTTCTGTCCTGGACTGGAAGGAGCCCTAAATGAAACAAAAGATAAAGCAGCAGTCAGTTCAGACGAACTAAATTCCAATGTACCCATACACGCCATCGATCGAGTTGATGGCCAAATCGTCCGGAATTAGGACCGACCAATCGATCAAATCCGCAGCCAGCAACACGTCCAGAGACGATCCCTCCACTGTGAATCCTGCTTTTTTCTCAGTCACGGAGATCTCTCTCGTCACGAAATTGAGTGTAGCCCAACGAGTTAAATTCATCGTGATAGAAATTAAACTCATCAACTTATTCAGATTTAAACAGTACACACTGCTAGAAAACATTACATCTATCCCGGTTGATAACCCTCTTTAGTTCCGGTTGTCAAACCGAAACTATGGAAGCAGGACTAAAAATCACTACTTTTAGTCCCGGTCAGATAACCGGGACAAGTCCCGGTTAGTGTTACCAACCGGGATTAAAGATTGTCCTCCCCCAACATCTCACTTTTCTCATATTTTTTCTTTTTTTCAAAAAAACAAAATCATCACAGAAGATAAAATCAAACCTCACAAAACATATTACATATTCTTATGTTCATTTTTTCTCCACAGATCAAATACATGTTCAAGTCATAAGTCACAGACCAAATACAACAACAAAATCATAAAATAACAGATCAAATATAACATGTATACATTCCGATCAAAATCACATCTCATCACACTAAAAACAAAAAAACAGATCCGTAAGCTCGCGCCCGCCGCCCGCCTGGCCGCGCACACTGTCTGGCCGCGCGTGTGGCGCGCCGCCCGCCCGCCGCGCGGGCCCCGCGCCGTCGGGCCGAAGATAAGGAGAGGGAGAGAGAGAGAACTGAGAGGAAGAGGAAAGATCTGCTGAGGTGAGGAAGAGGGAGAGGGAGGAAGGGAGAGGCGCATGCACAGGAGAAATTAATGGATCTGAGAGGAGGACGGCGCGGAGGACGAGGAGATAAGGATGGTGGAGATTTTTTTGTCCAGGTTGGTAAGAAGAACTGGACAAAAATAACATCTTTAGGCCCTGTTTGGGATCGCTCCACGAACTCGCTCCACAAACTCCATGTGGAGCAGCTCCACAAAAACTGGAGTTTGTGGAGTACCTCTTTAGGTGCTCTCACAACTTCCCTTTTTTTCTGGAGCTGCGTGTGTGGAGCTGAACCCGTTTGGCTAAAAAACATGAAGCAGAGCTAAAAAACAGAGAGCAAAGCAGTCCCAAACAGGCCCTTAGTCCCGGTTGGTGTTACCAACCGGGACTAAAGATCCCTGGTGCTCTGACAGACTCTGATAATATTTGAACCGGGACTAGAGGTGATCTTTAGTCCTGGTTCGTGATACGAACCGAGACTAATATTCTTAGAAATCCACATACTTTTTAAACCGCGACTAGAGATCATCTCTAGTCCCTGCGTAACTCAAACCGAGATCACGTGTTTCGCCACTTCAACCAATAAAAGTTTCTCAGTAGTGAAATCTAGCATGTATATTTATATTTATGATTAATTATTATTTTTTAAATAATAGACGATATACTCGTCGATAATAAGACGATCGTGTATGTCGCCGTGGCTGCTGCGCTGTGGTTGCGGCGTCCGGTGAGGCGGCGATTTTTCTCCGGTCGGTCCCGATCCATGGAGGCAACAGTGGCGACGGGATCTCACTCTCTCGATCGCCTCCTGTCAAAAGACTTTCTGATTCCCAATTGATGAGGAGAACATCTCCCGGATCCTTCTCGTCAGCTTTCCTTATCTAGTGCTGTGCTTTTTATTTTATTTTTCGTCGGGGATATGGATGGTGGTCCAGGAATAATATGCATCGATCGGTTGGCGATTCGTGGCTCACTGTTGGGGTGTCCTACTGTAACTACTTTTCTTGCATGATTTTCTCAACCCGATTCGGAGGATGTACCCTGCGCGATGTATACACGGGACTCTAGGAGTGTTTGCAAGCGCTCCAAATCTCAATTGCCTGTCCAAACAAGGTGGAGTAAAATGATCTCGATATATGCTCTATGTCTACGACATAAGTTTATTTTTAGTCTTTTTTGTTTGTTCAAAAATAAATTTATTTTTTAAAAAATTATTGTATTGAAGTTTATAAAAGTAATGTTAAATGTATTGAGAATATATACATCATGAAATAATTTCATTAAAATTTGATAAAGTGATATTTTTGATTTTGTATTGAGATGTACGAGGTAAATGAAAAGTAAATTTATTTTTGAAAAGAGGAAGTGTAGCAGAGTAAGATGAGAAGCGAAGCTAAAGACTGCTATAGATGTGGAGCAAGACAAGAAAAGGAGCTAAAGACTATTATAGATGTGGAGCAAGAGTTAAATTGATTTATGTATATTTTTTTGATTTTTATATTTCTCATGCAGTGTCTTAGAAAATTTATAACTACTGGGTAATTATCTGTCACACAAATTATAAGCTACAAGTGATGGTCATGAATTTTGAAACATTTTTTCTATTACATCCGTCTCAAAATATAACAATCTAATAAAATTAGACATATCTTACGAATCTAATGTCTAACATTAGGATGGATCTAATCTTACTCAAATTGTTATATTTTTTAAATATAACGGAGGGAGTAATCATGTCGATCGTCTCCAGCGAAATGCGAGGAGCTACAGATTTTAGCGTCGTGGAACAAATGAATCCACTTGGTTGTTGATTAGCACCATGATGTGCGAGTCTCCATGATAACTAGATCAATGCCAAGTACATCTATAGTGATATCGACAGAACAAAGGCCGTATAAAACCTATCTGTATATCCGAATATCGTCATAAGTTTATGGTAACAAATCAAACACATAAGTACAATAATTAACACAAACCAGACGGATGCAAAGGCCTGGTTACATAAGGTTTACTTTCCCTGCCCATAAATATCAGCACTTTTCGAACATTGCTAACTTTTTAAACTACTTTGATGTCAATTTGAAAAACAGTTATAAATATTGATTTTGTAAGGATGGATGATGTTGATAGATTTATCGTAATATCATGATATGCAACTATTTCTATTTCAAACTATTTATTTTGCGCCACCGATTTATCCATCGATCCGTTCGTCCTGTCCATCGCCTCCAGTGTTTTCAGTCGGATCCAAATCGATCGGCGAGAGATTATGTCTGTCCGTGGGTGATCAGACGCTGTGTGTGCCAGACAATTCTCTCTCTTTTTTTTGGCAGTTAGTTCAAGGGCCTTTCAAGTTTCAACTTCGAGTTACTGTATCACGCTTTGGCCCACGATATGTTTTAAATAGTTTAATTATTTAGCATCAGAGTTACCAAAATTATTTTACTAATAATCACGGACAAAGTTTAGGGCACGTTCTTTTTAGATTTTAAAAACGACTGATTAGCCACACGTAACGAGAAACACGTAACGAGAAACGTAATTAGCATATAATTATTTGAGCATTAGTATATAAAAAATAATAAATAAATTTATTATATTTTTAAGCAATTTTTATAATAAATTTTTTACTCGAAACACATCTTAAAAACGTATTAACGAAAAATGAGGAGTAGCTAATCTGAAATAGCTAGAAAAACGCACTCTTAGTGTCTCCTATAAAAAGTCCCCGTATGCTATTTTATCGGATCGAATAAAAAATTGGCCAACCAAATAATTTTATTAAGAAAATAAAAAAATACAAGTTACAAACCATTGACATGAAGCTGTCGAAATCTTAATTGTTGGACAAAGAAACCCTGAAACAACATACCTATACACTACTCAATACAAGCCTGGGAAATTCCTGCCTATTCCAGATTATAATTTCCTCTCGAATGTCGCTGAAGAGTTGATCTGCCGTTCGGTTTTTGCTGGTTTGAAAACATGAGCGTCGTGCTCATTCCAAGTTAAGTGACACACCATCAAAAGTGTATCAAAGTGCTCATTCATCTCCTGGAGGTATTTTTTTCAAAAACAATACTCTTTTATCCCCCAACCCCACATTAATACTGGGCATACAAAGCGCAAAATACTTAAAAAAGTTGTTTTGGGTTTCAATACAGTCTTCGTAATACAAATTTTCTACTAATATATATTGCACAACATTAAAAAAATCCCAAATTATACTGGAGGTACTTTGAAGCAAATTTACACGTATGATTTTCATATACCCAATCTAAAAGTCTGAATGTTCAAAGTTTTCATTGCGGTTATGAAAAGAATATTAAAGAAAACAACGAAAGTGTAAAAAAAGTGGCGTGGTTAGTTAATAATAAAGAAAATTTCATAAAAATGTGATATTTCTATAAGAAACTTGACTGAAAATTTATGTTTAAAACGATATGTTTTGATGACGGAAGGGAACAAGAAATATTACCTCGAATAACACGCGGTGAGAAGTAGCAAATGAAAACAGAAGTAATACGTTCCTCACATTTACTTATTTGACTCGTATAATTAGGTGGGTACAAATCTTTTTTTTTTAAAAAAGGAGAGATCCTCATAAGGCTTAGTTCGATAGTGCATTCAGTTTTTGCAATTTCTTCGTTTATCGTAAAATCATTTCTCAAATTATTAAATAATATTCTCTTTGTGTCGTAAAATATATATATATCTAGTTATAAATCGGGATAACTGTGTGTCTAAATTTATAACAAAAGTATTTTAAAAACATGTGGAAGTTTCTTTAAAAATCAAATAAACTTAATTTTTAAATTTATAATAATTAATAATGCTTAACCATATCCTGTTGTTTCGTTTTATCGTGTCGCGAAAAATCCAACTCCAAACGTCGAACCGAACGCTGCCTTAACAATCATGTGGAGTTCTCCTTTGATCAGCCTTAACAATCATGTCATGTGCATTACTACTTCAGAGTCATCATAAGTTCTGAAATATGGTGATGGTGTGGTGAAATAACTCTATCTTGGTACTACTTCTAGACAGACAAGATCAATGAGGATCTTAAAGTTTGGCCGACTGCATTGAAAAAATGCAGTTGCACTGAAAATTGCAGTTGTCAGAAAAGAAGGGCAGGGTAATTAACAACACTTGTTAGCAAAGGAAGTTTTTCCTTGAAAGAAAACAACAGACAGACAATGGATAGCCGGTATTGTTAGCATCTGAACCTGAATTCGCTAAAAAGACACGAGAGGGTACAGGAAGAGTTGTATCTGTCCGAATTTACCGTATTATCAATCATTAACATACCTATGTTAAGACTATAATTCAAGCATGCATAAAAAAAAATAAATCTCACATAACATGCATATTGCAGGTCAGAAAAAAAGCAAATCTCGAATAATCTCTCACAATTAAATCTATAGACTCTGATTTTCGTTTATTGAATTATGTGTGAGTAAAAAAAGATTAGATCTAAACCTTAGCATGCATCATAAGTGACAAAGATATGATATAGTAAAATCTATTATGAGTTTACTTTTATAAACATGATAATAAAATAATGAGTAAATTTCATATAGAACCACAGTTTTTTACCATCCTTGCAACTTGGATCAGGGAGAGGCTAATATTTTCACAATGGGCTATGTATTTTTACAAGTTGTTTCAATTTAGACCTGTTCTTCTACCTCTAGCTATCTCCTTTCTCGCTCCGATCTCTTCCCTGCTCGGCTAGAGGAACCACACGGTAATAGATTGACTGGTCAAGCAGCCGCCGCGGCACACATCTAGTTTGCCCTTGAGCTCTGAAAGAAGGAAGAGAAAGAGAGAAGAAATTTCCCATCATATTGCTTGGGTGAGCATGTCAAGAAGCTCAGAACGACAACAACATCAGTTGAGGCTGTGCAGGAGCATGCACGGGATGTGATGGCATGCAGCTCGATCGATTTTGCATAGGTCCAGTCAAGCTAGACGTCCAAGTGATTAGCTTATGTGCTTAGGAGATAGCAATTTGGTTAGGCTCTTAAGTTAACCTTGTAATCATCAGTTAGGAACAGACCTTTACTGGTCCATATTTGCTGAGAACTTGTAATATAATTAGTACATGTTTTTTTCCATGCTTTTATCGAGATGGAGAATGGCACCACCTGTTTGCGGTTGAGCTCTAGCGCAGCCAGAAGCAGGGTCTTGAAAACGTGAAAACCGCCGCGGTTTTTATGTTTTTCGCGTGTACCGTATGGGTGTGGCACGACATCCCCGTGGTTTTGTTTGAATAATTTCGTGCGAATTTAAAAATTTGAAAACATTTATTTTATCATATATATATATTATAAAAAATAAATTTCACACGGTTTGCCACGAAAACCGCGGTATGTGATGCGTTTTGCGTGGTTTGAGCAAAACCGCGCACGACACGGATTTTCATTTGATTCAAATTTAAATTGTAGTTTTCGTGGTTTTTGGCGCGGTTTTTGCGTGGTTTAGACGAAAATCGCGGTACGGCAAAACGTCGTGAAAACTACTATTCACTCCGTCGCGGTTTTCGCACGAAAACCACACTACCGCGGGAGGGGGGACGACACGGTATGCGCGCACGAAATCGGTAACCCTAGCAAGAAGCAGTTGGGACTTGGGGCTCGAGGTGAAGAATGGCAATGTCGGTGTTAGAGGTCGAGTATGGTGTCTGCTGGGACCAAGGTCAAGCTTGCACGGTGGCATCGGCGGGTCATCACCGGTGTTGTCGAGGAGAAACTAGAGAGAGACGAGAGAGGAAGCTAGAGGTAGAAGAATAGGTTCAAATTATGTTATAGGCATGGACCAGACCCATACAACAGTTTGGGCATGATATATTTGTTAGTGATATGCCCTAGAGGCAACATGGATATGTTGGATATCATAGTCAATGTTTATGCATTAATAAATAAAGTGTTATTCCGTTTCATGAAATAGATAACTTGTATTGATTAATAAGTGTATGACTTATTCATGAGACTCTTTACGTAATAAGAATCTATTTCTAAATAATCTCTGATCATATATCATATGTATAGAATGAATATGATTCTGAGATCAGCACGTGTATTGATTAATGATCATGTCTTATAGATCATGGTATGAAGATACCAAATCAATAACGTGAACACATGTTAGAGAACATGTTGTTGGATAGACTCACCTTAAGACACTACAGTGATTTAATGTACCATTAGTTGGTCTCAAGTAGTGTTGGTGCAAAGTCCTTAGACCTGAGATCATCATGGATTCCAACATGTGTAATGGCTTACATAGGGACTACCAAACATTACATCATAACTGAGTAGTTATAAAAGTAGTCTTCGGGTTTACTATAAAATATGTAATGAGATGTGAATGATCAAGATGGAATTTGCCCCTCCTATGTGAGAGATATCTTTGGACCCCTCAATATAATGGATTATGGAAGTGCATGACCATGTCGAGTTGATTGAGGAGTCAATCAATAGATATATAATCTAATACGAGATCGAATGAATGGTTAAGCTATTGATAGGATGTCACGTGTCTTGCCTATAGCTTAATTGATATCGTGAGGCAAAGAGATTTGTGCACACATTACAGGTTAAGTCGATATGATCTTTATGTATATTTTGGTGTCAATACGCTTTGCTAGGGGCCGCTGTTGACATGTCGACCGAGAAGTGTTCTCAGATCTAACCAAGTATACATAAACCTATAGAGTCGCACACTAATGGGTTGGAACAGGTATTCGAGTTTGACTTGGATAAGACTCAGTTCGGATAAGAATCTGATTAGAGATAGAGTCCCGATGGGCCCTCTAGGCCTAGTCGGCTAACTCTATAAATAGAGAGGCAAGGAGTGGGGATCAAACACAAGCAGTTCACGCTAGACGCGAGTTGAGATCTGCCACGAGCAAACCCTAGCCGCCACCTCCGAGTCAAACCCTAGACACGTGTCAAGTGCTAGCACACATGCGATCAGTGTTCCACCCTTGGATGTGCGGATACCGGTAGAGACACTGCTACATTGTTGTGTAGATCGACGAGGCGAGTCGGCGGTCGGGCGATCGGATCGTGGTGATCGGCTACTTCCACAATCTCCTCGACGTGCGTACGTTGGACCGACTTCTCCAACGTAGTCTTCCGCTGCACTGTGCATCAATTGGTAACAATCCATAGTCCCTTACTCGCATGCTTTCTTGGAGTGCGCGGTAGAAAATTTTGATTTTATGCTATCATAGCCTACGTGTATTCCTTCAATATTAGAAATAAATCATATAAAGATAGGAGATTATCTAGTTAGGAAAGAGATGAGGTTTATTAGAAAGTTAGAGATATAGATTGGATTAGTTTCTATATAATATTAGAAATTAGTTCCTTTGACGTCAAGTGTCACGCCCAGAAATTCTTATCGGAACTTTCAAAGCTGAATGTGTATTAAATACCTTGTCCAGGACTACCCAAGGATACACAAACGATAAATTGTATATACAGATCCACGTCTTAAAAACATATAAAAAGTCTTACAATGTAGCGGAAAGGTAAAATAAACCTAAAGAACTAAGATTCGACACTTGCAGCGCGGCGACTCCACTCCACAAGCATCCCTTGATAGCAGCGACAAGCCTACTCATCAGCGAACTCAACTGCAACTTCATCCTCCAGCTTTGAGGTGGGGAGAAAAGGAAGCAAGACTGAGTACCACCACCATACTCAGCAAGTCATACCGAAAGAAGGTATGATGCAGGGTAATTTCCAAGGGGAGGCTAGGGGTTAACTTTTGCATAAAGCAGGCATTTCACAAACTTAAGTTGAAAGCAGTAAAACAGTGATTAAATATAATTAAACAATATTATTCATCTCTGCTCAACGCTAAACCACTTTGAGTCAGGTCCAATCCATCCAACTATTCTATTCAGTTCCATTGAATCGATTACTATCATTAGTGGGACTAATCACGGTGAATCTGGTTGACAGCCCATAACCGCGGGCATGGCTATTCGAATAGTGTCTAACTCTGATAAGAGGTGTACGTCTGTACCCACAAGACACAGCCCCACAACACGTTCCCGTGCGTCGACATGCCACCATGACATATCGAAAAGGGGTCTGTGACAGGACCATTCGTATAACCCTCCCTGACCAAGCGACACCACACCTCAGGTTTCGCCCCTACATTTATATCCAAGGTAGGCAGCCCCCTCTCGTGCCTAGGTGAATTCGGCAGCTGCATAGACCTTGCCCGGTCCATCCGCACTCCATCACGCTCCCCCTTGCCTGGATGCGTCGGCCAGGGAAAGCTACAATACAATCCCAGCCGTTGCCCATGCTAGCTTATGGTACACACTATTAATTCTTTCAGGGTTTCCCGTGAACCGGTCCTTAACTGCCATGGGTGCGTCTTTCAAAATCATGCACCCACAGCCCACCATTTAGTCATATTTTAATTAACCATTATCCTTTACCAAAGTATCTCCGGTCTGAGACCGTTATTTCATGTGAATAAATTCTGGTAAAGTAATTCTCTCATTAATGATCTAGTTGTACCAAGCAAGCTAAGCATGTCCTACACCTAAAACTAGTCATATTAATTCCCAGTGATCAATAAATAGGGTAAACGACATAGGCGAGTACTATAGGTCCCATCCCGATTACATTATAAAACAATACAATTTATTATATAAAAGTAAGAATAATTTATAATATGGGTACAACATGATCAATGAAAGATGACTTGCCTTGGTCTTGCTCCGGCTGAACTTCAGCGACTACCTCAAAATAAACGGGAGCGTCCTCGGAACCGGAATCTACCGACAAACAAAGCACATCAAAAACGGGCTATTAGACTATCGAAACAGACATTTAAACTATTTTTAATGTGTTCTAGACATTTTTATGAATCTTCTGCAGCTTGAACAGACCCAAACGGAGTTCGTATGAATTTTCTGTGATTTTTACAAGTTTCAGCGACTTACTAATTAGAAAAAAAGAAAAAGAAACAATTTACGGTGCAAGCGCCCTTAGGGCGACGTCACCAACCGGTGGGGCGGGCCCACTGGTCGTCGACGACAAGCGGCTCACGGGTGCACGGTGGACCGAGTCCATCGGCCCCGGGGAAAGAGCGCTCGATTGGTCGGCTCAGCTTGAGATTGGATGGCCCGGATCCACCTGTGGACGGATCCAACGGCTCGGGAAGAACCGGCCGGACCCTGTGCCGGCGGCAAGGCGGCACGACGGGCGGCGAGCCTAAACGGCGGCACACGGACGGGGAAGGTCGCCGGTCGAGCGGCGGAAGGGCGCACACGCGAGGCCGGCGGCGGCACGGCACGAGCGGAAAAAGAAAGGGGGCCGACGCGGCACGACAGCGAAACAGTGGCCCTAACGGCGGCGGCAGCAGAGCACACGCGTGCACACACGCGCACGAACGCGAGGTGCGGTGGCCGGAACGAACGGGACTTAAACAGAAATAAACACACGAGGGAGAGAGAGGGGAATATATCGGCGGCCGACGACGAGGAAAAGACGGCGACGAGCGCAAGGCGGTGGCTAAAATTTGGGGAAAAGTAGTGGGTGAGGTGTTCCGGGGATGGAGAAGGTGGAGGTGGCCTTGGAATGGTGCGGGGTGGAGCGGTTCGGCCGAACGGCGATCGGACGGGACTCGGCGTCCGGTGGCGGGTGTTTGCACGGTGCGAGGCACGGGGGAAGCTCGGATACGGGCAAATGTGAAAGGGAAAGCTAGCTGGAGGGGCGGAAGCTTTATAGGGGAGAGATGGCTCGGACGTGGCCGGGAGGATCGGAACGGCGGCGGAACATGGGCGAACGGGCGGTGGCACGAATTTGAATTGCGGTCGTTTCCACGCGCACGTGCGATGGAAAAGAGGGGTGAGTGGGGCGCGAGGTGCGGGTGAGTGGGGGCACGGGGTGACGTGGGCGGGAGAGCGGGAGTGGCCGAGGGACGTGCGGCATGGGTGGCGCACACCCAGGAATGGCGGCCGAAGGTTGAGGAAGGATCCGACAAGTAGGGCCCACCTGTCGGTCCCTCAACCCGGCGGGGAGGCAGCCCGGACTTGGCGGCTGGCGTGGCGTGGCTTGGGCTAGCCCAAGTGAGGGAGGCGGGGAGGAGAGAGAGAGGGAGGGAGGTGGAGTGGGTCAGAGGCCGGGCCAAGCAAGGCCGGAGGGGAGAGAAAGGATATTGGGCCAGAGGCCCACGGGAGGGGAAAAAGAAAAAGAAAAAGAGAGAAAAAGAGTAAGAGAAAAAGAAAAACTCTTTTCCTTAAGGAATTTAATTCTGAATAACCTATTTGAATTTTAATATTGTTTCCGGTGCTCTGAAAATTCCTATAAAAATCATGTTAGCATATTTCGACGCAGGGAATTTAAGAAAAATTCCACCAATCCCTTTCCAATTATTAAATGGATTTTAAAATTTGGAGTTCGTCTTCCTTTATAATTTCGGCCGTTTTCTTCTTGCACGATTTTCCCAGGTGAATTAAAGCTACGGGAAAAAGCGGAGCGTGACATCAAGTTTGTCCTCCATATATATAAAGGGATCCCATGTACTTTATTATCAATTAATCAATGAATCTCTAAAGTTACCGTAAACCTCATAGCCTCTTTTAGCTCATCAGGGAGAAGCCCTGCCATAGCTATTAAAGGGCGAGTGCTCTATCCCCCGGTCTTCAAACCCTTACCCTAGCCAATCCATAATATTTGGTATCATAGCCAACTTCTGCCCCATCCTTGATGGCGCATAGCGGGGGTTTCAATTGGTGTTAGTGATATGCCCTAGAGGCAACATGGAGATGTTGGATATCACGTCAATGTTTATGTATAAATGAATAAAGTGTTATTCAGTTCCATGAAATAGACATCTTGTATTGATCAATAAGTACGTGACTTATTTTTGAGACTCTTTATGTATGAATCTATTTCTAAACGATCCCTGATCATATGTCATATTGTTGGAACAAATATGATTCTAAGATCGGCATGTTTATTGATTGATGATCATGTCTCATAGATCATGGGTATGGAGATACCAAATCAATAAACATGGACATATGTGTTAGAGAACACATTGTTGGATAGACCCACCATGAGACACTACAGGAATCAATGTGCCATTAGTTGGTCTCGGTGTAGTGTTGGTACAAAGTCCTTAGACCGAGATCACCATGGATTCCAACATGTGTAGTAGCCTACTTTGGGACTACCAAACGCTATTCCGTAATCGGGTAGTTATAAAGGTAGTTTTCGGGTTTGCTATGAAACATGGAGTGGGATGTGAGTGATCAAGATGGAATTTGCCCCTCCTTTGGAGAGATATCTCTGGCCCTCGAGGTAATGGATTATGGAAATGCATGGCCATGCTAAGTTGATTGAGGAGTCAATCAACGACGATAATCCAATACGGTTCGAGTGAATGGTTAAGCTATTGAAGGGATGGCACACATCTTGCCTATAGCTTAGCTGGTATCGTGAGGCAAAGGGATTTGTGTACACATTACGTGTTCGAGCCGATATTATTCTTGTATACTATGGTGTCAATATGTGCCGCTAGGCGCCGCGTGACGGGTCGGTGAGTTGGACTCGAGCCGACGATCGGCTAAGTTAGACTATAGCCGAAACCGAGTATACCCGAACCTCTGTGGTCGCACGCTTAAGGGGATAGAATAGATATTCAAGTTGGATTCGGATACGGCTCGATCGGATAGGGATCCGATCGGATAGAGTCCTATGGGCTTACGACGTATGGGCGGCCAACTCTATGAGATACGGATGAGATCGATTCAAAATAGAGTCCTAATCGGCCACTAGTCCCGTCGGCCAACTCTATATAAAGGAGGGAGGGGTGGAGAGTCGAAGAGACATCAATTGCATCGCGTGCAACGAAGTCGCCGAGATCAATCTCCACGGAAACCCTCCCCACTTTCGAGCCAAACCCTAGCCTTGCATCGCGTGCTAGCACACGGGTGTACGGCGTTCGTCCCCGGACGTGTGGATACCGGTAGAGGCGCGCTACGTTGCGCGCCGTTGATCGGCCGGATCGGCCGCACCGGAGCGATCGGCGTGGTGGAATCTGGCCGCTGGCGGGCGCATCGGAGCGAGGCGTGAGAACGCGGCCGGACGACTCGAATCGCCGATTGGCGAATCGGCCGTCTCCGGAATCGGCTACACTGTTCCGGATCGGATTGCCCCGATTGGTTATTCCGCCGCACTCTACTCCAATCGGTAACGATCTATCGGCCCCTTACTTGCAAGTGTTCCTGGTTTGCGCGGTAAAAGTTTTTGTTTTCGGCTAGCGTAGCCTCCGCGTAACCCTTCAATTGGATGTGGAGATTTCGTCACCTTGAACCTCTCCCAATGTTCAATGGCAAAGAGGATCCACAAATTTGGTTGGAGAGAGTATCAAGCAGTTCTTCGTTGAGCATCGAATTATGGAGAAAGAGAAGTGGTGGATTGCATCAAGCCACCTGACCGGGTTTGTCGCGGTGTGGTATGAGTTGATTGAGCAAGCCTACGGAATTCAGACTTGGCCAGAACTCAAGAAAAATATCAAACTTTGTTTCAACGATCTTCCATAGCTGTCGCCGCCGCCACCACCGCCTCTGCCACCAACCACAGAGATTTTCAAAAAAAATTTGGATGGTCTTGCTAACTTAGAGGTCATGCTAGCAGCGAAGCAAAAGGAGGAATCATTTGTTGCTGTAGTGGATATGAAGCTACCAGCCACACCTACAACAACATCAACTTTTCTCCCTCAACAACATGGCCTTACTAAACTAAATATCATGCTAACAGAAGAGAAACAGAACAAGGTGCTTGGTGTAGCAAGCAAGCGGCAACCATCTTCAACAACCTTCGTCTCAATGACAATAACAGATTCATCTGCACCGAAATCCAACATGGGAGACCTCCTTCACCATGCATTCATCTCCACAGTTGCATCCCACATGCAGATCGAGTCTAAGACGGTTGTTATTAGCAATTCCTCCACAAGCGCTTCAGATCAGATTGAGGCCTCCGTGCAATTCCATCGACTCTCTCCGCTTGCTTCACCCATGCCATCCCACCAGCCACTCCTCTACCTTCTCCACATGTGCCGCCCAGCTAGCCCCACCTCCTCCCTCCCTGTTTCGCCACTACTTTGCTTCAACAGGCACCGCCTACCCTCCACAAAGCTACTGTTTGTCTTCCGCCACCAACTATTACAATCCATGTTGCCACCGGTTTTTCTATTCCTCTACTTCCAATGGATGTTTCCTTGCCTGCACCAATTTCACTACCATACCCAAATCCATTGTACTGCCATCTTCCTACTATGCTTCTTCCTTCTGCTAGTACCGTTGTTTTGTCCTGCCTTCGTCTACCTCTACAGCCACCACCATCTATTTTGGCAGCATCATTGGTGCTGCAACCTATGAAGGGCAACAACTAATATGACGACTGAAATTCCACCTTCAACCATAGCTGCATTTACTTAATCTTATTGATGTATTGTGATCTTCTTCGTTTGATCCCTATGCTGCTGGACAAACTCTTCTCTAGGGCTGACCCACTCATTTTTTGGCTTCTATTGATTGACAGAACTACAACATTATCAAGATTTCAGCTTTTAGTAATGGGCTCAACTCCAGCATTGTCAAGATAACATAGAGGAATTGCTCACAGCTCGAGGATGAGTTGTCTGTCCGCAAGGGGTGTAGGGCTATGGGCATGGACTAGCCCATGCAGCAGTTTAGGCATGATATGTTAGGAATAAGTCATATAAAGATAGGAGATTATCTAGTTAGAAAAGAGATAAGGTTTATTAGACAGTAAGAGGTAGAGATTGGATTGATTTCTATAATACTAGATATTAGTTCCTTCGATGTCAAGTTTGTTCTCCCTATATATAAAAGGACCCCATATATTCTATTATCAATCAATCAATGAATCACTAAAGTTAGCCTTAAGCCTCAAAGCCTCTTTTAGCTCAGCAAGGAGAAGCCTGTCACAACTATTAGAGGGCGAGTGCCCAATCCCCCCGGTCTTCGAACCCTTACCCTAGTCAATCCATAACACTAGAAAAACATTGGTCTACCCATAGTCCAAACTAAAACAGTGGTAAAAAAAGATGGCCCATTATGCAATTGACTCAAAAATAATTAATCATCATCTTATGAGATCACAAGTAATATTGTATATTTTTTCTTGATATATCATTGAATAATTCTTTTACACTCTAATTGCATCCTTAGGTTTAATATATGTTTTTTTAGAAAAGGGAATATATTAATATTCTAGCCTCTGCATCGATGAATGCATATAGCTGTTCATTATTACAAACTTATGAAGAAGAGTTTCAAGGAATCTCAAAAACAAAATTATGATCCATGAGAAAATAAAGAAAGGAACAACTAGTCTTATTACAAAGGAATTCTATTAATAAACCACCATCCATGCCTAGCAAACAACTCCAAAGCAATTCCTTCAATTTTCACACCACCCGCTTTTATCAATTGGCGAGTTTCCTCCTTCTGTAGTGCTGACCAAAACTTGGTCCAGTATGTTCCCTTGAACAAGATCTGAAAATAAGAAGGCACTAATGTTCTATTAAACACAACATCATTCTGGGATAGCCAAATTGCGCAACAAATTGCACTTGCACCCACAAGAATATAAGATTTAAGCTTGTTATTAATTCCAGTCAACCACGTCGTGAACAAATCATGTATACTAGAAGGAGGTTGTATATTAAAAGACACATGAATAATTCACCAAAGAAAACTAGCAACATGACAATCAAAGAGTAAATGTTGAATTGTTTCAATCTCAGAACAGAAGCAACATTTTTTATCTCCCTGCCAATGTCGTCTTGCCAAGTTATCCTTTGTTAAAATAACCCCCTTTACAGGTACCACAAAAATACTTTTATCTTGAGAGGTAACTTCAGTTTTCATATAAACAGATTGTAAGGCAACGATTATGATGTCACTAACATTCTATACATAGATTTTGTTAAAAACAATCCATTCTGATGTAACCCCCACCTAAAAAATCCCTTTGGTCTCTTAACTGAACATCAACAACCATGACAACAATTTGAAGCCATGCCTGCAAACTATCACCCACCAAAGATTTTCTAAAAGTTACATTTAACGGTACTGTAGACAAAACCGAACTCACTAGCGCACTTTTCTTTCTCACAATACTATATAAGCCCGAAAATAAAAGTTTAAGAGGTCGCGCCTCTATCCACGCATCCTTCCAAAACCGAATCTAAGACTCATCAGCTAAATCAAACTTACCCATAGATAGAAACTCATCCTTGACCTTCATGAGGTCAGCTCAGAAATGAGAGTCCCCAGTCATATATTGAATCTGAGTCAAAAGATCGATTATATAAATATTTATTTTTAATTATCTGTTGTCATATGCCATCACCATTAAACAGTCGTACTAGCCATTTACTTAGGAGACACTTATTACTTAAGTAATATATGTGAAATTACTTAGATTTAATATATGTGGATTAAAGATATACTACTATAGTATACGTTTTTTAATATGAATAAATATAGGTTATCCAGGACTATATATACCTGATTCTGACTTACGAAGGTAAAGACGGAGTATAATATAGAAAATGACGTAAGCAGACCCTACCCGATTTCAATCCTAGACGCAGGCATTGCGGGGCTTGCTTGGCATGCAGCCAACACGATCATATCACATTGGCAGCAAAATTCCATTTGGTTACACCCATTTTTTTCACCCAGAATCACAAACACCACCAGTTTGATGCAGCAATCCAAAAGCTTTCAGCATGCACGAAAAAGAAAAATGAGCTACTACTCTGCAGCGTTGTGTTGTCTGAAAGTCCTTTTTTTCTTTGGGCAGTGAGAAGCTGCGTAAGGGCAATAGCAATATTTATTGTCAAGTTGATAATAAGATGATCCACGAATCAGTGGGTGGGTAATACATATGTCATAATGTATGAATGCAAAAGATAACCATAAGGTAGAGAAAAAAAAACCAATCCTTAGCCTTTCACACCTTGCACCTACACTATTCACTATATAAATAATATAGTTAAATTGTTTATTGGTATCCAGTAATTGTTATTGCTAGCTTTCATAATATTTGTTGATGGATAATAAAATTATTTTATTGATTATTACCTGTTTTTATATCTATTGTGGTTGCTCTAAGACCACAATGCTGGAATCTTCAGGGACAGCATCATTGCATAGCGACTGTCACTGCTGGTTGTTGGAGGGCAGGTGCCACCCTCTCTGTAGAACCATTTGTTTGCATATGTGGGCATCATCTGGGGACATCCTAGCTGTAAACAATGGAGTTTGGAGGCTTCAGTTTTTTTTTTTGCTTCCATATCCATGTATACTAGTAGTAGTATTTTTCAAGGCCTTGGTGCATGAGCATTATTGCATATATATCCTTTTGTTCAGTATGTCTGTATTATATCTTTCTTTCTTTCTTTTTTTTTGCAAAAGTATATCCTTGACAGATGGCATCTGGAACCTGATGAAAGGCTGGAAAGTACTCTTGACAAATCATAGTTATACAGAACAATGTGCTTATGATTAGAAGAATGTTAATATAACACAGAAGAAAGGCACATGCCAATTGGTGCAGAGGCAGTTTTACCTTTTAGGTTAACAAAAAACTGGGAGTGGCTTAGGTTCATTTTCATTATAGGAAGTAGAAGAAAAATAAGGTAAAGCTAACTTGATACCTGCATTTTTTTAATGATGATAAATATTTATGATTTAACAAAAAGAATTGGTACTTGAGCAGGGTTGTCAGCTACATTAAATTTTGGTCTGATTTCACTGTTAAAAAAACATTCAGGCATCTCAACTTTCAAATATGCCTTAGCACAACTTTATAATACATATGCTTATTCTCCAATTTTCGATGTTCCGAATGTTTGCTCTACCTGTCAGACTCAAAATAAGCAACTGAGCCAAAATACACTACAAGATGAATCCTGTAAAAGAGGATATGCTACAAAATCCACCCAACCGATGTACAGATGATGAGCTCTCTCCAACAAATGACGGACACAATTTTGTAAACTGCATAGCATGAACATTTCCTATACTTTACATAAAATGAGTGGCGGCAAAACGCTTAACAATCAGCCTCCCATCGATGTCGAGTGGAACCTGTGAGGATTGAGATTTGGGAACAGCCCGTGGATATGCTCTTCTACGAAATCATGCCTCGTGAGAATTCCGACAATGGGTGGCCTCTGCAGTCAACAGGAAAGGGAAAATGACAATGTGTTGTCATACAAGTTGCTCCCTCTGTTTGTTTTTTGTTTTGTTTGCATAAGGCACATTTTAATTTCAGAAAGTCTTTAAGGCTAAAATTTGATCATTAATTTCTCATAAAACATATTCCTAATAGATATAAAACCAATGTCGTAAGAAAGTGCTTTGAAGTATGAATCTAATGGTATAAGTTTTATATACTAAACATACATGTATGTTAACTACTTAGTCAAAATTTTTCAGGTAATACACCTAATAAAAGTGAACGGAGTACAATTTTCAAAAATAGCCTGGAATAACAAGACAATAGTACGTGTATGTATATTGGAAAACAACATATAAGAGGGGTAATTGTTTGATACTGGCATGTACTGAAGGAATAATAACCTACAGTATTACTTTAAATGCCATGTAAAAACTAAATTTCAGAATGCAGATCACAGATACGAGATAGTGAATAGAAGCACAAAAATGATCTATGCAAGATCAAATACTTGAATCACTTGTAAGCATTTCTAAATCTTAACTGTTAGTTCTCATGTGTGTGCATTCCATGTGTGACTTGATGAGTGTGAGAGTACTTACGTCTGGTGTCTTTGGCACAACCAAAAGGTGCCTCAATCCTAGTGCACGGAATAGAATTGCAGCTTTTGCGAGTGACATTGTCTCAACCACCGTATAAGGCGAAGTGTTTGTAACTGGATGGAGATCCACATACATTTCCATCTCCTCATCAGTGAATTCCAGGTCCTGAATTTTCAAGCCTTTCCCTGACCCTGGCTTGGCAAAATCAAAGGCACCAAATCTTTGAAGGACAAAGCTACCACTAGTTTTCAGCTGGTCTTTCATGAACATCTTGCCATTCAACAAAACCAACAGATGAGACCTAGTCACGAGCCCAACCAATTCAGGTGCTTCCGTTAGAGGTGGCTCATCAACCACTGGGAATCCATTGTGGCCTGTGAATCTTAATGCATGGACAATGTTTCCCACCTTCTCGACACCCGAAAACGTAATAAGTGGGCCAGACACCACATCGCCAGCAACCAAATGCCTCATGTATGGTTCAGCATGAGCCTCCATGTATGGCAAGCCTTTCATTACCACTATCTGATCATAAACACCTTTATTAAAGTTATCTGCTATAGTCTTCGATATGAGAAGAACAAGCATGACCAGAGGGAGCATGGCCAGGTCGTTGGTAAGCTCTAGAAGGATCACACAGACTGACACGGTCATTCTCATTGTTCCACCAAGAAAAGATGCCGCACCAAGAAGGGCAAAAAGACCAGGATCAAGGTCAGATATGGATCCAAGAAGTGTCCCCACTATGCGCCCATATGTTGCTCCAGCGAGAATAACAGGGATGAAGAGACCGGATGGGACGGCAACACCATATGTTAGAATTCCAAGGCAGTACACAGCAGTGAAAAAGATGAAAAGGGTGGACATGTGGAACTCAGATTCAGTTCCGTTGCTAAAGAGGTTGCGGATGGCATCATCATTTGTGTTGAAAAAGAGTGATGCAAGATCATTGTAATGCCCTGGTGGACATTGGAAGTTCTTGAAGTTGCCAGAGCGTCCAATGGTGGGACATTGCTCCACAGCATCCACGGGACATGGAGTGCACGCAGCAAGCCAAGGGAGACCATAGGAGCACATTGATGTGATAATTGATATTGTTATAGTGAGAAGGATCTTGAATGGAGCACCTCTCCTGCAGGAATATGAACAATGCAGAAGATATCACATCTTAATTAGCAACACAAGCAGAAGAGGCTATTGCAAATCCATTTGTGCTAATTTACAATTACTACACGGTACTTACTCGTTTATGATACTGTAAACACGGAGAACCTTGTCCAAGAGAAAATTAAAAAGGCCTCCAAAGATGCCACCAATTATTCCAAGGATAATTATTGCTATCAGATCTGGAGTACTGTAGGTTGCAACAGTTGAACTGAGATCGAACATAATTAATCCACCTTGCCCAAAGAGACCGCATTTTCCACTACGACAGAACTCAATCAGAGATCTCAACACGACAGCAACAACAGCCGTTGTAAAGAACGCCCTCCACAAAAGAGCACTTCTCCACCTATAAAACAAGTTATGAAAAACTATCATTAATTGCCATGTTGGCGTAGAAAGTTTTGACAACAAAAATGCAGTTTAATTATTGATAACTATGGAGTTATCAAATTCTTTTTGAGTATAAATATACTGATGCAACCATATAACTAGGTTCTACAAAAAAACATATAACTATATGTCCAAATAATGCTTCTTGTCAAAAAAAAAAGAAAGACACACTTAACATCAATATTAGATATGAAAGATGCATACTTGTTTTTCTCGAATACACAAGGAGTGTGTCATTACATTAACAGAAGAAGAAAGATGCATACTGAAGCTGATTGCTACAGACTACTATTGTTACAATTTTGTAAAAGCCCAATGATAATTTATTTCATAAAAACATATCGCAGGAATGGCAGACAAGTCAAACAAAGAAAATGCTTCATTCAAAAGAAAAATTATAACTTCCAAGGAAAGAACTGCTACCATGATGCTGCTTCCTCAAGAGCAAATAGGACACCACCAACAGGAGCACGGAAGGCAGCCGCCACTCCAGCTGCAGACCCGCATGTAATTAAATCTCGCCTATCCCTGTCATTCTTAAAATATCTTAGCCAATTACATGTAAGCCGGTACTTGCGGGATCCTCCCTGACCAAGCAAGTTGGCAATACATGCCCCTGTATGTACCATAGGACCTTCCTTTCCAAGTACAAATCCAGCTGAAACTCCAAGTATTGAACCAAATATCTACAAATGAGTAGAACAATTATAAGATGAGATTCTACAGCAACCCAGAACCCACAATTGTTGCTCGTAGAATGTGTAAAACATTATCAATGCAAACCTACATACCAACTGCAAACAGGTTCATAATACTTCCAACAATCAATTATACACACAGTCCATTGTAAGATTTTCAAACTTATCAGCTGTAATTTTCACAAAGGTTATTCACTAGAATCTACTAGGTTTCTATCAGCACAGAAAAGTGAGAATGGAGAGGCAATACCACTTTCTAAACCTGCAGCTACTAGTAGAAAAGAATAAAAATCAGTAAAACAGTACAGTGTTTTTTGTATTTTAGTAGTAGAATGACATTGGATATTTCAATTACACCTAGGCTCCATTTCTCATTATCTCTCAATGTAACTTCACACTATCCACGATCCCACAAAACATATGCACCAGGAAAATAAAAGGTAGAATACAATGTTTTACTGAAAATATTCTATGTAATATGATATGAATAGTAAGCAATGGAGCTTAGCGATCCGGTGATCCTATTTCACAAGTTAATTCTGAAAAGACATGCGATGCATCCGATTCTAAGTTAGATATACCTTCACAAAGAGCGTACTGGGGGCCAATATTGAGTATGCATCAACTCCATTAAGATATGCTTTAACTTCGGGAATACCAGACCCAGCAGCAGCAGGCGCAATGTAAGCACATATTGCTGCCGCTGCAGCTGCTAAGACCAAATTGCAACCTCCATAAGCAAAAAATGCAGTTAAATACCTGCACTGGAAACAAGCCACTATTGATTACTCCAAATAATTCCACAGTTGTAAATATTGAATATCTCGTGTTCTCGTCTCTATTGATTATTTTGAATCATTACAAAGTTGTCATCGAATAAATCTCTATTAACAACTTCATATGCTCCACAGCTTCGCATAACACAAGCATTTCTACATATCGAATCACTTTTACTGCTTGCAACAAAGAAACCCGTGTTTTCTAAAGTAATGGCAGGAGCACTGCCTACTGCAACAAAGAAACTTAAAAGACTGCTTTTCATGACCTTAGCAACATTATGAAGCATTATCACAACACCATGTGTAAAAGTGTAGCGAATAATGTATTCTACAGCTGTGACAAGTTATAAATCATCAGCAGGATCTGAAACAATGTATGGAAAAATAGCAAAAGCAACAAAATAGTTATCCCATAAAATGCAAAATGAAACCTTACCTTTCCTTTAGCATAAGATTACCCGTGAGCAACAGTTTGAATCCAGCAATGTTTTCAACTGCAAGATTGTTAAAGAAGCCAACAAGTCCAGTCAACAGGCCAATAAGAAGCACCAAGGTCCACTTTAGAACAATATACTGAAATATCTGCTTCTTCTTTCTTGATCGCCAGTCTTGCTTGAAAAGGTCGTTCTCAACAACCCTGAAACATAAAACATATGAAGGATGTAACAGATGGACTAAAGTGTCTAATATAAATGTATGTTACTTGTATTTATCCAGGAATACAGGTTCAAGTTCACTTTGGCTAGAAAAAAAGCCCTCTTTTGGATCAAATTTTGGTTCCTGTTCATCTTAATTAATTAATACAGTTTTCCTCCTACATGATACTAGTATGTACACACGTCCTTTCTCTCTGCAATTCATTCTTCGGTAAAAGTCTCCAAAAAGAAGTCATCTAATGAACTGCCGCATGGTGTTTGCATGAAATTTTATCTTTCAAATTATTGGTTCTGTACTACCAATACATTTATTCTTCCAAAACAATGTCTAGATTGATCGATATAAGCTCCTAGTAATTTCGTTTCCATACTCAATAGTCACCCAAAGAAACAAAAGGGAGTACTGATTATTTAAGTACAGGTAAGATAATCAAGGAACTAAGGGAAAAACTAGCATTTGGCTACTCAAGATTAGAGATTAGGTGCTAACGTTGCCTCGGCCAATCGCTAATGTTATCGAAACAAGAACCATGTTTTTAACACTATTCCCCATCATTGAAACAGGAGTAAAAGCACTTGAATTTCTAACTCGGCAAGATTAATAATCCAGTAAAGACCAAAAGTTTTCACCTAAATGCAACCGAACCACCTAATAAAATCACCCGTAATAATGTAACTAAAAGAACAAAAGCATTGAACAGATGAACAGAGAGAGAGAGAGAGAGAGAGGGTCGGAGGGGCGCGCGCGAGAGCGAGCTGCGAATGCGTACTCATAGTCGAGGCTCTCGATGGGGCAGACGTTGGCGCCGACGATGGCGATCTGGGAGGTGGTGTTCATGGTGCGCTTCCGCAGCAGCGGCTCCCCCGCGCTCCCGCGGTCGCCGCCGCCGACTCCGCCGTCGTTGTAGCGGAGCAGCGCCTCCGACGAGGAGCCGTTCCGCCGCCACAGCCCGCCGGAGCCGTCCGTGCTCTCGATGTCGTAGTTGTGGCTCCCCTCCCGCTCCGGCGGCCGGTGCTGCGACTGCCCGTCCATTCCGCCGCCGCCGCCTTGGTCAGAGAGCTCTTCTTCTCTTCTCCGCGAGCCTTTGCTTTGCTTCGCTTCTCTGCAATGTACAAGAAGAAAGAATCAAGACTAATTATTACAGCAAAAATAAATCGTGTTTTCTTTTTATGGAAAATGATTTTAAAAAGTTTGGGCGTTTATATTTTAGAAAATCCAGGAGAGTTATCTCATAGGAATATATACATTTTTTGTAGCACAAGTCAGATATATACCTACCACACGTCTAAATATGATTGGAGGTTTGGAGACTAGGATCTGTTTGGTTTGGCTACAAACTCAACAAGCTAAATTTTTGTTTACAATATCGAAATGTTATTCATCTATTTGGCTTGTAGGAGAAAAAAAACTAGCATTGTCCAATTATTTGGTTTGGTTGAATGACAAAATGCAACTTTGGCATCAAACCATACAAAGCCCTTTCCAATTCTTACAATTTTTTTTCATGCAATGATCAATTATTACCATTGCAAAGAAAAAAAGAAAATGAGGCAAGCTAAGAATGACAATGAAGGCTGGGTTCTTTCCTCCACTTTTTAAACTTAATTTTATATTTTTACATGCATGCTTCTCAAACTATTTTTTAAAACAATTATAGAAAGATTATTTTAAAAATTATATTAATTTATTTTTTAAAATTTTAGACTAATATTTAATTTATCACGTGTTAATTGGCACGCAACATCGTTTTTTGTCGAGGAGGCAAACGCGGCCTAAATAAGCTTCTAGCCTCGCTTAGTGCCAGCATGTACTTTGAACGGTAGACGTGCATACCTTGTGGGATTAAGTCAAAAATAGAAAAACAACCTAAAAACACTTAGTATGAAACTAATAAAAGTACAAAATGCTCCAATGCTCTAGCTCCTTTTGGTATTACGGTAGATTATGATAATATAACTTTTACACATTTTGGTATGTGGCAAACTAATTTGATTTCAACCTATATTGCAAACGGTAATACTATTACATCCTAAAAATTAAAAAAGAGGAATCATGAAAGTTGGAAAACATATTTTATCTATTTGTAATGGTTGGATATAACAAAATATACTATACATTTCGTTATATCATTTTAAATTACATCTTAAAACATTGTTAAGGGTGTATCCTTTGAACATTTATCTTACCTTCTCCGGTTATAAATATATACCTTTCTTCGGTTATAAATATATGATGTTTAGAAGGTTATAAATATATGATGTTTAGAATAAGATTTGAAACAATTTAATTAAACTTTTAAAATTTCAGTCATCAATAATTTCTAAAATGTTTGGTTTTAAAAATGGTGTTACAAAATTTACTAGCACAATATTACAAACTTATTGTAATTTTATAAATTATTTTAATATAAATTACGCGATGCGTGCTAGTCAGGATAACATGCGGGGACCGGACGTTCAGAAATGGACTGGACGGCGCAGATGTGGCCCTAAAAGCGGGCCCACGGGGGACTGGGCAACGAAGTACAAGCATACATGGCAGCTGGGCCCCGCTCCGCCGCCTGTGGGTCCCATATGCCACGTAGCGTTTGATTGGGAGGCTGGCTGACTGGCGCACGCCAAAACTGCTACGTGTACACGGAATTTTGCTTGTGGGACCCCATCAAACATGAACGAAGACTTCTTTTTAAGAATCCAGAATCACCAATACAACATTTTCCAAAATCTAAAAAAAAGCGTAACGGGTTAGAGTGATAAAAACCAAACTAACGGGTGAAGCATGGTTAGAGTGAAGCTATGAAGCTTCACTCCAATTATTCGCTTCTGAAGTTAGATTTAGAGGTTGAAGCCATTTTAAATAGGCTCGTATAACTGATACTTACTCGCGCGGATTGCTTCGATTTTATTTTGGCTACTGCAGTATAATTTTTTATATGTTGTTTTCTTTTGTAGTAATTCTATCTAAACAAAATCTCAGCTTGACATGGAATGTCCAATGTGATCGGATTCTTAGAATGGTTCTACAATTAGTTCAACATCTTTCATAAATTTCACATTTCTTTGAACAACATCATGACATTTGCGATTTAATTTTTATATCTGTTACCAAAACCACCAATTTGTTTACGCATATAGGCACATTGTTTTCTTGGAAATTATCGATGTGTTTCCTTTAGAATATTTTGAATTTTAGAAATATAAATAGGCACTGCACTCCCCTGTATTGTGTTTCAAATATGAAATAGTTTTCACGGTAGTGATGTACCATGAAAATGCTACAACGACATAGCATGCGAAAGAGATATTATTTTAAAGTAAGATATATGAGTGTTTTACTTAAAAAATACATACGTGTGTTCATTTTTAAACAATCTTTAGAACCGTTAATATACATCTTTGAGCATATACAAGTACTACTATATTTCTTTTTGTCAATTCTACATCTAAACATTGGATCACTTGTTCTAATTAACTAGCTCTACCATAAGTTTAATACCAACACACAATAACATTTCAATGCTAGCCAACAGCATGCATGTGTGAGGCTAATTAATTACAACCTCGTTCACCATATTGGTATAATAAATTTGACATAGGTGTGTCATGTGCCGGAGGGTCATCATGCGAATAACGTGTTAGCTCAATCATCCATGGATAAAATAACACAAACTTCCAAATCAGGATATGACCCAAATATGTTTGGTCTTTTGATTAATAGTTGTTGTGTTAGGATACTATGGAATTCCAAGCTGGCTTGGAAAAAAGAATATGAAGACAATAATAGAGTTGCAAAAGCACAAGGATGATGTAGGAGGAGGAGGACAAATGAGCCAGTTGTCCAGGTAAGTTAAATAATTTGAAACAAGATGGTTTGTCAAGATTTCTTGGGTTATTTTGGTCATATACCAACCGCAAAAAATGGTGCATTAATATTAATATTTTTTCTATATTGGATTTCTGCAGTGTCAATTTGTTTAGAGAATTTTATTCAACTATGTTTTCTTTTCACATCGAAACAAATGATAACGGATGATGTATAGGACCATTTTTCACTTTTCCAAAATGGTTTGATGGGGTATCATCGTGTGTGCGGTTGTAAGGGCCTTTCTCTTTATGATCTGATGCCAAAAATTTAATAAACCAACAAATTCGTATAAAAAAAGATAGATAGAGACCTAATTTATCATATATGTCTTTGCAGTCGATCATATTTGGATCATCACCGACCATTATAAGTTACTAGACTATTTATGTGTTAGGTTAGATGTAATTATTAAAATAATAAAAAAATATGTTTGAAATTGGACTAATTATTATAGTTGTTTCTGAAAAAGTATTGTTTTAAGTTTTGTAGTTATAAGAAGCACATTAATTATGCAGCCTCTTGAGATGTGAGGTAGGAGTACCTCTCAACCAGTTTTGGTAAGTAAGAGCATCCCCAACAAATTCTCAAAAACAATTCTCAAAAAACTCATTTAGAGAATTTCTAAAAGTTTAGAGAATAAAATCAAAATTGATACGGCAGATTCTCAAAATTGATTCTTTATTTTCCCTTTTCCAATATTCTACATCCATAACAGCTGAAAAATAAATAGGCTTGGAGATTTCAGTATATCTGAGTAGTAGCAGCACCGATTTTTTTACATACACGGGGTGACTAAACCGAGTAGCCGACTACTGTTTGCGATGGCATGCGCCAAGATGCGCGGCAAGCTTTTTGGCGAGATGTAGGATGGCGGCAGACGGCGCGGCGGCGACGACGCAAATATGTTTTTTCGTTTAGGCCTCGTAGTAAAATAATTTTCACGGTGAGTTTATTTTAGGGAATCAAGACTCTATTCTCGGTTTGAGCATGAGATCTTAATTTTAGAGAATCTATAATTTTTGAGATTCATATGGAGTCTCTGTTGGAGCTAGTTTGAAAAATCTCTAAAACAGAATTAGAGATTCATTTAAAAACATTCTTGAAGATGCTCTAAGGTTTGGTATGATCACCGGTTCACCACTACCGCTCCCGTTTTTATTCCATTCTTCTCGATGAGGAAATGAAGTGGGCCCACTGACTCAGACATGGGCCATAGCCAATGGCGTGCAGACACGTTGGATCCAGCTTGGCTTCACTATTCCACCCCCAATCATCGTGATCCAATCATCCAAAAATTAACATACGTACTCTAGCTTGGAGTTGACAACTAAATTTTAATCCTAATCTCAACCATAATTGAACTTTTTTTCCCGAATACACGAGAGAGTTGCATATCATTACACACGAAAATCAAATTGATGAATTCGAATAGACGAAAAGGCTGGGTTGATTAATTTCTATTGTCGAAAAAGAAAGAAACAAACAAGACAGGTGCGATCAAAACACACACACAAAAAAAACGCCTTTAAAAGCATAAATTTGCAGCAAATTAAACAAGTGGCTGTAATGCTGATGGGGAATTGGTAATATGGTTTCAGGGAAGCCTGACACAGTGAGGAAGAAGCATATATTGATATATATGCTTTCTGCAAGCAGGTATCCAATTGTATTGCAGATTTGCAGGGATGATGATTGTGTTCTTACCTTACAAAATTCGAGCCTTGGTCGAACTCAGATCATCAGGCCACAGTAAAAACTTCCTGAGATTCAGATCAAGATGATGATGATCCTCCTTTCTCTTCTCCTGCCTCTCTGAAACTCTCGAACTCTGAATCTCTGAATCTCTCTCTCTCTCTGAAACTCTTGCTTTATGTCTGGGTGCTTATATATATCTGCAGTTCAAGTGAGAGGCTGAGATGAGATCAGGAGAAGAAAAAAAAAAGAGGACAGGGACAGCAAGTTGTGGATGATGAGGGAGAAGCTTCTGAAGAAGATACATACAAGATGGAAGAACAGTAATATAGTAACTCAACAAGAAGAGTGAGAGAAGCCATGCATCGATCGTCTTTAGAACGTAGCTTCACTCCATTGCTTTGGACTTGCCATACTCATTGCCCATCATCAGTATACTATTATTGTTACTATAGCATGATGCAGTTGCGTGATTGATTGATTTCTTGGATTGGTTTGTCTTGCTCTGCTGGATTAGCTATGATTATTTTTTTTCTTTCGGATTATAGTGCTATGTAATCATCCACGAGTGCGTGGACGGTTACGTTCGTTTGAGCTATGGCTGATAAGTCGTGAGAAAATAAGCAGATAAAAGATATTTTATAAATAAATTTTTTATATCTATGTTATCAGTAGTTTAAAATTCAATGCTGAAAATAGATTATAATGAAAAGATTATAAAATTAACTTTAAAGTTACATTTCGAAATTTCATGCCGTGGCTGTAGGTTAATAAGCAGATGACGAGGTAGGACGTTTCTACTTCTCTGCCGAAATTAATGTACAATTTGGATATGGATATGGTATATGTACAGCGTGAATCATGTGGCTCGAATGATCAAATGGACAGCGCTGATAGTGCCAAGACTATATTAATTCATTTCCTCAACTGTATTGATAATCAACTGGTTAATTAGGCGTTAATTCTTCAATTCGAGATTCTAAATTATGCATGTGATCCCTTATTAAAAAAATGAAAGAATTGGTACTGGTTGTTGCAACCTACGACCCTCGCGCGCCCTGTTACGAATCACGCGAGCTGAGGTAGTTAGATGGATCCAAGAATTAATCTTATCAATCAATTAATTATTAATGGATACCGCCTAGACAGTGATGGGTGAAACACGCGCCCTAATTAACCGGATTAAGCTGGTCAAATGACTGCACATGTACTACATGTACTAATCCACCAAAGTAACAGACCCATCGTCTCTCTTATACTCGTGCTTATAAACCAAAATTTAAATTTTAAAACTAATTTTGAAGTTAAATTTAAGTCACGTCCTGATTTTTGTTCGGGAGTAAAAATCATTTAATAATATATTTTCTACAAATTAAATAAAAAGAGAATAATGTTGTCAAGGGAACTTAATAAGAAAATTAAATTTTCTTTAAAAATCATAGCTAGAAATATTTTTTAACATTTTTCATGCCCTAAATTACTCTCTTAAATTTTTCGTGAAATCTTGGAGCTCTAGAAATAATTTTAATAAGAAAATATATTTTTAGTAATTATTTAAATAAATTATTTAATTAGTAAATGAGCTTTTTATATTTTTATTAAATACTTTGAATTCCCATTTATTTTTAGATTTTTTCTGAAATTAATTGAGCATTGGAGGTATTTATAAAAATATAAAGATCATTTATCCTATTAAATAAATTAAAAACCAAATTTAAATTTCGTTCCGCCTTGGACCGTCGTCGGCCCACTCCTTTGTAAAGTCCACAATTCCTCCCCACGGCCCTCCTTCTCTTCCCTCCGTGCGGCCGGTCCGTCCTTTCACGCGCGACAAGTCCAATTTGCCCTCTCTTTCCTTAGTGATGTGTGGGCCCGGCTATCGGCCTCCTCCTCTCACTCGAGCCACCGACGGTGGGCCTCACTGTCGGGGTCATCCCCATCTTCCCGCCTCTCTCGGCCGACCACCGCCATGGTCGCCCACGTCCCATTTTTTCCACACCACCGTGCGCGACCTCGCACCGCCTCGCTTCCCACACGTGCACGCCTCGTCCCCACGCTGTTTTCCCCACTTTTTTGCAAAACTCGGCGCGAAACCACTGTCATTTCCCCCATGTCGAGCGGCCCCACTCCGCCGCTAATTCCGGTCGCTCCCGGCCTCCCCGCCGCCTCTCCGCCGCTTTAAATCGATCCCCGAGCGCCCCCGCTCGTTTCCCCTCAAACCCCCGAGCCCGCCGCACTCCTCATCTACCTCCCCTCGTGAACCCAAACCGTCGCCGCTCACCGGCCATGTTCGGCCGTGCGTTGCCGCCGTCCTAGCCGTAGCCATGTCACGCCACCACCGCCGCTAGCTTCTCCATCCCGAGAGCAACCGCGGCCGACCCCTCTCTTTGCCCAACCACCACCGGATCAAGTCCTCCACCGCGATATCGAACTGCCACCGTCCCATTTTGCCTCCGGCAATCGGTTTCATCGCATCCGCCGCACACCACTCCAATTCACCCTCGCCACTGCGTTCGCCATCTTTAGGAGAACATCGGCCGCCCTTTTTCCCAATTTCCCGCCACTCCTTCGCATCATGCCGCGCCGTCTCCGGTGAGCCTTTTCCCTCTCTCTCTCCTCTCATTTTCTCTCCCACGGTCACCTCTCCCTCTTGGGCCGAGCCATGCAATCGCCCCTCGCCGGCACGTCGCGCCCGAGCACGCGTCACTCGCACCGCTCCCGGCCGAGCGCCTCTGCCCGCGTGCTGTCTCTGCTAGTGCCGCCGCCGTCGGCCTCATCCTTCCCTCCGTCACATCGCGTCGTGCTCACCCGTGTTGTTCGCCGCTCCGCCATCCTCCGGTGCACGCCGCCGCGCCGATGGCCGCCGCCGGCGACCATCAGGCCGTGCGCATCGTCGCCACGCCGCCCATTCGACGGCCGACGGCTCTTTCGCGTCGTGTCCTCGGTCGTCGGATCGGTCCGAGACCGATCCGAGCCGTCCGATCCCCGTGGCCGCCCGATCCCCTTCGGGGCGATCTGGGCCGTCCACGTGGTGAACCGGGGGCCAATCCGTGTGGATTCGGTCCACCGTGGACCGCCCGTGGACCACGCGCGCCACCGCTAACGTCAGCCTTTCCTGCTGACGTCAACCCTGGTTTGGTGACGTCATCGCGCCCGTGCCTGTTGACGTCAGCCCTCGGCTCCTGACGTCAGCATCGACCTTTTCTCTGTAAAAATAATTAAAAATTGCACAATAAATTATTTTAATTTTCATAATTTAATTAAATGGTCTAAAACTTCTAAAATTCATATCTAATCCATACGAAATCCAAATTGGGCAATTGAAATTGTAAAATTCATCTAAAATTGAGCTCTACATGTTTGTTTACTTTCCATATAATGTTTATTTGATTTTTACTAGGTTTTTCCTCGTTTTGCATGCCAGCATGTAGACTTTGTCGTTTCAGAAGTTTTCGCTCGCGAAGAAAAGAAGATCAACTGAAGAAGCAAGGCAAGTCACATTCCTCCTTGACGCATATGATCCCACTTTACAAATATTTTATTGTTTGCAAATAAAATTATATTGTTTTGCTAATTACATGGGATGATGGATTACCTTCCCAATCGCTTGTGCCATATTTATTTGTTATCCATTGATTGTCAACCTGGGTGATTAATTTGACTAGCTTGTATCACTTACATGACCTTGCTAGAATTATTTACGCTTAGCCATGTTTAATTACACTAGCTCACCTAATAGGAGAACTATACTACTAGCTGTTAGTCACATGAAATGATGAAATGATGGTCATGGACCAGTATTACCTTAGAATAAAGGTTAAATTAAAATGTTATTTAATGGTGTGCTATGGGTGCATGGTTTTGCTTGTCGCACCCATGGCAATTAAGAATCGGTTCATGGGAAACTTTGGAAGACTTATAGTACTTACCACAAGCCATCATGGGCAACGGCTGGACTTGTAGTATAGCTTTTCCCTGGCTGACGTACCCAGGCAAGGGTGGGCGTGATAGAGTTTGGATGGACCGAAAAAGGTCTATGCGGCTACCGGATTCACCAAGGCACCAGGGGGCTGCCTACCCTGGACTTTGGGTAGGGGCGAAACTCCAGTGTGGTATCGCTTGGTCAGGAGGAGTTATGCGAAGGATCTTGTCATGATCACTCGCATGGTAACGTGTCAGGCATGGCACGGTGACATGCGATGGATTGTGTCTTGTGGGTACAGTTGTACACCTCTGATCAGAGTAGAACTATTCAAATAGTCGCGCCTGCGGTTATGAGCGATCGACCAAATTCACCATGATTAGTCCCATCTTAAATAATTTGACTTAATGGAACTAGTTTAGTTCAGGTGGATTGGTTGGGCCTGTTCAACGTGGAGATAGAGTTGTTCGGTGGAAGATTAATCTTGATTTAATTAATCAACTTTTTTTCCTGTTTTAAAATAGAAAGGTTTTACAACCGCATTTATGCAAAATAGTCCATGCCACTCTTGTCTTCCTTTGCACGTCGATATTTCTCGGTGTGGCTTGTTGAGTATGGTGGTTGTACTCAGACTTGCTATTTCCCACTTTTCCTATAAGTGTAGTGCTTCTGAGTCAAAGATGAAGTAGAAGACCAAGGATCAGACCCCAGTTGAGTCTGCCTGTAGGGAGGAGTTGAAGCCCCGCTACGATCGCCTTTTCCTTGTTGTTGCTTTCTTTCGAGTGCGAGGACTAAGTGCCTCCTCAGTAAGTATTTTACGCTTTATTTACGTTTGGGTATGTGTAACATCCTGAGGTGTTTTTCCCGTTAAAAATCCAAAAGAAAATCGTAAAAGAAAATTATTGGAATTAACTGGAGAGAACAAATAATTTTAAAAGCCAAATGCTAAATGGAAATGGCATGGTAGGACTTTTCTTAAATTTTACATGTCAAAATACATTAACAGGATTTTTAGTGGAATTTTCAGAGCACTAAAAATAATTTTTAATCAATTAAAATCAAAACCAGATTAAATAAATCCCGGGAAAAATTGGCTTTCTCTCTCCGTCCTTTCCCGCCCAAAATCAGCCGTGGGCCGTCGACCCGAGCCGACGGTCCATCCCTCCTCGCGCACGCTGCCCGACGGCCACCGTCGCCGCGGCCCAACCGATCCCGCCCGCATGCCGCTCTCTCTCCTCTCTCTCGTGGGCGCGCCAAGGCCACGGCCCGTTTATCCTCGCACCCGCGAACAAGTCCTTTCGCCTTCCCTTTACCCCGGACGCCGACAAGCTGGGACCCGCCGTCGGTCGTCGTCCCCGCCCGCCGCCCCGGCGCCATTTCCGCCGCCCCTCTCCGCTCGTTTTTCGCGCGCCCGCCTCCCCCGCGCTCCGGAATCCCTCGGCCTTAACTCCCCCGGTTCCGCCGGTCTTAAAACCTCCCCGACCGTCGCTCTCGTACGCTCTAATGGCCGGATTTAATCATCGGCCATTACTTTCCCCAAATCCCGCCGGCGAGCAATTGCGCTCTTATCCGGTCGCCGCCAACCTCCCCTTTCCCTTTAAAAGCACCCCCGCACCCTCGTCGTCCTCCCCACACCTTCACCCAAGCCAATCTCGCACTCGTTTGACCCCGCACCGTGCGTCCTTGCCACAGAGCTCGCCGCCGGACTTCGGCCGTGTTTTCGCGCTGCCCCGAGTCGTTCCGGTCTTCGTCGTCGCCTCCCTATCCGTCGTCGGCGTCCATCCTCCCTCGGCTGCCCTTCCCCGTGAGCTCCCACCGTCTCCCTCACCGCTGTTACAGTCGTCTCCCTCAACTCCGGCGACCCCGCGGTGAGCCGCTTTTCTTTTTTCCCCTCAGTCCGAACCCGCAACGCCGTATGCGAGTGCGCGCGGTTCCACCCGCGCGTAATCTGCGGCACCCCGCCGCCCGCCGCCGCCCGTATGGCACCGGCTGGCCTCCGGCCACCGACCGCCACCGTCGACCGACCGCGCCCGCGCCCTTCCCTCTCGGTCGTCCGATCGGCTTCGGCCGATCAGTATCGTCCGTCCCCGTCCGCCCACGTGGCAAGCCACGTGGTCGCCACCTTGGCACCACGTGTGCACCACGTGGTGGACCGTCCGATCCGACCGTGAACCCGGTCCACCGTGGACCGGCGCTCCCGCGGGCCGCTGACGTCAGCCCTAGCCGCTGACGCCTTCCCTAGGTTTTATTGCGCAATAAATCAATTAAGGATTTTTTAGTAAAAAAACTCAGAAAAATTTTAAAAATCATATCTTTTCAATCCGACCTCTGTTTTAGCCCATTCAAATTTCATTAAATTGATAAAAATACCAAGAATCCATTAAAAATGGTTTTGTTTCCTGTTTTAGTAGCTTTTTAGCCTGTTTTGTTGAAGTGCTTGTTTGCCGTGTAGATCTCGGTAGTTCCGCCGTCCCGGTTTACTTTGAAGTCATCGCTAAAGTCCCCCAAGCCGAAGAGCAAGGCAAGTCATACTATATTATTGATCATATTTCTCCCATTTTGCTAAAACACATATTTTATTCTATGAAATTGCATGTATTTTATATTGTCATTTCATGAGAAATAGTACACCTTATGTTTAGTTTATGCCTTAGGTTTGACACCCCAAACCCTTTGATTAAACTTGGGAAAATAATATGATTAGATTCAGGACTAGGTTATGGTTAGCTTGGCTTAGATTCACTAGCTCACTAGATGGGTCATTCTCACTTAATAGTCTCTCCTGGACTTCTGTTCGGAGGATTAATGGTTAGAAATTCAGGTGAACTGGACTAATAACTAAAATATGATAAATGGTGGGTTGTGGGCGCTATGGTTTTGGTTAGCGTCCATGGCAATTAAGGACCGGTTCACGAGACCCCTCGGGAGAATGACCGTGCAAACCACAAGCCGAAATGGATAAGGTAGGTCCCGTAGTGTAGCCTCTCCTAGTTGACGGACCCATCGGCAAGGATGAGCGGGATGGAGTTTCAGTCGGCTCCGGTATAAGGGTTGCTAGGCTACCGGATTCACCGAGGCACTCGGGGGCTGCCCATTCCCAGGGTCCGGGAGTAGGGGCGAAACCTTGGTGGGGTTCGCTTGGTTAGTTGGGGGTTATACGACAGGTCCTATCACAGTTTCCTTTTCGGGGTACCACGGTGGTATTCCGGCGCACGGGAGACCGTGTCGTGGGGCTGTGTCTTGTGGGTACAGTTGTACACCTCTGATCAGAGTAAAACTATTCGAATAGCCGTGACCACGGTAATGGGGCGATCAACCGAGCTCACCATGATTAGTCTCACACTATTACACCCTGATTAATGGAACATAACTAGTATAGGTAGATGGGTTGGGCCTGTCACAACGTGGGGTTAACGTTGGACAGTGATGGTTTTCAAAATGCTTTAATTACTTAAATTTCTATTGTTTTGATTATGTTCAAAATTCTTATTGTTTGGAAAACCTCCGCTGTTTGTGCAAAAGCAAACCTTAGCCAAACCTTGTCTTCCCTGCATTCATTCCTCTCCCCTTCCGGTGTGTCTTGCTGAGTACATGGAAGTACTCATCCTTGCCTCTTCACCAGAACCTAAGCCAGAAGTTGAAGAAGAAGACGAAGTGGAGTAGGCCTGTCCTACACTCTGGAATCTGCCTGTGAGTGGTCGAAGCCCCGTGGCCAGCGTCAAGCTTAGGCTTAGGCCCTTTTCCTTTTTTTCGCTGCTTTTTTGTAATCTTTTGTAATGTTTCTAAGACGTGAAACTGTATTATCAACAACTATCGTATATGTACCCTGGCTGGTCCTGGACAGGGATGTTAATACACATATAGCTTCGAAAATTCGGGTTTGAATTTTTGGCGTGACAGTATGTTTATTGATTTGTCATTTTGTGTACCCTGGCTGATTTCTGGATAGGAATTTAATACATAAAATAGTCTAGAAATTTGGCTAAATTTCTGTGCGTGATATTTTATCATTTTGAAAAATGTCCAATTCACTACCTTAAACTATTTCAGTTGACTACTTTAACACTCTAAACTATTTTCTGATCTATTTTACCCTAAGTTATTAAATAGTTCACTTTGTTAATTGCATTTTTTTCTCTTTTTACACTCTTTAGTATTTTAAGCTTAAATTTTGTAAAGTCATAAATGATACAATTATCAAAGTTTTAAAATAATTTCATAATTTTCATGACTATTTATTTGAATTTAAAACCTCTATATTTAAATAGTCCTAGTACTTCCAACCTATGTAAATAGCGATTAAAATTTTTTAAAAAATATTGATAGATAAGCTATAATGCATTTATCAATCTCACCAAATTTTATTACAAAATATAACCTATATAAATATAGAAACGAAAAAGATAAATATCGTTAGGGAATAAGTTGAACCATTTTTAATAGTTTATGGAAATAAAATGAGTCGAGAAATTATTTAGAAGGTTAAGTGCTCTGACGAAAAAGTTCAAAAAAGTTCAGGAGGAAGGGGGGCGGGTAAAATAGACTCTTTTCTATGGTTTTTCATCTTTGTTATTTTGTAGCATTTGCTTTGGAATCAAGAATACGTGTATAAATGTTTTACCCACAAATTATTTTTATTGTTAATAAACACTATGGATAAACATAAGTTAACATGCTAGATTTAACATAATATATTAGATCCATTAGAGTATTTACTATTCCGTAGGCAAAGCTCAAGGAGGTCTTTGGTGTTTTATTTAAGGCATGTTCAGTGAACATCGAAAAAAAAGCCTGTAAGTAAAGCTAAAATTTGACAATACTGACATTTTTGATAAAATTAAGGTGATGTGTAGTTTGACACCTTACTAAATTTTAATATAGCTTTATGAGTAGAAGTTTCTTGAATTATCAAATATTGGTAGGAATTGGGAAGATTGGAATAGTAATATCTTGTTTAGTTTGTTTTCTTACCAAAATTTGATATGAATGACTTTAGCAACAGATTGAATAAGCCCTTAATTTCTAGGCATGTCTATGAGCGTGGGGTGTTGGATGTGCGTCTGATTACACTCTCAACAAAGTAAAAGGATTGGGATCTAGCATAATAGTATATGCATCTTTGCCGGTGTAGTTTGAAGTAGGTTTACCCCGTGAACTATCTACTTTGATTAGCAATAAATTTAAATATATTTTTTTAAAAAACTAATAAATACATGTGTTTAGAGGATAAAATGGGATAGTATTACCATCTGGCATGCATACGAGTTGGATCGCATGCATTTGAATTGTAACCTCCGTTGCTTCTTGTCAGGTACGTGTGTTCTTAAATTGAAAAGGCCTTAAAAGATTAAGTCCATTAATTCTCATAGACTATATTCTTAATCTATACTATAACTATCTATAAAGTAAAGTAATGTTTGCATCTAAAATTTTCGTCCGTCTGGTTATTTTGCAGAAACCCCCTTGAGTGTTTATAAAATTAACTCGTAGTCCGCCTGACTATTTTGTAGAAAACCCTTTGAGTGTTTATAAAATTAATCCGCAGTCCCAATGCTAAAAAAGAAGGGTTTGGATGGAAAAAAGACCTCATGCGTCCCTCCCTCCCTCTCGTCCCCATCCGCGCCACGTCCCGCGCCACGCCGCGCTTGCGCCCCTCCCTCCCGTCGCTGCTCGAAGCTCCCGCGCCGTAATTGCGCCCCTCCCTCCCGTCGCTGCTCGAACCTCCCGCGCCGCGCCTGCGCTCCTCCCTCTCGTCCCCATCCACGTCGTGCCCCTCCCTCCCGTCGCCGCTCGGAGCTCCCACGCCGCCGTCTGGACCTTCGTTCTCCGCCTACTTTTCTCCCTGCGTCGTCATCCCTCTTGTCGGCTCGCCGCTCGGTCGACCCAGAGAGGCGGACGCCCGGGGCTAGGTGAAGATATAAAAAAAATATAAATTGAAATTATATGAGACTTCAATTTTAAAACAATTATGATAAAATAAAATGACGTCCGTTGCAACGTACGGGCATATTTACTAGTCTATAACTATCTATAAAGAAAGTAGTGTTTCTACCCAAAATTTTGTTCGCTCGCTATTTTCTGGAAAACCCCTTGAGTTTATGAGGGCCGCGGTCCAAGCAGCGATCCACCTCGAATTTGATCCAATTCCGAGGCCATCTCACGTCCAACACGAACCACGCCCAAATTCCTAATGGACGACTGTGCGCACGACCCACTATGCGTGCGACCACTTTTATTTTTGGCTCATTGATTGTTTTGAGAATTTTCTTTTTCGGTCCAGCCTGTGCGATCAATTCGGCCCGTTACCAAATTTAGCTGCACGTTTTCAAACTTTCTCTTTTATAATTTTTATGGGCTTTATTATTTAGCAGGCCGACCCAATTCGTTCACACACATCAAATCGGGGTTTTTTAGCAGACCTACTATTCAACCTATGTATATACACTTTGTTACGTATGTATATAAAGTATATATATTTATATTTATATATATATTTATATCTATATTTATAACTTAACTATCTATAAAACAAGTAGTGTTTCTACCCAGAATTTTCGTCCGCCTAACTATTTTACAGAAAACCCCTTGAGTGTTTATAAAATTAACCCATAGTCCCAATGCTGAAAAGAAAGAGAGGGCTTAGATAAAAAAAGACCTCCCGCGCCCTCCCTCCCGTCCCCATCCGCGCCATGCCCCACGCCGTGCATTCGCGCCGTGCCTATGCCCCTCCCTCCTGTCGCTGCTCGGAGCTCCCGCGCTGCGCCTGCGCCTCTTCCTCCCGTCCCCATCCACGTCGCGCCCCGACTTCACCCGTTGCAACGCAGGGCACAGTTGTTAGTCTATCTATAAAGCAAGTAGTGTTTTTCGTCCGCCTGACTATTTTGCAGAAAACCCCTTGAGTGTTTATAAAATTAACCCGCAGTCCGCCTGGCTATTTTAAAAAAAAACCCTTGAGTGTTTATATTTTGATGCTAGCTTTAGTTTGTATTTTGCAATAGAACAAAAAAACAAACTCACCTTTGATATCCAAATTAAATTAAATTAAATTCAAATCACTCGCTCAAGCATGTTTAGTATTCCAAATATGCCGGACAATAGGCCTCACGTGAAGACATAAAGAAAAAATATAAATTGGAATTACACGAGACTTCAACTTTAAAATAATTATGATAAAATAAAATGGTGCCCGTTATAACGCACGGACATATTTACTAGTAACTATAAGACCACTATTACTTCCTCTGTTTCGTAAATATTGTTGCTCTACTAAAATTGAGACAAAATAAGAGGTGGTGAAAAATGATAGGGTTACCCTCATTTAGGCCCTGTTTCTTTATACCAGCTTCTGACTTCTCAGTCTACAGTAGATAAAAAAGTGAAAAAAATAGCTAGCTTCTATGTTTAGCTTCTCAAAAATCATTTGGCTTTTCTGAACTACAAAAGTTAGAAGCTAGAAGCTCACCAGGGTGAGCTTTTCTGGCTTCTAAGGAGAAAAATTACCCACCCGCCACCGTAATATACCAGTTTGTCTCGGCTTCTCCCGCCGGATATTTTGAACTCCGGTTTTGGATATTTTGAATTCCGTTTGATCCAAAAGCTAATCCTAAAAAAAAGTTATGAAACAAGCTTAGCTTTTGTAGTTCTAACTTCTGAAGATAGTAGTAACCAGAAACAAAAAATTTGCTTCTACAGCAACAGAAGCTGAAAAAAAACATGACCTTAGTTCATCCTAAACGTGTCCCAAGGCTATCTTTGTGGTTAAGTGCTTGAACCCCTTTGGTTCCTGACAGTTATTATCCCGAGACAAATTAATGAAGGGTAATAGGTCTAATCAACTCTAGAAATGCATTGCAACGTGAGGATGAAAAGCATTTTGATAAAAATTTTGAATGCTAGAACAACATTCTTTGTGAAACAGACGGAGTATTTTGAAATATGAATCTATCAGTACAAACTTCTTTTTGCAGTTAATACACTTTTAATTTGACTAACTGTTGTCAGATTTTGACTTCTTGAAGCTGCAATACATCCTATAAAAACCAACGTGGGGACACATGGAGTAGTAGATCCTTGTGCGGCAGTGTTCTCCATGTTAGCCGAGACAAGCATAAACATTTTTAGTTTCAAAAATACAAGCATAAACATTTTTAGTTTAAAAAATATAAGCATAAATATTTCTTGGTTGGTTGTTGGTAATGGGGCTCTGTTTGTGCTCCCAGATTCAATGTGCAGCACATTGCATTTTGACTTATCCATAAAAAAAAGAGAAGAAAAGAAAAGGAATAACAGCGTCGGCGAGATCCAAAATTAATATTGGTTCACGCCCAATGCAGTGAAATTCGTGTCCTGTTGGTTCAAACCTTCAAATTAAGACGAACCAACATCTTTCTATTGATTCTCTATTGGTTGGTGAATGCAAGAGGAGTTTGTTGTTATTTTATATTCCAAGTCCCTCAAATTGATGTTTACACATCCCTGATTTCTATGGATCACCAACAGTTTGAAAAAAAAAGAGTAAAGGTTTGTCCGAATACTGGAAAACAGAAGGCTGCAAAATGGGAATACTGTTCTCAGCCATCTTCAGCTAAAGGTTGGAGGGTTTTTATTCTCCAGAGGCAAGGAACTTTGCAAATGGAAGAATTAAGGCAATCTTTATTAACGTCAAATCTCTTATTACCCCTTTAAACAGTTATCTTTATTAATGTCAAATATCTTATTATCCCTTTAAGAAGTTCCAACCATTTTGCTAAACGGTATATTTTATTTATATATATATATATATATAAATTGTTTCAAAAATCACATTAAAAACTCATCTGATCGAACTTGCTTCTTCTCAATCAAAATTGCCATGACTTTGATGTATCATATATCCTTTCACGTCGATGTCGAGATGGTAGAAAAAAGGAATTCTCATCTGATCAAACTAATTCATTCTCAACCAAAGTTGCCATAAACTTCATTCATGTTGTTCAATTCTAAAGCAGCAGCAACATCAATATTCACCCATCCAGAATGTTTCTACTTTCACTTGATCTGGATATGATCTCCACTGTGTAGTAACTCGAACCACTATTTGACACGGAGAAATTGTGGGCACAGCACAGCAAGTTTCTTGATTCCATCCCCTCTCCTTGATCTTTTGCAAGAATGCATCTTTTTCTGCTGTTGCAGTGAAGATCACCTCAGGCTGACAGGTTGCAAGGTTAGTGGCGGAGCACGAAATTTTTTTAAGGTTTGGCGGACTATCCCTCGTCACGTCGCTTCAATTTCTTACTAATGAACGAACTAATTACAAACATATATCTGTTACTCAATAGAGATGTGAAGCTCAAAATAAATTGACACAGATATTGGGTGATTTTGAAGATTACATACGGATTGCACTTGTGAGGAGTCGAGTTGCCAGTCCTCGACGTGATCGGTGAGCAATGGCGAAGCGCCTTGCTCTGCTGCTCCTATGCAGCTAGCGCTCGGGCCATGAGCTCGTGGCGAAGGACTGGAGGAGGGGGGTGCTGAGGGGCCGCAGCTCACGCGGCCGGAGTGGCTCCCACGACTCGCGCCCCGACGGTGCGGGGAGGACCGAGCTCAGCAGCTCACGTGGGGATCGGGAGGCCGGCACGAGAAGGGAAAAGGGGGATCGGGGAAGAAAAGAACCGAAGGAGAAAGGCCGGCACCAGGAGGGGAAAGGGGGATCGGGGAGGGAAAGAACCGAAGGAGAAAAAAAAAGGATAGTGACATCGCGTGCAGGCCCAGAGTGAAGCAGGCTATCGGGGGTCGGTGGAAATCTGGACCAGGCCAAGATATGGCGCTGGTCATACCTAGCCCTACCGGGCCCTTCGCCACTTTGCAAGGTTACAGCCAGGTCAGGTGCTTCAGCTTTGCCAGGCGAGCCATTCCCTCGCCGCCGCCACCACGGTGTCCTCTAGGCGACGAGGTCGTGCTCGTCGCCGGTGGGCGGCACCATGCTCCTCTACTGTGCGGCCATGGCATGCCGGCGCGCACGCACAGCTCCACCACCAGCCGTAGTACCTCTTCAGGCTCGTTGGCTAGCGGCGGGGCGCCGTCGCCATCGTGGCCGCCGGGAACGTGCCAGACGTAGTTGGGCCGGACCAGGTCGTCGAGGGTGGCCTCCTGCCACGCGTGCTGCCCGTCCTGATGCTGGTGCTTGCTGGCCTTGCACATCCGCACCTTGTGCCCCTTGGGCCCGACCTGCACCTCTTGGCAGTAGCCGCAGGTCACCACGCCGTACTAGTGCATCAGCCTCGCCGCGCCGGCGCGCATGTCCAGCCACGACTGCAGCGTCCGCGCGCCCAGCTCGCTCACCGTCACTCCTCCTCCTGCTGCTCCTCCATCGTTGCCACTGCTGGAGACGGCAGCGACGATGAACACGACGGCGACGGTGTGGGTGACAAGCCTGTGTCAGGGACGTCTTCCTCCTTATCGGGCTCAAAGTCGACGATCCTGCCTTCGATGGAGTATACCGGCCGGGTCCGCCGCTTGGTCGGGTAGAGGTCGACGTCGACGCCGGCCTGGATGCAGAGCTCGAGGATCGCCGGGAGCCTCGGGACCTCGTACTTCTCCTTGTGCGACACCCTGGGCTTGCCGACGAGGTCGAACAGGTGGTAACAGTAGGGGAAGCCGACGACGTCCCGCACCGTCCCGGGGCGCCACAAGTGCAGCGCGTTCCTCGCCGCGCTGCCGGGGCCCTCGCACGTCCGGATCTCGTGACCGGCGCCGCCGAGGTGCACCTCCGGGCAGAACCTGCACCTCCTCACAGGGAAGCCGGCGGCGTCGCCCTCGACGAGCCTCTGGTGAGCCCGGGGAGGAGGCTCTCCCACGCGCCACGCACCCGGTGCGCGACACCGACGAGGCCCGGCACGAGGAGGCCGTTCTCCGGCGGGTGCTCGACCACGCGTCACGGGTTCTCCCGCCGCGTGCGCCGCTCCTCCTTGGCCCGCCGGATGATCACCTTCATCGGCGTCACGTACGGCTTTCGCTCCCACTTCCTCCCGGACCGTGGCACGTCGGCGTACGGGGACTCCTCCTCATCTGCCTCCGACCCCCGCCGCCGTGTACCAGTCTCGTCCACCCCGCGCGCGAGGTAGTGCAGGTCCACCGCGTCCGCGTTCTCCACCTCCAGACCGTCATCGTGGATATCCACGCTGACGAAGGTGAAGCAATTGTCGGCGATGAACTCGCTCAGCTAGTCCATGACGTAGTCGGCGTGGATGATCTGGAAGATGAGGTAGCGGCGGCCAACACACATCTAGAGCACGGCGATAGGGCATCGAGCCCGGCTATGAGGTGGTTGGCGGCGGCAAGGCGCCCGCCGCGGTGTCGGGGCGCTTGTTCTACCAAACGTGGTCAGTATCATCTTAGTATATTACCATACTATACCGATCCCATATAGTATTCTAATTTTAATTTTTATAGTATCTCGATCTTCCTATTCATTTTCACACAATTTTACAAAATTGAAATCTTAGATAATTTTTTGATTCTACGATCCTATAAAATATTATTGAATAAATATGCTCGAGTTTACATTAAAAACTAATTAAATTTATCAAAATCAATATTATATGCTTTAATTTATACAATACATTATACAAAAGCATCCTTAATAAACCATGCAACTGAAAATAATTAATAAAATAAATATATATTATCATCGAAATTCTATTTATCTCTGCCTCAATTCACATGCAACAACCATAATCATTAGAGGCTTTTAAAGTGATATAAACTAAGTAGAATTAGCCACCACAGCTACATTTCTGTTATAGCTAGACTGTTGAATCTTGGGCCGCTTGGTCACTGCCGTGGACTGCTGATATAGAATTCATAAATGGTTTTTATCAGCTACTTGTGCTACATGCACAAGTAATGCCGCTGCTGCTGCTGCTGCTAAATTTCTAGGCTGAAGTTTTCTAGTAGTAAGTTCCATTTCTTCTATGAATGCACATGAAACCCAACGCATCAATTATGTCGGTGACACCTTTAGCCAAGTCCCAAAGGTTAGCAAAACATAATTATACTGTCCATAGAAACTTATGTGTTATGTACTTATGTTCACTCTTGAGTGACTTATAAAAAAAGTCTAAGCCTGATTATGTAACTGTAAGTAACATCTATTCCGGTATTTTATATAGTGTCATGTCAAAAGAAACAAATGAAAACACAACAACTTGCTACAAAACTTAAGAAACAACAAACCAAAATGATCCATTGCAGACAACAGTTTTCAGAGCTCTTCATCACAAACATAATGTCCAGTTCTCCACAACTAACAAATTGCCAAAAAATCAGTAAATAAATTATTGCATACCAATGGTTCAGGTTCCTTGCTGTTGCCGACTGCTGAACAAGAAAAGAAACCATGTTAGAACTACGGTCATCAGGTTTTGTAAATCATGTACCAGTCAATTATTGCATACCAAAACCCGCCGGTGGACCAGGCTGGAGCTGCCTCTGCTTCCTTGATGTCAGCCGCCTCGACCATCGCAGCCACCGGTTTGGTCTCTTTCACCTCGGTGTCCACGGCCCTCCGCAGCAGCCTGTACGTGGAGGGGGAGACATGAGCACCGCCATGGATATGGAGGTTGGTGCGGTGCGGTGCGAGCTAGACCGGAGAGGCGGCGCCCCGGCGGACAACTGGGGCCCCTGGGCCTGAGGAAGACGACAGCGGCACACAGCTGAACGGAGGCGATTCGCGGCTGGAGAACGCCGAGGGATGAGGGGGTTGACTGTGTGCTGGACCGAAGTATTCGACGGTGACGGCGAACAGCTAGGGCAGCGGAGGCGAAGACGGCGGCGGCGGCGGCGGCCAGGGGCGGACGAAGCGGCAAGGGAAAGACGGGAGAGGCGGACGTGGCGAGAGGCAAGAGACGATATGGGGATCGATCTGGACTCCGCAACATTTGAATTTTTCACCTCTTGATCGACGTTGTGGTCCCAGGAGTCAGTCGTAGGATAAGGTAGAACGAACACTTTTCTCGCTTTCTCCACGTCAGTGATTTTTGCTTTTCTCCACGTCAGTGATTTTGCTTATAAAGTACGGTAAAATCGTTTTGCAAATTAGAGCAACACTAATAGATCCTCAAAATATTTTTCTCCAAAACGCTGTAGTGTAGAGATATGCTAAAAGTTTATTTCCCAAAAACATATCAACCCATAATAAAACATCAAAAAATACTCCTAATATTTTAAAACAGACCACGAAATCACAATTAAGCGTTGCTCACCTTGTCACACTGTCATCTTCCTCGTGACGTTAATGATTAGGTTAAAAGCGTCGTTGCTCCCAGACCGCCTCTTTATGACGCCAATCCTTGCCGACGCAATATGATTCATTTGAGACAGAAATGCTGAATACAACAATACAACAAGAAACGAAGCAGCAATAATACAGTGATCATATTGCGTATTCAGCAATACAACCCACTGCAGCACCAAGCGCCTGGAGTAGCAGTAGCGTCTGAAGCAGCAGCAACACCTTGCACTGGGGGCGCGGGCGGGAGATTTCGCGAGAACACCTGTCTGTGCGGGGAAGAAGCCGGTGACAGGGGCGATTGGAGGAGACGACCGACGTGCAAACTTACGGGGCGAGGGAGGCCAGATGCAGGGCGATGGATTTTTTCGCACGATATGCGGGAGCTGTTAGAGTTGATTTTTTCTGACTTTTTCCCTAAATAATGTTTTGGGATAACATAAAGGCTCCTTTTGAAGTTGCTCTTAGGAAACAAACAGGCGTGGTAGATTTTGCTTATTTGAAAGTACAGTTAAAACGTTGTGGCCTCAGATGACTCTTGTAGGACCATGAATAGTAAGTAAGGTTTTAAGGAGTATCCTCTTTTTTTTTCTTCCCCACAGTAATTTTGATTATTTGAAAAATACCATAAAACCGTTTTGCAAATTAGAAAAAAAGGCGTGCGGTAGATTTTGCTTATTTGGAAAGAACAGTAAAAACGTTCTGCAAATTGGAAAAAAAAGACGTGGTCGGCAGGATTCGAACCTGCGCGGGCAAAGCCCACATGATTTCTAGTCATGCCCGATAACCACTCCGGCACGACCACTTATATATCTATTGTTATAACATTCACAATTTCTATCACCACTAAACCCCAAAAAAAATTCCAACGGATTGCTGTTCATGATTGCGCATTATATCAGATTGACAGCTAGTACAGCAGAAGCAGCGCAGCACGGAGCAGATCGGCATCCGCTTCCTCCGGCGATGGCGCCACCACTTCCTGTGCCCTCTTCTTCTTCTTCTTCTTCTTCAGACACTGCAGCTGCTTCCGCCGAGAACCCCACTGCGGGGTCGGGGTCGGGGTCGGGGTCGGGGCCGGCGGCGGAGGCGGCGAAGGTGAAGGTGAAGGTGCTCTTCTTCGCCCGCGCGCGGGACCTGACGGGCGTGGCGGAGGCCCCGCTGGAGGTGCCGGCGGGGAGCACCGCGGGGGACTGCCTCGCCCGGGTGCTGGCCGCCTTCCCCAAGCTGGAGGAGATCCGCCGATCCATGGTGCTCGCGCTCAACGAGGAGTACGCGGCCGAGGACGCCCCCGTCGGAGACGGCGACGAGCTCGCCATCATCCCGCCCATCAGCGGCGGCTGAATCTTTTCTCCAGTCAAGGAAGGAACAAAGAAAGAACGGTTCGGTTCTTTCTTGCTTTCCTCCCTTCTCTTTGTTTCCTGATACAATCATACAATATGCAAGTTTGAGTAAATAAACATTGCATGTTCTCGTGATGACGATTTCTTGCCATAAATTGTCCTTCAATCATGCTGATGAATCTTGAATCACATTTCGATTTTAAGTGATGGGGAAGAAATGAATAGTATTTGCAGAGCTGTATGTGGACATGCTTAATCACCAGCGGTGGTAAAGATAAGTGAGATGAAATCACTGTCATGGAACAAAATCGATCCAAACTTCAATACATGCTTGATCAGTGGGTTGCTGATAAAGCTAAAGTTGAAAACTACTCAAAAAGTAGGAAAGCTACTGTTGTAGAGAGTAAATTGTAGTTTGGTCTACATATTTTTACCCTTGTCGCAATTTGGACTAGTCCTAGCATTGATTTTCACTTTGAACCACATAACTTTACCATTGGTTTCACTCTAGACCACCCCCTCATCTTCTCTAAGTCCGATAGCCAATCTCCAACGCCTTTGTTCCTCTCTCTCTCTCCCCCAGTCTCATGCTATCTGCCACGCTGTTAGAGGAGGCTGATTTCCTTTGGGTTCTTGTGCCTCATGGCGCAATAAATCTTGTGACTTGTGGATGGGTCAAGGGACGCCAGTGGTAAAGTAAAAATGGTCCTTGAGCAACTAAAAGGGCAAATTATGTGAATTATGGATAGTCCAAATTGATCTACCAGTGGAAGTAGTGGAGGCATAAATTATATTTCTTCACTATTATATTTGTTGCCAACGTCTCAGTGGTGCTGGTTTCTTACTAGCGTCAGGAGAGCAGTGGAGGGAAGGGCTATTTTTATCCTGCCAAAACAATCCCAGCAAAATCATTCTACGCATTGTGTAGACCAATTCATTTTCTTGTTGGGTGTGTTGCTGCACTGTTTGGGTGATAGACCAATTCCTGGTAATTTTTATCTTTTATGTGCACTTCACTTCCACATGGTACACACATGGTAGGTGTTGATATCACCTATAAAGACAAAAACCATCAGCGCTTGGTGTGGTCTGTGGACTAGGAAGAGTAATGAGTTGACTTTGACAGTTCTTCCATAGTACAACATCCTAGAATTTCCTGTATCTTCTTCCTCTACTTCCTCTTTACTCAAACCTAACCCTTTTGCACTTCCATGTATGCCTCTTGCCTGAGCATACCATGGCTAGTGCTGCCGCAATGGACCCTGTCCTCAGCAAACTCACCGGGTTGCTGACCTTCAAATACAAGTTGGTCGAGGAGGTGAAACAAGACATTGTTTTCATGAAATCTGAGCTAGAGAGCATGCATGCTTTCCTGAAGAAGATGTCCAAAGTTGAGGACGAGCTCGATGAGCAGGTGAAGTGCTGGAGGAAGGAGGTTCGGGAACTGTCCTATGACATAGAAGACCACGTCGATGAGTTTGTGGTCCACCTCAAAGATTGGCCCGGATGTGAGCTGCATGGAATCCAAAGTTTCATAAGTCAAATTGCCAAATCGATCGCGTCAATCAGGAATTACTACCAAATTGCCAAGGAGATGCGAGGCATAAGAGCCTTTGTTGGGGAGGCTAGCAGGAGGCATAAGAGATACAAGGTTGATGATACTATCTCCAAACCTAGCAAGGTGAACTGTTGACCCTCACTTGCCTGCTCTATATAAAGATGCATCTGATCTTGTAGGCATTGATGGGCCAAAAAATGAGCTCATCAGGTGGCTAACAGAGGGCGTGAGTGCCCCAGAACAGCAACTGAAGGTGGTTCCCATTGTTGGATCTGGAGGATTGGGCAAGACAACTCTTGCTAACCAGGTGTACCACAATCTTGAGGGGATATTTGAGAGCTGAGCTTTTGTCACTGTTTCTTAAAAGCCTGATATGATGAAGATTTTAAGAGAGATACTTTCTGGAATTTGGTAGAATGGTCTGGAAGCTGCATGGGATGAGGGTAAACTCATTCATGAAATCCGAAAATACCTTAGATTTGTCAGGTATGTATATCCATTCTAGTTGTATTCAAAACTCAAGTTAACACATTAGTTTAAAGCACTCACAATGAAGTTAGCTTGCAACATATGGTTGAAGAGATAATATCCGCCAAAAAGAGGTTCATTGAATCATACACCTTGACGTAGGGAGATTAGTCTGTTCCTTTGTATAATAATTAATCTTTCACTTTGGAGGTTTGAAATCTTGATAATAACTTTAAAAATGACTAGCTTTTCGTTATTTCATCCAGATATCTTATTTGGATTGAATAAAATTTAGTGTGATCTTTCAACTAGTTTGGATGTGATGTTCTTGGTTGTTACTGTCTAACAGCCTTGTTGGTTATATGCCACTTTGATATTTTTTTAATCTTTGTTACTCTATTACCTCTGTAATGGCAAAGATTTCACCCTTGACAATGTCTTGCTTGGCAGGTATTGTGTTGTTCTTGATGATATATGGAGTATTTCTGTGTGGGAAATATTGAGGTGTGCTTTAACTGAGAACAATCGTGGTAGTAGAATAGTAGTTACTACACGTATCTGACATAGCAAGAGCATGTTGTGCACCACGTCATTGTGATATCTATCATCTTAAACCCCTTGATAATACCACCTCTCGAAGGTTATTTTTAAAAAGGATATGTGGTTCAGAGGATAGTTTGCCAAGTCATGTAAAGGGGGTAGCTGAGAAGATTTTGAAAAAGTGTGGCGGTATGCCAGTAGCTATAATCAGTATAGTTCTTTGTTGGCTACTAAAGCACAGACAAAGGAACAGTGGGAGAGTGTAAATATCTCTCTGGAATCTGGACTAGACAAGCACATTGGTTTGAAGGAATGAACTGGATATTATCACTTAGTTACAACCATCTTCCACAACACCTAAAGACTTGCATGCTGTACTTATCTATGTTTCCAGAGGACTACATTATTTCAAAGGAGATGTTGGTGCAGCAATGGATCTGAAGGATTTGTTTGTCCCGAATATGGCTGGAGTTTAGAAGAAGCAGTGTATTATTACTTTAACGAGCTCATCAACAAAAGCATGGCCTAGCCAGTAGATATTGAGTACAATGGTGAAGCAATGTCTTGTCGAGTCCATGACATGATTCACAGTCTCATAATATCGAAGTCAAATCAAGAAAACTTTGTTACCATATTTTCCACATCAGAGGCTGCATTGTCATGACACCAGGGAAGATTCGTCGGTTGTCTGTTCAGTACATTGATGAAGAATGTGGCATGGTTCCAATGCTGCTGCCAACTCTATCACATGCCCGCTCATTTAGTATTTTTGGACATTGTAATAAAATGCCTTCTCTCATAGATTTCAAAGTTTTGCGAGTGTTGGAGATGGACGATTGCTGGAAATTGGAGAACCATCATCTTAAGCATATTGGGAGGCTATCTCAGTTGAAATACTTGGGACTTGAAGAACTCCTATCAGTGAGCTCCCTGAACAGATTGGAGAACTTAAATATTTGGAGATATTAGGCTTGAGGTTAAGCCATTTAACAGAATTACCAGCAGCTATTGTTCGACTTCGACGGTTGGTACACCTGTTTTTTGATTCTAACATCAAATTGCCAGATGGAATTGGAGAGATGCAATCTTTGCAACAACTGTCATCTTTTGATGTTTGTCGGAGTTCAATTACCTCGCTACAAGAGCTCGGTAGACTGTCCAATCTAAGGGTACTAGTGATGTCTTGGAGATCCTTTGGTATGATTGGTGATGTCATAAGCTACAACAACAATCTGGTCTCATCTCTTGGTAGGTTGGGAACATGTAGCCTCCGGTCCCTATACATTCAAGGTTACAACAGTTCTATGCAAGATTTCTCACTGGATTTATGGTGTCCTCCTCCATATCTCCTGCAAAAATTTGTTGCCAACAGGTGTCTCAGTGTGATTCCAAACTGGTTGGGCTCACTTGTCAACCTTTCTTACGTGAATGTCGATGTTCTTTGAGCGGTACAAAGAGATCTGAATATCCTCGGTGAGCTACCCAACCTGCTCTTTCTCAGGCTTGGCTCAGAAACAGCTCCCCAAGAAAGACTCATCATCCGCGACCAGTGTTTTGAATACTTAAAGGAGTTCAAATTTATGTGTTTGCTCACAGAGGGACTGGAATTTCAAGTGAGCGCTATGCCAAGGCTTGAAAGACTTTGCTTTCAGTTTGTAGCATTGCAAACCATTTCTGCAACCGGTGGTTTTGATTTTGGTATCCAACACCTATTGTCCCTCAAGGAAGCCGTGGTCAAGATTGACTGTTTTGCTGCTTGGGCTGAAGAAGGAAATGCTGCAGAGGCGGCGATCAAAGAATCCCTTCCTGAACATTGAGAGATTCAGTGCCAATGATGATGACACGGAGCAAGATTTTGGTTTTGTTGTTCTTGGGCGGCGGATGCAGGTGCAGCAAAGAATGCCCCAATCAGAGACATGATCTTTGCCAAACTGGAATGGCATATATACGAGAAGAAAGGTAATGTTTTTTAGATTTGCCTTAATTTTAATAAATGAAGTACTCAGATAAAGTTCAATTATCCATTTGACAAATACGTGGTACATCTCTTGTTAACCGTATGCTTATCTGTTGACTCCCTCCATTTTGAAATATATGATGGTGTTGGTTTTTTGATTATTTGTTTTATTAAAAAATTCGGTGCAATTATGCAAAAAATACAAGTTACGCTTGAAGTATCTTTGATTATAAAACAAGTTATAATAAAATAAATGATATTTGCATAATTTTTTATAAGACAAACGGCCAAACGTCATATTAAAAGTCAATAGCGTCATATATTTAAACTATTTAAAATGGTTTTGAAATAGAGTTAGTAGGGTTATCATGAGCCCATGATCCCCCTCAATGCTAAATTTGTACTGTTCAGATGATGCTAGTTGTTCAAAGTAAGTTATGACAATCATAATGATATTTGAAACCTCCTTATGAAAGAAAATAAATTTGGTGCACCATGTCCTACTGGCAGCATGTCGTGCTTTGAATCTGCTAGTCGTATGTATAGCACTATACAAAGAAAAAATTGTCTGGTGCAGCCACATGCAGGTACTGGGCGTGCAAGCAGCATGAGCGGCACTAGCGGATCGAGGCGTTTGGGAAGAAGAGCGGAAAAGCCGGTTACCGAGTAACCATTCTGACTGACGAAATGCAGCCCAAGTTTGCAACTTCATATTGGAAACCAAATGAGCAGTCATACTACGTCTACCTGGCTTTGCTGATTTCTTTCTTCTCCTAGCAGATGCTGTTCTTTGCACTGTATATGTCCGTATCCAGTATTCGCATGCGAAGCCTAACTCCCATGTTACTTCACGAATGACTGCAATGGTATGTACAAGTAGAGAGCTGTGCTGTGGTCAACCTGCAGGCAGTCTGAAGGTCACAAGTAGAGATACACATGAATTCTGACAATTTTTACATCGCACTGTTCTTGTCGGCCTCATGTTACATATTGCTCATTTGCACAGAAGATGTAAAGTGCATATAGATCTGAAGAATTTAGCTTTCACTGGATTGATGGTGGGAGAACCGTAACATTAAGCAACTGACAAAAGTTGAGGACTACACTGACACTTCAGAACTTGACCTAATAACAAGGCAAAGGGGAAAAAATGGGGAAAAACAAAATAAACAAGATGCGGTATGGCAGCTCAGAAATCAAAAGGAACATCTACTATCTCAGGCATCAACATACATTGGCGCCGCGACAAGAAAAATATCGGGGCAAATACCAATTCAGATGCTCTTGGTCTTACTAGTGTTCCTCATGCAGATCTGCTGCTTACTAGGTAACACATTATCTTCATTTCATGGAGGTTTGTGTAGGCTGGTTCATTTATTGAACCATTGACCACGGGAACACCGCACCAGAAGAAGTCCTCAGCATGGGTATACGTCTTGCCACGAAGAAGGCTTCGTTGAGACGAGCTGTACGATCTGCAAACTGGGAGGCTCTCTGTATTGTTCACCACCGATAAACATAAGACATGGTTAGACACTTCGAGGCCCAAAAGAAAGGAAAAGATAAAAAAGATGAAGATATAAATCTTGACAAAGTAATAATGGTATTAGCGCAAACTTTGGCATTGACGGCAAGAGTGCACTGAAATTATCATTGATTAGTAGTTGAAAAAACTGCCACACACAGCTGAACAAACACCACTTAGTTGTGAGCCATTTCTATCTTTTAGAAATATAGTATTTCTCCAATATTAAATTGTGCCTTTGTCATCTCTTCACATCTGAAAAGGACGACGCATCATTTTGACAAGGACCAAAAGCAGCGGTATTAACCTTCCGATATCTCCACCATAACATGGATGGGTTTATGCATGCATGTGCTTTGTGGGACGGTGGGTAGGTGCTATGTATCTCCTTTGAATTTGTATGTGCAACTGTGCAAGCCTCTTCTATATGCCTATGCTGATTTTCAGCAAACAGTAATTCTACTCTTTGCCCTGGCTTGGCATAAAACTCCAATGAACAAACAGTAAACATACTCCTAATGCAAACCCATTTAATTGCATAATACAGTACTACAAGTTTTAGCTAGTCATGGTCAAAGGGTGGCTACTTTGTCGTGTTAGTTTTAATACCGTGTGGACTCTGAAGGCGACTTGCACTGAAAGGGAAAAATCAAACAAGCATGAGTGAACCAAAACCACCTTATATTGTGTAGTTCAACATCAAATTGTTTTTCAATTCCAACACTTTAAACCCGAAGGGAAGTGGCATGAGGTGACAAACCATGCTAAAATAGTCATCAGGTCATAAACCTTGTCAACATAATATACTAATAGTGATCAGTGAAATCATACCAACATAATCTATCTAGATTCTGAAGAAGAAAAAGAGATCAGGTAGTAAGTCACAATTGACAGAAATCTCAGAGAATATGTTGGAGCCATATATTTACAAAAAAAAAACTTAATCCCTTTTGAATTCCAATTATCATGATTTATTTGAGTTGATGGCATACATGAAACTGCACTTGTGTGTTAAAAGGAAGCATTTCACATGAACAGCATGAGATTGCTTGAGACAGAGGTCACGACATGAAGTATTCCGATCCATATCAATGTAACTAGTGCAAGTATATCAATCTAGTGCAAACATTCATCCATATGATTAAACCATAGCAGCTATCAAGTCCATTAATTGAGTGCAGACATTTACCATAGAACAGAATAGTAATATAGTACTCCGTATCAATTAGCAAAGAGATCACCTTATCATCAAATGCAATCTTAATCTGGGGAAGTCCCCGGGCCTTGTGCCTCATCCTGTACATCCTCCTCCCCAGCATGAATAGCCCCAGCAATGCGGCGGCAATGGAGAAGGACCAAATTGGCTTCACCTTCCAAGCACAGCATTGCAGCAGCCTGAACGGCAGCCTCCACCACACAACTAGTTGCTTCTCTCCTTCATCGGCACCCGGGGCTCGCGCAAGAGGCAAAGAGGCATCCTTTGCCTCACCATCCTGTTCATCACAACCAGAAGCGGCATTACCGCTGTCGACAGCCCCCATTGCATTGCCTACTGCGGCAGCTTCAGGAAGTGAGATTTCTCCAGCCGGGGATTGAGCCAGAGGCAAAGAGCCATCCTTCGCTTCGCCTTCTCTTTCACCGCAGCCGGATGTGACATCATCACTCTTCCATTGCACCAGCTCCTCTTGGACAAACCCCAATTCATCACCTATTGCAGAAGCTTCAGGAAGTGAGCTTCCTCCTGCCGCAGCCGCACCAACCCCTCCATCTTCCGGTTGCACATCAGAATTCTCCGGTGATTCGAATTGGGATAAATCCGGTGATTCGAATTGGGATATACCTGCATCCAAGGTTGCATATTCCAAGTTCTCTCCTGTCCCATGGCGCACCTCTTGAGGAGCAAATTCCAACTCGCCGCAGCTGTGAGCTGTCTCCTTCTCCAGCCCAACCTCCGCTTGCTCCGCCTCCTCTCCGCTCAGGGTCTCTCCGCACGGCACGGCGGCGCCAAGAACCGAGCTCTCTCCGGCGGTCCCATCAGCCCCACCACCCAATTGCAACCCCTCGCTCCAATCGTCCTCAACAACAAGATCCAATCTCCCTTCCGAAATCGAATCCAACCCACCCACCGAATCCAACCCTTCCCCCTTCCCTTCGTCGCCAGAGAGGATCCCCGACCACGAGCCCTCCTCACCGAGGAATCCATCGTCGGAGGGGGCGAGGGCGAAGTGGTCGTGCAGGACGTCACCACCGCCGCCGCCTTCGCCTGCCACGAGCACCACGAAGTCCTCCCCCTCGTCGCCGCCGTGGCCGGAGGCGGCGGAGAGCACCTCCCAGTCGCTGATCTCCGAGGCGGCGTCCTCCATGGCAGTCGCGGCGGTGGTGGCGCTCTTCCCTCCGGTGGAGTCTAGAAAAAGGAAAGGGTCAGGCGGAGTGGGCCCGCATGGGATTCCCACCCGGGCCCACTTCGCAGTGACCGGAAGGGTGTAGTAGTCCAGGTCCAGGGTAGGCCGAGAGGGGAAGGGCAAGGCGAACACGTGGACGGGAAAAGAGGGCGTGCTACGCGAGTACGCGACACGTGTCGTGTAAATGGTATCACTGACGTGTAGGCCCATAAGGTTCTCTCCACGCGTGGGCCCTGATGTCAGCGAGGACCGGTAGACCGAAGGGGAAGGGCACCGCGACTCTGCGACCCCGATTTTTGTAACGGAAAAAGATCTACTGTATACGTACAAAACGGGGGACTCCAAAGTTTGGAGACAGATACGCCGACGTGGTGCCGCCACTGACACGTGGAGCCCTCTCTCTCTCTGTTGCTAATTCAACCTGAAACAAAATCAATTTTTCGTATGTTTCATGGCAACCATCAAAATCTCAAGGCAAAGTTGTAAACTTTTCATGACTGTCAAACCAAATCGGCATTTGAAAATTCAAATTTTCGCGTGAGCTAGCTGTTTCGTCAAGGGCCGAGCTAGCTGTTTTCTTCTTTTTTTCCACACAATGACACAAGATTACGCACACAGATCGGCGTTTCGCTTTCAGCGGAGAACAAATCAAGCATTTCGGCAGTACAACAATTTGCCGACAAAACAGTGGAGAAATCAAATCGCAATATATTTAGTGCAATAAGCCGCTCCCTTCTTACTCTTAAACCATAATTGAATTATGGATGTTGTTTGACAGTGACAGAAATCACAGAACCAACGAAAAATATGTCCAATAAAAAGGAATTCCCCAAGTCTGCTCGTGTTGCCTCCAAACTTTCGTTTGCACTGCACCAGCCATCAGCCAAGCAGAACGGCCGTGTCAAGAGCCTGAAACTGATTCAAGAAGTGCAGTGCCGAAACTGATCCAGGAAATCATCCGCATCTGCACTTCTGCACCGAGCTGATTGTTCCGACAAGATCGTCGTCATCATCGCCATCTTGGCCTCTCCTGTCTGCAAAATCGGACCACGAAGAACCGTCACTCCGTGACAATTTTGGAGAAGATAACATCAATGGTCAAAATATGGCACTGAGATTGTTGTTATAACGGTAGCGATATTCAGAGGCTGTTTATTTATCAGTTTAGGATGGCAGTCAAAAAAAGTTCATGGGGCTTCTGTGGAGTAGATCAACCATATGTAAATTGAGTGATTAAACATTTGGACATAATTTAGCGATTTGTAAAACGGGCATACCTTGGCTTGCTCTTACTCATCGATGGACCGCTTGCCTGATTGTTCCTTGTGCTAGATGACATACTACTAGCCTGTAATGGAGTTATCTGTACAAGGTGAATGCAACAAACTTTGGTTACTTCAGCTGCAAAAATAAATATAGCATTCAAACAAAAGTCAAAAGAACAGGCATATTCAACTAGATATAATTTTAGTGTGAGTACAAACAAGTAGCGGGCTAGCGGGTCAACCCATGCACATGGAAATTGGAGGCACACTGATAAATGGTAACCTAGATAAATAGAAAATGGTCAAAATAAGATATCTAAACTCAAGAATCAGCATTTTCTATTCCTCTAGGTTACCGTTTATCAGTGTGAGGTTAGCATGAGGGAATTATCATAATAAGATATCTAACCTTTCTCTTTTGCTCATTGCAGCTTACAGCATTCTTTGGCTGGACATTCCTTCCTCCAGCAGTATGGCTTCCATTTGTTGACTTCTGCATAATTTCAGTCTGCTGCCCATAAGGTAGCGGTCAGAACATTAGAAACTGGCAAAACACTAAAGAGTAAAAGTTATGCGCTTCATCCCCCTGAAATTTGGAAATGATGTACTAATCATATGAACCATCATGGATAGTACCATTTCTACCTTTGCCACAACAGTCTTCCCATTTGAAATCTTCGGTGCCTTCGCAGTTTTGTATGGAAGAATGCCAACAGAGCTACTTCTGCACAAAAGAACAATACAGTTTATAAGGATCATATATTTTTATTTACAACACATCAAACACTTTATAACAAGATAGAGGTATAGACCTTGCACTTGAGGGTGCAGATGTGCGTGCATATCCTCTGTTCAGCTTATTTTCATCCCATGTTGACGGTGTGCTAAGTTGTTTCCTGACCATCAGATCAAACAAGTACAGGAGTTTCAACAACATTCTTCCAGGACTTCCACTGTATATGTTGAACAAAAAGAATTAAATACCTTTTATTCTGCAGTCTGTTGTTTACAGAGCTAACACCTGCTGATCTATTCGATGAGACCTGCCAAATGTAATTTAGCTATTACAAGTGTTTAAATTGATTTCCACTAGTTCTCTTCTAAGATTTGCACTGTAAACATTGAACTAATTTGTTAGCTTCCTGACACTTAGAAAAGGTGAATGTTATCATCAATACATAGAAGCAAATGACTCAAGTTGTATTTGTTAATAGGGCACCGTAACAGTTTGGACAGACCATTCAAAATCCTAAATCTGGTAAAAAGAAACTAAAATATACATGTGTTCAAAGGACAAATTAAGACTTTATTTGGACGGAAAACCTACCTGACCAGTATGGAAGGTATTTGCATTTTGAGATGAATTGGGCATCACCGAGTGTTTAGGGCGACTAGTAGCAAACTTCTGAGTAGTACTATTGCTGTGAGCAACATGAGGGACATGTGATCCTTTGTTGACAACTGCACAAGGAAGGGTAAGTGCACCATGTGGTTCTCTAAGAGATCGATGAGAAGCTTGTTCTGCTGATTTAGAAGATGCGTGAACTCTATCAGCATTCTGGCACAATGCAGATCTGGAAGATGTCGCAACTCTATCACCATTTTGATAGGTAGAAGATCTACGTGATGTCATAGAAGATCTAGAAGATGTCACAGCTCTTTCAGCGTGCTGATGAAAAACTGATCTAGAAGATGCTGTTGCTTTATCAGCATTCATCCTATCAGATAAAGCACGCAATTTCATCTCGACTCTTTTGTGGAATGGATCCTTCAACTCTTGAGAGTTCGTGTTTTCTGAATTTCTTCTTGAATCAATCCTTGGGATGTGGATAACAGAAGTTGATGGTTCCTGAGATGCAAACATGAACAGGTAAAGGTGGCATCAGATTCCAAAGTTAAGTTTGAAGTATCGTCTTTAAATCAATCAACATACAGATTAAATCTATGCTATAATAATTTTCTTCTGTACTTCTGGAAGTGGTTTTGGTCATTCACACATTTGAGGTCATACAGAACAATGCATATTAAGTTTGGAACGCCATGTATTTGAAGTAAGAAGACAAACTAAAATATCCATGAACACTATCAGTATATTCGATGCATGAAAAATTCTATGCTACAGAAGTCTTTTTAACCTTGTGATGAAGTTTGTTTAACTATATTTTGATTTTTTACATTTCAAAGCATCTATGACAGAAGCAACTAAAAAAGCGTAACTGTTTCTAATATATCTTGTCAGTAATTCTCCCTTAATGGACATATAATTCCATCACAAGTATGATTGTGAATTATTATTCAATTACCTTGGATCTCTTTGTTGGCATACTAGTGATTTGAGCATTCTTCATTGGTTCCTGCCTCTCAAGATCAATTTTCAGATGTTCCTGTTGCAGACTTGCTATTGGCAAGACAATCCTTGACACGACAACATTTTCTCCATTATCATTTGACACAATATGCTTTGGTGCAAGAACCTTTCTCTCCAAAGGTTCATGGTTGAGTACATCTTTGGTATTTGTGTGTGTAGCACATGGAAAATCTCCATCAGCGTGACACATTTGATCAGAGATAGAAACCTCCTGCTGAATATTTTGCGATCCTGTTATCTGAGAAAACAAAGGATTAAATGTCAAGTACCCTAGCCCATGAGGGTCTTGGCATTTCTTTTCACCTGATGAGCTCACTCCAGTGGAAGGTTCAAAACTAGAGTTTCGAGCGCTAGCCACTAGATCTTCAGAACTAGCTGCCTGTAATTTAGGTTCCTGGATGTTCTGGCCATTAGTATCATAGTGACCGATCCCCTCTTCCGATGTAGCTTCAGTCCGGTTGACCGCTTCCTGAGCCTTCAAAAGCCTGGCCCTCTTGTAATATTCTTCAAAGAATGCCTTCTTTTGTGCAACCAAACCAGGCATCGTGAGATTGCTTAGCTCCTCTTGACGTCTGTTATGGTCGAATACTGACCTTTTTTCCCATGACAAGGACTCTGCAGCAAACCTACCGAATGATACTGAGCCATGGTCAAGAACCATTTGCTGAACTGAAGCATCCTGAACACCAACGAGATCACGCACAATGAAAAATCAGGATTTCGTAAACCTTTTTACTATAACAGCACACAACAAGAAACGACTATCTAGCATTGTGAAAACAAGAAACCACAAAAAATGCTATCTAACCATGTCATGCTCACATCTGAAATATAAGAAAGTAACTTATTCGGGAGCTATGCAAAATTGGGTTTTCATTTCATAATTCTAGCGAGCAATTGGATGTGAGCAAAACATACTGCCGGTGGGTGGTGGTCGTTGTAAGGCACATCCGAGTATGACCACCCACTGAATCTCTGCCCGACCTCTGCAGCCATTTCTTCCCTTCTTGTTTATCACCTGGCCAGCCTCAGCAGAACAAGAATCCACTGATGAATTACTCAACACTGCCTCTCCAATATATCTGCAGAGTTAGATAAACCAGAAACATGAACACAATCTCAAGATTTGTGATTGTGGATAAGCAAACAGAGACCTATAAGCCACATCTCTGAAAAACTTAGCGGAATCAAACATTATATATGTCTACAAGAAACCAATACAAGAACCAGCCGATGTCACAGGGCCAAAAAGGGGGAGGATTTCTGCACCATTGTTTGCATGTCAGCCAAAATTACTTAAGCTCACGATTCACTAAAGACCATTGTTTTTCCGCCCGCCCTGCAAACACGCAGAAACCAAAACCAAATACAAATGGAGATCTTTTGCACTAAATCTGGAAACAGCACCCTAATTCAGAAACCGCTTGCAGAGCCTGTCCAAATAAACCCTCGTATATCGCATCCGAGGAAGAAGACAACCAAAGAGCAAACGATGAAACCATGAACTCCTGCAAGCAAACAGGAGCCGCACCTCGCGACGAACATTCGCGAAACCAGCCATCAAATCGGTTCCCTGCACAAACAAGAACCCAAGAAACTCCCCAATGCAGCAGGGAGCAAGCTAAACCACAGCTAGAGCCAAGAACACCGCGCGCGTGCACGGCCACACCACCAGACAGAAGAAACCAATCACCCACCACCCCCCGGCTGTACCTCGTCCGGCACCGCACCAAACGCAACCATCAAGAAATAGGAGGAGTACTACTACTAAGCAGGGACAAATCAAGAAGAAGCGAGAGCGTACTAGCAGGGATCGATCGAATGACGCGGAGGCCTCACCAACCTGCTCGAGGACGAATCCGATGGGAGCGGCGGCGGCGGCGGAGGAAGAGGAGGAGTTAGTGCGGCGGAGTTGGCGAATCGCGAGCGCTCCAACGGCCGGGAGAGGGGAGAGCAGTGAATGCGAGCGCGAGCCGCGAGGGAGAGAGAGAGAGAGAGAGAGAGAGAAATGAAAAAAAAGTAAAATAAAAAAGGAATAAATTTGGTGTGAATCGAAACGGTAACGTTCGAATTAAAGGTCGCCTCCCGTTTGACGCTTGTCCTTCGTGGGCTTCTTGTCTTCTTGGGCTCTCCATTTTCGAATTTAAAATTCGTTTTTGAGTTCTTCCGGTTTCTTTCTTTTTGTTTTTTGAATTCGACGGGCTGCTTCGCTTTGTGTCAGGCATGTGTGTACGGGCGAGCGCGCCGGCGTTGTTGGTTTTCGAGTTGGTTGTCGTGTTTGCGTGTTCGGATTGTGGGTTTGGAGTTTCGGATTTGAAATTCGGTGGTCGGATGCAAATTTACAGGATGACCAATAAGCCTTGATTATAAAAATTCGCTGTAGAAACATTCCAGACATAACTATCGGTGCACAAAAACTTTTGGTAAAGAAATATGAATTTGAAAATGGATAAAAGAAAAGGGGAAAAAAGCGACACAACACATGTTTAGGCCGTGAGGCCCATGTTGCGTGGCCTTATCGAATTCATCATACATGTGTGGCGCATAGCGCGTTTGAACAAGGAACAAGTTTATTTTAGGTAGTTTGTAATTCGTCTCTAAATCATAAAATCGGATGTAACACATCCGTTAACTTACAAAACCATTGCAGATGAGGTCCCTCGATAGTATTGTCATTGGTTTTGGCTGACGTGACATCTACATGACTCTTTTGACTAGTTGTTCGTCCTACGTGGCATTGACACGACGCTTATGTAAAAGAACAAAATAAAAAACTAAAAAATAAAAACAAAATATGCATGACCCATATGTCAGTCAAACAAGTGGATAAAAATAGCGGGTCCCACATCCTCCATCTCATCCATGCTCTACCTCTATCTCCTCTCTTCGCCGACGAGCCGAAGTCAATGGGGCAGAGATTGACGCACTGAGGAGGTTAGCGCAAGGGCGCCGTCGATGAGAACTTGGTGGAGCCAGAGCAAAGAGGGCGTCGATCTGGGAGGGGAAGAAGAGCGACCTGTCGCCGAGGGCAAGTAGCCCGGCGGCGCTGATGAAGAGCCCCTCATTGTTGTGGCTGCAGCCGATGGCGATGCTCGACGACTCCGCGCCGGTCTCAAGCCATGGCAGCGAGTGGCGAGTGGCGGTGAGCATCTTGGTGGCGAGTGGCGGCGAGCCGTGGCATTGCACCCAGGTGACGTCGCTGCCAATGTTGAGCACCATGTACAGCTGTCATGTTGGGCTGTTGATGGCGACGCGGGAGAAGTACTCACCGCTGCTGAGCCTCACCCCGGACACCACAGAGCCCTGTATCTCCGTCACCGATGCCTCAAACGTCGTGACGTTCGTCAGCATCACGTCGAACCTGGTCATCCCGTCCGTCGCCATTGCCGCACAGGCTAACACGCCATGGCGCGCGTGGAGTCGCGGTGGAGGCGGACCATGTTTGGATTGTGGGTTTGAAGTTCGGATTTGAAATTCGGTGGACGGATGCAAATTTACAGGATGACCAATAAGTCTTGATATAAAAAAATCGATGTAGAAACATTCCAGAGCTCTGGTGCCGCCCTGCTCCTCCGGCAAGAAGTCTTGAGAGTGGAGCCGCAGAGCCAATCCCTCCTCATGGTCCCCTACAACCTCTGACACAACGATGGACTGGTGGAGCGACATGGCCTCCGTGGACGTGTTGTCCTCACACATGTCCCTAGCGTTCATGAGCCGCCGATGCGTGCAACAGTACCTGAGGCTCGACACCAGCGTTGCCTCCACCAGCCGCCACGTCGCTCCTCTCCCGCCGGCCGCCGCACACTGCCCTAGAGAGATGGGGAAGAGAAATGGACCCATTGACATGTGGGTCATACTATTTTTTATCTTTTTGTTTGACTAACATATGGGCCTTGCATATTTTGTTTTAATTTTTTAATTTTTTATTTTGCTTTTTTTTATTTTGATATCAAACTGTCACGTAAACGCTACGTCAATGTTATGTGGGATGAAGACCTAGTCAAAAGAGCCACGTAGACGTCACGTTAGTCAAATCGAGACAATACTGTTGAGGGACCTTGTTTGTGTTGGTTTTATAAATTAAGAGATACGTTGTATCCGATTTTATGGTTTAGAGACGAATTTCAAACTCGTGATAAAGTGAGAGAAATCTCTAACTCGTCTCCCTAATCAGATCCCTTCGTGAACGTTTAGTTGGCCTGAAAATAGAAATGAGTCCCGACAAGATAAAATAGTTGGGAAAAACAAAAAAAAGACTTCTAAGCTTCGTGGAGGGTAGAGCATTAACTATAGGAACACTTAAAAAATTTTAAATAAAGTAATTTTTTATAATTTTTTAAAAGACTAAATGATACATCTAGTAGTTTGAGAAGATGAGTTGAGAAAAGAACGTGTGTGAATTGTTAAGGTCTGAACATTTATTTATTGCTGCCTTTTCAAAAGTCCAACCGTACTGTACTAGTAGTAGTTTATTAGAGGTGTACGACGAAAATGAAGGGCACGAAATATCTGCTTAGGCCCTGTTTAGTTATAGATGAAAAGTAAAAAAATTTTGGATTTTAGTCACTTTTTGGCCTTTTGGAACTAAACAGGGGTGAAAAGTTGAGATGAAATAATTTTATATTTGGGAGTAGTTTGGCCAAAAAAGATGAAAAATTTTGTTGGGAGAAGCGTCGGACGCCACTACCCCGCGCGTGCCTTTTTTCTTCTCTCTGCGTGTTGCCCTTCTTCTCTTCGTCTGTGCGCGCAGCGAAGGCGGGGGAGGCGGCGGCGCACGGGGGCGGAGGCGGCGGCGCGCGCGGGACGAGGCGGCGCACGGAAAGGCGGTGGAGGCGGGGAGGCGGCGGGAGGCGGCGCACGGGGGAGGCGGAGACGGAGGCGACGGCGCGCGGGGAGGCGGCGGCGGCGGAGCCGGCTCGAGCCAGCGCGGCGGCGGGGACGGGGACGGCTTTGTTGTGATTCGTCGTCGTCGTGGTGCGGCCGGTCGGTGCGGGGGGGGAAGGGGAGGTGGAGGTGGCGCGGATGGTGCCGTGGTGGAGGGGCCCGGGCGGGCGGGTTCGGCGTGATGGTCCTCAACGAGACGCGACGAAGGCTTGGGAGCTTCCAGCTCTGCGCGCCGGATGAATAGCCGCACCAGAATGGCTCAGTGCAACAAGGTCATCCGCCGCACCATGCCTTGTTCCTCAATTCCTCCTAGAACACTCAATCTCACGGCTTCTTCTCGCCTATGGATTGATTTGTGATTGTGATGCCAATTTGCTGTATTTCTTGTGCCTGTTACGATGATTAGTTGATTAATCAGTTAGATTTGGGCCACCCGTGCTTAGTGCCGGCCAAATGAGCGGTCGGCACGGGCACGGCCGAGGCACGGCCCGTCACGGCACGGCCCACGGAGGCCGGGCCATGCCCGTGCCGGCACGGCACGAATATGGCCCGTGGGCGTGGCGAGCCCACGGGCCCCTAAGGCACTGAAATAAAAAATAGATAAAAAATATGAAAAAATAGAAAAAAATAAACAACCCTATTATTTCTATAGATAAAAATTAAAATTGTAAATAAAGGATAAAAAATAAAATAATGATATATTTGTCACGTTGAAAATAGAAAAAAATAATCTATTCGTCATCTATTCTTCATATTGAAATTATTGAAATAAATATTGACACTTACTATATGTTAAAAATAGTAGTGACCTTTATTGATGTGTATATCATTATATGATACAATGATACATGCTTCCTCGTTAAAAATTTTGTCATATAAAAACTCATAGGGAAAACTGAGAAAACCATGACAAAGAAAAGAGTTCAGCTCAAAGATCACAACTACTTCTAACAAAGTTCTATTGGGGTTGGTCTGGATCTAAGTAGAGGTTCTCGAACTGGGCGGCCAATTCTTGGTTCTCAGCAGTGTATTGGCCATGTTGTCTAGCTAGCTCCCAGTCTTTAACGCTTAGTAGCATTTCGACGTGGTCGCTGCTCAGAGTTGTCCTCATTTCTTCGATGATTTGACCGCAAAGGCTGAAGGCTGATTCGGAGGACACTGTTGACACGGGCACCGTCAACACATCCCGTGCAAGTTTTGAAAGCACGGGATATGCCATCTTGTGGTCATTCCATCATCCGAGGACGTTGAAATCTTGTGCTTCATGCCTGATGGCGTCGTTGTTCACATAAGTTGACAACTCTTCGGCAACACCATGCGAAGTGACGTCTCCACTTCCAGCCGACGAACTGCCACCCTCTTGGCTTGAAGATGAGCCACCCCAAATTCTACCCCACTGTATCTTCTTCTTACTTGTAGTGGGGATAGGAGGGGGTCTCTGCTGTCGAACTCCTTGAAACTTTAGTTCATACTTTTCAAAAACTTCATATAGTTTACTCCTAACCTCAGTATAAAAAGAACTATAATCTACACCTACAATATTTCCAATAAGTGATAAAATAGTGGAGAATCCCCTTAATTTACCCCTAAGATCTAATATGAAAGCAAAAGCATACAACATAGGTATATTTTTCCAATATTTGAAATATTTTTGTTTCATGTGAAAGACAGGTTGGGCTAGAATTTCATCATTTTCATATTCTTTTAACAACGTGGCAATTTCAAGAATATTGTGCAAAATTAAATTGGCAGTTGGATAGTAAACTTTGAACAGAGTAAGAGTAGACTCATAAAAAGTTTCAAGAAATTGGTAATATCTTTGGACAATTGCCCAGACGTGCTCACTCAGTTCTTGGGCCATTACGTGACTGGACAAAATCAGTTAGTAATTCACTATAAGGTAACACAACTTTTAACATTAAATAGGTTGCATTCCACCGATGCTCAGTACGGTGGCAAACTTACGTGCTTTTTACCGCCGCATGGCAAAACCTCTTCCATGCAAAGCAATCGCGGGTTAGAAGCAATTAACCATGTGATTGCTTGACGAACAGCGTCAATGTGAACACTTACTCTCTTCATCCCAGTCTTAACAATCAAATTAATTATATGACAAGCACAACGCTGATGAAGTAGAAAAGACTGCGCATAAACACAAAATAAAGGTTGCAAAATTTCCATTGCCCTAGAATTAGCAGATGCATTATCTAGTGTGACAGCAAATATTTTATCTGCAAGATTATATTCATTAATTACCTCCCTAATTCTTTCGGCTATGTTTTCACCTGTGTGTGACACATCTATTAACCGGAGGCTGGAACTCTTTTTGCAACTCCCAATCATCATTAACAAAATGAACAACTACGCTAAGGTAATCCTCCCTAGCTCCACTACTCCATATATTAGAGGTAACACTAACAGAGAAAGTGCATATACTAAATAGTTCCTTAAGTGCATTACTACCCTTCTCATAAAAATTTTCTAAATCTCGGGTTGTTGTTTGTCTACTAACTGCTTTGAATCTAGGATTGTGTGATTGCTGAACGTACTCTTCGAAAGCAGGAGACTCCCCAAAGTTCAAGGGTAAATCTTGTCTGGCGATTAACCGGACAAGATTTTCCCGAGCTACCATGGGATCGTACTCCCGGCTACGTACCGTACCGTCCGGTTTAGCATCGTTGTTGCCGCAATTGTATTCCTTGCTTCCTTGCACACGCCTCCGCATGACGCTTTAGGTGTCCTGTACCACCGAAGATCATGCGAGATAAAGTATTCCTATAAATTCTACATCTAGCTTGTGTTACCTCCTCCCGTCGGGGCCGGTCACTTTCACCTCGTCAAAGTCTTGCCACACACCGGAGGTTCTTGATCTTTTCGAGCCGGTGTGTGTCGAAACACTTCCGCTCGCGGATCCGGAATATCCTTCCGAAGCCGTCGCCGCCATCGGCACCGGTTCCTCCTCCACAATTGGTGGAGTTGGAGCCGATCCGGAGGCATCGTCAAACCCCGACATGTAATTGGGGTCGAAATCACCCAAAGTGAACGACGGCGATCGATATGGATAGTTCGGATCCATTCTGCAATTTTAATCCGAAATAAACAAATTTTAGATATTTATTAAATACACAAACAAAATACAAATAATACATACATATGAATATCACTTACATCTTTCCAACCGCAAGCGCTTCACACCTCTGCGATCAAACTAATTAACTACGAAACTAATTTTGATTTTTGACAAAATTTGAGCAAATTTTGTTAAAACCAACAAATTAGAGCACAAGAGAGCACTTGAGACTTGAGAGCACAAAATGAGATGTTTGGGGTGAGGAGAAATGGTGGGGTGGATGCCCTATTTATAGGACGAAATTTCATATTTTATGGAATTTTTCGATTTTTTGGCCTCCAACGGCTAGTTTCAAATTATAGCTGTTATACTAGCCGTTGGGACACGTGGCACGCTATTATTCGCCGGTTCAAACCGCCCCGTACGTGCCTACCGCCCTGCCCGCCGCGCGTCGCCACGCCGTTGGCCCTCCCCGCGCTGTGCCGTGCCGGCCCATGTGCCGTGTCGTGCTCAGGCCGGCACGGAACAGTACTCGTGTCGTGCCGTGCCGGCCCGCGGGCTCGGCCGCCGGCCTAGGCACGACACGGTCCGTCGTGCCGTGCCGGCACGGCCCATCGCGAGCCGAGCCATGCCGTGCGGGCGGTGCATAGTGCCGTCGTGCCATGGGCCGACATGCCTCGGCCCGGCCCACTTGGCCTCCACTGCCCATGCTGTTCAGATAGGAATGAGACCATTACATGCCACAACCTCTTGATCTGTATAGTACTAGTTGTAGAGGTAAATTTTTCTTTCTTACAACAGCCCAAAAAATTTCATATACAACTAAACATCTATTCTTGTGAAAAGTTTTCATCTAAAATTTTTAGATAAAAAGTTTTCACCAAATTTTGTAACTAAACAGGGCCTTAATTTGAATAGTATCTGATCAATTTGTGATAGGAAGGGAATTAAAACCATAAACTTATCCTGCATTGAATATGGTCTCCCTATATTTTCCCCCTTTTTTGCCGTTTGGTAATGTGTTGTTCTCTTGCTGCTAACATTTTGCGGAGCACATAGCTCTCATATTTATTTGGTGTTAGTATTATGCTTCTAGTATTATCACTAGTATAATTAATCAGTTCTATCATAAGTAAAAAATACTCTACTATCAATAATTAATAATCGAAGTGGTAGTATAAATAGATATCATATTGATTAGTAGAGATATGAACCGTATGGTTGATTCTACTATTAGCGAAGAGCATGGTAAAAGACCTATATCTTGCTTGGTATTGTATACGGCATACTATAATCCTTGCTATCATGTTTATGTATATCATTTTCGAATTCAGCAGTACTCCGCACCTATATGATATACCATAGTTGATTGCTATTACTTCAATCAAAGTCCATTCAACCTTTACCTGTCCAAATCCAACCTTAATATAACCAAACGGTTTTGATTCGCATATGATAATACAATTTGTAATTATATTATAACACATATGTAACTTTAAAATCTATGTTGACATGCATGCTTTGTGAAGAGAAGGCCACGGGTCAAATCTTCTCCATGCGCATGCTGTTATTTTTTTCTCGCTCACATGAATCTCAAAATAAATCTAGCAATTTAATAATATATAAAAGTTGAATATAAGTTATATTCTTATTTGTATTATGTTTATATTATAAACTTTTAGGAGAAAAATTATTATAAATGTATAACAAATGGATAAAAACAATGTAAAGTGACGTAAACTGTAAAAGTTACGTATCTTCAAAAATTATTTGGGTCCTCTCTTGAGAACTGAAGCCTGCAGATGCAGGGTACCCAAGCAATTAAATGCCCTCTTATTTGGACAGATTTGACCTAATACTGTTCCGATATGGATTTGAGATCAACGAGGACTCAAAATTAATCAGCACAAAAGAAAAATATTCACATTGAAAGATAAAATACAAATTAAACAGTGCCTCATGATCCAACCTTTTATTCACTCCATATTTTAATTAGGAGACATTCGATTTTATGTGATCCTTAACATATGAGTGACGTACAATTTATCATCCTAACCCGTATTTAGTGATTGATATAGTACATGTCGGTGAGAGGTGAGAAAGGAATTGTATCCTTCATAATAAGGATAAGGATAAGGATAGCAAATTATATATTATCTTCGTTCTAAAATATAGAGTTTTATGATTGGACACAAGTATTAAGAATAAAGTAGATAAATTTAAATGAAAGAAGGTTGTGATTGGTTGAAAAGAGAAAGTTGATAAAGAATTTAAATGGTGAAAGATTTTAATTGGTTAAAAATGTAATGTAGACGGAGAAATTGTTATATTTTGAAATAAAATTTAGTTATTATATTTTGGATTATCCTTCAATTACAAGACCAAAAGTACACGCTTCTAACGATTCAATTACAAATTACTATTATTATATACATGCCTTGGTCGGAACCACTAAAAATTTCTAATGATTTTCCAATTTCCAGGCAGACCTTTTCCATTTCTCCTCATTTTTTAATACCGACGTTTCTTCATACTATCAAAATCGCACATTCGTTCACCTAGATGAAATTACCTTCACAACCACAATAAACTCTATTAGATCAGTGGCCGAGCTTGATCCAAAGTTTAACCATGCAATTAAGGATAGACCATTTGATATCAATTTAATCAATAGAGCAGCATCTATATGAATTGGTTTTAATTTGCATGTTAATTAAAGGAGCAAACAGGGGCCCGATTAAGATGCATATTAGTAGCTTTATATGCTTTCATCAAACTAATTAACCACAAAGATAATTAAAAAAGAAAATTAGAGGGAGATTAACGAAGCGCCACGTGGACGTATATAATAGTAGTACGAGCTGGTTGATTAATCAGCCGTCTAATTATGCTTAACTTAATTAACTAGCATCCGTCCCAGAGGGAGCCGTGTGCCCAGCTCTGGGAAGAGCCGTCGGCCGGGTCGCTGCCATCTGGGCCCCACTTTGGTGGGTCCAGCAGCATAGCCTCCGCCATCTCGGCCCACAGCCTCGGCGACTCCATCTCGTCGAACTCGCCGTCGCCGCCGCCGCCGCCGCCCAGCTCGAGCCGGCCCGGCGCCGCGGCGGCGGCGGCGACCAGCGCCGGCTCGCGGCGCACCCGCTCGGCCGCCTCGGCCGCGGCGGCGCGGATGTCGACGGGGTCGGTGGTCGCCGGCTGGGGGAGCCACCCGACGGAGCCCGGGAAGTTGAGCTGCGCACCGTCCCGCCCCCGCAGCCGCAGCGCCGCCACGTCGTGCGCCACCGCCGCCATCTCCGCCGAGTCGAAGCTTCCCAGCCAGATGCGGACCTTGGTCCCAGGCTGCCTGATCTCCGACACCCACTTCCCCCACTTCCGCCGCCTCACTCCCCTGTACTGCGGCCCACCGCCACCGCCGCCGCTGCCCGCCGCCATGGCCGGCGCCGCTGCTTGCTGCTGCTCCTCCATGACCTATCGATCAAGCTAGCAAGCGTAGATGCATGGTGCAATTAATGCAAGCTCGATCGATGCGGATTCGGAGATGATCTTGGTGTGGTTTATATAGGCAATGGGTGGCGAGATACTGTAGCAACTGAGTTACTGTGCATGGGAGTGACAGATGATCATTAGCCAATCAGCAATGGAGATAATGATGATAAAACAGACGATAATTACGTATACATCGCATTACTAATTGAGTACTATGAGTCAATGACTGATCGATCTCTGATCATTTGGCTGTTCGGCACTAGCTAAATGATGCTGTAGACGAAGCAAATAGACTAGCGCTAGCTGAGACGATTTGACATTACATTTCTAATATAATTAAGCTAAGAAATGATTGATGATCACTCATCACACGTGGTGATGTAATTGGTTTATGATTGGGTCCATGAAAGGCAGCAAACGAAAAAGGAGTTTGATTGCCAAGAAGAAGAGACAGTAATGCATCGTGAAGCAGCTCGGGCTGGTGCTGTGTGTTTGAAGAGACGATATATAGGTGTGTTTGTTGCTCGTATCCCTTTAACCTAGTCCATCTCTTCTATCCAATAACGAATTCAGGATGAAAATTAAGGTGGGGCTTATGGTAAACTACTACAGATCGATATATCTATTAGTCTATCGCCAACCAAACATCAAATTTGTACTTAAAACGAAAGAAAACAATTTGTCCTGTGAAAATATAACAAGTCTGCTAACTCTATCTGCTGACTATAGTTGCTGTTGGCCGTCGCATGCGTGTTTGCTCGACTGGTCCAAGCTGCTGCTAACTACTAGTGAAAGGAAAGAAAAGTTACTACACAACATTGACGACCAGCCCTATCCAGATAAAGTTTGCTTTGGTTAAGGGGACACACATGCAGTAGTTTGTATTGGTCTAACCTGACTAATACGAGATATTGTATTGTTTATTTGTCTATACGAGAGATACGCGGTTTGGAATAGAATTAGTTTTTGGTTGGTTGTACAAACCGTAGGTACGGGGACCTCTTTTTTCTAGTATTGGATTACCGATTATAACTCATCTATACTAATATAAAATATCAATTTTATCATACTATTCTACAATTAGCAATTTGCAACCTTTCCATCCCACTTTACCTAAAATTAGCGCTGGTTAGGTGGGCCCACGCTGGATTGAATTAAAGCTCAAATGGACAGATTTCATAAAAGTTATTTTCAATTATATTAAATAAAATTTTAATAGTTTATTAAGCAAATATCGTGACACTGTAGTGTTAGCACGGATATGCAAATTTCTACTATTTAGAATTTAGGCAAATCTGACTTTCTTCTATATCAATCTTTTTTTCGGTAAAGCAATTTATCAAGTGAGCTAATGTGGTATTTTTATTAGTATATTAGTGACTAATTACCAGCAGAGAAAGGTAGAAAAAGAAAAGAAAAAAATCATTTACTCATCCCCTTGCTCCTCGCACTCCTTGTCGCCGAGCACGACCGCTCGTCACTCGTCACTTGCTCCGCCAAGCCTGCTCGCTTGCCGCTCGCCGCTCCTCTAGCCGCACCGCTCGTGCCCCACCATCGAAGCTGCTAGATCTGACGGCCACAGGCTCAAGGCGACTGGATCTAATGGCTCCAAACCCATGGTGTCAGATCCAGCAGTCCAATAGGTTGTGAGGGGTTATATCGGTAGGCTGGAGGTAGGTGAGGACGGTGGGGTCGACGGGCAAGTAAGACGACAATGACAATTAGAAAATGATGACACCGAGCTCGACTACTCCAACTGGTCGTACCCCGGATCTGGTGTCGATGAGCTCGGCCACTCCAACTGGTCATTGTCTTAGATCTGGAGGCAGCATGCTCGCCAGTGAAAAATATGGCAGTGACGAACTCACGGCCCTAGTTGTCGCTACTGAAGAAGGGGAGGAGATAGCCACCGATCTTCGTCAAGCTTCTCTCTTCTTTCATTGCGTCGTCGGTGAGCAAAGGGGAAACCCTAGTTTGGGTCTTGTGGGGGAAAATAAGGAGGTTGGGCGATGACCCCTTGCCCATCGTTGCATGCGCAGGTGCAGCGAGCTACATGCGTTGGGCGGTGCCAAGGTACAAAGCTTGAATCGTGCGTTTCCCATAGGCATGGCTGGGAGAGCTCTTTTGTACAGACATGACTAGGCTGGGAAGGCCACCCAAGCAACCAAACAAGGAGAAAATGCATCCACACAGATGTGGGTTAAGCCCGATGTACGCAATCAAACACACCCTATATGTATCTACGGAAGAATTTATAATTAGCTTAGCTTTAACTAGTCGTGAATGGTTGTTTATATGGGAATGCCATGACCTCTAATCCCTTCTTTTTAGGGATTAACTAAATAATGCCTAATGAAATGAGTCATCCCGTTAAATACAATCTCTGATCATTAATATTATGTTGCGTTGACAAGAAATACGTGACATCCAATATTGATGATCAGAGGGAGTATCAGGTATCACTATGTCCGCTACTACTTAAGCATCAATTTGTATGCGTCAATAATCAATAAATTGATGCATATGTAACTCAATTTACATAAATTGTGAGATCTGATAGATATTACTAATATTTAGGGTGACAATAGCTTAGGGCCGAGTAGGGAAAAATCAGAGAGAGGAACGTTTGCATGTGTGGGTCCCCGTATTGCAGCATGCCACGCGTCCACTTGAAGCCCGTACACCGGCGGGCCATGCGAAGTCCCTCGCCTAACCATCGCCTGCCGTACAAATGTTCCATAAATTTTAATTTAAGAAATGGACGACAAATTAACAACCTAGTTCTCAGAGAAGGAAAGGGCAAATATCTTCTCCGGCCGCTTTAATATGTGATTCTTTTTAACTTTCTGGTCAAGTAATTTTTTTAATAAGAAATAAACCGGCCATACATGTGTCAAAGACATAACCTAATAAATGGTTCTGCTCAAGCAACTAAGCTTATAGTCGTTGTTCTTTCTTTTCAAGGGTTTTTTCTTTATACAAAGACAAATGTTCATATATGCTCACGTACGCTTATCATATGAACATACATATGTACTTCATCTGTTTTAGAAAAACCAGCTCTTAGCTTTGTAACAAGATATGAGACATGTCCAGATACATAATCACGAGTTGTCTTTTTTATACAGAAAATATACCTATCACATAAACACCTCCGAAATTAAGATATAATTCTTTTTCTTGCAATATCGAGTTCTATTTTAGAATTCCCACACATTTCTTCCAAGTCAAATAATGTGCCAGAAGGTCGGTACGTTAAAACTATATATGTCAGCTGCATATGACTAAGCTAGAATGTAGTTGAGCAGTGCAGCAATCATATGAGTAGAATGTAGTTGGGCTGCTAGCTTGTGGCTCAAAGCGATCTTACATGTTTGCCGACAACGAGATGTGATGCGTGCACTGTGCCCAGCGTGAAAACGGCGGACGTGGTTGCCTCTTGCAACAGAGAGAAAATTCAGCACCAACAGCAGCAGGAGGAGGAGGAGGAGGGCGTCAAGTAGTGTCGCTCTCTCGATGCAAATTGTGATTAACTCCTATATGCCTCAACATGAAGAAATTAATTAAAGAAGGATGAATATATACGGTCAATGTCGTCGTCTCTCTGAGAATGAACGAATGTTGTTGTGGATCTGACCAAGATCAGGTTGGTGATGATGATGATCCTGAATGCATGCATGCACGACTTCACAAACAATGGTGGGCTACAATTTTTTCCTTGCAGAATTACAGGATTTAAGGCCTCATTCATCTTCAACCCTCTATAGATCAGGCGAGGCAAGAAGAGGGGAGAAAAGAGGAAGGTGATAGCCAGCGATTACCAGTGACGATAATGGGTGAGTGCCTTGACAATCTCTTCTTTTTAGTTATCGGTGACACTCGAACACTTGACAGAAGACATATGGAGGGTGGGGTGGGGGTAAGGGGCCGGTGAGGAAGGCTTTAGAATGATGTTTGGGGGTAGATGGTAGAGACAGGCATGACGGTGAGTCTGCTACCGAAACTACGAAGATGGATGCTAGTGGTAGATGGGGTTGGCGGTGAGGCCAACAACAACGAGAGTGGTTAGGGGGAGGATCCAATGACATGAGCTACTAGAGACGAGGAAGGATCAGTAGGCCAGAGGCTTCACTTCATCGAAGTAGAGGAAGAAAGTGGAGGGGCTCGGCATGGCCGGGGGGCTGGCGTGCTAGGGCGCCGTGGAGACTTTAGAGTTGTTTTCAAGTGGCTAAAAAAGTCTCTTTTTTCTAATAATGGAAATCAATACTGCCTCAATTTCAAGATGTATCCGACCAACCGTGTGCTACATATTAGTAATTACTAATCAATACTTCCTTCGTTTCATATTAATTATCATTCTATCATTTAAATTTTGTCAAAATACTTATTATTCTTATATTCCAAAGCACATTTAGAGGTGATCTTTCCTTCTTACCATTCATCAATGTAATGATACATTAATCCAGTCATGGTTTTATTGGCTTATCTGTTTTTAAAAGATAGAATGTATTTAATGAGAGAAACTGCACAGCCCGATTTTCATTCGAGATTAAAAATTATTTAATAAATCATTTTATAGAAATTGAATAAAATAAAAAGCAATAGTAATCAAGTGAATTAAGTAAGGAAATCAAATTTTCCTTTAAAAATCATGGTTGAAAATATTTTTTAAATATTCTCCATACCCTAAAATATTCTCTAAAATTTTTCGTGAAATTGAGCTCCAAAAATAATTTAAATAATATAAAGAGCATTAAAGTAATAATTTAAATAAATAAATTAATATTTAAATGAGATGGTGATATTTTTATTAAATACTTTGGGTGTTTATCTATTTTCAAAAATTTTCTTGAAATTATTTGAGCACCGGAAGCATTTATAAAAATTCAAAGTCAATTTAGCCGATTAATTTAATTGAAAAACAAATTAAAATTCCCCTTTGTTCTGGGCCGGAAACGGCCCAGAAAGTCTACCTTTGGTCCCTTGCGACCCATCCCGGTCAACACCGCCTCCCTCTCTCCATCCTCGGCTTGGCCCAGTTGTAGCCAGCTCCCTCCCGAGCACGCGCAAAGTCCGCATTGACTCCCTCCCGCGCCTCTATCTCACTTCGCTCGCTGACCAGTGGGCCCCACTTGTCAGCCTCCCTCCTCCCTCGTGAGCCGTCGACAGGTGGGCCCCACCTGTCGGGGCCGTCCCAAACCTCCCGCCGTCGTTTCCCAGCCCCCCGCCGATCTCGCGCCCGCACCACCGTTTCCCGCCGCGCTGCCGTCCCAAGCCGCGCAACCGCGCCGTTTTCCCTCGCACTCCTGCCCGTCGCCGCAGGCGCAAAACGGCCGAACGGTTGATCCGATTTCCCTGGCCGCCGACCTAACCGCTCCGCCGCTTTTTCCGTCGCAACTTGACCGGATCCCGCACCCCCGAGGCTATATAAACCCACCTCGAGCTCTCCTCTCCGTTTCCCCTCCGTCGCTCGAGCTGCTCGTAAACCCTAGCGCCCTCCCCGCGGTTCCCCACGCTTCGCTGCTCGCCGCTGTTTTCCAGTCGCACGTCACCGTCGTTCCGAGCCCCACCACCGCGCGCCGAGGCCGCCGCCACCCTCCTCGTGCCACACCGAACCTCGACCGCCACCTCCCGTCCTTGGGGCATCGCCGGATCACCCCGCCGCCGCTATCCCGAGCCGACGCCGTCCGATCTCGCCTCCGGCCGCCGCTCCACACCGCCACGCCGCTTCGTGAACTGAGCCGCCCATCTCTCCGGCTTCACCGCGCGTCCCCGCGCCTCGGCATCCCCTTCGCCGCCCTCGAAAGACGTCGCAATGCCGTGTCGCCATGCGTACTAGCGCCGACCACTGTCTCCGCTCGCCGCCGCTCACCGCGCCGCTCGTTTCGTGGTCCCGCGCACTCGGTAAGGCCCTCTTCCCCTCTCCCGTACCCCTCCGTCGCTCTCACCGCTCGCCTCCACGCCAATGGCCGCCGTCGGCGACCATCAGGGCGTGTGCACCACCGCCATACTGCTCGGTCGGTCGGCGGCAGTCGTCGCCACCCCTTTCATCCTCCGCAGCCCGATCTGCCTCGGGACAGATCCGGGCCGTCCACCCGGCTGCCCGCGTGGCCACCACATGGAGGCCGCGTGGCTGCAGCGTCGGTGCGACGTGGCCCGCCTGCCCGTGGATCGGTCCCCGTGGACCGAGTCCACCGTGGGTCCGTGGAACGCGGCGCGCCGCCGCGCCGACGCCGCCTTGGTCCGCTCACGTCTACTCTCGCAGCCACGATGTTACCCGACGTCAGCCCCGGTTTGCTGACATCACCCACGCCTGTCCTTGCTGACGTCAGCCCTGGTCTTGCTGACATCATCCCAGGCCATTTTCTTTGTAAAAATAATTAAATATTACGCAATAAATCGTTTTAATTTTCAGAATTCGTTTAAATGGTCCAAAACTTCTAAAATTCATATCTAATTCATATGAACTCCAAATTGGGCCATTCAAATTGCAAAATTCATATAAAATTAAGCTCTACATGTTTGTTTACTTTTGATGTACTATTAGTTGGTTTTTATTAGACTTTTTCTCATTTTGCGTGCCAACGTGTAGATTCTGCCGTTTCTGGAGTTCGCGCTCGCGAGGAAAAGAGTCCAGAAGTCTCTTTGAAGAAGCAAGGCAAGTCACACTTCCCTTGAAGCATATTGATCCTATTTTTATAAATGTTTTACATTTGCAAATAAAATTGCATTGCTAATTACATGAAATGATGGATTACCTATTTGCTTGTTTGAGCCTTATTTACTTGTTATCCGTCCTTTGTTTACCTTGGATGATAATTTGACTAGCTTTAGTCACTGATGTTGATTTTAGCTAGAATTATATGCTTAGCCATGCTTAATCACCACCAGCTCACTAAATGAGATAATTACACTATTTAGTTTAGTCTCGATGAGCTGCAAGCTCGAAACACCTGACCATGTCTCATTGGTCATAATTACCTCAACTAAAATATGGCATAATGGTAGGCTGTGGGTGCATGGTTTTGGATTGTCGCACCCATGGCAATTAAGAACCGGTTCATGGGAAACCCTAGAAGAATTACAACGCTTACCACAAGCAAGAATGGGCAACTGCTTGACTTGTAGTATAGCTTCTTTTGGCCAACGTACCCTAGTGAGGGTGGGCATGATGGAGTTGGGTCAGCCCCGGTTTTACGGGTTGATCGGCTACCGGATTCATCGCAGCATGTTGGGGGCTGCCCATTACCCTTAGGGGAGTGGGGGCGAAACCTTGATGTGGTATCGCTTGGTTAGGGGAGTTATGCGAAAGGTCTTGTCACAATTTTCCCCTTTGCAGTATCATGGTGGTACTTCGGGGCATGGTAACATGTGTAAAATCGTGTCTTGTGGGTAAAGTTGTGCACTTCTGATCAGAGTAAAACTATTCGAATAGCTGTGCCTACGGTTATGGGCGATCAACCAGATTCACTATGATTAGTCCCACACTACTTAATAATTAGAATTACTGGAACTGGTTTAGTTCAAGTGGAATGGATGGGCCTGTTCAACGTGAGGACAATGTTGTTCGGTGGAGGATAAAACATGACTCAACTTAACCAACTGTTTTATTATTTTTAAACATTAAATGTTTATAACCGCATTTATGCAAAATAGCCCAAGCCACTCTTGTCTCCCTTTGCACGTTTGCATGTCTTGGTGTGGCTTGTGAGTACGGTGGTTGTACTCAGTCTTGCGATTTTTCCATTTCAAAAGTGTAGTGCTTCTGAGTTGAAGATGGTGTTAGAAGACCAAGGCTTAGACTCTAGTTGAGTTTGCCTGTGGAGTGAAGTTAAAGTTTCGCTAGGATCGTCTCTCTTTTCCGCTGCAGTCCTTTTTGGGTGTGAGGACTAAGTGCCTCTTTAGTAAGTATTTTATTTTACGCTTTGTTTTTACGTTTGGATCTGTGTATTAATTTGTCGTTTTATGTACCCTGGTTGATTCCTGGAGAGGGATTTAATACGCAAAATAGTCTGAAAATATGGGATGAATTTCCGTGCGTGACACGTTGTATCAGAGCCATCTCGACTGTAGGTTGAGCCAAATGGTCAAACCCTAAGGACAAGTTTGCGAAAACCTTATTTGCGAAAATATCTCTTCTATCCCTCTGGAGTCTTTGCAAAGTGATTTGTGAAATTTCTCTCTTGTCCCCTCCACCCCTCTTTTAGCTGTTGAACCTGGAGGACAAACTTAGTTGCTCATCAACCGGTGGAAGTCAAGTCCAGCCTAAGCTTCCAGCAAGAAGATCAAGCCAAGCAGCCCCGAGTCAGCGCTTCTCGAGGATCAAGTGAAGTTCTCCCGGAGCTTACCTGAAACCCAATCCTTCTTGGAAGAGTAGTATCGATAGTTCCTAGGTCGTGTGTTGTTTGCTGTATGCTGGTGTATTGCTTACATCAGTGATGAGGATGTAACCATACTAGGTTGTTTTCCTCATCAACTTGAACAATAAGAGTACACTCACATCAGATCAGTTATAAGCGGATTAAGGTCTCGTCTTTAGTATAACCTCTCCCTTGTTCCCTCCTTTCTCCTTATGCAGCAGATGGTTAAAGTCAGAGGCAATGTCAGTGGATCAAAACGCCAACCGTCTCTTGTGTCGCTCGTGACCACACTGCGAGTATTTCACTTCCGTCTCCTGGGGATCCAACTCTAGCCGAGGTAGTGGTCAATCAGACGCAGTTAATGACCATGATGATGCAGCAAATGCAACGGCAGTATCAACAGCAGCAGATGCAAATTCAGATTCAAGCTCAGGGTTAGTATCAAGAGCAACGGCAGTATGTTCTGATGCAAGCCCTGACGACTCCCGCCAGTATACCGTCAAGTTTCCAGGAGACGATGGCACCAACTCCGCCATCAGATTGGAAGGAAACACTTGACACCTGCTATGGTTTCAATGAGCAATGTCATGACATAAGAAACACTTCATGGGATATTGTTAACGACCAAATTTGGTAACCAAATCCCTGGGTTTTTTAGCAGAGATTGAAGCAAAATCAGAGAAGATGCGTGATCTGTGAAGAAGCGGAAACAAAATCGGCTGAGTCCGAATCGACTGCGGAGTCAGTCGACTGAGTTTGAATCGGACCGAGATAGTTGATAGCCGATTCCAAGTCAAGATAGAAGTGGGACCAATCCCGATGGAAGGCGTGAAGATGAGAAGTTGGATTCGGTTCCCAAGTTGCGCATTAAAGATATTGCCATCTATGGATAGAGTCTTGTGACGGTAATTGTATCTGTAAAATAGAGATTTGTTTAGATATTCCTCTTGTAATGCCGCGTGAGACCATGTCCCGGGATATTGTCGTACCTTGTACAGTAGACAAGTTAGAAACCATGTTCTATACGGACTTTGTTGTACTTGGGTATAAATAGGACCCGAAACCCCTTGTAAGAAGATATATCAAACACACATCAATACAACTTCGGCACATCGCTCCTTATTTTCTTTTAGACGAGTTCTTCATCCGGCTTCGGGTTACATTGATTTCGACCCTCGAATAAGGTAAATTCTCATCATTAGTGGTTTGTATCATCGAATCTAGTGCTTACATCATCATGACACTCTAGGTTTGATGTTATAGACTACGCTATTTATCACATACGGCATATAATCTAGGACAATGTCTAGATCTATCTTGCCATCGGCCTGTTTCTTTCAGGATACAGTAGCCGATAGAGATAGATCTAGATGTTGAACCAGATTATATGTTGTATCCACCGTCTTGAGGGGTTTACATCGGTTTATACAGATTTGATAATTCTTTTTGTACTTAATGCTGCATCATCATGAACTATTAAGTCGCTTTTAGAATTATTAAGATCTATTCGGCTAGATGTTTATCATTAGGGACAGTGCCGAATTTTCAGCCGGCCTTACCTATTTTGATTATCTTTTAGCATTAATTACTATTAGATATGTTAAAACCGCCTCTTATGTTAAGATTTCAATCTGGTTAAATGCTCTAAGCCGGTATCAATATGTTAGCTTCAGCCGACAACCGATTGATCTAGGTTTAGCGCATTTAGGATAGATTAGTATCTTTTCATAAGATGTATCAGAGTAATAGCCGATTCACGGTTAGGTCTACAGTATCGGCTAGGCCATGAATGCATATATTTATTATCCTAATGTATATTTAAATTAAGTGGTTTATATTGTCTCGGCATAGCCGATCTATCTCAATCACTTAGTTTAAATGTGCTTTGGGATAGCAATTATATGTAAATTGATTCCCTGAGCCAATCCAGTAGGATCTAACCCTAACCATAACGCCTATCTGTTTATTTCTTGTTGGTTAATAGATCAAACCAACTGGCACGCCCTGTCCACCACAGGTAGCCGAGAAAAGACCTGCACTGGAGTTAAGTAGATCTCCCAGGCCAGCGCGTGAGAGAAATTTCTCATCAACACGCTTCTTGGCATGCCCAGTGGGACCATCGACTCGGTTAGAGCGCTTCGACAAAGCCGACGTGATGGTTAACATCAAGAGCCCCGAGATCAGCGAGGAGAACGTGGTTCCAGTTACAATGGAACAACTGTCGGCTGAACACCAGGCCGACTATAAGAAGATGGTGGAAGAACTGCAGGCCAATTACCTGCAATCATTCGCCCAGACCAGATTTGGGACCATCCTCCAGAAGTATAAATTCAGTATGGACGACTTCAAAGCATCCTCCTCAAACGATACAAAAGGAAAGCACAAGATGGAGGAGCCGAAACAAGAACATGACGATTCGGGTCTACATACTTTGCAAGACCGGATCGTTCTGCTGTGCATCATGCACTCGTCAATCAAAGTGGCATCTTGGTCAACACTCTGAATAACATGATTGCCACTGTGGTCGATTCCAAGATTGCCGATTAGCTGCAGCGGGAGCCAACCTACTTTGCAGACGGCTAGTTCCCCAATTACAGGGCGTTGGCAACCCAGAACCGGCCGATCTCGCCTCCAATACGGCCCGGGGCCACCGGAGGAGTCCTCAATTGGCCGAATGCAACCGCATCGGCTTCAAGACCACCGCCCGTCGTTCTGAACCAGCAACAACCTCCTTCCCAGGAGTAGCTAGCTGGTATGTTCAACTTCAATCGGCAGCAAGAGCCGGTTGCCAATCTCATTCAAGGGGCACAGTACGATGTTGGTGACCGACAGCTCTTCCCAGATCCGTCGACACCGCCGACGAATCGGCCGCCTCCCGCTGGCAACCCACTTCAGTATCAGTACCAGGGAGGCCATCAAGACCAACATTATTGGCCTCAGACGCCACCTCAGTGTCGGCAAGCACCCATGCAGTATGATGAGTACGAGCCGATACAACAGGTTCAAGACAACAAGATTTGGGTCGATTTGATTGCCGACGTTATACGCGATCAATTCGGCCTTAAGCCAAAAGATTCTAGGAACATGTATCAGTATCCATACCCAGAGCACTTTGAGAGGGTACCATTGCCCAACCGGTACAAGGTCCCAGACTTCTCCAAATTCTCGAGGCAGGACAATACTTCAACATACGAGCACGTCAGCCGATTCCTGGCGCAGTGCGGAGAGGCATCGTCTACAGACGCCCTGAGTGTTCGTTTATTCCTACTCTCGCTATAGGGATCGACCTTCACTTGGTTTTCTTCATTGCCCTATAACTCTATCCAGAGCTGGTCCGATCTCGAGAAGCAATTTCACAGCTATTTCTACACCGGCAATCACGAGATGAAATTATCGGACCTGACAAGCATTAGGCAGAAACATGAAGAATCGGTTCAGGACTACATTCAGAGGTTTAGAAAGATGAGGAACCGATGCTACAGCCTGGTGCTGTCCGATTCTTACTTAGCCGATCTGGCTTTTCACGGGCTTCTTGCACTGATCCGTGAAAGGTTTTCGGCTCAGGACTTCTACAGTTTAGCGCATCTGGCTCATAGGGTGACGGCCCATGAACAAAGATTTCAAGAATCGAGGAAGGCCATCAAGAAGATTTCTCACGTCATCATCGAAACCGACTCCGACACCAGCGACGATGTCATAGAGGTTACGACAGCCGAATGGACCAAAAATAAGAAGGCCATCGTCTGCCAATGGTTGCTTAAAATGGCTAAGGAGGAGAAGTACGACTTCGATATCACCAAGGCCAATAGGACCTTTGACTTGTTGCTGAAGGAGAAACAAATTCAACTTCCATCCAACCATACTATCCCATCGGCTGAAGAACTTAAGAAGAAGAAGTATTGTAAGTGACACAACTCCACCTCCCATAGCAAGAACGATTGTAAAGTTTTCAGCAAGCAAATCCAGGTTGGCAATCGAGGCCGGGAAGCTCAATTTTGCCGATTCACCTCGGCCGATGAAAGTGGATGGAAACCCCTTCCCGGTCAACATGGTTCAAGCCGGCTCCAGGCGAGCTGATCGACAGAACAGAATGGCGTACAACTTAGCTGAAACTCTCAAGGGGGTCAAGGCAGAAAAGAGGCCGATCGGAGACCAAGCCGCACCAATCAACATGGTGCGTCCCTGCCGTCGGGCGACCGACGGTCGATCCACATGGACAGTCGACGCCACTTCCAGCAGCGGTTTTGGCAGGAGGAAGAAGCCCGACACGACAGGCCTTATGTGAGGGAGCCCGAGGTTATAGGCTTCCAATACATTAGGCATCACAGCGACTGCGATCCGCACTGGCGGTGCGAGTTTTTTCGATTCTGTTGGGAATCAGGGTTGAAGCTGCCGACGATAGACAACTGTCCGACCTACAGTGAATATTGTAAGGACGAGTACATGGACCCACCAATGCACAACCCTACTCAATTCGTCCCAAGGGCCATGCAGCTAAAGCAATGGCGACAGTCAGTGCACGATCGGCTCGGGCCGATTCACCAGGACTTCTTCGAAGATGATGAAGACAATGATGAAGAATACGACGAAGAAGCATCCGATGACGAGCAATCGGCTAATCCCCAATGGTGCCCTTCTAACCTGTTCACCAAGACGCAAAAAAGAAGAATTCAAAGGATGAAAAGCGAAGGGCAGGAAGAAGAGGTCCGACAGATGATTCAGCATCAACGTCGTCGGCGGGTAGGAAACAGTGGAGGTCCAAGAGGAAAACGCCTCACCGACACAAACCCAGCCGACGAGAGCACAACCGACCAAGCCAGAAGGGCGGCTAAAGGAAAAGGAAAAACTTCTGCATCAGTCAATATGGTTCTCATATTGCCAGCCGATTTCGACGCTGCTGAGGCTGATGCAGATAATGTCGAAGACACCTTGGCAAAGCTGGCCCTGTCCCAGATCAAGCTATCTTCGAGAAACCAGAGGGGACTGAGAATCGTCACCTTAAACAACTCTACGCGAAGGGATTCGTTAATGGAAAGCCGATGTCCAAAATGCTGGTCGATGGGGGGGCTACAGTCAACCTCATGCCCTACGCTACTTTTCGGAAGCTGGGCAAGGGAGCCGAAGATCTGATCAAGATGAACATGGTGCTTAAAGACTTCGGCGGTAACCCGTCGGAGGCTAAGGGGATTCTGAATGTTGAGCTGACAGTCGACAGCAAAATTGTGCCCACGACTTTCTTTGTCATCGACGGGAAGGGATCGTACAACCTACTGCTTGGGAGGGACTGGATTCATGCAAACTGTTGCGTCCCTTACACAATGCACCAAAGTCTGATCCAGTGGCAAGGCGACAAGGTCGAGATCGTGCCAGCCGACAGGTCAGTAAGCGTCGCTAATGCCAATTTCCCGTTATGGGAAATCGATGGTATCGACTGTTTATCTGACAAAATCTAGCAAGCCATTTTCTAAAGGTGTCCGATTTTGCCATACAGCCTATTGGAGACGAAGAGCATCAATTATTACTTTGAGGGCAACGTTGAGGGCTCGAGCGTCTACAACAAGGACACCGCGGACGACGACGATGGCAAGCTTGGGCAGGGTTTTATGTCGGCCGACGAGCTAGAAGAGATAGATATCGGCTTTGGAGATAGGCCTAGGCTGACATACATTAGTAAAAATTTGTCTTCTCGTTGTAGATCCCAGCTCATTGATTTATTAAAGGAATATAAAGACTGTTTTGCTTGTGAGTATTTTGAGATTCCTGGTCTTAGCCCGTCCATTGTTGTGCATCGGCTGCCTATCAAGTCAGGCTATCGGCCATTCAAATAGCTTCCCAGGAGGTTTAAAGCCGATATGTACGATGCAATCAAAGCCGAAATCACTCGGCTATATGACGCTGGATTCATTCGGCCTTGTCGATATGCCGAGTGGATCTCGAATATTGTTCCAGTAATGAAAAATAATGGTAAACTTAGGGTGTGTATCGATTTCGGGACTTAAACAAGGCTACCCCTAAGGACGAATACCCAATGCACATAGCCGATTTACTAGTGGATGTTGCTTCCGGCCACAAGATCATAAGTTTTATGGATGGTAATGCAGGTTACAATTAAATTTTTATGGCCGAAGAAGTCATTCACAAGACTGCTTTCAGATGCCCAGGAGCAATCGGCTTGTATGAATGGGTCGTCATGACATTTGAGTTAAAGAATGCTGGAGCAACTTATCAAAGGACCATGAATTATATTTTCCATGACATGATCGGCTCCCTGATAGAAATTTATATTGATGATGTTGTTGTCAAGTCCAGGGAAACATAGAATCACATAGCTGATCTTAGACAGGTGTTGGAGCGTACAAAGAAATATGGCCTCAAGATGAATCCACTAAAGTGCGCGTTGGGCATGTCGGCTGGGCAATTTTTAGGGTTTCTCATTCATGAGAGAGGGATTGAGGTTACACCAAGGAGTATCAGTGCTATCAAAAAAATACAGCCTCCGAAGGACAAGAAGCAACTGCAATCTTTAATTGGCAAAATCAACTTCATCAGGTGATTCATAGCCAATCTTTCAGAAAGATGGAGCCGTTCACACCATTGCTTCGGCTGAAGGCCGATCAAGCGTTCACTTGGGGGGCAAAGCAACAGAAGGCATTGGATAATATCAAGGATTATTTAAGCTCACCTTCAGTCTTGATTTCTCCACAAAAAGAGATATCATTCAAGTTATACCTATCAGCCAATAATAAATCAATCGGCTCAGTCCTAATCCAAGAAGTTGAAGGGAAGGAAAAGGCCATCTTTTATCTCAGCCGACGACTATTGGACGCAGAAACAAGGTATTCACCAGTGGAGAAATTATGTTTATGCCTGTATTTTTCATGTACAAAGCTTAGGCATTATTTGTTATCCAATAAGTGCACAGTGGTATGCAAGGCCGATGTAGTCAAATATATGTTGTTGGCTCCAGTGCTAAAAGGATGAATTGGAAAATGGATTTTTGCCTTAACAGAGTTTGATTTAATGTACCAGGCGCCCAGGGCAGTTAAAGGACAAGCTATAGCCAATTTTATAGTGGAGCACAGAGATGACTCCATCGGCTCAGTAGAGATCATGCCTTGGACTTTGACATTTGATGGCTCGGTCTGCACATGTGGATGCGGTATCGGCTTGGTCATCATATCCCCAAGGGGAGCAAGTTTTGAGTTTGCCTTCTCAATCAATCCCCACGCCACAAACAACCAAGCCGAATACGAAGCAATACTTAAAGGATTGCATCTTCTCAAGGAAGTTAAAGCCGACGCCATCGATATCATGGGGGATTCACTGTTGGTCATCAGCCAGTTGTCAGGAGAATATGAGTGAAAAAGTGATGCGCTGATGGTCTATTATCAACGATGCCGAGAATTGATGGACAACTTTCGGCTAGTTACATTGAAGCATATCCCCAGGGAGTAGAATGCAGAAGCCAATGACTTAGCTCAAGGGGCATCGGGCTACAGGCCGATGACAAAAGATGTTGAGATAGAAGTTGCTGCTATGAAAGCCGATGATTGGAGGTTTGAAGTCTACAATTATTTACAAAACCCTTCTCAATCGGCTTCAAGGAAATTACGCTACAAGGCTTTGAGATATGTTTTGCTCGATGAAGATTTATACTATCGGACGATCGATGGCGTGCTGCTCAAGTGTCTTAGTGCCGATCAAGCCAAAGTGGCCATCGGAGAAGTGCATGAAGGGATCTGCGGCACGTATCAATCGGCTCACAAGATGAAATGGCTACTTCGAAGAGCAGGGTATTTTTTGTCGACGATGCTGGAGGATTGTTTCAAGTACTACAAGGGCTGCCAGGACTGTCAACAGTTTGGAGCTATACAAAGGGCACCAGCATCGGCTATGAACCCAATCATAAAGCCTTGGCCGTTCAGAGGTTGGGGAATTGATATGATCGGCTAGATCAATCCACCCTCAAGTAAAGGGCATAAATTTATATTGGTGGCAACATATTATTTCACAAAGTGGGTGGAAGCAATTCCTTTAAAGAAAGTTGATTCAAAGGACGTGATCGAGTTTGTTAAGGAGCATATCATATACCGATTTGGCGTCCCTCAAACCATAACAACAAATCAGGGATCTATCTTCATATCGGACGAATTTGTTCAGTTTGCCGACGGCATGGGAATCAAGTTACTCAATTCTTAGCCGTATTATGCTCAGGCCAACGGGCAAGCAGAGGCTTCAAACAAGAGCTTGATTAAGCTGATAAAGAGGAAAATTTCTGAATATCTCAAGCAATGGCATAGCCGATTAGCCAAATCACTTTAGGCCTATCGGATGGCTTGCCACGGATCTATCCAAGTCCCTCCATATAAACTGGTCTATGGGCATGAAGCAGTCTTGCCATAGGAGAACATCATCGGCTCTAGAAGAATTCAGTTACAAGATCAACTTACAACCGATGATTACTACAACTTGATGATAGATGAATCGGAAGACCTGGTTTTATCACGGATGAGGGCCTTGGAAAAAGTAACAAAGGATAAGGAACGAGTAGCCCGTCATTATAACAAGAAAGTTGTGCCTAAATCTTTTAAAGAGGGAGAGCTCGTTTGGAAGTTAAGACTGTCGATCGGATCAAGAGATAATAAATTTGGCAAGTGGTCACCTAATTGGGAAGGGCCTTTCAAGATCCACAAATGCGTCTCTGAAGGGGCCTACATGCTAGAAGGATTAGATGGAGAAGTATTTGGAAGAGCTCTAAATGGCAAGTATTTGAAAAAGTTTTACCCAAGTGTTTGGATCAATTCATGATTCGGCTATGTTTGCGCCGATTCGTGCCAGCCGATGTCTTGCGTTGTGCAAGCATCGCCTTTAGGACATTTTTACGCTAAGTTTTTCCCCTAGTTTTTTACAATCGGCTAAGCCTGGCCGACGACGACAGGAGTTGCTAACTTAGTAATTTTGTCGACGCTGCGAACATCATCAACAAAATTAGGGGGCATATACATACACATCAAGGAAACAAGAAGACACCGAGGAGAAGATTTTTTTCAAAGTCACGGATGTTTTCCAAGGATAGAACTAAAGTGATCGGCCAACAAGAATTTAAGGATTAAGTAAGCCGATTCCAAGTAGGCCGATTACAAAATTTGGTCATTCAAAGTTCAAATAGGCTGATTACAGAAGACATTCAAAGTTCAGACTGCTGGATCTATTATAGACTCAAGAACGCGTCTATGGCCGAAATTGCTGAAGCCTTGATCGCCTTCACTTCGTCAACCACCGCCAGGTCTTCGGCATCGGAGGCAGGAATTACCTTAGCTGATTTGTGAAGCTCTTTCAAGTATTTGATAGTGGCCGTCAATTTGCCCTTCTGTTCTTCGATAGCTTTTGGCAAATCGGCCAACACCTGCTCTTCAGCGGCGATCTCGCCTCAGAATTGTTCTAATTGCTGCAACCGGTCGGCCTCCTTGTTCCTCAGATTAGCAATCTGGGTTTGTGAAGTTGTCGGGTCGGCCATCAGTTCGCTCAGCTTTGTTTTTTCGGCCTCCACATTCTTGACCGTGTCTTCAATCTTAGTAGACACATCGGCTTGGGCAAGCCTTTCAATCATCCGTTGCATTGCACGCCCTAGCCTTGGCCGATGTTGGTCGATGTAGACGACCGCAGATATTTTGGTGGCAAGATCTTCGGGAAGCTAGCCCTCAATCTCAAAGAACTGACTTTTAGCCGATCCGCACTCCTCAACCAGCCTGTTGACATCGATGTCCAGCCGACGGCGTATATCTCGAAGCTTTTCCTTGAGCTCGTCGGCTGGAGCCTTATCTGGGCTAGTCGCCTCACCTTCCTCGTCGTCGATAAATTCTTTTATATCGAAGGAAAGCAGATCGGCCAGGGGCTACAAAAGGAATGAAAGGATTAGGCTACAACTAAGATGGCCGATTGTTTAAGACATCTAAAGGGGGAAGAAGAGGAATGAAATTTACTCTTGCTACAGGAACAGGGGTAGCTTCTTCTTCGATGGCTGGGTCGGTTGGAACGGGGTCCTTTTCGGCACGATTATCGGCCGAGGTGGCTACTTTAGCGCGTTCATCGGTCGGCTCTGCAATGTCTTTAGCCTCGTGGCCACCCACAGTCGATGCCGTGTGTTCGCTCGACACCTGGGAGGCAGCCGATGGAGATCGAGGAGGCTACGGAAATGACAAGTGTTAGCTTAAAAATCGGCTGGTGCTAGCAAAACAAAAAGGGCGCAAATCAGGTTTCTCTACTGATGAGGCAGGATGCCAGGGACGGCTAGCTAGCTTCTTGACCTACAAAAGGCAGATTCGGTTAAGTATAAGCCGATCAAGTTTTCACGGGCTAAGTTCGACAAGACAAGGACTTACCGGCCGTTTCTTGATGGGCGGGCTTGGAGCTTGTGGACTGTCGGCTGGAGGGCTGACCGAATTATGGCTCGAATCGCTTGATTCGGCCGCTGCCTCAATAGCTTCTGACATTTCTTCATCAGCAGCTTCTTGTTGACGAGAAATTTCTCTCACACGCTGGCCTGGGAGATCTGCTTAACTCCAGTGCAGGTCCTTCTTGGCTACCTATGCCTCTCCGCAGATTATTCCGCCAATCCAATTCCGCTTCAAATTTGACCTTGAACTTAGGGATTTGATTACCAAATTTGGTTGTTAACACATCTTCGTTGAGAAATTGGTTGACGCTTGGATCAACAGATGGGAGGTTGTCTGAATTTGGTGCGGAATTCATTTACATTTCTTTTTTTTCTTAACGGTGTAGCGAGATAAGCCTTCGTAGTTGGAGTGGCTCTCTTTTTCCGGGCTAGCGGCTCGCGTGTTTGCCTGTGTAAGAGTGTCTTCAACTTCGACGCATCCCAGCCGATGGCCGAAGGAGCCAGTCTACACCCGTTCGGCAAGTCGCCCAAGCGATATTCAATAGGGATTCCTGAGTTGCTCACTGACGGCCTTTCGGGTTTTGTCACCTGCAAAGAAGAAAAAGTTTAAATGTTAGCACCAGTCGGTCGATGAGTTAAAAAGAGGAAAATAACTAAGAATAGAACTCACCGAGGGGATTTCGTTTGGTAGAAGAGAGGTGATGTAGTAAGAGGACCGTTGGTGAAAAAGTATCATTTGATTTCAATCCACCATCGGTCATAGGCTGTGCTTTTCTTGTATGCCGCACCATGGTATCAATCTTTGCCAGTGGAGGGCCTGCTAGGTTCATAAGCTTGCTCATGATCGGCGACGAGGTCTACTTTCCCTCTGGTTTCGATCTTGTCAGCATAATAGCAGCTGATGTGTAGTTGACCAAGACCAAACTAGCGAGCAACCGATACCGAGTAGTAAAACTCGTAAGACTTGGCCACTGATCGGCACTGATGGATGCCCGTCGGCAGAATGCATGGGGTAAGAGCAGCTGCGAATATGTCTCGGCATTTGGGGTAGTCGTCTGAGTTTACTTCTTCAAGGTTGAATTCAATTGGGAACTCGAAGACTGGCCTATCCCTATAGAAATACCAGCAGCAGTTGTCCTTGGCGAAGCCGTCGTATAGGGACATAAACCATTTGGCTAATAGCTCACGATTGTTTAGACCCGGCATGCATGGCCATTCGCTTCGCCATAGCGAGGCATCTTGTGGTTGTTATTTCATTCCCGTCATCATCTTCGATCGGCTCCGAGTCATGGGAAACATGCTTCAATCAAGGGTGGCCGACGAGATATTTTCAAGGACATCAACACGAGCCAGATCTGAAGAAACCACCATGGGCCCCCGATGTTGATAGAAGTGTTGGCGGCTATCTTGGCCACAGCCTGATGAAGAGTTTGGTATAGATAGCCAAGGAGGAATTTGCCCAAGGGAATCTTTTCCCTATCCACTAGAGCTTCGGCTACGACTTGCCAGTTTGCTGTCGGCCCATAGCTAGATCCGCAGAACAGGAACTTCTCTAGCCACATCATTAGAAATGCGGCATGCTCCCTGGGACTGATTGGCCCATCTCTCATGTTCATGGCCACATAGCCACTCCATCCCCCTATGGCCTTAGTCTTGAATTGGAATTAGCTCTTTCCAGCAAGCCTATCAGGATTAGCCGACGACAAGATATCCAGTCCAGTATTCATCACTACGTCGGCTAGGGTAATTGTCATTGGGCCTTGCTGGAAGACGAAGGTGTTCAAGGTATCGTTCCAGAAGTAAGTGGCAGCCGACATTAATGGTTCGTCCTTCTTCATGTCAGCTACTGACAAAGCCAAGCATTGGGCTATTCCCATTTCCTCCCAATGGGCTTGCTTGGCCGGCTGCATCCTTTTGTACCATTCTGGCCAAGATTTGTCTATTGAGGGCCAGGAATTAAAGATGTCAATCCAATGGTTCAGAGATGGTTTTCTCATGTTATAGGGCATCCTATTGGTTTCGGCTATAATTAACTCAGATGGATCTTTATTGCCGATAGGCCCTAGAAAATATCTGTTGTTCTGGATGAGGCTGGGAATTACTATCTGGTGAGCAAGATGCTACAATCGGAAAGGAGAAACAGAATTCCAAATCAGAAACCCTAAAATACAGATCTATGGTCGAAAGGCGGTAAAGAAAGGGTTTTAGCCGATTAGGGCTTACCTCGGGGAACTCGGCGAGCGGAGCGGCCGATGGGGCAGCGGAAGACGCCATCGCGTGTTTGGAGATCGCCATAAGTGGGGATCGCCGTTGCGGGCTTTGGGAGCTGGATGGGTCGCCGGAGAACTCGAGGGCGTTTGTTGAAGTGGTTGTTTGCTGACCGCGTGACTTGATTGGCGGCCGGCGGGGCAGTTTTTCAAGAGTTTTTGTAACGGTCGAAACAGAGTCAAGCTAGGATTGTGCCTGGAATTCGAATTGCCTATAATCCGCAACATTTCATATCGTGGACTTGGGGGCATGTGTTAACGACCAAATTTAGTAACCAAATCCCCGGGTTTTCTAGCAGAGATTGAAGCGGAATCAGAGAAGATGTGTGATCTGTGAAGAAGCGGAAACGGAATTGGCTGAGTCCGAATTGGCTGCGGAGTCAGTCGGCTGAGTTCGAATCGGACCGGGATAGTTGATAGCCGATTCCGAGTCAAGATAGAAGTGGGGCCAATCCCGATGGAAGGCGTGAAGATGAGAAGTTGGATTCGGTTCCCAAGTTGCGTGTTAAAGATATTGCCATCTATGGATAGAGTCCTGTAACAGTAATTGTATCTATAAAATAGAGATTTGTTTAGATATTCCTTTTGTAATGCGGCATGAGACCATGTCCCGGGATATTGTCGTACCTTGTACAGTATACAAGTTAGAAACTGTGTTCTACACAGACTTTGTTGCACTTAGGTATAAATAGGACCCAAAACCCCTTGCAAGAAGATATATCAAACACACATCAACACAACTTCGGCGCATCGCCTCCTTATTTTCTTTTAGACGAGTTCTTGATCCGGCTTCGGGCTGCATTACCCTCGAATAAGGTAAATTCTCGTCATTAGTGGTTTGTATCATCGAATCTAGTGCTTACGTCATCATGACAATCTAGGTTTGATGTTATAGACTGCGCTATTTACCACATACGGCATATAATCTAGGACAATGTCTAGATCTATCTTGCCATCGGCCTGTTTCTTTTGGGATACAACAACCGATAGAGCTAGATCTAGATGTTGAACCAGATTATATGCTGTATCCACCATCTTGAGGGGTTTACATCGGTTTATACAGATCTGATAATTCTTTTTGTACTTAATGTTACATCATCATGAACTATTAAGTCACTTTTAGAATTATTAAGATCTATTCGGCTGGATGTTTATCTTAGAGAAAGTGCCGGAGTTTTAGCCAGCCTTACCTGTTTTGATTATCTTTTAGCATTAATTACTATTAGATATGTTAAAACTGCCTATTATGTTAAGATTTCAATCTGGTTAAATGCCTTGAGCCGGTATCAATCTGTTAGCTTCAGCCGACACCCGATTGATCTAGGTTTAGCGCATTTAGGATAGATTAATATTTTTTCATAAGATGTATTGGAGTAATAGTCGATTCACAGTTAGGTCTACACTATCGGCTAGGCCATGAATGCATATATTTATTATCCTAATATATATTTAAATTAAGTGGTTTATACTGTCTCAGCATAGTCGATCTATCTCAATCAATTAGTTTAAATATGCTTTGGGATAGTAATTATATGTAAATTGATTCCCTGAGCCGATCCAGTAGGATCTAACCCTAACCATAACGCCTATCTGTTTATTTCTTGTTGGTTAATAGATCAAACCAACTGGCACGCCCTGTCCATCACAGGTAGCCGAGAAAGGACTTGCACTGGAGTTAAGCAGATCTCACAGGCCAGCGCGTGAGAGAAATTTCTCATCAACAGACATGTACACCAAGACACTGACCAAGGATGAAATGCAATGCCCAAGAAAGAAGGAAGAGGTCAGTCAACTGATCAGCCATGATTTTGATTCGCCACCGTACAACTCTAAGAAGAGAAAGGCACCAGAATGGAATACAGGATGTGCCAGTAAGATGATCGTCACAGGCACAGTGTTTACTCCCGAAGATGTTGAGAAGATTCCCCAATGGCGGAGAAAGAATACATTCCGTGGTGCACGTCAGTTAACTCGGCATCTCCGGTTTTATGGTTCGTCCAAGCCAGAAGATGATGAATCGGAAGAAATATCCTCAGATGATGATGAGGACGAAAACTTGGAAGACGTTAGTGAAGAAAAAATAGAGCTCAAAGCATGTACTCGTTGTGAAGAAGTTGGACACACCGCGAGCATATGCATCCACATCTGCCAGTGTGGTGAGGACACCCATATGCCAGATGAATTTCCCACGAGGAATGTCACGTGCTTCTTGTGTGAGGGAATAGATCACGTGCCTAAGGACTGTCAGCTAATGTTGGTCTTAGATAAGGACAAGGAAAACCAAAGGACATCTCGATGGTCGGTCAGTCAACTCGTGGTTGGTACCTCCAATGGTGATGATGTTCCTGATCATAAATCAGCTCCAACCCCTGTGAAGACCATCAGTGATAATAGAAGCGTGGAAAACAAGTCTCACGAGTCAGTGCACATTTCAGTTCCAGCTGCTAGCCTGCAGACCCAGAAGAGAGCATAGTGTGAACAACCAAGTCTGATTTGCTGCAATTGTCTCAAGTCAGGACATCGTCTCAATAAATGTCCACTTTCGAGACTAGCAAAAGAAGCCCGTCGTTGCTTCAACTGTGGGGAACCAAGTCGTTTAATGGAAGGTTGCCCAATGCTCAAACGTCAACATCCTCAAGATACTTTCCTATCTGCAACACCAGTGTTTCGCAAGCTGCCCCAGCTTCAGCACAATGTGGTCAAATCCAGCAAAAGGTGCCCATATGTCAAAAGATGCCAGTCATCGCCCGTACAGTGCAACCTCCACCACGGCGTATTACTGTTAAGGGCACCAGCAAAAGTTCTAAGGTTCACCCGCCAATTTATTCCCAAGCTACAGGACCAGCAACAGCAAGGCAAGCAATGCCAAAGAAACAATGATCTACTCCAACCACAAGGTCACCATGAAAACCAGCAAAGCATCTCATGTTGCCTCAACGCAGATGCTTGTCAATTAATCAGGTCTACAGGCAAGGCAGTGTCCCCGTTGGAGCACCAGTTTGTAAGCAAGGTCAGATCAAGTCAACCAGGCCAGAATCACAGGACTAAAAGTTGCCACAGTCAAGACGTCTGCTAGTCAAGTCGGTAGCAGTTTACAATTGTTTAATCTTCAAGTACCTTTATTTCTACATAGAAGTTTCATGATAGTTATGTAATAAGAAGGGAATATTGAATAAAGTCTGAGATATATAGTTTCTCTTCTTTTGGGATTCATCTTGAGAATTCGAAAACATGTTAACTTGTGTAACCGTCGGTGTTATAAGAAACCTAGAGTTTCATTTCCCCGTTCTTTCCAGTTTGGTTAGACTCCAAGAAATGATTGCTAACCAGGGGAAGTAAATGGTCAATCAAGAAAACATGAAAGTTCAGACCACTGTAACATTCGACATGATACGATCTCCTTAAAACTCAAAACTAGTGGCACCTCAAGGAAATGAGAAGAATGATGAAAAATTGGTAATAATGTCATGAGAGAAATGTCCGCGCTCTTTTTCTTGGAAGATCTTAGGAAAATAATAAGTGCAACTGCACCTTAGCGATGAACATGGATCAAGAATGGTTATTCTTAGTTCAAGGTGACTGCTATAGTTCTTGGAAACCACTCCGATGTTTCTTGGAAAATGTCATTGGAAAATGTCCCCATCGCCCTGCTCAGAAGCAAGTGGATCCAAACGTCAACCTACAACATCTAGCCATCCAAGTATGATTCGGAGAGTTCGTCTCGGTGAACCATCTCTACTCAAGGATGAAAAGCAAATTGGGAAGATCAAAAGTAGGAACCCTTGTTTGTTTCAAAGGCAGACCCCAATGGTTCTCCAGTTTTGGCATTTGTGGGAAAGCAACATCGAAGTTTGTGTCCTGTTAGTCTTCAAAGCTAGCACACGATACAAGGACCAACGGAATGAAGGAGCTCTGCCAATATTTCATTTCGATGGAATGGCGAAAAATCAGTTCTACGGATCGAGTTGCCTATAAATCAAAGAGATTGATTACTCTCAACAGTAGTAGCCTCGTCAGTCATAGTCGGTCAAAAGCCTATCCACCTTGGTAAAGCAAGCTTGAAGTCCAATTTGGTTAATCATGTAACTGTTTTACTTGGAGGTTAAGCCCTGTGAAACATATTGGGTTTCAACCAAAGGAATCGGTTATGAGCTGTTAACAAAGTTACATCCATCTTAAGTTAACAAGCTCAAATCTAAGGCATACCTCAAGCGGTCGTGTCAACAGTTCCGTCAAAAGAAGCAATAACTCAAGACACCCACAGTTCAAGTAAAGGTAGGACAAACAGCTTCTCGAAACGTCTGTCGTTTAGGTCAAGAGCAGTTGAAGCGAAAGTCAGAGTCCATGGGTTCATGGAAGTCAATTTCCAGGTTTCAAGAACAACTTCACCGATTTCGAGACAAAGTAAATTCTCAGAATACCAAAGACGCCAGTGTTATTTGTGCAGTCTAAGAAGCTTTCAATCTCTGCAGCTAGATCAGGGTCAGAGCGTTCGTAACTAGCCAGTGCAGTTTTGGGGAAGCAAAAGAACACCAAGCTTAAAAGCCGTCAGGTTCTGCTGTCCAGGTTTGGTTAGAATCCGTCAGTGGGAGCCAGAAGAAACCGTAGAGGTTAGCAAGCAAACCCAATCCCACCCTATCTTTTTTTCTTTCTAGCCCGAATCTCGGGACTAGATTCCTGCTAGGGGGGTAGATTTGTCACAGCCTGATTTTCGTTCGGGATTAAAAATAATTTCACAAATCATTTTATAGAAATTGAATAAAATAAAAAGCAAAGTAATCAAGTGAATTAAGTAAGGAAATTAAATTTTCCTTTAAAAATCATGGCTAGAAATATTTTTAAAAATTTTCCATGCCCTAAAATATTCTACGAAATTTTCCGTGAAATTTTAGAGCTCCGAAATAATTTAAATAATACAAAGAGCAATAAAGTAATTATTTAAATACATAAATTAATCTTTAAATGAGCTGGTGATATTTTTTATTAGATACCTTGGGTGTTCATTTATTTTCAAGAATTTTTGGAATTATTTGAGTCTTGGAAGCATTTATAAAAATTCAAAGTCCATTTAACTGATTAATTTAATGGAAAAACAAATAAAAATTCCCTCTTTTGTTCCGGGCCGGAAACGGCCCAAAAATCTGCCTTTGCTCCCTTGCGGCCTAGCACGGCCGATGTCGCCTCCCCTCTCTCCTTCCTCGGCTCGCCCGTGGGCCCGGCTCCTCCCAAGCGTGTGCAAAGTCCGCATTGCCTCCCTCTCGCGCCTCTCTCTCACTTCGCTCGCTGACTAGTGGGCCCTGCTTGTCAGCCTCCCTCCTTCCTCGCGAGCCGTTGATAGGTGGGCCCCACCTATTGGGGCTGTCCCCTACCTCCCGTCGCCGTTTCTCGGCCCCGCCGCCGATCTCACGCCCGCGCCGCCGTTTCCGGCCGCTCCAAGTGCCGCCCAAGCCGCGCAACCGCCGCCCGTTTTTCCCCCGCACTCCGCGCGCACTCCTCCCCGTCGTCGCGAGGCACAAAACGGCTGAACGATCGATCCGATTTCCCTGGTCGTCGGCCTAACCGCTCCGCCGCTTTTTCCGCCGCAACCCGACCGGATCCTGCACCCCGAGCTCTCCTCTCCGTTTCCACTTTGCCGCCCGAGCTCCCCGTAAACCCTAGCGCTCTCCCCGCGATTCCCCACGCTCCTCTGCTCGCCGCTATTCCAAGCCCCACCACCGCGCGCTGAGACCGCCACCACCCTTCCCGTGCCACATCGAACCTCGGCGGCCACCTCCCATCCTTGGGGAATCGCCGGATCACCCCGCCGTCGCTATCCCGAGCCGGCGTCGTCCGATCTTGCCTCCGTCTGCCGCTCCCCGCCGACACGCCGCTTCCCGAACCGAGCCGCCCATCTCTCCGGCTGCACCGCGCCTCCCCGCCGCTCGGCATCCCCTCCGCCGCCCTCTAAAGCCACTGCAACGCCGTGTCACCGTGCACCCTAGTGCCGGCCGCCGTCTCCGCTCGCCGCCGCTCATTTTGTGGTCCTGCGCACTCGGTAAGGCCCACTTCCCCTCTCCCGCATCCCTCCACCGCTCTCGCCGCCGTCGTCACGCCGATGGCCATCGCCAGCGACCATCGGGGCGCGTGTGCCATCGTCATGCTGCTCGGCCGACCGACGGCAGTCGTCACCGCCCGTTCAAATTGGGCCATTCAAATTGCAAAATTCATCTAAAATTAAGCTCTACATGTTTGTTTACTTTTGATGTAGTATTATTTGGTTTTTATTAGGCTTTTTCTCGTTTTGCGTGCCAGCATGTAGATTTCGCCGTTTCTGGAGTTCGCGCTCGCGAGGAAAAGAGTCCAGAAGTCTCTTTGAAGAAGCAAGGCAAGTCACACTTCCCTTAAAGCATATTGATCTTATTTTTATAAATGTTTTACGTTTACAAATAAAATTACATTGCTTTACTAATTACATGAAATGATGGATTACCTATCTCGCTTGTTTGAGCCTTATTTACTTGTTATCCGTCCTTTGTTAACCTTGGGTGATAATTTTACTAGCTTTAGTCACTGATGTTGATTTTAGCTAGAATTATATGCTTAGTCATTCTTAATCACCACTAGCTTACTAAATGAGATAATTACACTATTTATTCTAGTCTTGGGAGGCGAGCTTACAGATCGAAAACCCTATCTTACTCTAAGTCGGTTTTCTCAATCTTACCAAACCGTGACTATAGGCAGTTGCCTTATCTCAATCGGCAACGTAACACCCAAGTCATATTTGGTTTACATATTTGGTAGGTGCAATCTATCCCTTTCTCCAGTCAGATAAGGTTGCCATGTGGATACCCGATTGCCAAAATCTCCACAGTAGCCTCCGAGTCCTTTTCAGTCGACGAGACAACTCAGCATCAAACTAAGACAGTATACAGCCAAAAAATCTTTTGGCCGAGTGCTTCTGGCGCCGAGTGGTTCCATCATCTCTGCCTGAATCTCCCAAGTGACTCCAAAGACTGTAAAGAGCTGGAAAATATCCAAAAAATTCTCAAAGATAAACATCTAGGTGCATCTCCTGATGTACCCAATTAGATGTAGCCCCCGACTATATGACTAAGCACATAGTCAAGAACTAAAAAGAATCATACTCATATAAATGCTTAGCTCATGCTAAAGTAATCATAAAAAATCTCATCACTCGGTAAGCTCGTGCTCGTCTGAGTGATTTTGCCCGAATCATCTTAGAACAAATAACTCAATCAACTCTCATGGGTGAAAAAACACTCGGTAAGCTCACGCTTATCCGAGTGAAGCTACCCGAGTCATCTCGGATCAAATATTTTAATCATCCCTCATAGGTAAACAAGTTTTTCAGTCATCTGAAAAATGCGACCAAAATATTAAATAGCTCCTGCCATAATATTGGTCTCAATTTAAAAAATATCTTCACCAAGGTGGAAAAATAGCATTGATATAATTATTTAATCAAATGCTTAAAAATCAAACAGTCCCTGTCATCAAGGCAACTATGAAAAGCTTCACTGTTTGTCACCTTTCAAATTGCATCGTGCTAACTTCTGACAAAGTTGAGCAAACCATGGTATGAAAGGATTTCCAAAGGTACAGGGCACTCAGACACGTGCATATTGCCAAAGCAAATCTGCTTAAGTTCATCCACTTAAGTAACTAAGGACACGCGTCAGGCCACACCTTAGCTGGGCCGCAGGTCCCTCATGGGCTCGGCCCAATCACGAGGAAACCTAGCGCAACCCTCAAATCTCTTACAAAGCCTCGAGGTCATCCCCGCCACTTCGTCTTCCCAGAAAAAATTCCCCAATCGCATTACTGTTCATCAGCTTGCAGCGAAGAACCCTAAGCTCTTGCGCGCACCCAATCTACCGATCCAGAAGCCTGTGCTTCGCTCACAGCTAGCCTCCGCACCCATCTTTTTCGACCCCCATCTCAAATCCTCATCCTTCAAGCCAGATCTGCTCCCCATCAAAACCACACTCATGGCGGACGATAGGAAAATCCCTTTCGAGCACTTGGACCACTTCGGATGTGAGGGAATCCACCCTCAAGGAGATGGTGAAGCACGGAGTGCTTCCTCCCAAGGAGATCGTGGGCTGGCGCCCGACGGCGGGTGAGGAGTTTCCCACCCCGAACACCGGTGAGCTCGTCGTCTTCACCTCTTTCTTTTACTGTGGCTTCAGCCTCCCCACCTCCGAGTTCTTTAGGGGGCTTCTTGATTATTATGGTTTTCGTCTCTATCATTTGAACCCCAACTCTATGCTCCACATCGCTCTCTTCATTCATGTATGTGAAGCCTTCCTTGGCATTCTCCCCCACTTCCAGCTCTTCCGTCGCATGTTTTACCTTAAGCCGCATCCGAATAAGGACCAGCCCTGCATCGTCGGTGGGGCAGGTTTCCAACTCCGCGGATCCCTCCGCAAGGAATATTTCTCTCTCCCTTTGAAATCCTCCAACAAGGTTGGCATGCGGGCTGGTTCTACATTAGCAATCTTGAACCCAGCCTGCCAAACTTCGTTGGCCTTCCCCCTGTGCCCAAGCATACCTGGAGAACCGTACCAGTAGCCCAAGACTGGGAAGAAGCCAACAAGTTACTAGCGAAGATCTTAGAGATGAAGCAAAAGGTCTTCGCGGCGAGCAAATCACTCGGCACTTCATCGGGAGCCGACGGCGCCGATTAGGAGCGATCGATGCCGACCTTCGAGTACGAGGGCGAGAGGGACCCCAATCAGGAAGACCGTGATTCCCTCAGCTTCGAGATCCTGAAGATCCGTATGTACAAGGTCTTCTCAAGTGGAATTGCAGTCGAACGTAGCCTCATGCTGCCGGTCCTCCCCTTCAGTCTGTATCGACCTCCTCCTCCGGTAAGCCGACTTGACTCTTTCATTACCTTACAATCTTGATGTCACATTTCTCAGTGTTATAAGAATCTATCTTGCAGGAAAATGCCTCCATCATTTCGAAGCCATACAAAATTCCTCACGATGACGTGCCAACCCGACCTGCCAAGAAGCCAGCCTGCAGTGTGAAGATCCAGAGTGATCCAGCCGGGAAAAGGGCAGCTCCAAGTGAAGATATTAGCAAACGGGCAAGCAAGAGGAGGCTCATTATCGATGACTCGGATGATGACGTCCCAGCCTCTCCAGCCGAGGCAACCACTCCAAGGCCATCACCAAAAGCGGTGCCGAAGATCCGCCGGTCATCCAGGTACGCCTTATGACTGAAGTTAAGCTCTTTGTTGAAAATTCGTTTGTCTTCATTCCGACAGCGCTCGTCGTTCGTTTGGCAGGAGGCTCCAAGATATAGACCCCGCCGGGAAGAGTGAAGGGCCAATGCCAGTTGCCGCATCTGAGGCATCCAAGCCCGCGGAACCAAAACCCCAGAGCCCTCTCCCGAGCGAGAGCGCTCCGGGTGGAAGGCCCTCGCCTCCCAGCGAAGATATCCCAAGGAGGGAGCCCCCGCCGCGGCCAGACACCTGGAAACCGGTCAGCTGGAAAACCCCTTGCAGCCCAAAGGGCTCCGACTAAAGATCAGTCGGTCAAAAGTCAGAAGGAAAAGACTAGCCGGGTTGCACCAGTTAAGGATTCGGCCACCGAAACCGGTAAGTCTTGAATTAACATTTCATCTTTAATCTTCAATTTAACTCTCTCGTATCTTCATCTGTTCCTCCTGATCTACCCAACCACAATGGAAGAAATTCCCAGGTTACAGTCTTCTGAAACCTGGGTTCCCCCGATCAAGATCGAGTGGCGGGATTCGGAAGGCCAGAGGAAAGGCATCATCTTGGATAAGCAAGCGAAAGAAGAAAGAGATGCGCTTGTGAACGCTTGAATGAAGCGACTCGGCTACTCAACGTAAGTCTTGATCCTTTTCGTTGTTGTATCATCATTTCTTTTCAGTCGGTCAACTTCAGATCTTGCGTGCAGAAGAAGTACTGTCGATCAATGGCTAAGTCCGACGTGCTCGAGAAGTTGGTCCCACATCTAAACTCCCTGGAGGACGTCCAGAAAAAACTTAAGACCACTCGAGAAGAGGCCGCGTCAAGGGATGCAGCCCTGAGGAGGGAAATAGCCGAACTCCGGGAAGAAAACCTCGACCTCTGGGGTTCAGTCGGGAGTAAGCTTAACCCTCTCAATCTCTTTATGGCTTCTGCGTTGATTTCGGTTGCTGATAACCTCTCTTGTTGTACAAAATTCATCGGAGGTCTACTCGCTTCAAGTCCAGCTAGAGGCAGTCAGCCTCAGCAAGGCCGAGCTGGAGACCGAGTTTGAAGGTGAGCTTATTCATAACAATGTTCGTTGTACTGCTCTGTCTTCGAGTACTTTGCGTGATCATGTTCCTTTGGCAGCTTACAAAGTCAAGACCCGGGCTCAATACGACGTTTTGCTTGAGAAGGTCAAACAAGCCAGAAAGGTCAGAGAAGATGCTGCAAACGTGGCAACGCCGATCCTGCTGTCTCTGTTCCATCATGGAGTCGGGACCAGCTCACTGGACCCAGTTGAAGTCTTTGACAAGCTTAGGCGAACCCCTGACCAGTATTTGACCAACATTTCCGAGGCGGCTATCATGGGAGCGGGCTTCGCCCTTGCACAAACGAAGTCACTCTACCCTCGAGTGGACATTGATTCAGTCGGGGAGGGTTTCGCTGATGGTACCTCAGATGAGCAGGCCCTTGAATTGATTGGTGAGGCACAGGAATCGGCCAAAAAGGTGGCCACCGATGTAGTGAATCACTTCCAGCCTTGATTGTCTTGTAAACATTGTATGATTGTGACGTTCTGATGCATCTTGTAAATATTCAGTCTATTTATGTTAACGCCTTGATCCGAGTTTTCATGTAAAATTTCTTAAGTAATTTCCGTCCGACTGTCACCAAGCCTAAGCCTGATTAAGTCATCGAAAAATTCTCAGTCCTTATGCATTGAACTCGAATCAAGGAACATTAAACAATGATAAACCGAATATGCATAAGTTGGTGAGGAAAACTATGCTTTATTGACATATGTACAGCCCCGACTGCTAACTCAAGAAGTCATCTTGCTTGAGTTTAGTAGTCAAGAAGTGCGTGAAACTTAAGGCAATTTAAGCGTAGTATCTGTTTACACCCAAAATTGGCACTTAGGAATCAAAATAGGAAAGGTTTCCAATATTTGGAAATTTGCCGGTTTCTTCGGGGAGGCCGGTCTGACCGCCGTGTATAGGCCGGTCGGCCGGACCGGGGGGCCGGTCGACCAGAAGGCATATGGCCGGTCGACTGGCGAGTCCGAAACCTAGACAACTTCGTTAGTTTTCGGGTTTCCTTTCTTCATACGGTTGTATCTCGGGTTTTCAAATATGCTTATCCCGAATAGGACATGGAGAAGGGCCTGTAGAGGGCAAGACCAACCCCTATATAAGGGTCAAGGCCGGTTCAATTGACAACAACCAACACACAACATACAATACAATCTAGAATTGTTTTTTTCAATATTCTTTACTTTTCAGCCATATTTTTCTATTTTGCCTTAGTTTAGTCCATCTTTATCGATTTGCGCCATAAATCGTCCGCCGTCGCTGTGAGAGTGCGACAATTCTTTGTAAGTTTGTCTTGAAAACTTTCCGTTTACTCACGAGACGAGTAGTTATCAATCTATCCATCTAAATCGGTTCCGCTAGCCGATTTGATCTACAAAACCCACTTTGTTCTAGTTCTTGCTAGATTGAAGTGGTTGGCGACTCTGTACCAAGAACCACCGCAAGGCTTTAGGTGATTCGATCGTGTTCGTGCCTTTTGTCAAAAAAGGTGCCAACACAATTTTTGGCGACTCCGCTGGGGATGACACGACGCCAACTCGGATTCGACGCCGCCATGTCTAAGCAAGCGGCACAAGACGTGGAGCCATCCAACGTTGTCCCATCTCGTTGGACGACCTGGATGGGGAAGCCCGCCAAATAATGGAGGAGCGCATACGAGCGATTACACAGGAGGTGCTAGATCAATCTTGCACCAAAACGCGACAGGGCGTCATCATCAAGCCCGGGAGCCCGCTCAAGGTAACTCGCGGCGAGGTAAGCGCTGATCACATCTCTATGCCTATTCAAAAACTTGTTGCTAGTATGGTGGATGAGTCCGTTACCGCCACCGTGAACAATAAGGTTGAATCCTCTATGGAGGCTTGTTTTAATAGGTTGTTTAAAGCGCACATGAGTGGTAAATCCGGTCTTCCCGCGACCGATTCGCCGCCTACCTCGGTTTCAGGGGGGAACCAAACCCCTGTGAACCACATATTTAGTAAAACCAACGGGGCGATTGCCCAAGGCCCCGGCGAAGGTAGTTCATGCCGCCTGCGTCGGTCGGCCGGCCCTACGGCCGGTCGGCCGGCCTCCCACGTCGGTCGACCGGCCCTACGGCGGTTCGGCCAAGCCCATCATATCTCGGTCGGCGGCCCGACGGCGGCCTGGCCAGAGGCTCTGTCTGGCGGTCTCACCGGCCGACGGCGGTCGGCGGAGCACGATGCGGCGGTATCACCGGCCCTATGGCGAGTCGACCGGGCGCCTTACGTCGGTCGACCGGTTCACCCTACATCGGTCAGACCGGCTGTCAGGCCGGCCCGCACCCATACTACGCCGGTCTGACCGGCGGCTATCTAGCCGGTCAGACCGCGCCTTACCTGGCCGGTCAGACCGGGCCCATGGCCGGTCAGACCGGTGCTCTGGTGCCAGTACAGGAAATAGATCCCATCACGGGCAACTCGGTTCTATACCATGTTCCCGCACACGACTCCCCTGTGGCTACTGTCCATGCACCAATTCCCCCGCATGTCCCCAATCAATACAATGATCCTAATAGGGGATATCCGCGCGACACGAGAGATGGCCAATATGACAATATTGCGCCGCAACATCCACCTTTTAGGTCTCCGGTCATAGCCGACCCGCCTAGGCCTGAAAATATGGAAGAACAAATTAGAAACATCATTAGAGAGTCGTTCGGAATTGAGCCCAGGAATCGTGCTAAGGTTTACCAAAAGCCGTATCCTGACTATTTCGATAACATCCCATATCCTCGTGGTTATAGAGTCCCTGAATTCACCAAATTCAGTGGAGATGACAATAGGACCACATGGGAACATATCGGCCAATTCTTAGCGCAATGCGGGGAGGCTAGCACTTCAGATGCTTTTAAATTGCGCTTATTTTCGTTATCTTTATCCGGTACTGCTTTTACTTGGCTTACATCTTTACCGGCTAACTCTATTCATACTTGGGCTCAGTTAGAACAGAAATTTCATGATTACTTTTATACTGGTGAAACTGAGCTTAGACTTTGTGACTTGACATCGGTAAGGCAAAAACATAATGAATCATTACAGATTACATTAAGAGGTTTAGAGATGCTAGAAACCGGTGTTTTAGCTTGAGTATAACCGAGAGAGACTTGGCCGACCTCGCTTTCGTGGGTTGCTCACTCCCATTAAAGAAAGGTTAGATGGCCAACAATTTCTCGATGTTAGTCAGGTAATGCAGAAGGCTCTGGCTCAGGAAAGCCGGGTCAGGGATGCTAAAAGGTTTGTTAGGCCCAGTGATAAGAAACCTCATGTTGGCATGGTCGACTGTCCTACTAGTGATTCTGAGTCTGATGAAGGTGATCATGATATGTATGTCGCTGAGTGGTCTTGGACAAACAAGAACAAACCCTTTGTTTGTTCCAGTTTGACGCCGACTCCTCGCAAGGATCGACAGAGCGAGATCAAATACAGCTTTGATGTGGCCAAATGTGATAGGATTTTTGACTATCTTTTGCAGGAGAAACAGATCAAATTACCTAAAGGCCATATCATACCCTCGTTAGAAGAATTAAAGCGCCGTTCTTATTGTAAATGGCATGATTCTTATTCACATTCTACTAATGAGTGTAATGTTTTTCATCGACAGGTTCAATCGGCCATAGATGAAGGACGATTGAAATTCACCGAGGGCCCGAAGATGAAGCTGGACAGCGATCCTTTCCCGGTAAATACCGTCGATCTTGATGGCAAGAAGGTGTTGATTTGGCCGGAGCAAGCCAAATCAGCTAAGGGAAAGAAAGTTGTCATCGGGGAGCCTAGGCCCAAGATGCTTGTGCCAAAAGGCCCGGAGGTTGGGACGTGGAAAGAGAACAAGGCCAAGACATCTACGTCGAGGAAGCCCCACAAGCCCAAGGTGACCTTCGACATGCTCCTTGACAAGTACAAAAAGAAGAGTGCCGAGAAGGAGTGCGCCAAAGGAAAGAGACCAAGATCGCCCCCTAAGGAGCGATTTGGTCCTTCGTCAAAGGTTTTGGAGCCGCCGTTTCCCCATCTCCTCAGGTTATGCCATGGGGACCATGCCCTATGCTGCCTCCAGGTTACCCGTTCCCTTACTTCATGCCTTTGGGGGCACCCCCGCCTATGTACAACATGCCTTCAATACAGGATCACCAAGGATGGAGAGGGGAGAGAAGATCGCCGCAAAGGCATGCATCTACTTCTAGTGGAAGCCGGTTCCCCATAAAGGACCAGTTTGACGGTGAGAAAAGAGCACACAAGCGTGCCAAGCCTGAGGAGAGGGCTTCGAAGGCGATCACGATCAAGATAGGATCGTATGATGTGCCAGTGCCATCTGGCAAGGAGGCTAAGTTGATATTTGGCCCTCGAACCGAAGTCGCAAAGGATGCCGCGAAGACGGTCAGACCGGACATCCTAGCCGGTCGGCCGTAGTTCAATAGCCGGTCGACCGAGCCTTGGCTGGTCTAACCGCGCGTCGCGGCCGGTCGGACCGCGCCATCGGCCGGTCGATGTTCGCTCCGGTCCGACCAGGCCTGGTCGCCGGTCTGACCGCAGGCACAACACCGGTCTGACCGACCACCAGGGCCGGTCTGACCGACGTTCTGGTAAGAAGGATACTAGAGTAACTCCCTCTTCGGGTAAAGGCAACGGGGGACATTATTTGTCTCCTGGAACAGAGCCAAATCCTAGGTGGATGCCTGGGAATTTGACGGCTACCCAGAAGAGAAGGCTGCAGCGTCTTCGCGCTTCTGAGTTAAGGGAGAAGGAAGTCGAAGAGAGGAGGGACAGGGAGTTCGATGAGTTGCGACCACCGCCTGTGAAGGAGTGGAAACGTAAGTCATTAACTGCTAAGAAGCCGGTAGTTATTCAAAAGGGTGAACAACTGGCTGTGGGGGCATCGTCCAGCGAGAACATGGAGATCAACATGGTTTGCATGTTGCCCATGGAGTTTTGCGCCATGGACGAGGCCGAAGTCGCTTAAATGTCACTAGGTCCAAAGGATGCGGTCTTCGAGAAGCCCGACGAGTCCAACCATCACATGAAGCCTCTTTATCTGAAGGGCCACATTGATGGGAAGCCGGTCTCGAGGATGCTAGTGGACGGAGGCGCGGCAGTGAACCTGATGCCGTACTCTCTCTTCAAAAAGTTGGGTCGTGAAGAGGCGGAGTTAAAGAAGACCAACATGCTTCTCAACGGATTCAATGGTGAGTCAATAGAGGCGAAGGGGATCTTGTCCGTGGAGCTTACGGTGGGGAACAAGACGTTGCCTACCGCCTTCTTCATCGTCGATGTACAAGGTAACTATAGTGTCATCTAGGGGCGGTGTTGGATCCATGCCAGCGCTGCGTCCCATCTACTTTACATCGGTGCCTAGTACAATGGGATGGTGATGAGGTTGAGGTAATTCAGGCGGATACATCGGCTGAAGTTGCCATGGCCGATGTTTCTGTGGGATGGAAACATGGAGACATGCAGTGCTTGTCAGGGCTAGATCTTTCTAGTTTTGATTTCATTAGTGTTTCCAAAGAAGGCTTTATACCCATTTCTGTAAAGCCGGCTAGTTTAGCACGGCTTGGTGACATTACTTTGTATGATGAATAAAGCAACCAATTTGGAATGGTTACAAAAGAGGGTTCAAGAATATCGTTCAACAAAGAACGATGTTGGGGAAACTATAGAGGATTTTGACGAGGTAGAGAAGCTCGGTCAAGGGTTCACGTCGCCGACCCATTAGAAGAAATAGATATAGGAGATGGGAGCATACCAAGACCGACCTTCATAAATAAAAACATGAGAGCCGATCATAGGGTTAAGATGATCGAATTGCTTAGAGAATATAATGACGCTTTGCATGGGAGTACCATGAAATGCCCGGACTTAGCCGTGATCTTGTTGAGCATCGGCTTTCGATAAAGTCAGGGTTTAGGCCTTATAAACAACCTCCTCGTCGGTTTAACCCACTTATATATGATCGTGTCAAAGAAGAGATAGACGGATTATTGAAACGGGGTTTATTAGGCCATGCCGGTATGCGAGTGGGTGTCCAATATAGTATCTGGTAGAAAAGAAGGGGAGCGGCAAAATTAGGGTCTCGCATAGATTTTAGAGATTTAAATAAAGCCACTCCTAAAGATGAGTATCCTATGCTTTTTGCCGACATGCTAATAAATGATACCTCGGGTCATCGAGTGATTAGTTTTTAGATGGCAATGCGCGGCTACAACCAAATCTTCATGGCGAGAGGAGGATATGTATAAGACAGCCTTTAGATGTCCAGGATTTGTCGGGTTGTTTGAGTGGGTAGTTATTACATTCGGGTTAAAGAATGCCGGCGCAACGTATCAAAGGGCGATGAACCTAATTTTCCATGATTTGTTAGGTTTTATCCTAAAAATCTACATTGATGATATTGTAGTCAAATCGGATGATATGGATGGACATATGGCTGATTTGAGGTTAACTTTTGAGAGAATGCGTCGGTATGGATTGAAGATGAATCCACTCAAGTGTGCTTTCGGTGTGTCGGCGGGAAAATTCTTAGGGTTCATGGTGCATGAGAGAGGGATTGAGATTGACCCTAAGAAAGTTGAAAAGACTCAAGATTTCAAAGCGCCGGCATGCAAGAGGGAAGTTCAGAGGTTGTTAGGTAAAGTGAACTATTTGAGAAGATTCATATCTAACCTAGCAGGTAAAATCGATGCTTTTGTGCCTATTCTACGTTTGAAGAGAGAAGCCGATTTTACTTGGGGGCAGCACAACAGAGGCGTTTGAAGGTTTGAAAAAATATTTATCTACTCCGCCCATGGTGCGAGCTCCTAAAGCCGAAATTCCGTTTTATTGTATATTCTTGAAGACAAAGTTATTGGAGCCGTTTTGACACAAGAGGAAGACGGCAAGGAGTACATAATTACATATTTTAAGTCGCCATCTTCTGTATGCCGAAACGAGGTATGTATTTGTAGAGAGGCTTTGTCTTTGCTTATACTATGCTTGTACCAAGTTGTGTCATTACTTGTTAACTAGTACATGCATAGTTGCTTGTCAGACCGATGTCATTAAGCACATGTTGCAAAGGCCAATTCTAAGTGGTAGGATTGGAAAATGGGCGTATACATTGATTGAATATGATTTGGCCTATGAATCATTGAAATCTATGAAGGGCCAGATTGTGGCGGACTTTATAGTAGATCATCATGTAGACGTTGATTGTGGAGATGGAGTCCATGTAGTTAGTGTTACCCCTTGGAAAGTTTATTTTGATGGCTCTTCGTGTAAGGAGGGTCAAGGCATAGGTGTAGTTTTAATTTCGCCCAGTGGTCAATGCTTTGAAGCATCGGTTCGTTTAGAATATTATTCTACAAATAATCAAGCTGAATACAATGCTTTGTTATTCGGTTTACAAGTGATGGAGATCGTTGGAGCTACACATGTAGAAGCGTTCGGTGATTCAGAATTGGTGGTGCAACAAGTTGCCGGGGTCTACAAATACTTCGACGTATCATTGAACAGGTATTTAGATCAATGCCTAGATATTATTGCTAGTTTCGATGAATTTACTATTAAGCATATTGCTAGGAATGAAAATTCTAGAGCAAATGACTTAGCTCAACAAGCATCTGGTTATAGCATTAAAAGAGGTTTATTTTTCACATTAGACCAAACGGTGCTTGATTATAATTTTTTGAGCGAAATTGGCAAAAAGGCAGGTTGTAGGCGGTCTGACCGGCGCACTATCGCCGGTCTGACCGTGGATGGCATTTGGTCCGACCGGCATTCGTGGCCGGCCCGGTGGGTGGTTGCCGGTCGGCTAGGAGTTGCTTGGCCGGTCGAGGCCAGACTTCACGAGAAGTCTTTGGGGCACAATCTTCTCAATACAGGGGCCGAATTAAGTGGTAGTTCGGACATGTGTGCCCTGGGAATGGTAAATGATTGGCGAATTCCTTTGATTAGCTATTTGAAGGATCCTAGCTTTAAAGTTGATCGAAAAATTCGGCGGCAAGCATATAAGTATACTTTGCTTGATGAAAAGTTATATCGCCGAAATATAGATGGTGTACTATTAAAATGTTTAGATGCCGATCAATCTAAGGTTGCTATGGGTGAAGTTCACGAGGGAATTTGCGGGACTCATCAATCGGCCCATAAGATATGGCTGCTCAGAAGAGCGGGGTTCTATTGGCCAGGAATGATTGATGATTGCTTCAGGTACTATAAGGGATGTGAAGCCTGTCAACGGTTCGGCAATGTTCAATTGGCACCGGCTTCGGTGTTGAATCATATAATTAAGCCATGGCCGTTCCGGGGGTGGGCTTTAGATTTTGTTGGTCAAATTTATCGTCCGTCTTCAAAGGGGCATCGGTTCGTGCTAGTTGCAACAGATTACTTCACTAAGTGGGCCGAAGCCGTGCCGCTCAAGAATATGACGCATAAGGAGGTAATTGATTTTATTAGAAGCATATTATTCATAGATTCGGCATTCCTCAAACATTAACTACAGATCAAGGAGCTTCTTTTATGTCTAAAGAAGTGAGAAATGTTACCGAGTCTTATGGAATTAAGCTATTGAGTTCGTCTCCTTATTACGCTCGGGCTAATGGACAAGCGAGTCTAATAATAATACGTTGTTGAAGCTAATCAAGAAGAAGGTCGAGGAACATCCGAGAAGGTGGCATGAAGTGCTTTCTGAAGCTTTATGGGCGCATAGAATATCCAAGCATGGTGCTACCAAGGTGACCCCTTTTGAGCTTGTTTATGGACAAGAAGCCATTTTACCGGTTGAGGTAAATCTTGGTTCTCTTCGATATATAAAGCAAGACGATTTGTCGTAGAAGACTACAAGTCCTTGATGAGTGATAATCTTGATGAAGTGGTCGACAAACGTTTGAAAGCTTTGGAAGAGATAGAGAAAGAAAAGAAGAGAGTGGCCAAAGCATACAACAAAAAGGTGAAGGCAAAGACGTTCCGGTGGGAGATCTAGTGTGGAAGACTATTTTGCCTTTGGGTACCCGATCTAAAGAATTCGGTAAGTGGTCGCCAAGTTGGGAGGGACCTTATCGGATATACGGAATCGTTCGAGGCAATGCATATTTCTTGGAGACACTTCAAGGAGAACGGTTTCAGCGGGCTATCAACGGTAAATATCTAAAGAAGTACTTCCGAGTATTTGGCAAGATGCTTAGGGAGTTGTGTGGCCGATAAATGAGTTATCGCCCCAAGTTAAAACATGTCTTATGCTTTTAGATTCACGGTGTTCATCATAAAAGGCAGGGGGGCATGTGTTTACACCCAAAATTGGCACTTAGGAATCAAAATAGGAAAGGTTGCCAATATTTGGAAATTTGCTTGGTTTCTTTGGGAGGCCGGTCGACCGCCGTGTATAGGTCGGTCGAGCCAGGGCGTGGGCGGGTCGACCGAAGGCATATGGCCGGTCTGACCGGCAGAGTCCGAAACCTAGACGACTTCGTTAGTTTTCGGGTTTCCTTTCTTCATACGGTTGTATCTCGGGTTTCCAAATATGTTTATCCCGAATAGGACATGGAGAAGGGCCTGTAGAGGGCAAGACCAACCCCTATATGAGGGTCAAGGCCGGTTCAATTGACAACAACCAACACACAACATACAATACAATCTAGAATCGTTTTTTTCAATATTCTTTACTTTTCAGCCATATTTTTCTACTTTGCCCTAGTTTAGTCCATCTTTGTCGATTTGCGCCGTAAATCGTCCGCCGCCGCTGCGGGAGTGCGACAATTCTTTGTAAGTTTGTCTTGAAAACTTTCCGTTTACTCACGAGACGAGTAGTTATCAATCTATCCATCTAAATCGGTTCCGCTAGCCGATTTGATCTACAAAACCCACTTTATTCTAGTTCTTGCTAGATTGAAGTGGTTGGCGACTCTGTACCAAGAACCATCGCAAGGCTTTAGGTGATTCGATCGTGTTCGTGCCTTTTGCCAAAAAAGGTGCCAACAGTATCGTCGAAGATGCTCGATGTTCCAGGAGTTCTCCACCATAGATCCGTCTTCACGCTTTAATCGGTATGCGCCTGGCCGAGTCACCTCAGCAATTATATACGGTCCTTCCCATAAGGGGGAGAACTTGTGACGGTCCTTAGTGGTTTGAATCTTGCGCAGAACCAGATCGCCAACGATAAAAGCTCGTGCTCGAACGTTGCGACTGTGGTATCGTCTAAGCCCTTGAAGATATTTGTCTGACTGGATGAGGGCTGCCTCACGGGCCTCTTCCAGTCAGGTGAGGTCATCCACTCGGTCTGGGTCATAGCGTTCATCGTTGAAGCTGTGGACTCAGAGGGATTCATACTCCATCTCGTTTGGCAACATGGCTTCTGTGCCATAGACCAGAAAGAAAGAAGTTTGGCCGGTAGCCCGATTGGGCGTGGTCTGCAGAGACCATAAAACCGAGGGGAGCTCTTGTACCCACTTGCCAGCATAAGGACTTAAGCGGTCGAACACGCGGGCCTTAATGCCTTGAAGGACCATGTCGTTGGCACGCTCGACTTGTCCATTGCTTTTGGGATGTGCAACTGACGCGTAGCAAATTTTGATTCCGAAGTCTTCGCAAAAATCTTTGAAGATGCCTCCAGTGAATTGAGTCCCGTTGTCGGTTATAATTTTGTTTGGGACGCCGAACCGGTGCACGATGTTGAGGATGAAGTCCCGTGCCTTGTCAGCAGTGATTGTAGCAACCGACTTAGCTTCGATCCACTTGGAGAACTTGTCGATTGCGACGAATAGGTGCGTGAATCCTCCTGGAGCCTTCTTGAAAGGGCCGACCATGTCTAAGCCCCATACCGCAAATGGCCAGGATAATGGAATTGTTTGTAGCTCTTGGCTGGGACATGGCTCTGTCGGGCGAAAAATTGGCAGCCTTCACAGGTTCGTACCATTTTGTCCGCATCGGAGACCGCGGTAAGCCAGAAAAAACCTTGTCTGTAGGCTTTGCCCACCAAGGTGTGTGCTGCCATGTGGCTTCCGCATATGCCCGAGTGGATGTCTTGGAGTAGCTGTTGTCCTTCCTCGGGTGTGATGCATCTCATCAGGACTCCGGAGGGACTTCTCTTGTATAAGTCGGAGTCAACCATGACGTAAGCTTGGCAACGACGTCGGACACGTTCTGCCTCACCCTGGTCTTCCGGCAGCTCTTGCTATGTTAAAAATTTGATGAGTGGTGTCCTTCAGTCGGCGTCAATCATGGCGACTTCGTTTGCAGCTTGTTCGTTAGGAGTTGGTTTTGCCGCAACTGTTGGCTCATAGAGGTGCTCGACAAAAACGTGTGTTGGGGCGGCTTCACGTTTGGACCCGAACTGCGCCAACTCATCAGCTGCTTCGTTGTTGTGTCTTAGGACGTGTGATAGCTCGAGTCCGTCGAACTTGTCTTCAAGTTTGCGAACCTCCTGTCGGTATGCCTCCATGGTGTCGTTTAGACAGGACCAGTCCTTCATTACTTGGTTCACGACCAGCTGGGAATCCCCTTTCACGACGAGCCAACGTATCCCGAGTGAGGCTGCGAGCCGCGGTCCATGTAGCAGGGCTTCGTACTCGGCGACGTTATGTGAGGCGGAGAAGTGGAGGTGGAGGACGTATCTTAGTCTTTCCCCAGTCGGGGAGATCAGCACGACTCCTGCTCCCAAGCCGGTGATCCTCTTGGATCCGTCGAAATGCATGGTCCAATATTGAAGGTCTTCCCGAGGTACATCTTCTTGCGGTTCGGTCCACTCGGCCAAGAAATCTGCCAGGGCTCGCCTTAAAAGTTAAGTCCAGCGACATCAGCTCCAGGGCCCACTTCGTGATGCGCCCAGTTGCCTCCCGGTTGTGGATGACATCGCCGAGTGGAAAGGAAGTGACGACGGTGACCGAGTGACCCACGAAAATAGTGCGCCAATTTCCTCGCGGTTATCGAACACCATATAGCAATTTTTGTACCGAGGGTAGCGAATTTTGGCTCTGCCGGCACTTCGCTAACAAAGTAGATCGGCCTCTGAATCTTCTGGACTCGCCCTTCTTCTTCGCGCTCGACCACGAGGACCGTACTAACCACTTGGTGAGTGGCTGAAACGTACAGTAGCAGGGGCTCCTGGGGCTGAGGCGAGGCTAGGACGGGCGACGTCGTGAGAAATTCTTTAAAATCTTCAAAGGCTTTGTGGGCTTCCGTAGTCCATTGGAAATCGTCGGTTTTCTTGACGGCTTGAAGAAAGTAATGCCGCGTTCGCCGAGTCGAGAGATGAAGCGACTTAGCGCGCCATGCAGCCGGTGAGCTTACGGACGTCCTTACGGTTACTTGGGGCTTCATGCTCGGGATAGTATTGATTTTTTCGGATTGGCTTCAATGCCGCGATGTGACACCATGAAGCCGAGCGGTTTCCGATGGGACGCGAAAGTGCATTTCTCCGGGTTCAACTTCATTCGAAGGCCGAATATTTGCGAAGGTTTCTTCTAGGTCGGCAATCGGGTCTTCTTTACGCTTGGTCTTGATGACGACATCGTCGACATAAGCTTCCACGTTCTTCCCAATCTGCGTCGAAAACACCTCTGGATCATGCGTTGGTATGTGGCCCGGCGTTCTTCGGGCCGAAAGGCATTGTGATGTAGCAGTAGGCCCCAAACGGCGTGATGAACGATGTCTTCGGGCGGTCGGATTCCTTCAAGTTGATTTGGTGGTAGCCGAGTAATGTCCAAAAAGCTTAAGAGTTGGCACATTGTTGAGTCCACGACTTGGTCGATACGAGGCAGTCCGAATGGATCATTGGGGCAGGCTTTGTTGAGGTTGGTGTAGTCAACGCACATGCGCCATTGCCCCGTCTTTTTCGGACCAAAACCGGGTTGGCCAACCAGTCGGGATGTAGGACTTCCTTGATAAAACCGGCGGCTAAGAGCTTTGTGAGCTCTTCCTTGATGGCATCTTTTCGATCCTGCGCAAACCTGCGTAATCGTTGTTTAATCGGTTTTGTGTCATCTTTGACGTGTAAAGAGTGCTCGATCACCTCCCTAGGGATTCCAAGTGTTAGTGATATGCCCTAGAGGCAACATGGAGATGTTGGATATCACGTCAATGTTTATGTATAAATGAATAAAGTGTTATTCAGTTCCATGAAATAGACATCTTGTATTGATCAATAAGTACGTGACTTATTTATGAGACTCTATATGTATGAATCTATTTCTAAACGATCCCCGATCATATGTCATATTGTTGGAACAAATACGATTCTAAGATCGGCATGTTTATTGATTGATGATCATGTCTCATAGATCATGGGTATGGAGATACCAAATCAATAAACATGGACACATGTGTTGGAGAACACATTGTTGGATAGACCCACCATGAGACACTACGGGAATCAATGTGCCATTAGTTGGTCTCGGGTAGTGTTGGTACAAAGTCCTTAGACCGAGATCACCATGGATTCCAACATGTGTAGTAGCCTACTTTGGGACTACCAAACGCTATTAAAATGGGTAGTTATAAAGGTAGTTTTCGGGTTTGCTATGAAACATGGAGTGGGATGTGAGTGATCAAGATGGAATTTGCCCCTCCTTTGGAGAGATATCTCTGGGCCCCTCGAGGTAATGGATTATGGAAATGCATGGCCATGCTAAGTTGATTGAGGAGTCAATCAACGGACGGATAATCCAATACGGTTCGAGTGAATGGTTAAACTATTGAAGGGAAAGCACACATCTTGCCTATAGCTTAAGCGGTATCGTGAGGCAAAGGGATTTGTGTACACATTACATGTTCGAGCCGATATTATATTCTTGTATACTATGGTGTCAATATGTCTTTGCTAGGCGCCGCTGTTGATGGGTCGGTGAGTTGGACTCGAGCCGACGATCGGCCAAGTTAGACTATAGCCGAAACCGAGTATACCTGAACCTACGGGGTCGCACGCTTAAGGGGATATAATAGATATTCGAGTTGGACTCGGATACGGCTCGATCGGATAGGGATCCGATCGGATAGAGTCCTATGGGCTTACGACGTATGGGCGGCCAACTCTATGAGATACGGATGAGATCCGATTCAAAATAGAGTCCTAATCGGCCACTAGTCCCGTCGGCCAACTCTATATAAAGGAGGGAGGGGTGGAGAGCTGCCACATGTCAATTGCATCGCGTGCAACGAAGTCGTCGAGATCAATCTCCACGGAAACCCTCCCCACTTTCGAGCCAAACCCTAGCCTTGCATCGCGTGCTAGCACACGGGTGTTCGGCGTTACGTCCCGGACGTGTGGATACCGTAGAGGCGTGCTACGTTGCGGCGCTGTTGATCGGCTTCGGATCGGCTGCAATCGTTGCGATCGGCTGTGGTGGAATCGGCTGCGGCCGGACGACTCGAATCGGCGATTGGCGAATCGGCATCTCCGGGAATCGGCTACCTGTTTCGGATCGGATTACCACGATTGGCTATTCCGCACTCTACTCCAATTGGTAACGACCTATCGGCCCTTACTTGCAAGTGTTCTGGTTTGCGCGGTTAAAAGTTTTTGTTTTCGGCTAGCGTAGCTTCCGCGTAACCCTTCGGTGGTATCGAGCTAATCTTGCTTAGTTCGGGTTTTAGATTGGATCTGGAACAAGTTTTTCGCACGGGTTGATTAGATCAATCGGTTTTACGGGATCTGTTGAGGAGAGTTAATGGTAATTGCGTTCCTTGATAGTGTATCGGAACGGCGTAATGTAATTACGTCGAAGCAATATCCATAGATCTCGATTTGAGTCGGCTTCGAGATAGCGTTCCTTGATAGTGTATCGGAACGGTATAATGTGATTATCCGAAGCTATCTCGTAGTCCGATCTTGTTAGCTGCCTTGCGCCTACGCAAACCATCTCCCTTGATAGTGTATCGGGACGTCATAATATGATTATGCCGACATGGTTTCCGTAAGCGATTTCATAGATTAGATCTATGAATTTCGTGTGCGTACCCCTTATAGGTTGTCTCGATGCCGAATCTCTGCGATAGGTAGAAACGTTTCTACGCCTAACTTGTTTTTGCGAGAGAATGCTTTGAGATGGTATGGCCCTATTGTATGTATGAGATGCATGTGATGCATGTAATATTCTTTCATATGTGCAATCCTGTAATATTCTTTCATACGTGCAATGCTTGTAATATTCTTTCACGACTGCTGAGTCGATGTAATCTTCAATTAGAGCTTCTATAGTAGTAGCTTAGTTTGAAGAAATCAAGCATTCGGCACTCGGAAGAACGGTGATGATGATGGAGATCCTCTACAGCGGCATGGAGATGGAGATCACCATGTGAAGGGGGCCATACTATTTCATGCTATTCTTCTTGCTTTCATATGTGATATGTTTGTTTGATAGGATAGCATCCCTCACAATATTAAGTAGTAATGATGCCCTTCCAAATGTTGCACCCGTCACCGTTATGCTCGTCAATGGTGGGTGCAAAGCGAGTGCCATTCTCTATCATAACACGAGGGGTATATGTCGGACATATACATGCGGGAACATTTGGTTTACTTAACAAGGCTATCAAAACAGTTTTGGGCCTTGGGGCATAGGTTGGGGTTGGGGCATGGAGATGCCACACCAACAACAAGAGTCACATAGAGATGTGATTAGCAAAGTGTTGCTTACCGATGTTACTAATTTTCTAGCGGTGATGCCAAAGCTCACTAGAAAATTAATTAACATGTGGATCTTGACCCAATACGTAACCTAGAGGGAAGGTGGAAAATACGTAATGGGAGTCTAATGTTAAATTGTTTAACAATAGACATAGCATAAACATTGTGCTAAACTTTGCTTTTTCGTTGTAGAATAAATGGTGGCTAATACTATACCCGGTACCTTTAATTTGCGATCTATTCTCGAAAAGGAAAAATTAAATGGAACAAACTTTATGGATTGGTATCGCAACTTGAGAATTGTTCTCAAGCAAGAGCGTAAGGAGTACGTTCTTGAAGTACCCTATCCCGAGGATTTGCCTAATAACGCCACTTGCAGCGCACGGAGGGCTTATAAGAAGCACACTAATGATGCCCTAGATATAAGCTGTCTCATGCTTGCTACAATGTCCTCGAGCTTCGAAGCAATATGAGAGCGACGATGCTCACACTATTATTTAGGAACTGCGTGGCATGTTTGAGAACCAAGCTCGGGCCGAGAGGTTCAACACCTCAAAGTCCTTGTTTGCGTGCGAGCTTGTTGAGGGAATCCCGTCGTGCATGTGATAAAAATGATTGGCTACATTGAGAGTCCGGAAAAACTAGGTTTTCCCCTTAGCCAAGAGTTGGCTGCGATGTGATTCTCCGGTCGCTCCCTCCGAGCTTCGAGCCATTCATATTGAATTATCACATGAACAATATGGATAGGACCTTGGCTGAATTGCATGGGATGCTAAAGACAGTGAGGAGAGTATCCGAAAAACGGTCATCATGTGATGATGATGCGGAAGGCTAAGCGCAAACCACTGTCAAGAAGCTTTGCACCAAGAGGAAGTTAACTCCCGATGAGATCGCGAGTGCCTCCAATGCAAAGAAGGGCAAGAAGGGGTCGGCGGCATCGGATGCCGTTTGCTTCTTGCAAGGAGACAGGCCCTTTGGAAAAGGCTGCAAGAAGTACATGGAGGATCTCAAAAAGAAGCAAAGTACGACTTACGCCAGGTATTAATGTTATAGACATTAATCTTGCTACTTCACCTCTCGACTCTTGGGTATTTGATACCGGATCGGTAGCTCATATTTGCAAGTCGTTGCGGGGAATGAGAAGAAGTAGAGGATTAAGAAGGGCGAGGTGAACTGCGCGTCGGCAATGGAGCAAGCGTTGCTACGGTTCTTGCGTCGGCACGTACCACTTCATCTACCTTCGGGATTAGTTTTGGAATTGAATAATTGTTATTGTGTTCCAACACTATGTCAAAACGTTATTTACGCTTCATGTTTGCAAGCGGAAGGATATGATTTTAGATCAATGAACAATGGTTGTTCAATATATCTCAAAGATGTGTTCTATTTTCATGCTCCATTGGTGAATGGATTATACGTTTTGAATCTTGAAGCGTCTCCCATCTATAACATTAATACGAAAGGCAACTCTCTAATGATATAAACCCCACGTTTATCCGGCATTGTCGCTTAGGCCATATAAATAAGAAACGCATGGAGAAGCTCCATAAGGATGGATTGCTTCACTCTTTTGATTTTGAATCATTTGAGACATGTGAGTCTTGTTTACTTGGTAAGATGACAAAGGCACCTTTCACGGGACACGGTGAAAGAGCAAGTGACTTTTGGCACTCGTACATGCGATGTATGTGGACCAATGAGCTCAACGGCCGAGGTGGTTATCAGTACTTCATTACCTTTACGATGACTTTAGTAGATATGGTTATATCTACTTAATGAGGCATAAGTCCGAATCCTTTGAAAAGTTCAAAGAATTCCAGAATGAAGTACGAGAATCATTTAGGGAAAACAATCAAGTTTCTACGATCGGATCGTGGAGGAGAATACTTGAGCCAAGAGTTTGGTAATCATCGAAAGATTGTGGAATTGTTCCACGTTGACTCCGCCGGGAACTCCACAATGGAATGGGGTGTCCGAACGGAGAAATCGCACCTTGTTGGACATGGTGCGGTCGATGATGAGCCAAAGTGATCTTCCGTTATCCTTCGGGGATATGCTCTTGAAAGCATTGCGCTCACACTAAATAGAGTTCCATCTAAGTCGGTTGAAAAGACACCATATGAGATATGGACAGGGCAACCCCTAGTTTGTCTTTTCTCAAAATTTGGGGATGTGAGGCTTATGTAAAACGTTTACGGTCGACAAGCTCACACCCAAATCGACAAGTGCTTCTTTGTGGGATATCCTAAGGAAACCAAGGGATATTACTTTTATAATCGGGAACAAGGCAAAGTGTTTGTCGCCCGACACGGTGTCTTCTTGGAGAAAGAGTTTCTTTCAAGAAGGGTTAGTGGGAGCAGGGTGCATCTTGAAGAAGTTCAAGAAACACCGAAAATGTTTCGGCGACCACGAAGCCGCAACGGGAAGAGCAAAGTGTTGCGCCACTGTTGTAGATACACCGGCCCACGGAGTGCGAAAGATCACGTCGTGCGCACGAAAGGTACAGTGCGGAACAACGTGATATATTGTTGTTGGACAACGATGAGCCTAAGACCTATGAGGAAGCGATGGTGGGACCCGATTCCAACAAGTGGATTGGAGCCATGAAATCCGAAATAGAATCCATGTACGACAATCAAGTTTGGAACTTGGTTGATCCACGATGGTGTCAAAACCATTGAGTGTAAATGGGTTTTTAAGAAAAGGCCGATATGGATGGAAATGTTCACATCTATAAGGCGCGATTGGTGGCGAAAGGTTTTAAACAGATTCAAGGAGTTGATTATGATGAAACCTTCTCGCCCGTCGCAATGCTTAAATCTATTCGGATTATCCTAGCGATTGCTGCATATTTCGATTATGAGATATGGCGAGATGGATGTCAAAACGGCTTTCCTAAATGGAAACCTAAGCGAGGATGTATACATGATACAACCTCGGGGTTTTGTCGATCCAGAATCGCTGGAAAGATATGCAAGCTACGAAATCCATTTATGGATTGAAGCAAGCATCTCGGAGTTGGAATATTCGTTTTGATGAAGTAATCAAAGGGTTTGGTTTCATCAAAAACGAAGAAGAGGCTGTGTTTACAAAAGGTCGGTGGGAGCGCAATTGTATTTCTAATCTTATATGTGGATGACATATTGTTGATTGGAAATGATATCCCTATGCTAGAATCCGTCAAGTCTTCATTGAAAAATAGTTTTTACATGAAAGACTTAGGGAGGCAGCATATATATTGGGCATTCGGATCTATAGAGATAGATCCAAGAGGCTAATTGGATTAAGCCAAAGTACATACATTGACAAGGTGTTGAAAAGGTTCAACATGAATGATTCCAAGAAAGGTTTCTTGCCCATGTCACATGGCATTAATCTTAGCAAGAATCGGTGTCCTCGGACACATGATGAGCGGAATAAGATGGGTATGGTTCCATATGCCTCGGCAATTGGATCCATCATGTATGCCATGCTATGTACACGCCCGAGATGTCTCGTACGCTTTGAGTGCTACAAGCGGACACCGTCGAGATCCGGTGAAGGTCAGTGGACTGTCGTAAAGAATATCCTTAAGTACTTGAGAAGAACTAAGGATATGTTCCTAGTCTATGGAGGTGAAGAAGAGCTCGTTGTAAGTGGTTACACCGTGCTAGCTTCCAAACGGACAAGGATGATTATAGATCGCAATGGGTTCGTGTTACGCACGAACGGAGGCGCGATCGTGGAAGAGTTCCAAGCGGGATGCGTTGCTGATTCTACAACGGAGGCCGAGTACATTGCTCGGAAGCTGCAAAGGAGGTTGTTTGGATCAAGAAATTCGTTTCGAGCTTGGTGTGATGACTAGTACGATGGTCCAATGTCTCTCTATTGTGATAATAGTGGAGCCATTGCGCAAGCCAAGAGCCGAGGTCACATCGGAAGTCCAAACACATACTTCGGCAATATCATCTCATCGCGAGATAGTGGACGAGAGGTGATGTCAAGATATGCAAAGTGCACACGGATCTCAACATAGCCGATCCGTGACAAAACCTCTCCCTCGGTAGAAGCATGAGGCGCACACAAAGCAATGGGTATTAGATACTTACATGATTGACTCTAGTGCAAGTGGGAGATTGTTAGTGATATGCCCTAGAGGCAACATGGAGATGTTGGATATCACGTCAATGTTTATGTATAAATGAATAAAGTGTTATTCGGTTCCATGAAATAGACATCTTGTATTGATCAATAAGTACGTGACTTATTTATGAGACTCTATATGTATGAATCTATTTCTAAACGATCACGATCATATGTCATATTGTTGGAACAAATACAATTCTAAGATCGGCATGTTTATTGATTGATGATCATGTCTCATAGATCATGGGTATGGAGATACCAAATCAATAAACGTGGACACATGTGTTGGAGAACACATTGTTGGATAGACCCACCATGAGACACTACGGGAATCAATGTGCCATTAGTTGGTCTCGGGTAGTGTTGAGTACAAAGTCCTTAGACCTGAGATCACCATGGATTCCAACATGTGTAGTAGCCTACTTTGGGACTACCAAACGCTATTCCGTGGCTGGTTAGTTATAAAGGTAGTTTTCGGGTTTGCTATGAAACATGGAGTGGGATGTGAGTGATCAAGATGGAATTTGCCCCTCCTTTGGAGAGATATCTCTGGGCCCCTCGAGGTAATGGATTATGGAAATGCATGGCCATGCTAAGTTGATTGAGGAGTCAATCAACGGACGGATAATCCAATACGGTTCGAGTGAATGGTTAAGCTATTGAAGGGATGGCACACATCTTGCCTATAGCTTAGCTGGTATCGTGAGGCAAAGGGATTTGTGTACACATTACATGTTGAGCCGATATTATATTCTTGTATACTATGGTGTCAATATGTCTTGCTAGGCGCCGTTGTGTGGGTCGGTGAGTTGGACTCGAGCCGACGATCGCCAAGTTAGACTATAGCGAAACCGAGTATACCTGAACCTACGGGTCGCACGCTTAAGGGGATAGAATAGATATTCGAGTTGGACTCGGATACGGCTCGATCGGATAGGGATCCGATCGGATAGAGTCCTATGAGCTTACGACGTATGGACGGCCAACTCTATGAGATACGGATGAGATCCGATTCAAAATAGAGTCCTAATCGGCCACTAGTCCCGTCGGCCAACTCTATATAAAGGAGGAGAGGTGGAGAGGCTGCCACATGTCAATTGCATCGCGTGCAACGAAGTCGTCGAGATCAATCTCCACGGAAACCCTCCCCAGCTTTCGAGCCAAACCCTAGCCTTGCATCGCATGCTAGCACACGGGTGTTCGGCGTTTTGTCCCGGACGTGTGGATACCGGTAGAGGCGCTGCTACGTTGCGGCGCGGTGATCGGCCGGATCGGGCGCAATCGTTGCGATCGGGTGTGGTGGAATCGAGTGCGGCCGGACGACTCGAATAGGTGATTGGCGAATCGGGTCTCAGGGAATCGGCTACTTGTTCCGGATCGGATTGCCACGATTGGCTATTCCATTGCACTCTACTCAATCGGTAACGACCTATCGGCCCTTACTTGCAAGTGTTCTGGTTTGCGCGGTTAAAAGTTTTTGTTTTCGGCTAGCGTAGCTTTCGCGTAACACCAAGCATATCAGATGGTTTCCAAGCAAAAACATCTTTATTATTTTGGAGAAAGGTGATGAGCGCGCTTTCCTATTTAGGATCTAGTTTAGCGCCGATTACAGCAGGTTTTGAGGGATCCGATGGATCAAGGGAGATCTTCTTGGTTTTGGCGTCGCCAGTTCCCGATTTGGCTATCTTCTTCGCGGGGATTTCACCCTCCGCCGAAGTCGATGCGGCTAATCAGATTTCTTGCTCGCCACGAGATCTCTCGCGAGATTGGGCCATGTCGCAGCTCTCCTTGTCGCAAGTGAAGGCTTGCTTCACGTCACTGCGAAGAGTGATGACGCTGTTGGGACCCGGCATCTTCATGCAGAGGTAGGTGTAATGGGGTATCGCCATGAACTTGGCGAGTGCAGGCCTTCCGATGATGGCGTGGTAGGCCGTTTCGAAGTCGGCCACCTCGAAAGTAATGTTCTTCGTCCGAAAATTCTCTCGAACTCCGAAGGTGACCGGAAGGGTGATGTGCCCGAGTGGTGTAGATGACAGCCCCGGGATAACTCCATGGAAGGGGGCTGAGCTTGCCTTCAATTCGGCCCTCGGGATCTGCATCTCGTCCAAGGTCTTGGCGAACAAAATGTTGAGGGTGCTGCCCTTATCGATGAGAACGTGCTTGAGCTTGATGTTGCGGACCACCGGCTCCAAGACGAGTGGATAGCGCCCCGGATGAACCACTCGGTCGGGATGATCCGAGCAGTCAAAAGTGATGGCCACCTCCGACCATCGTAGGTACTGTGGGACCTCGGGTTGCGCCGCGTTGACCTCTCGGTCAGTTAGCTTCTGTTTCCTCTTGGATTCATAGGCTAGCGGCCCCCCGAAGATGTGATTCAGCTCACCCACGGGTTCTTGAAAGGGTCGACTTCCTCAGTCAGCTTCTTGCTGAGCTGTGTCGCATATTGCTCGGCGAACTGTTTATAAATAAAACAGTCCTTAGCCGCGTGCTTGTGATTGGGATGATGCGTGCACTGAGCGTTCATGATGGCGTCATAGGCCGCGACTCGGGGGCGACGTTGGGAGTTGGAGGTTGTAGCAACTAGATCTTCGGGTCGGCGCTTGCGGTCCTTCTGTCCCTGGTTGTTGTTGCCGTTATCCTTCTTAGGATTCCGGCTTCCTCCACTTTGCTTGTCGTCCTTACCGTCGGGCGGTCTTGGCGCGCCGCTTTGATGGCATCGTTGGATTTGGCGTAGGAATTTGCCATCTCAAACATCGCTTCACGCGTCTTTGGTGGTTTGCGCCCGAACTTTCCGATCAACAGCTCATCACGGACTACCTTTTGGAAGGTGGCGATGATGATGTCGTCGGTGATGTTGGAGATCTTGTTGCGCTTTTTGGAGAAGCGCCGGATATAGTCCTTCAGAGGTTCGTGTGGCTTCTGGATGACGTTGTACAGGTCAAAGTGGGTTCCAGGCCTTTCGAAGGTGCCCTGGAAGTTGGCGATGAAGTGGTCCCTCAGCTCACTCCACGAGCCGATTGAGCCTCTTGGCAAGCTCGTGAGCCAGTTCCTGGCTGAGTTGGCGAGGCCACGGGCGAGTAATTGGACATGGCCTTGTTGTCGCCTTCGGTGCACGGATGGCGAGTGTACACGGTCAGCCACGACTCGGGGTCGGTCTTGCCGTCGTACTTCTCGATTCCAGTTGGCTTGAACCCATTCGGCCAATGCACTCGGCGAAGCTCCCGAGTGAAAGCTGGTACTCCGTCGTCGTTACTGTCGGGTGATCCCCTTCGATCTTCCCGGGTGCGTTGATCCCGTTCTTGGTAGCGACGATCGAGGACTTCCCGTAGATCACTCGGCGGGGTCCTCGGAAGGCTGCTTCGGTAACCAGAGCTGTTGTTGCGGCGGACGCGGTGGTGGACGGGTGGACGTCCATGTTGCTTCTCGCGGGAGTCGGCCGTTTTCTCCAGATGCTTGTGCGTGGAATCGTGGCGTGGGCCTCTTGACCTGATTGCCGACCGGTCTGGCTCGGGCTTCTTGTAATCCCTTGACCTCAGCAGTGGGAGTCGGATTCGTCGGGCGTTTACGCCACGGACTCGGTCGGCCTTCGTGTTGAGGTGGAGGGATGATCGTTGGCCGTAGCCGCAACGATGGTCTTGATCTTGTCTAGGATTGGGGTTACGTCGGGGGGCGTCGTCTTGATAACGGTGTCCAGGAGAGTGAGGGCAGCGACAGCGTTCTGCTACGGCGTCTGAAAGATATTGGTGTTGCGGACCCGCGTTTGAAGTATAGCCTCTTGAGCGGATCGTCCGGCTACCCTTAGATCCTGCTTTCTTCTGTCGGCTTCCTCTTTGTGCTTCTTCTCCTCTTCGGCCAGCTTGCGCTCTTGCTCAATTCTGGCTCGTTCTTCTTCCGCAAGCCTGCGGGCCATGGCTGAGTCGGTCTCGGCGACCTCAGCCATGAGGACGTCAAAGCACTTCGGCTCGCAGTCCTTGTCGCAATCGGAGTCGTTGGCTTCGTCCGAGGGGATGCTGTAAAGGTCGTCAAAACCTGAAGAGCTGAGATATTCGTTGAGCTCTGAGGATGAGCATGAGCCGAATGGTTGGAGGATGATGGCGATCTCCCTTGAGCCCGGGTAGTCCGAATCTGGATCGTTCCAGTCCGAGTCGGAGCTTGAGGACGTGGATCTCTCCGAGTGGATCAATCTTGATTCGGAGTGGAGGAGCTTGTAGTAGATCTCAGCGGTGTTTGATAATCCAAACGGTGCCGAGAGGTCTTCTTCCGAGTAGATTGGCTCCGACGGGGAGATGAGAAGATCGCATTGCGAGATCTCGGCGGCGTTCGATAGTCCGGCGGCGCCGGGTGAGTTCTTCCTCGAGTGGATGGGTGTATCTTGGAATCCAAGATTTCGTCGAAGATCTTGGCGCTGGTCGGGCCCGAACGGCGCCGAGTGGGTTTCTCCTTCCGAGGCGGTTCGAATCCGAGTCATAGGAGGAGAACTTGTCGAAGTCGTTGGCGGCGAAGTCGCCGAAGCTTGAAGAAGATCCCATCGCGCTTGTCGGCGAGATTGTTGAAGAAGTCTTGACGCGCGGTCCCCTACCTAGCGCGCCAACTGTCGAAACTTGGTTTCGGCAATAGAATTTTGGAGGTGAAGTCAAGATCGCCAAGCTCGATGGGTTAGGTGAAAAACAAGGATTTAGACAGGTTCAGGCCTCCTCGTGAGGTAATACCCTACTCCTGTTTCGGGGATTTGATCCGCCGAGTGTATATTGATCTCGAGATCTGAAGCTGAAAACTAATAGCTCATAAAGCATATGATATCCCTCAGGGGACGCCCCTCACCCCCCCTTATATAGTCTTGGGAGGCGGGCTTACAAATCGAAAATCCTATCTTACTCTAAATCGGTTTCCTCAATCTTACCAAACCGTGACTATAGGCCGTTGTCTTATCTCAATCGGCAACGTAACACCCAAGTCATATTTTGTTTACATATTTGGTAGGTGTAATCTATCTCTTTTTCCAGTCGGATAAGGTTGCCACGTGGATACCCGATTGTTATAATCTTTACACCATGTAATCTATCTCATCTTTTTAGTTTAATAAACGATAAGTAATTTGAAACGTAGAGAAGACGTGTATACGTTTGGGAGCTAGCAAAGTACGGCAAACCTTTGACCTTCTATCTATATGCAGTTTTGGACTACGTAAATCAGGATCGCCGGACCCGAACTGTGTGTCGGCTGGATCATACAGCGCACACGGCGCAGCAGGCTAGCTACTCGGTGATGATTGCATTGCCTCTGGATTTTTGGCCAGCACAGAAAGCCAGCCACACACAGTAGTGCTAGGAGAAGACCACTGCATTTGGCTTTGCCGCGCATGTTAATCATCTGGACTACTATTAATTTAACCTCTTAATATCGTTTCAAAGTATTTTCTCCGTCCAAAAGTTTGAAACATATTTCTTTTGTTAACAAACCTAAAAATAATTAACTCATCCATCATATAACAAAACCAATAAACTATATACATACCTGCAACCAATAAATACTAAGATAGCATTTTGAGTTCCCATTAACAATTTAATTTAGCACATAAAAAGTAAAAACAGGCTTTAAATTTTGGAGAACCCAAAAAAATAGAATAGGTCTTAGATACTCCCTTTCTTCCATAAACAATCTAGTATTAAATAAAATACACCATAATACTATAAATTTAGATAAAAAATTGTGTTTAAATTTGTACTGATGGTACTAAAACATATGTGCCATATGTGCTTAGGACGAAAGTAGTAGCTAGCCTGTACACTATTGTGCGCCTAGCTTAGCCAACTATACATATAGGCACAGTACAGCAGCTAGGCAGGGCGAGATGAGGCAAGTTAATTAACTTACCAAATGCATGCATCTATCCCATCGATCAACACATCACACATGTACACTGCAATACACCGCTCGCCTCCCCTCGCCCGCTCGCAGGCGACAGGTGAATTTAACAAGAATCAATCGAAAGAGAATTTCTTGACAATTCAACAAGCGATAGGCTAGCTAGGAGACATCCGTCCGTTGTCTGAACGAAGATCCTCTGCTATACTATACATAAAAATAAATGTCACTGACATGTGAGAATAAACACATAAAAAATCTAATACAGTAAAGGATTTACATTCTTGGTGTCGGGCATTGTACCAGCGCCTCTGAGTTGTACGGTTGCGGCCGGGGAGGCAATCATTTGCGCTAGCTTGCAGCGACGGCGACGGCGAGGCACCGAAGCTGGACGCTTTCTTCTCGCAAATGCGCATGTGGACCCACCGCGCTTCCGTACGCCGTCGGGTCAAATCCTGGAAAGGAAGAGTGGAACGGTGTCAAATCTCGATCGATGTGCAGGTGGATCGATGGATGAGCCGTGGGTGATTCCCCGTACGCCCGATTGACTGGATTTCGATGGAATGGATGGATGGATTTTAAGTATTCATGCTGTTGTGCCGACACCTGAAGGACGGCGGCACAAAGCTGACAACAAGTCGTCAGTAGTACGCGTGCTGCTGAATTCAAATTCACGAACAATCACGAGCTATTACATTCTTCATCGTAAAATATAGCGATATTTTTATTGTAATACTAAAGTTATTTTGATCTTTTTTAAATTTGTTATATTTTAAGATAAAAAATACATAACTTTAATCTTTTTAAATTTGTTATATTTTAAGATAAGAATACATAGTTGCTCATCAATTTCTCTGGTAAAAAGTTTTATGTGTGAACTGCTCAATTTTCTATAGAAAAATAAACTCAATAGAGTCTAACAAGGAAAGTCCATTTACAACGTAAGTACTCCCTCCAAACTCAATATTTTATTTTTCGTAGCATCATCAACCTGTCAATTCTATCGTACGATTTTACGATTTTACTATCCTAATTAAGATGCCTAATTCTATGATTCTATATAGGAAGAATCTATGATTTTACTATTTTTATATATACGGTTCTAAGATTGTAATCCTACATAGAATTTTTTATTATAATTTAGGATCATAAATTTAACAATATGTCGAAGTGTTAGACCTAACAAACATAGGGTATACACGAAATCAAAAATAAAAGAAAGAGATATATGGATTTTTATACCGTTCAGGCCCTCAAGGTAGATAATAGCCATAGTCAGTTTATATGTATGGCTCTTAGGACAAGTCACACCGATTATAAATGGGAGCAAGCTAAGCTAGTCTAGCCTACCAACTAATCCTAACGAGAACTGATTCGACAACTTAGAATCAGTAGGATGTACGTCTTCCTCCTAGTAGGACCTCATGAGGTTTGTGTTTATGGTTTATGATTTGTACCTTTCTCTCTTCTATTTATATGGGCAAGTAACCCTTTTGTCAAATAAAACTCGGAGACTCAAAAAAGCTATGGGCAGATAAGATCTTGTAGTACTCCGATTGAAATCCGACATCTTTCCTTAACCGAAAGAAATTTCTACCTTATCCATAGAACAACCAAACTTGGATATAACCTTCTGTATAAAATTGGGTATATAGTATTCTCCGTGGTTACGAATACAAGTATGGGAGGTATATAGTATCTGTAACACAACCTTGGCTAGGATTGGGTTTTAAAAAAGAAATTTGACGGAGGGTATACGTGTAGCTACATCCCCTATAAGATTTGCTTTAAGATTCATACTCGCACATATTTCTATAAATAATAATACTGTATTCTTCTTTAACTCAATAACTCCACCCAAAAAAAATTTAAATTATGAGAATGAATCCGGATATGTGCTTGTCAAGATTACGGAGGGAGTAGGTGCATATGCACTTACGTTCTAAAAGTTTTTTTTCCAGTGTATTACTCCTTTCATATGTTTCTTTCTAGCCTTCTAGAGAGCATATGGCGGTGATTTGGTTAAACATCTCGTTTCTTCATATATCATGTACGCATTTTCTCCATAAAAAAATAACTAATTCTGGCTATAAATCTAAACATAGCCTATGTCTATATTCATAGCCGAAGTTAATTTTTAGACAGAAAGAATACAACCGACTCTCTTTGTAACCTTTAGTCCCACGCGCGCGTTATATAGTGGTTAAAATATTTGGATATTTCATCCCATTACTATCTTTAAAAAAAATCCGTTTGTCTCGAGTACCAGAAAGCACATAGAGATGGGTTCTGATTAGTTGTCACCCTCGTCGTTTAAAATTTTAGCGCTTGTGATCCATCGTATTATAGTTTTTTAGATTGTCTATTTGTCATATGATGTTTTTTAGCGTTAGACACTTTTTGCGATGCGATTGCAACACTGTCCAAGTAACATTAATTCTACTCCACCAATCTCTTCTTGGTCTCTCCCACACCTCTTCTCTTCTCCAAATTAATAACCCCCTTCCCCTGCACGCTCTTTAGTCTTTCCTAAACCTCTTTTCAGCTTGCTGGGATGAAAACTAAATTAAAATCCAGGATTTTGGCCAACCAAAGCGAGGCCTCTCCCTACCTAGATATATTTGCCAATTTCAGATGTGGTATTTAACAATCTTTCTAACTTGTAGCGGTGTATTAGCAGGCTAGCAGCCACCTCACCTCTGCTAACTCCTGACCATTTCGCTCCCTTGTCGTACTTCTCTACACAATCCACCATAGTTGTTTGACACCCTTATCGCGTGTGCCCCCTCCTCTGCTGGGCCGGCCCGAGGCCGTGGCCCAGCTGCACGTGAAAGTCCGCAACACCTCCCTCCTCGGCCGGGACGCTCGGGTGGGCCCACCTATCAGATCTGTCCCGACCTTCGGTCGGGCGCGTGGCGGACGTCGCCCACGTCACCACCTCTCTCGGTCACTCTCGAGCTCGTCAACGCCCTACGCCCAAAAACCCTAACTTCGCCGCCGTTCCTTTACTCCAGCCGCCAAATTTCGTCGCTCGTCGCTCAGTTGCTCGCCAAGCCTTCCCGCCACCACCGCCAATTTGCCATTTTGTGGAGAACCCGGCTACACGTCCTTGTGTCGATTTGTCGTTGTTTCCGCCGACTTGTCGTCTCTTCCTCGTCGCCGATCGTGTGCTGCCGTGGTGAGCCTCCCCTTCTTTTTCCCCTTTTTCCCTCCCAAGCGCCGCTTTCCCGAGCATGCCATGGCTTCGCCGCGCGCCACTCTCGAACGCTCGCCAGCAACCATTTGGCCCTAGCGTCGTCGTGCGCCGCCGCGCCGTCGGCCGGCGAGCCACGCCTCACACTCTCTCGTGCCGTCGGATTCACTCACGGGAGAATTCGGGTCGTCAGTGTGTCAACGCCACCTCGGCATCGAGTCAATGCGGCCGCGTGTGCGTCGTGTGGCTGCCGCTTCCACGCCACGTGGTGTGTGCGCGCACCCTGTGCCGGTGGACCTAGTCCACCGTGCGCCACCAACCGGTGGGCCCCGCCATCGCACGTGGGTACGCACGGCCGCGCTGACGTCACTCTAGTGGCCGATTGCGCAATAATTTGTGTTTTTTCTTTTATTAGTAAAAATCATAGAAAATTCATCCGAACTCTGTTTGAGTCTCGGTTAAAGTTGCGGTGGACTCAAAAAAATGCCTAGGATCCAATAAAAGTAACTTTATTGCTTGTTTGGTAGTCTTCTAGCTTTGTTTCTATCGTGCTTTGTTTGTCGATTAGATTTGGTGCCTCTGACGCTCCCGTTTACTTCGAGTTAGTCGCGGAATTTCCCCAAGAGCAGGATCAAGGCAAGTCATGTATTCCTTTTGATCATATTGTTCCTAATTAAAAATTTATCTCGCTTTGTATATTAATTACATTGTTTTATAATATCATGTGGGATGAGACCCATAGTACTTAGCCTAGATTGTCTATCCTGTGTCATTGATAACTGGGATTCAATATGATTAGATGTTGGATTAGGGAATGCTTAGCCCAGCTTAGTTCAACTAGCTTATTTTGGAAAAACATTATTACTAGCTTATGATTGCATTAATGATGATGGTCATGGACCTATGATACTATGGAACAAGTCTAAATAAAACATGACTAAATGGTGGGCTATTGATGCATGGTTTTGATAGACACACTCATGGTAGTTAAGGACCGGTTCGCGAGAAACCCTGAGAGAATTAGCGTGTGTACCATAAGCCAGCATGGGCAACGACTCGGTTTATAGTGTAGCTTGTCCCTGTCTGGCGTATCCAGGCGAGGGTGAGCATGATGGAATTTGGATGGGCCGGGAAAGGCTTATACGGCTTCCGGATTCACTTAGGCACAAAAGATGGTTGCCTATCTTGGATTTAAAGGTAGGGGCGAAACCTGAAGTGTGGTATCATGGTGGCATGTCGACGCACGGGAACGTGTTATGGAGCTGTGTCTTGTGGGTACAGAGATACACTTCTAATCAGAGTAGAACTATTCGAATAGTCGTGCCCGTGGTTATGGGTGATCGACCAAATTCATCGTGATTAGTCCCACTATTAATAATTTGACTTAATGAAACTGGCTTAGAATAGATGGATGGATTGAGCCTGCCTCAACATGGTGTAGCGTTGGACAGAGATGATTAATTTTGTTTAAATAAACACAATCATTTTCCTACTTTTAACTATTGTCTTTAAAATGCTTACTTTATGCAAATAACCCTAGCCTTCCTTTGGTATTACTTGCATCATACATCTCAGTGGTATGACTTGCTAAGTATGGTGGGTAGTACTCAGTCTTGCTTCCTTTTACCCACCTCAGAGCTGAAGGATGGAGAAGAAGATGGATTCGTGGATGAGTAGGTTTGTCGCTACCGTCGAGGATGCCCATGGAGTGAAGTCACCACGCTACGAGCGCCAAGATGTAGTTTAGCTCATTTACTTTTTTCACGGCATTTATGTAAGACTTTTATAATGTTTCTAAGACGTGGATTTTGTATATCGATTTGTTGTTTGTGTACCTTGACTTGTACTGAACAGGGATTTACTGCACATTCAGCTTCAGAAATTTCGAGCAGGAATTTCTCAGCGTGACAAGGAGGCCAACTAGGTGAGGCTGTGCCGACGCATTGACGCCTTTCGGCATCGACGAGGCCAAGGCGGTGGCACGGTGGGGGGAGGCGATGGAGAAAGAACTAACCTGGTTGTCGAAGGAACCTCACTGGAGGAAGGAAGAGGAGGCTCGTCGAAGAGAGGCCCTCACCGTCGTAGTCGCTGGAGGTAGACCGCTCAACTGCACCCCTCTTCTCCATTGAAGGAAGCTTTGTCGGAGGAATTAGGGTTGGCCTTAGGACGGGACAGGGCGGGCAGTGCCACTACCCTAGGCCCCAGGCTGTCAGGGTCCCTCGACCATATATAGTTATGTACATATATGTAGTTTGGTCAAATACTTATACACTCTTATAGGACGTTTTGTGTTGCATTTGTTAAACTCTTTTGAAACTGTGCTATTAATTAATCCTATCACGCTGTCTACTATGGCCTATGCTTAAATAGCACTCCGAACACAAAACCAGATAAATAGCACTCTTACCAGACGTTGATGGTAATAAAGCTTTAATGTATCCATAGCACAATCTTCACGGTTGATTTGTTCCTCTTAGTCCTTGCACAAATTTTTGATAGATGGCGTGTTTTTAGTATTTAACAACCATATGAGGTATTATACACTTGAGAAGTTTGGCTTTCATGAATTCTTTTATAGTATTGTGGTTTTCTTTCAATTATCACCTAATTTAAAGATGTGTATTGTTAAACATTCCTTCCTATTTAAACTAAAAACTCATTTACTACGGTACAAATCCTAGGGACCATAAATATTATGCACATTTGAGCGTGTTTTCATTAAAAAGTATATCGAGATTCGAGGCTACAATTACACCTTTGGTCTATGTTCTTTGCGCATATGTTAAGAAAAAAACTCGTTTCTGCATGAGTTGTGTGATAGTGCGTATGTGTATGCGTCTTTCGTATAATTGAAAGAAAAACACTAGCATTGTAGGGCCTTTGTTTTCTTACTTGCCTTGGCCCCCTAAAATTCCAGGACTGGCCCCTGGAAGGAAGGAGGAGCGAGCTTGCTGGAGGTCGTCGCCATCGCCATCCTGGTTGCTCGCTCGCATGAGCACGACTAGAGACAGAGAGAGAATGACATAAGGTAGAGAGAGGAGGACGAAGGGATAGGTGAAGAGTGACGATCACAGGCCATGGACCATGGGCCATGGGGATATGCGAGACATGCAGGCCCAGCGCACACGCACGTAATAGGAGGCCCCGACTCAAACAACTAGGACTAGAAGCTAGCCGACGCTGTTCTCGGCAAGCACATGTAGGGATGAAAACGGTTGAAAAACCCTCTACCATTTTTTCTCAAAAATGGAATCGAAACAATAGACTCGGGAATGGTAACGATATTGATAATATCGGTATATCGAAAACGGGACCGTCAGAACGAAATGTACCGATATCGGTTGAAAGTAAAAAATTCATGTCGGAAACAATGGAGTGTGACATAATCACACATTTAACTATGCATAAAGATGACCTTATTACTTCATTCTTGCATCATCACACTACGACATAACACTGTTATATGATGATTAATGATATGACAATAAATTCGATAAAAAATAAACAAAGTTCAAATACTTCAACATCGATCGATAAATTGAGGAGACCAAAGTTTTTCCATGGCCACTTCCCCTTCCTAATAGGCTGCAAGCTGGCCATGCGTCCTTCATACATGGACTTCTGATGGGTTGGGCACCTGGGCTAACTGGGCTGCTGGAGAACTTTTGGAATTTTTTTGAAATTTTGACGAAAATTACCAAACAAATACGGTTACTGACAAAACGGTCAGAAAAATATCCATCCCATTTCCGCTACCATGTTTGAAAAGATATTACCGTTTTCATTTTCGACACCGATAATTACCGATACAGACTGAAATGGTCGGTGCAAACAAAAAGGGCAGCAAAAAATCTCGAAAATTTCTGTACCGTTTTCATCCCTGGCACAAGGCAAATAACCACAAGAACATCGAGATTGGTTAGGCCAGTATAGGCCTTTTGGGCCTCGTATGTTTATGTCGACATCAAGATGCTGGCCAGCTGGGCCTATTCCAGAAGATGTCAAGTCCGGCCCGTGAGTACTAATTTCCAGGTGATGCGCAGCATGGCTTTCCACCATTTTTTTGAAAAAAATTAAAATTGGCTACAACTACTGGTGAACGCCCTCATTGTTCCCTTACGTCCTTGCCATGTCAGTGCGAAGCTCCACAAGCCATGGCTATAATTTTTTTTAAAGAAAATTCACAGTCCCATGCAAAATGTAAATCTTGTTTATCTTTGTGTGTTCTAGAGAAATATCATGAATATAATGTAATATTTTATCTCAGTAATAATGCATTCATTTACACAGGTCAAGAGAATCTCAGGACGTGGTCCGATCTCATCCTGTTTCTTCCTGGGTTCCCGCATGAAACGCGCGCGCATCCGGCGTCGACGTGTCGGCCAGGTTCCAGCGTGGCAGCTCCCCGCGTACGTGCGCGCACGTCTGGGGTCCACGAGTCAGTCGTGCGCGCCACTATTATCTCACATTTTGTCACCCACCGGCCGGTGGGCCCCGGTCGAGTCAGCGGCAACGGCCGGCCCAGCGCGAAGTGCGCGCGCCAAAGAGAGTGCGCGCATGGCGAGCCGCGAGCCCCCGCCGCCTTCGTCTCTTCTCCTCCCGTTGCTCGCCCGCCACCGCCCCGACCTTAACCCCGCGCCCGCGCCCAACCACCCGACGCGTTCCGGCGGTTGCTGCAACCTCCCCGCCGCCGCCGCCCGCCGGAACCGCCGCCGCTCCATGCCCATGTTCTTCTTCTTCCTCCTCCTGCAACAGGAGGACCCCTAGATTCTTCTTCTTCTTCTTCTTTCGAGTTCTTGGTGCTGCGGCGGCGAGCGAGGAGCTGATGGGCAGCCTTTGCTCCAAGGAGAGCGTCGCGGAGGAGCTCACGCCACAGCCGCCGCCGGGGACGGCGGTGGGGAGGCTGCAGAAGACGCAGAGCCAGTCGTTGAAGCAGCTCATCACGCTCACCGCCAAGGAGGACGCCGCGGTGGTCGCCCCCGTCGTGCACGCCGTCATCACCAGGGCGGAGTCCAACGCAAAGGCCAAGTCGGCGGCGGCGGAGGCGGCCCCGGTCGTCGTGATCACGTCGCTCAACAAGTCGTACAGCACTGCGGGGGCGCCCACGCACCACCACCGGCGGTCGACCGTGGACGTGGACCACGGCGGCGGCCCGGGCCCGCAGGTGGTCCCTGGCGGCGTGCCGCAGGGGTTCTCCGGCGAGCACGTGATCGCCGGGTGGCCGTCGTGGCTTACCTCCGTCGCCGGCGAGGTGGTGCAGGGGTGGCTCCCCGGCGCGCCGACACGTTCGAGCGGCTGGACAAGATCGGGCAGGGCACGTACAGCAACGTGTACAAGGCGCGCGACCTGGAGACCGGCAAGATCGTGGCGCTCAAGCGGGTGCGCTTCGTCAACATGGACCCGGAGAGCGTGCGGTTCATGGCGCGGGAGATCCACGTTCTCCGCCGGCTGGACCACCCAAACGTCGTCCGCCTCGAGGGCATCGTCACGTCGCGCCTCTCGCACAGCCTCTACCTCGTCTTCGAGTACATGGACCACGACCTCGCCGGCCTCGCCGCCACGCCGGGGCTGCGGTTCACGGAGCCGCAAGTGAAGTGCTTCATGGCGCAGATCCTCGCGGGGCTCCGACACTGCCACGACCGCGGCGTGCTGCACCGGGACATCAAGGGCGCCAACCTGCTCATCGACGGCGACGGCGTGCTCAAGATCGCCGACTTCGGCCTCGCCACCTTCTTCAACGCCGCCAGGCCGCAGCCGCTCACCAGCCGCGTCGTCACGCTCTGGTACCGCCCGCCGGAGCTCCTCCTCGGCGCCACCGAGTACGGCGTCGCCGTCGACCTGTGGAGCACTGGCTGCATCCTCGCCGAGCTGCTCGCCGGCAAGCCCATCTTGCCAGGCCAAACCGAGGTAATTAAATAACCTCAACTCCATCTATCTATGCATGAAATGGATCGGCATCTGATTCCTCCCTGTCGCCATTGCTGACGCAGATCGAGCAGCTGCACAAGATCTTCAAGCTGTGCGGGTCGCCGTCGGAGGAGTACTGGGCGAAGGCGAAGCTGCCGGACGTGACGCTGTTCAAGCCGCAGCGGCCGTACCGGCGGAAGATCGCCGAGACGTTTAGGGACTTCTCGCCACCGGCGCTCGACCTCCTCGACACGCTGCTCGCCATCGAGCCGTCCGACCGGGGCACCGCCGCCGCCGCCCTCGACAGCGACGTAAGCACCTTCTTCTCCCTCTCCTCCTCGCATGGATCTCTGACACGTCGTGTCCTCTGCTGCTGCTCAGTTCTTCAGGACCAAGCCGCTGGCGTGTGACCCGGCGAGCTTGCCCAAGCTCCCGCCGAGCAAGGAGTACGACGCCAAGCTCCGCGGCAAGGAGGCAACCAGGTATATATACGCCGTCGAGCTCGCCGGCAATGGCGTCCGTCTCTGTCAGTTGGTACTTGATCCCTTCGTTGTCCTAACCTCCATCGGTTTGCGCATCAGGCAAAACACGACGGCCATCGGAGGCAAGGGCTCCATGTCCGTCAAGCCGGGGAGGAACGAGTCCAAGGCGGCGCCGGCGCAGGACGCCATTGGAGGAGATCACCAGGTAGATTTCCCTTTCACTCGTCCGAACTCATCGTCTTCCTCACCGGCGTCGTTGCGCCAAGTAAATTTCTCTGGGCAAAATCTCATGGCCATGGCTTGGGAGCAGAGGAGGCAGGCGGCGCGCGTGGTCAACCCTAAGAGCGCGAGCCACCACTACAGCTCGCTGGAGGACAGCGTGCCGGGGTTCCGCATGGAGCCGCCGGCCGCGGGGCCGCCGGCGACGATGCAGAACGGCGGGTTCGGGTCGACGTGGTACAGGAAAGACTCCGCCGCCGACCCGCGGGCCACCACGTCACGCACGGCCAGCACCTCCGTCAGGGTGTCCAACTCCGGCAGCGCGCAGCTCACCTCGCAGCGGTCGTACGCCCAGTCCCGCGGCACCGACCTCCACCCGAGCTCGTCGGCGGCGAGGCACGCCAACTCTCGGTACAACCGCCTCGACGTCGCCGAGCCCGCCAACGCGCTCGACCGGCCGGGCTCCAGCTCCACCCACCACAAGGACCTCTCCGCCGCCGCTCCAGCCACCGTGAGTTACCATACCATCCCACATTACCACCATTCTTCTTGCTGACATTGCTCTGCTACTGCATCCAATTCTTGCTACTAATCTGGCTTGTCATGAACTCTGCCGCCATTAGGGGTTTGGAGGGAGGAACAAGAGGATCCATTACTCCGGCCCGCTGGTGCCGCCGGGCGGCAACATGGAGGACATGCTCCGGGAGCACGAGCGGCAGATCCAGCAGGCGGTGCGCAAGGCGCGCGTCGACAAGGAGAGGACGAGCCACAACAACAGCAGCAGCAGCAACAACAACAACACGCACTACTACTGAGTACTTGCTGACTACTGGCTTTGGACGGGAGGAAGAAGACGATCGAGCTGGTGGCCATGGCCATGGAAGGTGAAAATCTTCCATGGCCATCTCAGACCACAGCCTGACTGTCTGAGAAGATTACAATGCAGGGAGATCTTCATGGATGGAGGAGAGTAGAAGAAGACCTGAGGTGAAGATCTCTGATGGAGGTGCAGACAGGCAGACAGCGACGGCGGCGTGGAACTCGGGGTATATCTGCCATTGAAGAGCTGGGGCTTTGCTTGATCCATGTGTATAAATAGCACACTGGTAGAGGGTTTTCGGAACTCTGATGAGGAGGAACAAGCCCTGTAAGAAAAACGGATTGTAAAAGGACAAAAGGAAAACTGTGTATATCTGCTGATCAAAGTGATGCAACAGAGACTTCAATGACCTAGTTTGAAAAACAAGCAAAAGGGATCATCCATGGCCGATTACATATTGGCTTCCCATAGTTCTTTTTTTTCATAAAAATGGAACAAAATGCAGTAACATAGCGATAATTTTTTCAGAAGCTTAAGCAGACAAGGAAAGGTAAGCAACCATAGGAGAAAGAATTGGATGCAGCAGAATACTGATGCATGACATGAACAATAAAATTCTTGTAAACACTTTTCAGACCTACCAGTTAGTAGCAATTGAGGATAACATACTATGTACTGTTGCCAAATCAATTTAACTTTATTGTGATTCCAAGTTAAGAGCTATGAGGAATGAGATTGCAATTTCTCTCTTAATTAAAACAAATGCAAGAGTCACAGAGGACTGAGAAAAGGGTAATCGGTGTACCCGATAACTGAATCAGAAGTGTAGAACGTCGATCTGTCATACTTGTTCAGAGGCACATTCAGCTCAAACCGCTTAGGCAGATCCGGATTTGCCAAGAACCATTTGCCATATGCTACCAGGTCTGTGTAACCCTGAGACACCGCTCTGTTGCCTTCTTCCCTGTTGTATCCTCCGGCCACCATGAAAGTGCCAGCAAATGCCTTCCTGAAGTGCCATAGCTTGTAAGGAATCTGCACCCTGCCGTCTACTTTGACCACCTCAGGCTCAACCATGCTGCAGTAGAGAACACCCAGCTTGTTCATGGCTTGGATCATGTAGAGGCCAAGTGCATCTGGGTCTGAGTCCCAGCAGTCCAAGCAGTTTGAGTATGGCGAGAGACGGACACCTACTCTGTCCGACCCGATCTCATCAATGGCTGCTTGGATTACCTCTAGAGCAAAGCGGCAACGATTCGTGATGCTTCCGCCATACTTGTCAGTTCTGTCGTTGACACCGTCTTTCATGAACTGTTCAATTAGGTACCCAAATGCGCAGTGGATTTCAACTCCGTCAAAACCTATAATATCATGGATGTAACAAATTAAAATTTCTAGTTGGATGGTACAGTAAAATTCATCAAAAGGTAAATTACTGCTAGCCAAAAGCAGGAGTTGAACTCCAAATTCTTGCAAGTTACTTCCGTTCAAATTCTTGCAAGTTACAACTATGATGATAAAAATGATACAGTTTAGCCAACAAAATGGGATGGGTTATATGAAAATACATAGATTATGGAAGTACCTGCTTCAATGCAATTCCTAGCAGCGATTCGGAAATCATCAACGATTTGGGTGATCTCATCTTCTCTTAGCCTCCTTGGGGCAGAGAATTCCTCGACAGTTCCATCTTCGAGAACTGTAGGAGTGATTTTCTTGTCTGTACAAGAAATTGGTGCTTGCCCATTGGGCTGATAATCTGCAATAAATATCAGATCTTGCTGTCAGAGGAACCTGACAATCATGCAAAATGCAACTCATATGAAAGTTTGCTGTTTTGCTTCACATAAAAACATTACAGACTTTGATAGACTAGACTCAGAGAAAGAAACACCATGCCGTATCAGTTTGATTTTTTTGATTTTTGGTAACGGAGGGAATGGCAGCCATGTCAATTTGATATGTGGGTGTTTGATGATACTGTGACCTCAGTAACACCATGATTTGATTCTGGACTTCTTTGAACACTGGACACAATTTTCACATGCCAACAACCCGATAATTCTAAATATTCCGATGTCCTATCCTACAAGATGAAGTGCCACAACTGCTTTTGAAGGATTAAAGTCAAGCAGGCTCAGAAAACTTCAGTTCATTGATCCAAATGAATTTTACCATTGCAATAACCAAGTTAAGAGTGAAATTCATCAAGCAAGGTGCATTCATAAATTTTTCAATACATCTAAGGCCCCATTTGGTTCCGCGGACTACAGTTTAGTCCATGTCACATCGAATGTTTAGATACTATTTTAGAGTATTAAATGTAGACTATTTACAAAAATTCATTCATAATCAGTGAATTATTCATGAGACGAATCTAATGAGCCTAATTACGTCATGATGATGTGATGCTACAGTAAACATTTGCTAATCATGGATTAATTAGGCTTAATAAATTCTTCTCGCGAATAATCCTCCGATTCTGTAATTATTTTTATAATTAGTTCACGTTTAGTCCTTTAAATTGATGTCCAAACATCGATGTGACACGAATTAAAATTTAGTCCATCGAACCAAACGCCCCATAAACTTGTAGGAAGATAACGATATGGATAATACCATTAGTAGATGCCCTCCCTACATGCCAGATCTGGCAGAAGAAAACACCACCCTTCTGATGTACTGCATCCACAACCGAGCTCCAAGCTTCCACCTGCTCCTTTGTCCATACACCCGGTGTGTTCGGATACCCTTGAGCAGTCTCCGAGACCCCGGTGGCTTCAGCGATCAGAAGGCCGCCATCTGTGGCCCTTTGCGAGTAGTACAGCTGAACATGTTCTTGAGGAAGATTATTGTAGCACCTCGATCTGGTTAGCGGCGCATGGACAACTCTAAGACCAGGAGGAAAACATACACACACACACACAGAAAGTTCTTGAGGTTAGCTAGCTCCAAACATCAATATTCGCCCAGGCAGCCACCCTCCAGGCACAGAGGCAATCCATCAAACACCTTGCGGGCACTAAACCTTCACAGCTGAAACTGCAGTGTAGCAGCCAGGCACTACCTTACCTACGGAGAAGGATTCTTATCTAGATAATCAATTGATCGATTAACGTATCCAGTTCAAGGGCTGAAGAATCCTAGCAAGTAGGAGTAATTGCTATTACAAAGCAGAGGTGATCGATGGACATAGTAGCGCATACCTGTGGGCGAGGCGGAACCTCCCCATGGCGTGAGGAGTCAGGAGGGGAATTTTTGCTTCCATGGGTAACAGGGTACGGGAGCTGATGCCGCTCTTCTGCTCGAGTGGAGAAGAATCGAGACGATAGGAAGCAAGAACCGATGACGTAGGCAGTGGAGGGACGCTTTTCCGAATCGCGCACTGCTGGGATTTGATTTGCACGATGAGTACCATGGTTATTTTATCAATAAAAAAACAAATTAATTGTTGCAACGTATTTTGTATTAGGCTAATCCCAATAAAAAGTTTTATATTGAAATAGAATGATGTTTAAAACTATCATCCTTAATGTATAATTTTATGGTGTGATTAGAATGAGTTGGTATTTGTGAACATCCAGATAAAACTTGTTTACTTTCTCATCAAACAATTCTACATGAGATATTAATTAATGCGCATGAAACCTCAAACTCATATAACTCTTCACTAAAAATAACCTTTATATATATAATTCCTCTATTTTATATTATATAAGACGTTATGATACCATTTTCACTAATTTCCCACTTGTAAACTCGCAGATACATCGGTTGGTGAAGTCAGCTTTTACTGTCGATTAGGAGAAACTCTTTGTTGGAAATGGCAGGGAAGAAGAAGGGGGAAAAGAATTCCTAGTATGTATTGCTAGAGTTGGATGATTGTCTTTATTCTGACATAAAACCAAATGTTCCATATGTGCTCTCCCTAAGTTGGTCCTCCTCCAAATCAGTGCCTTAATGGTACGGATGGGCACGCTTTGAGTGTACAAAACCTGTTTCTCTGAATGTTGGATTTAAGTTATGCAATGTAGTACCCAGAAGTAGCTCTAAAATTTCCTTTGCAGCAGAACGACCAACATCAATAATGCCATATGCGCATAGAAATGCAGCACCGAGCTCTGTGCTGATTATCTAGGAGAGCTCTCGCCATCAGCATTTAAAATCGCCTAATAGAATTACAAAAGGAGACAGACATATAGGTTTCATTTATTTTGAAAATAGGAACTGAACTTAGCTCAGTTGGTTGCCTTGAACTTGGATGCCTATTTATTGTCTATAAATTTATACTAAGTTTCTCCTTGTCATCCATCACCTTTTTTTATATATTTTGAGCAGCCTTCGTTGCCGTATGTTCAGAATTGATACCATTTTCAGCTACAAAGTGCTACTAGTGTGTGTTATGTGGTAGCTTTGGGGAGAAAATCTATAGGGTGTACCATGTGATGTGAGAAAATGAGGGTCATGTTCGCTTGTTCGTATCAGTAGGGCTTATCGATCGTTTAAACGGTATTTTCTCTCACAACAAACCGTAGGCTTGTCTTATCAGTAGGCTTATAGACCAATGAACACGTCCAGATATTTGCCAGCAATTCTGCTTATTAATTTGTTTCATGCCATGATTTATGGACATGAAAAATAACAAAGTTAAGGTTTTCTCCCACAACCTTTGATCACTGAGACGTTGGCTTATATCTATTTCAAAATGTTTGTTCAGTGCCTTTGTCTTATACTGAACACTACTATGTTTTCCTTAATCGGGCCGTTCGGGCGGCTTATTTCCACTGACCAAAAATGTTTTTATCTCGGAACAAATCGGCGTCGGCCATCCCAGTAAGCTTAAGCCAGCGGTACTTTTCTCTCACAACAAATCGCACCGACCACCGGCCACCGGCCGTACCGAACGGGCTCATCATGTTTTCCGGGGTTTGGATACATTGGATCCTACCTTGATATTAGGTGATGACGTGAAGATGGTGACTTAGCTTCTAAAGATGTGTAATTACCATGTAAAAGGGACAATGCCTATCCTATGGTGTTTATCTTATTGAACTTATTAGTTTAAGTACTCTTTTATTGATTGACTTCTTGTTTGATCATGCCGGAGATATGTAATATGAACTTGTTGATGGTGATTGAGATCCTTTTATGCACTAGATGCATTACAGCCATACTATGCTATTAAGTTCTTTGCATCATGATCAGTACTGCTTAGTCTCTCTCTCTCTCACGGCCTCTCCACCCATCATCCGTCCTCTCTTTTCCCTCCTTTCTCTGGCCCCTCTTCCTCTTTCCTCCAGAGCGGCTCATCGCCGGCGGAGGGTGGAGAGGGTCGGACTCGTCGTTTTCTTAGTATTAGTAGATCTAGTCGGATTTTCCCATTTTCTCGGGTATCTCCTGTGTTTTTAGTTTTGTTGTGTCTTCGAGGTGGTCACCGGCGACTACTCTCATCCTACTATTGCAAGGCTCACCGTCGGATCTCCTCCGGACGACGAGCTACGGCGATGGCGGGTTTTGTTCCCTAGCCGCGGGATGGGGTGCTCTTGGTTTTGCTAAAGCAAAGGTTGTCGCAGCCTTCTTTTTCTTCACCGACGAGCCTTGTTCAAGAGAACAGGACCTCTTCCTAATCTCCGTGAAGATTTCTCAAGAGGTGGTGATGTGGTCAAACCTACTCAAGAAGACCTCAACCTCACATGCAAGGAGGGCCCTTTCGGATATGGTCATCGGTTTTCTTTGCGGTTCACCATGTTCTTTTTGTTTCCTTCGTTAGTGGTTTGGATATGACCGTTTTCCATGTAATGGCTGCTGCGTTGATCTTGTGAAAGAAATTTGGCGAAATCTTCGATGGTATGGTGAAGATCCAAATCGTTTTGCCGGTGCTTCAACCTCATAGGGGAGACCCTTCGGGGTTTACCGCACGAGCTCTACCTTTGCGGCTCGCCTTGTTTCAAGCTCCGTTGGAATCGAGCTCCAAGCAGCATCAACACCACAAGAAGCCAAAGGAGAAGGACCCAATTGCTTTTTCATATTCTTTTTAGGTCTTTTCTCTAAAATATTGATAACAATTGTAATTTTCCTATTCTAGAGGGTCTTTTGTGCAAAGCTGGATGCATCCCAGTGGTGTGCTCGACGCCATACACGGCCAAGCGACGGCCCGGCCCAACACGGGCCCATGGCATGGGCACCGCGCGACGCGACCGCTAGGACATGGCCCGTTAGGCATGGCTCTGCAGTGGGCCGTGTCGTGCGGCCCACGTGTCGTCCCCGGCCCAAGTACGACCCAAGGGGAGGTCGGGTCGTGCGGTGCCGGCACGGGCTCATTAATGGCCCATGGGCCGAGGCGTCGGCCCGGACACATGTTGCTTTACGATTCATCACGGCACTAGCCGTTGGGGCCGCTACATAAACGAGTCATGCCATGTCGGCCCATGGGTGAGGCGGCGCCCGGACACGGCACGGGCCAACGAGCCGTGCGAAATGGCCTGAGCCAGGCATGTCGTGTCGTGTCGAGCCGAGCTACATTGCTATCGTGCTCGGGCGGCACGGCTTGGCACAACCTGTTTGGCTAGGTATACTCGACGCACTATTACAACTCATATATCTCATGTATCTTGTTTCATTCTTTATCAATAAATTAAATACATTAGTACTAAAAAAGTTCTTTACATCATGGTTCAAAAGCTTTATCTCATATTATGGGCGTGTTCGAATTTGAGTCTATAAGCGGTGATAAAACAAGCCGGCTGATTTATTGTGAGAGAAAAATCTTGTTTAACTACGGTGATAAGCCAGTGATACGAACAAGCGAACGGGGTCTATATTGGAAAAATAATATTTCAATACCTTCCACCTTTATTGCTTTTGCTATTGGAGACTGTCTACGGAGTACTATCCATTAGAAAAACAATTCATTACTGTACTTTGTGTCTTAAAGTTCTGAGAGGACAAGCTGGACATATGACACATTCGAATCCCACACGTTTTTTCCTTTTCTCTTTGGTAACTTTGACTTCTTAGAGAAACAGTTTGAACATTAGCAGTCTGTACTTTGGGTTTCAATTATAATCCTGTTTGCTTATTGAAACACTAAACCTCCTTGCTGATCGATCTGTCTGTCGACGCTTGTTTAATGACAGATTGGAGAATACCAAGCGACTATTGGCACATGCTATTTCTTCTCAGGAACTAGTAAGTTTTTCAATTCAAACCATGATGACACTCCCAATGAAATATTTATCGTGGTTTCTATCTATTTTAATTAGATTGACAGTTAAAAAATTACTGAGGTAACAATAGAGTTAATAAGGAGTTAATAAGGAGGAGATTGCAAAACAACGAAATTGTTTCTTCCTCACGACTCGATGTCCTCTTGCGGTTCAAGGCGTGAAGAAACCGGCAAAACAACGTTGGGAGGACTCTGCTCGTTTCTACCCTCTTTTCTTTCAGATCGTGTGCGCACGATGCGGTGCAAGAGCAAGACGATGGAGCCGAGGGTGCTGGGAGCAGGTTTGGCGGCGAGGTCGACAGCATCGATCTTGCGGGGCGCCGACAGTGGTGCGGCGTCGCCTTCTCCACCGCCGCCTTCACCCCTACCGTCGTCTCCTCCATCTCCGGCCCCCAGTGTCCCTGTCGCTGTCGCCGTCGCCGCTGCCCGGCCTCCCGCCTCCCGCGCTAGGCCGCCTCGAGCGCGCCGGCCGCCTCCTGTGCTAGGCCGCCTCCCGCGCGTCCCCCGCCTCGAGTGCGTCGACCGGCGCGCCGCGCTCGGCCACCTGCCGCACGCCGCATGCCTCCCGCGTGTCGCTCGCATCCCGCGCGCCGACCACCTCCCGCGGCGAGGAGGGGAGGGAGGGAGGCGGGGGAGGGAGATGGCGGCGAGGGGATGGGTATGGGGAGGAGGAGAAGGGGGTGGTCGGGATGATTTTTTTCACAGATGATCTTTTTTTTCCATAAATGATTTTCGTTTGTTCGGACATGTAAATGCTCATTAAATTCCTTTCTTCCTGAAAATCATCCATTTGTATTGGGAAGAATGGTTTATAACAGTGAAGTCTTGAAGCTATGGAAACTACATTGGAAGTGCCCTTACCGTCCCAACCCTCATTATTGTCTTTATGTAAAATAAATGTCCTTTTAGGTGCTCCTCACTATATAGTATACTGATTTGATAATGATACCTATGAAAAATGTTGTTGCTGATATGTTGTTTCTTGAGGAAATTATACGGTTTGTTTTTATATGAGACGGCCCTACTTGCATCTCAAGTCCTAAACCCTTATTTTTAATCCTTTAAAAGGATATTGGGTTTTAATCCTTTAAAAAGGATATTGGGTGAACCATAAGCAGTGCGCAGAGATAAGCATAGGACAGCCAGGGCTTGAGCCTTAGGCTTGTCTCCTAAACTCATGCGTAAATCTATAACAGTTAGTGAAAATTTTGAAAATATAAAATGTATATGCAAGTTGAGCCCTACTCTTACAAAGTTTCTGGCTCTGCCCCTGACCATAAGTGGAATTGTAGGTAGGTTAATTATAATTGATCACATTTCTTTCACCCAAGAAAAAAAAAGAATTGAAAAGAGAGACGTCCCTCCAAACATTTCTTAAGAAGAAATTGTGAGCGTCTTGAAAATTGAACATAGGGCCTTAAAGATGACTATCAGTACATCTCTCTTTCACCAAAGCAATTCCTTGACTAATCTTTCATTGTTCTTGATCCCTCTTGTCCGATGCTCCAGCTAAACCCATTCACGGTGAGATGACACCTTGTGGTGAAAATGAGGAGAAGCAAGGCAACAGCAGAAGTAAGGAAGTTGTACCATCCAAGGAGGTGAAGCATCTCGCAAGCGTTGAGAAGATCCTCAAATTTTGGTCTATCAATGTGGATCATGAACAGCATAGATCATATAAGGACAATGACAAGGAAATTTAGAAAACAAAACTTGTAGCTGTTTTTTCCTTTATCAACTTGTACAGTAATGTGATCCAGATAAAAACATAATCATCCAAGCAGAACAGAATGCAAGGAGATGATGATACTTTTTATTATTATGCTCTATTATGATTATTGAAATTCTTTTGCCTCACCTTACACTTTTGAAAGGCTTCAAAAATCGGCCGTCATGGTGGAAACTCCAGCAAGACTAGCCATGTCAGTTTTGAAATGTGGCCTCAGTTTAAGCTTAACATGCTGATCCGTGGTATAGACTTGTTTAAACAGTTTAACCCAAATTCGGCATGCCAACAAACATGACAATTCTGCACAATCCAACAACCTATCCTACAACAGTTTTGAACGGTTGAAAAGCTCAGAGAACTTCAGTGAACTGGTCTGTATGAATTTTACAATTCATCATGCGATAATTAGCCAATTTAAGAGTGAGATCCATCGAGCATGGCACATGCATAACATTCTCAATACATCTAAACTATGAACAACTAATTACTATATAGTTTCTGGAGTTTTGGGACAGTTTTGACCAGCAGCTATTGTTAGCAGCATTTCCAGGAGAGGAAGAGGCACACAGCAGCAGAGAAGTATTTCACATTGTTGGATTCATGTAAAGAGTTGTTATCTCAACAACAGATCACACAAACACAGAACAATACTTGTATCTGTCTACAACTCTACAACCGGTTCAGAGCTTCAATTCTACAGAAACATCATCCATGAACTAACATAACCCAGATCAATAGAGAATTCAACAACTATTTAACGTCAATCATTAGGTGCCAATCGGCCAACTGTATTCCTGAGTTTTAGCATTTATAAGATCACATACAGAACAAAAAACATTTCATTTCTTTCGCAAGATTGAGGTCATCTTGTCACGGACAAGGAGCGTCTGCATTAAGAGATCATTCCTTGTTGGTCTCTGCAATCTCCCTCTTGTAGGCAAGCAGCTGTTCTTTGAATTTCTTGCTCTCTTCAAAGTTAGCCTTCCTCTTCAAAGCTTTCTGAATTTCATAAGTCCAGCATCGGAATTCACAAGAAGAGATTTAATCTTAGAAAATGATGGGTCGGTCATATGAATGAGTAAAAGAGGGCAAGCGGAGATAAGCTATAACCTCTTGTCGGAAACAGCGATCTAGCTTGATTTTAAGGTCTGTACACTCTCCGAAGAACTTCTTCACAGGGTGATCCAAATGGCACTTTTGGAACTCCTCGATAATCTGGAAGAACAAATTCTACAATTAGATTTTGCTAACATAGAGCAACAACAGTTAGTAACCAGATACATTCCCAGATGCAAATGTATTCAACAAGGTTCCGAGAAAATTGCAAGGTACCTCGGCGCACATAGGATGCCTGTGCAATGTCAGAGGGGGATGCATTTCCAGAGATAGATGGAAAACTCAAGCTGCAAAAATGTCGAACGCATTAGCGGCGAAATGTCCCATAATTCTATCCGCATCCAGATGGAATAAATACATCAAAGCCGTCACATTCATGATCCATACGCACGCTCATCAACAAATTCCATTGCACAACCATGGACCTCTCTAATCAAGTTGAGAATCTCACAGGCACACGCCTCAAGCGAACTTTTTCCAGCTCCAGATGGCCGGTGAAATACGGTTTTACAGTATAAATGCCATCTGTTGCAGTAAACCATCTCATTAAGCATCTGAATAACCATTCTTCCAAAACAACTTATATTTGAAACAAGAAAAAAAAACAAGAAAGAAAGTTCTCCCCTTTTGTGTGTGGTAGTGCTACGAAGGATTGATCGACTGCGAACCTAGTGAGGAATCTACCAGCGCTCTTTGAGATAACACAAGAAAGATTACTTCAGCAGGGTGAAATTAGTTTGCTCCAGGTACAGTACACAGATCCAGACCTTGCCCCATCAACATTGCTCAAGAACGACCGAATTACCTCGAGTAGTCAACTCAACGCGCTAGAAAGGAACCGGATTTCAGAGAGGAGGGGGTAAAGAAAGAACCTACGCGTCGACGTCGTCGGTGGCGGCCGGCGGAGATGGCCGTGGGCAGGAGGCGGTCGGGAGGAGCGGCGGAGGAGAGGAGCACTGTGGGGTGGCCCGCCTCCCTGCCCTGCGTCCAAATTGTTCTATCGGCCCAGCAATCATGGCAAGAAGTCTTGCACTTTTTCCCCGGATTTTTAGCTGGCAATCTTCTACAGTAACTTCGAAATTTCGACTTCCCACGGGGTGGTTGGTTAGTCCGTGTCACATTATGGTTGGACCTCAATTTCAAACATTAAACGTAAATTAATTATAAAAATAATTATAAAATTAATGATTTATTTGTGAGACGAATTTATAAAAATTAATTAATTTATGATTAGCTTATATCGTCAAAATGATTTATTAGATTAATCCGTGAATTAGATATCGATTATAAATGACTTATTAGATTATCGCGAATTAGAAATAATTATAAATTAGTTTGTTAAATAATTTATATTTAATACTTTATAAATTAGTTTGTTAAATAAGATTATCCCGTGAACCAAATAATCCCGCGAACCAAATAAACCCTGAACTATTAGGTGAATCCTTACATCTCGACACAATACCAGTTCTTCCTTAGCAGATTAGGAGGCGGTTTCGTCTTATATGGGTCTGTTACGTTGATTGGTGAAGAGCACGTGGCGCTTATCTGCCGTTACCATAAAAAAGAAATATAAAATAAATGAAACCCACATATAAGCATCTCGTTATAGACTCGATTTCATGTCTCATCAAATATCAAATATAGATGCTATTTTAGAGTATTAAATATATATTTATAATCTATATAATCTATAATGTATAATCTATAATCTATAATCTATATATATAACTATCTATATATAACTATCTATAAAGCAAATAGTATTTTCATTTAAATTTTGTTTTGTCGATTATTTTGTAGAAAATCCTTGAGTTTTTCAAAATTAACTTGTCGTCTGTCTGTCTATTTTAAAAAGAAGAAAAATGGTTATTTTAAAAACTCGTATTTGTTTATAAAATTAACTGCAGTCTCAATGTTAAAAAGATAGAGAGAACTTGGATGAAAAAGACATCCTACGTCCCTCTTTTCTCTGCTCCCATCCGCGCCGCCACGTGCGCCTCTCCCTCCGTCGCCGCTCGAGCTCCGTCTGCCGCCTGGACCTTCGTCCTCCGCCTTGCCCCTACGCATCGTCGTCCCGTTGCAACGCACGGGCATTTTGCTAGTTATTTATAAAACTCATTCATAATTGGTGGTTAATTCGTGAGACGAATCTAATGAGCCTAATTACATCATGATTTGACGATGTGATATTTTGCGATCATGGATTAATTAGGCTTAATAGATTCGTCTTATGAATTATCCACCGATTATGTAATTATTTTTATAATTAGTTTACATTTAATCTTTTAAATTGATGTCCAAACATCCAATATGACACAAACTAAAGTGACTAGTTTAGTCCCTTGATTCAAACACCACCATAATGAGATCCTGTGGGGATAATGAGGATATCACCTTGGGATAGCTCATTTATGGACGACAGATCTATATATCATCCATTTTCTCTCCTCTTTGTTTCTCTCCATTCTTCTTATGATCTCTCTCGACCCAAGAAAAATTGTTGCAAACTAGTATGCTAGTTTGTGACCCAAGACAACTAGTTAGGTGACCCACGCAACTACGCGGCTGGCACCTATTTAAATTTATCTAATTTTTTTACAAATGGTTTTTAAATTTGCTAAATAGTCATCTCGTTGTTTTAAGATTTTAAAAACAAACCCTATCATCATTGGGTTTTAAAATTTTTAATTTTATAATTTTTAAAAGCCGTACCAGTTGTTACCCTCTTACTCCTTCTACCCATTATTCTCCTTCTACCCATTATTTGTTTACTCAGCATATGCCATGGCTTCTATTCATTATTCTTATTCATTTTGTTTGGAACCTTTATAAATTAGTCTCGTCGGATTTTTTTATAGTTTTTAGAAGTCCTATTAGACGTTATTATTATACTACTTTAGGGCTCGCCTGCTGCCCTTGGAATTTAACAAATCAAAATTAATTATCACTAGATTCTTTTTTAAGTTTTAGAAGTTTCATCAACTGTCGCGACCCTATTCCGTCGCGACCCTATTCCTTCTGGACATGCCCATCATCCCTGCCCTTAATGTCATTGTGATTTTAGAATCGAACTTGATCATTATTGTTGTGTTTTTCCGTCAACCTTCATACCTTTTTACGCCCATAATCCCTGCCCTTAATCATTATTGTGATTTTAGAATCGAACTTGATCATTATTGGTGTTTTGTCCCATCAACCTTCATACATTTTTACGGTTCGCCTGCCATCCCTCTCTTTATCGTCATTTATCACCGTTGTGTTATAGGTAGACTTTTTAATATTACTTATTTTTTATCCAGAACTTTTATTATTTTTAAATTGTATTCATAGTTAAACTCTTATTTTTATTTTTAAATTTTGAAAAAAAAATTCAATTTTTATTCCGGTTTTAGTTAGTCTTGTACTATGTTCTACATGTACTTTTTTAATTGTTTTCTAAATTTTAGTTATTTCTAAATTGTATTTTTATGTACTCTTTTTTTCCTAAATTTGGAATTTATTGTATTTATTATTTTGAATTTTAATTAATCTCGTGTTTGTGTTCTAAATGGTTTTTATTTCCTTTACTTTTTATTCTGAATTTTAGTTACCTATATATTGAATTTCTATTAGAACTCTTGTTTCTCTTTTCCAAGTTCAAATTTTATCGTATTTCTTATTTTAAATTTTAATTAATCTAATATTGTGTTAGACATGGACTATTCTTTCAATTTTTTATTTTTTTTATTTCGAATTTTAGTTATTTTTAAATTATATTTTTACTTAAATTTTTAATTAATGTGAGAAATTTTAGCCTTCACAGCGAACATGATATCTCCTTTTAAAACCGTTTTAATAATATAATAGATAGATTAGGAAAGAGGGCTCAGTTATAGTTTCTGTATAGATCTATATGAATATGGGGTACCAGATGCATATAGAAGATTAAGATGGCATGCAAGCCACTACCACCTTTTAAAATATATAACACGCCACTATCATTCATTTTATTTACAAATTTTATATAAATATATAAAAATATAAGTTAATATTATATTTTATTTGATGATAACAAGTCATAATAAAATAAATAATATTTATATAATTTTTTAAATAAAATAAAGGATCAACCCACACGCAGAGAGGTTAAGGGATTGGTGGTGAGCAGCACAGCAGTGAACTGAAGGAGACAACCACAGAGATCTGGCTACTCTAATCTAATCTTGACAGAATCTTAATAAGTACATCCTTCGTTCTAAAAAATTAATTTTTAGAAATAAAATTTAGATAAACATTTATTCAAATTCATTCAAAAGTTGATTTTTTCTCTTTTAGAAATAAATTTAGATAAATATTTGTTCAAATTTATTTTTAGAAGTTGATTTTTATGAGACAAAAAATATTACACATAGGCGAGGCGGAGCAAATCTAAGTGTGTGAGCTATGGTCTATGAAGGTCTCAGGATGAGGATGATTGGAATATGAGTCGAACCTAAATCATTTTTAAGTAAATTTATTGATCATGGTTTAATAGAATAAATTCATCATGAGTCTATTATATTAATAGGTTATGCATAGATATCCAAACGGATCAACTATATTACTATTAAAAAAACTCATATTCCATATGTATAAAACTTGGACTCAAAATTTTTAAACTCACGTTCACATTATAAAAGCTTATCGGATTTAGTTAAATTTTATAGGAATAATTTATGATACGAGAAGCAATTTTGTACAAATTTTGAGTCATTTATACATGTGAGGCCTACGATGCAACTTGGATCTAAATTTTTAAACTTACGTTCATACTATGAAAACCTTTTAAATTTAGTTAAATTTTATAGAAATAATTTATTATGATATTTATACATGTAAAGTTATTTTAGGTTAACTTCAAACCGTTTTAATGGTTTGATTCGTTTGATTTATTTATATTTTTGATCAGAGCGGATCACTCACCGGCGGATGGGGAGTGAACGGCGTGGGAAGAGTCGACGGCGGCTTCGCCGCTTGCGGTCGCATGTGTGTGCATGCGTGCTTCGCTGGGAAGAACCGAGGGAAGCAGGGACAAAGGGGATGACAGATTGTATTTTCTTTTAGGCTGAGAGACATTTATGTGTTTCATTCTTTTTTATTTTATGTTTTTCTAATTGTAAGGTCATGTAAGTGACATGTATAAAGACTAGATAAATGTAGCACATATACATATACGTCATATAGTATAGGATGAAATCAATATTTCAAACCGCTTATAGGGACCAAAATGAGCCGATTTAAAAGGTGAGAAAGGCTTTATATTTAATTTGACGGATGAGAGATATGTACTTTTAGATTTGTAATAGTGAAGGGAGTCAAATGTACTTTTGCCGGTATTTTTATAGTTGTACCGTGCTTCACTGTTGTTCGATGACTTTGCTCGCTAGAAATGTCCGTGCACAGGTAATTCTTAATGAGCAAAGTGATGTAACAACAATGGCACTATGATAAGCTTACAAAAATACTGTAACAACACGAATATTCTCGTACTCTTTTTGACTTCGGTGCTTCTCCTAAAGCCACGATATTTTGTGACTTGATGGAGTATTAATAACTAAGATCACGTACCAAATCAATTGTAACTGTCGATCGAAGTGACCAATATAGCCCTCAATAATATCTCACGATCGAACCAACCACGAGAGAAAAAGTAGGGACATGGGCAAGAACGGTATTCCCTCTGTTTATATTTGTTTGTTTGTCTTCTTTGTTGAGGATATTTTTGTTTGTTCGTTTTGGCCGCTGCACGAATACGAAGAATCATTTTACTTTTAGTAGATTTTATAAAACATCATGTTTTATGTTTTATGGTTAAAATTATAAATATATATATATATATTATGACTTGTAGCATATAACTACATGTTTTATGGTTTAAATGTTTCTTCAAACCCTGCCTTTGTTTAAATTTCAATTGATTTCAGCATATCTAAAACAATATTTTTTAAGTAGTGAATAGTTAAACCGACAACCTTAATCTAGAAATCAACAACTCAAAATTTTATATATGTTCTACATGAAGTAAATAATTACCAAATATGTATAAAGGTGGGATTTTATGAGACTATAGAACAATAATAGTTGAGGTTATATATTACCAGTTATAATACGTAGGATTTTATGTAACTTAAAAAACTTGAGGTTTCCTAAAATTTGTTATTTTATTTTAACTAGTAGTATACCTGTATGTAGTAGCGAGTTAGATATTTAGGCCTATATGATTAGATATGGGTTAGAAGAGTAAGGATAAACATTGGTTCGGTGATCATGTTCTGCGTAGGACACTGCACGCGGTAAGAAGAAGGGACGAAAGAAGAATGACTCTCCTTTTAAGATAGCAGAGAACAAATGGCCTTATGAATATTCTATTATTTTATTAGTGCAACTTACTGCTAACTGAAATATTCGGAATAACTTTTTAATTCATATTCTAGAGTTTTCACTTCTACTAGCTTATATAGTTCCACATTCGCACCACTTTAACCTCCCTCTGTGCTGAGTGTGTTTACGTGTTATTTATACTAATAGGATACACAATGCTTGTGTATTAGGACTCAACGAGCCTATCATGTACCATGTCCTATCCAAATCCAAAATAAAAAGGTATTTAGGATAAAAAGAAACCAACTTTTACTTGGACACTACAAAGGTCAATTTGAATCATATTTATACTTGTCTCTCTTTAGTTTTACTTAGACAAAAGGACACCCAAAGGTAAATATAAAACCTTCAAGAAAAGAAAGGACAATCCAACAAGCTTAAATAAACTCAGTACATGGATAAAATAGCTGACAAGAGGGATCTAGAGCTATCTTCAATATCGTCGAGTTCTTATTCGAGAAAGTAAACTATTACCAATCGTCGACCATATGTGAGAGATTTACACCGTAAGGTTAACAGCGATTAGATTAGGTCGTCCTCGAGTATTGTACTCGTATGATCTTGATATATATAATGCCAACATTGATTTTGAAGAGTAGAGCTATTACTCGTAAGTTGGGGGTCGAACCTATATAAAAATCCTTGTCTCATGTCTTTTGATTTTATCATAATCTCATGTATACCTTAGTACCAGCGATTCTCATTCTCTATAAATACCCTTCGATAGTTTACTTGTTATTTATACTAATAAATTATGTTAGTTTATTGCTACGCTCACCAAAGAAGGTGGATTTGTGGTTTATAGATATAAGTGATGGTTTGTTTCTATTTTCTTCAAATAGTATAAGGTGTAATGTATTTATAAAATAGTGTTTATCAAATGACTTGAGGACTTGAGGTTTCATTTATAATATTACTAACTGCTTGGTATAGCGATTAATATTGTTAAAGTCTTTAAGCTGACTTGATAGTGAGATTGATTTTACAATAAAAGTAAATACAGAATAGACTGTGTGAAAGTAAGTTGTCATTAAAAATATCAAACAGTAACATAGATGCTAGCACATCCATGATAAATATTGGGAAAGTATATTTCTTAACTTATATATATTTGAATGTATTAGAAAATGAAGTTATTATAGATTTATTTTGATACGTAATAAACAATATTGTACGATAACAAATCATATAACACTATTTATTATAAACTTTAAATCCATATAAAAACCGGGGATTACATATTTTTTATTCTATTTTGTGTCCATCTATGCAGCTGCCCTCCTGCATGTGAGTTTTTTATATGGCTGAGCAGCTTATGTTTATTGTATTTATTCCACGTTGTGATAAATTGCTGATTTTGAACCAACCTAAAAATCATCAGTTCTATTCTTTATTCAATCCTATCAACTAAGAACTAAATTCAAGGAAGCATAATTTCGAATTTGATTATTAACTGGAGATAATAAAGAATAGCGCCATACCATGTGCTAATTTATGATCATATTATACATAGAATAAACAAGATTGTCCAACATATTCAAAAGATTTACAATTTGAACAATTAAAAAGCACAAACACTGCAACATCTTTTCTTTTTTACAACTAAACTCGGTTAATAACCCATATTACACACCAAAATGAAATGTTGCACACAAGCTTTCTTTAGCACACATACGTATTAAAGGGAAAGAATTATATAGAGCAAAATAATTTTAGGTAGAAAGCTTTCACTAGATGAAAAAAGCCTAGTTGGGACAATCATTTGGATCCATAAATAAGAAAATAATCCATTAGTATTTAAGAGTGTCTTCCGGCATAAGAAATTGTGCTCATCTACCATAAATATTTAAGCGTGGTCACCATGCACCCAGTTAGTTGAGTCACATGAGTACACGGCTTCTAAAAAGGGAGCAAAATAAGCAGCAAGCGAAACAATCAATGTGATATGTATGTTTGTCGTTGTGCAATCATATTACGAGATACATTCGTTTCACGGAGATTAATACTATTCGCTAAAGAACTAATGATATTACATGACAAAAGTTTGTTGCGTTTATTTTCATGTACACAATTCTATGGGCAAGATCATGTACTACACAAAGAGTATTATATGAAAAAACCAAGGATGGTTTTTGTGAAGAAAAAGGATGATGATGTGACCATGGCTACTATTGATACAACCGTTGCTCACATCATAGGTAAACCGAAAGGCACAAGATCAAGTTGTCCAAGTTGAAATCCAAATCGATCATCTACTACGGTGCGACTTCACATATAATGGGCATATGGTTTGTAACTTCATCCGAGACCCCGATCCAAATGGGGTCCAAGTGGGATCCGCCCCAACTTGGTGGAGCACGACCATAGGGACCCCTAGGTCGTCCTCCCACCTACGTAAATAGCTAGCTACCACCTTAGGATTTCTCATGTTTTATTTAGATTAAAATTTAGCCATTTTTACTTTTTTTGAGTAAAGTGTGATTAGTTAGATCACCGTTTTCTCGTTACGAGAACCCTAAGTTATCATTTGTATTCAATTGCTATTTGTAATTTAGATTGCTTTTATCTTGTTTCTTCGATTTGTTTGCGGGAATAAGGTTGATCGCATCGCTAAGATCAACAACCTACAAAGAGGTGTATCAATCGCTAAGGCGTAACACAACGTCTCGTATATTTGTAGTTGGGTCATCAACGTTTCTTCCAAACCATAGTTATCATCTACTCACCGAAAGATCGGGCTAATCAAAGCGTGAGCTTATTAAGTGGAGCTTAGGGTTTATCACCAAACAACGATGGTCCCGTTTGAATTTAATGAAGGTGATGATTAAGTGATGTTGTGTAAAATGAGGAAGTTATTAACGCGTGATTAATTAAGTTTTAATTATTACAGACTTGAAAAATAGATTTATCGATATTTTAAAATAAATTCTACATCATAAGTTTTCGCATGAAATACAACATTTAACCCTTTGAAAAACATGCTAAAGAAAATCAAGAAAAAATATATCTTAATCAATTTAGAATAGTATCGACGGGTGTGTCGGTAGTCGTCAAACGAGGGTCCCCAAGGAGGAGAAAGAGAATGTGGTAGAGATGTTATCCTTCAATGGATCGGATGGTCGACTCGAGTTCTAGGGCGAGCCAAAGAGAATGTTGCCCTCCCAGAAGGATAATAGGTCTACGTTCAATGTGTGATGTTCTTTGATGGGATGGAGTAGCATTGAAAATGGACGGAAACGGGCGGAAAAATCTCATTTCTATTTCCGTTTCTATATTTTTGACGGAAGCGGGATCGGGTTCGAAAAAACGGGTTCGAAAACAAAATCAGAATATGCGGGTGTACGGAAATGAACCAATACGGTCGTAAATTTAACGAAAATGGTCAAAAGCGGTAACCTATTAGGAATCTCATACATGTTTAACGAGTTGAAAGTGTCATGGCTTCCTCCTTCATGAGGTAAAGAAACACAATCGTTAGTCGTCAAATGGAAAATAAACTAGGAGAAATTAAAAGTGTAAATCTTTTGATAATGAATATCCAAGACGACTATGAAAAGAACAGTACCATAGTTTATTTTCTTTTACATGTCCTACTTTTAAATGTTTCAAAAACATTTATAAATAAAATTATTTTTGACGAATTTAAATTATACACTATTCCGTTGAAATTTTTTACATGCTTACATTTATGACTTATGTTAAATAATCAAACAAAATAATTGTAATTATTATCAAAAAAATGAGATTTGGAGGTGACGGCCCTGTGCGGAGGAGGCGGCAGCCACGGGTGCAGTGTCGGCTCGCGTGAGCTTGCCGCGAGAGGGAGCGGTGGTGGCCAAACGGGCCGGGCCGAGCGTGCGGCGGCACACGGCGCTGACCCTTGTGCCGGCCGGCACGGCCGGCCCGGCTCGTGATGGGCGTGCAGCACGGCTGACGGCGGACCGTGCCGTGCACTGGGCCGGCCGCCGAGCTGCGGGCGGCACGGCACACGGCATGGGTCTTGTTCGTGCCGGCCGGGCACGGCACGGCCCACGGGCCGGCACGGCACGGCTACGGCGGTCCAATGACGTCGCGACACGTGGCATGCAGAGGGAGGAGGGGCGCGGGATGATTTAAACCGACGAATCACGTAGCGCCACGTGTCCCAACGGCTATATAACGGCTATAATTTGAAAATAGCCGTTGGAGGCCAAAAAACCAAAAAAATCCGAAAAAATTCCAAAAATTGCAAATTTCGCCCTATAAATAGGGCATCCACCCCACCACTTCTCCTCACCCCAAACATCTCATTTTGTGCTCTCAAGTCTCAAGTGCTCTCTTGTGCTCTAATTTGTTGGTTTTGACAAAATTTGCTCAAATTTTGTCAAAAATTAAAATTAGTTTCGTAGTTAATTAGTTTAATTGCAGAGGTGTGAAGTGCTTAGGTTCGAAAGATGTAAGTGATATTCATATGTATGTATTATTTGTATTTTGTTTGTGTATTTAATAAATATCTAAATTTTGTTTATTTTGGATTAAAATTGAGAATGGATCCAAACTATCCATATCGCCGTCGTTCACTTTGGGTGATTTCGACCCAATTACATGTCGGGGTTTGACGATGCCTCGGATCGGCTCCAACTCCACCAAGCGTGGAGAGAGGCTGGGTGCGGCGGCGACGGCCGGAAGGATATTCGGGATCGCGGCGGAAGTGTCATATAATAAATCGATTGTTAAGGCGGATAAAGAGAGTAAGTGTTCACATTGACGCCGTTCGTCAAGCAATCGCGTGGTTAAGCGCCTTCTAACCCGCGGATTCTTTGCATGGAAGAAGGTTTTGCCATGCGGTGGTAAAAGCACGTAAGTTTGCCACCGATACGAGCATCGGTGGAATGCACCTATTTAATGTTAAAAGTTGTGTTACCTTATAGTGAATTACTAGCGATTTTGTCCGGTCACGTAATGGCCCAAGAAACATGACGGTGGGCCAATCGAGTGAGCACGTGTGGGCAATTGTCCAAAGATATTACCAATTTCTTGAAACTTTTTATGAGTCTACTCTTACTCGTCCCAAGTTTACTATCCAAGCTGTCAATTTAATTTTGCACAATATTCTCGAGATTGCCACGTTGTTAAAAGAATATGAAAATGATGAAATTCTAGCCCAACTGTCTTTCACATGAAACAAAAATATTTAAAATATTGGAAAAATATACCTATGTTGTATGCTTTTGCTTTCATATTAGATCCTAGGGGTAAATTAAGGGGATTCTCCACTATTTTATCACTTATTGGAGATACTATAGGTGTAGATTACGTTCATCCCCACTAGGGTAAGAAGAAGATACGAGTGGGGTAGAATTTGGGGTGGCTCATCTTCAAGCCAAGGGGTGGGAGTTCGTCGCATGGAAGTGGAGACGTCACTTCACACGGTGTTGCCGAAGAGTTGTCAAGTTATGTGGACAGCGACGCCATCAGGCATGAAGCACAAGATTTCAACGTCCTCGGATGGTGGAATGACCACAAGATGGCATATCCCGTGCTTTCAAAATTGGCACGGATGTGTTGGCGTACCGTGTCAACGTATCCTCCGAATCGGCCTTCGGCCTTTGCGGTCGAATCGTCGAAGAAAGGAGGACAACTCGAGCGGCGACCACGTCGAAATGCTACTAAGCGTTAAAGCGGGAGCTAGCTAGACAACATGGCCAATACACTGCTTGAGAACCAAGAATTGGCTGCCCAGTTCGAGAACCTCTACTTAGATCCAGACCAACCCCAATAGAACTTTGTTAGAAGTAGTTGTGATCTTTGCGCTGTACTCTTTTCTTTGTCATGGTTTTCTCAGTTTTTCCTATGAGTTTTTACATGACAAAGTTTTTAACGAGGCAGCATGTATCATTGTATCATATAATGATATAAACATCAATAAAGATCACTACTATTTTTAACATATAGCAAGTGTCAATATTTATTTTAATAATTTCAATATGAAAAATAGATGACGAATATATATTTTTTTCATATTTTTAACGTGAGATACATCATTATTTTATTTTTATCATTTATTTATATTTTTGATTTTTATATATAGAAATAATAGGGTTGTATATTTTTTTCTATTTTTTCATATTTTTTTCTATTTTTTTAAATTCGGACGTGCCTAATGGGCCGTGGGCTCGGCCACGGCCCACGGGCCAAATTCGTGCCGTGCCGGCACGGGCACGGCCCGGCCTCCCGTGGGCCGTGCTTGGGCGGGCGGAGCACGCGGGCGGCACGGCACGGCCCGTCACGTGGCCGTGCCTAGCGGGCCGTGCAGTGACCGAGCCGTCGCCTGCCGGGCCTGCGTCGTGCGGGCCGTCCGGCGGCCCACTTGGCTGCACTAGAGGGAGGTGGCGGCCTTGTGCGGAGAGAGGCGGAGGCCACGGGAGCCGGTGCGCGCCGCAAGCTGCCGCGAGAGAGGAGAGCGGCGGCCACGGGCGCGGCGCCCGGCTCTGCGCGAGCTTGTGGGCCGCGAAGGAGGCGACGGCCTTGTGCGGAGGAAGGCGATGGCCATGGGCGTCGGCGCGGCGCACGAGCTCGTGAAGTACGGTTGTACTAACTCGTTTCATGTTTATCTCATGGCTCGGTCCTTTCTTGACCGGGGATGACACTTGCCTTTCTTGGAATCCACTCAAATCATCCGTAGCTCTAGTCTAAAATATTTGTTTGGTTTTTAGTTTTCATCCAAAAACAGTTTATCATTGTCATGGCAATGTGATGCTCATGTCTTCAAATGCCGTATGTCAACCACCTTCCCAAGGTAGTTGCCCAAGCATAAAGCATTTGATAAATATAAATGTGCATGAATCTAATTTAGCATGTGCTAAGCATTTGTCAAAGATTGACTTGAACGCACGATACTATAGTGTACAAAGAGTATACAAGTGTTCAATATCAAGGTATGCCATATAACAAGTATGAGAGTTCTTATATGTATAGCATGCATATCTCGATTTTAAAAACAACACAAGTTCAAAAAAGGGTTCAATATGCTTAAAGGTAGTGATGACTTGCCTTGCTTGCAACCTTGTTGTCCGGATCTTCGGCGCACTCAACGGCTCTCGGACTCTTTAAATATGTGCGAGAGATCGATTGAATTCGATTAGAGTTCAAATAAAATCACCAAAATGCCAAATAAATCGCAAAAGTGGCTCTAAAACTAGATTACAATTTTAGATGAATTTAGGTTCAAGTTTCGCTAAAATTCGGGTTAAAACGAGCGAGATACGATAGTTTGAAGTTCCATGGTTAAACCGATTTAATTAATTATGATGTGACATTATTTTAAATTAATTCATTTTAAATTTTTAGAAATATTATGACTAATGATTCAAAAATATTATACCGGAAAAGAAATGGAAATGGTTAACTTCCAAGTTTTATCCTAATTTTATCGGGACGACAAGCCCAAGGGTTAGAGTTAATTAAATCCGAAAATAATTTACCACACTATATTAAATAATTTAGAAATTAAATTTTTGAGAATCTATATGACAAAATTGGGGTTTAATAATAAATTAAATCACAATTAAATTTCTAATATTATAGTTAATATCTATCTTATAATTATTTCCTAATGAATTTTTATTTTAGGAAAGAAAATAGATTTTACTTTAAATCTTTTCCCTAAATATTTTTGTTTTCCGTTTACTTTTCTTTTTCTTCTTTTTCTCCTTTTTCCTTCTTTTTCTTTCTCTTTTCTTTTCTTCCTTTTCTTTTTTTCTTTCTTCCTCCTCTTCCCTCTGTTTCTTTCCTCTTCTCTTTCTTTCCTTCCTCCTCTCTTCTTCTCCGGCTCGGCCAAAGCACGGGGCGAAAGGGAGAGAGGAGAAGAGGGGGCTCATTGGCGACGAGGGCGACGATGGCGGCAAGCGGCACCGACGCGGTGGCGCGGTGGCGAGGAGGAAAGAGGGAAATGGAGAGGAGAGTGAGGAAAACGACGGTTGTGGGGAGGAAGAGGGGTTTTGGGGGTTTATAGGCGCGCATGGGGAACGGCAACAGCGGCCGGTGTAGATGGGACGCGTGCGCGCGTGGGTCCGCGCGCGCGTGCGCCGCGGCGCGAGGCGGCGGCAGACGCGGCGATGGTACGCGCGCGCGTGCGCGCGGCGGGGACGGCGCGGCGCGGCGCGACACGTGACGGGCGAGGCGGGGGGCGGGCGGCACGCGACGCAACGTGTGCGCGGGCGTGAGGACGACGCGACGCGTGGCACGCGCGCGGAGAGGGGCCTGGGTATGAGGCCGAACACCTTGCAACGAATGTAGAATGCCCTTTTCTTTTTCCCTTTATTTATTTATTTTTTCATTATTATTTGTTCCCTTTTGCATTTCACATATAAATTTAAATAAATATTTTTGGCCACTTGCAATTTAATTAAAATTTAAGTTTTTGCCCAATTGTATTTATTTTTTATACCTTCCTTTTAATTTATAATTAGCAATTTTTGTATTTTACCCAAAAAATATAATTTTGGTCTTAAAAAAATTTTATTAAAACATATCTCTCCCAATTTATATTTTTAAAATTTTTATTTCAAATATTTATTTTACAATTTTCCTTTCTTTTAGTTTTTTAAAAATCCTAGCGACTTTTACCCTTTTAAAAATTTATTTATTTAACTCGGCAACAAAGACTTTGTAAATAAGAGGCGAGATAAATACGACAAGATGCAATAATTCAAAAGGTTTTATAAGTTTTGAATTTTATATTTTAATTTTGAAGCCTTCGAATTTTATGGTGTTACAACGGCCGACCCCACCAAGGGGGCCAGGTCCTCGACCACATCCCGAGGACTCTCGACTTGACTTTGGTTGGGATTTGATTCTGGTTTTGGGGTACTCGGGTGACACCCCTCACAAACAGGGCCTACGTCATGTGTGCATATGTGTATCTTTGTCGATCGATCCAACCCTCCGGGTGACTATGCCGATGGACGTTCCAATCCAAAGCAAACTTTGATCAGTAAAGGAGATGACTAGAAATGTTAGATCATTTAAGTCACTGGTACACAAACCCTCTATAGGTGCCGGTTGGGAATCACAATAGGTGTCGGTTTCCTATCCGACACCTATACTTTCGAGCATATGTGTTGGTTCCGAACCGGTACCTATAAAGATTATAGGTGTTGGTTCTTAACCCACAATCGACATCTATAGTATTCAATAAAATAAAATAAAAGAGGGCGATGGAGTCGTCGTTGCCGGATCCGGCGGCCGTCGTCGGTCGCCCCTCGCTCGTGTCGGTCTTCTCCACCGCCACCGCCATCACCGGATCCGGAGGAGGAGAAGGATGGGAAGACGGATGGAGAGGAGGAAGGGCCCTCGGAGAGAGGGCCGCAAGCCTCCTCCACAATCACCATTCTTGCCGCCACCACCTTGCCTGGCCTTCACGCCGGCCTTCTCCACCCGTCACCGTCATCACCGGATCTAGAGGAGAAGGAAGGAGGACAGACAGAGAGAAGGAGGGAGGACCCCCGGGAGAGAGAGGGGGCTGGCGAGCCTCCTCCACCAACATCGCCGTTGTCGCCGCCACCTCGCCCGCCCGCGCCGAGGCCTTCTCCCATCACCGCCGCCATCACCGAGATCGCGCGCTTTAGTAGTTGTCGTGGTCCACGCACCAAATCCGATAGCCGGGACAGGCGGCGAGCCTGCTCTCGTCATTATCCGGGGAGAAGGAGGAGCGACGGACGGAGGGAAGGAGGTGGGCTCGATGAGGAGGAGCGAGAGAGGGAGATGGCGAGAGATGGATTGGGAGATGGATAAGGATGATGGTTGGGTGGCGCATGTGGCTGGTTGGATAAGGATGGTTTCACAACTCGGGTCGGTCTTGATGGGTGTCGGTTTTTTAAAAACTAACACTCTACTATATTATAGGTGTCGGTTTTTCTATTTTTCTCTCGTATAAGTGCCGAGATTTTCTCTAAATAACCGTCACCTATTCCCAGTTATAAATGTCGGTTTTAATTTAAGAACCGACATCTAGGCGTCCTTTTTATATAAGTTGATATCTATAAAAAATAAAAAATAGTTATCGGTTCTAATTGAACAACACCTATAAACCATCACCTATAAGTCTGTGGCACTGAGTGATGAGACAAATAAATATTGAAATTCGGCAAAAATGAGCGTGGGACAAGTGAATGTTGAAATTCGGCAAAAGTCAGTCACCTGAAAACTCGTAAATAAGTACAGTGTGTTGGAGCCAAGTCAACAAAACCGGCCACAAAAGTACATGGATGAGTGACCTGTTCGTTCGAAATGAATGAAACATCCGTATGATTTCCGAGCTTATAAATCTTTTAAAGATACGAAAGTTTTCTTAAAACATTTGTTTTAAACTTATTTTTAAGAAACTTTATAATATTTAATTTACTTATTTGTATCTTGAATAATTGTCGAAAATTACGCACGGCCATTCGAATCACACCCCGAATCAATTGACAAACGGTGCTACACCGTCGCTTTGTCCCGTTACTTAATGCGATCCACGATTTGTCCTATCCCACTGTCGTCGAGGCGGCTAGTGTAGCTAGTGATGTTACTGTGACGTGACGTTCTTGGTTGACGTCGTTGCACGCGGCTGCCGATCGATCACGTCCGTTTCGTAAAAAATAGAAAAATTGTGATTGGGCGAGAAAAAGTTGATGAAAAATTTAAACGGTGAGACATTTTGATTGGGGAAGAAAATATAGATAAAAAATTATTATATTTTAAGACAATATTTAATATTTAAATATTAGAAGTTGTTATATTTTAAAACGGAAAAAGTATATATTAACATATTGCTCGTATGTTATAATAAAATTTAATTAAAAGCTATTATTAATATAGTATTAATATTTTTAATTGTGGTTTATATTATTTTTTAATAAAAAATAAAGTATTGATAGAAGCAATTGATATTTGGGTCCTCCAATGTAATGTTATTTTTTAAAGAATAAATTGAGAGTTCGTACCATCACTCTCTCATTTATTATAACAAGTAGATATTTATTGTCGCTGGCCTAGTGACCTCCAGCCTTTGCACTATAAACTGTGGCACTACAGTAGCCAGCCATAGCGAAGAAGAAATTCGGTGGCTGTGTTTACGTGGCTGACTGACGACCAGAACCACTGCCTTACTCCCTTCCTCGTGGATGGACGTCGTCAAGGCAGCGGCGGAGGCGGCGGAGACGGCGAAGGAGGAGGAGGTCCACGGCGTGGTCATCGTCGGCGGCGGCCTATGCGGCCTCGCCATGGCGCTCGCCCTTCGCCGGTACGTCGTGGTCAACGCAGCTTGTTCTGAACTCTGAACGCTGCATGTATAAATTGTATGTACTGTTGGATGCAGAAAAGGAATAGGGAGCCTTGTGGTGGAGAGGTCGGAGACGCTTCGTGTCGGCGGCGTGGCGCTCAACGTCCACGCCAACGGGTGGCGCGCCCTTGAGGAGCTCGGCCTCGCCGACGGCCTCAGGAACACCGCCAACCTCATCACCTCGTACGCATAATAATCGATCATGCTGAGTATATATCGTAATTTAGCCAAAATCTTTTCGACTTCTTCTACCGTAAGAGTATTCTGCACGTCTCAAAATATAATTAACTTTTTTAATGAGACATGTTCTATTCTATTAATATAAATATAAAAAGAGATATAAACTTTAGATTTATATTATTAGCATATGTCTCATCCAATAAATTTTTTTATCTTTTTAAAAAAAACTTTTTATCTTTTTAACGAAATTTTAAGTTAAAAAAAATAGTACTATTTTTTTCCTCAGTTTTATTTTAAGTCTCGAAGGATTCAAAAATTAGTTTCGTAGTAAGTGCCATTTTATTCATAATTTTTTCTCCAACTATTTTTAATTTATTTTTTTCATTTTATCCTCTACGTTCTCATTCTTAATTCCATACATTTTATGAAGAGTATTTAGATAATTTTTATTTTACTAATTTGATCTTCAAATCCTAGAAGTAGAAGTGCAGCCGGTTCTTTTTTATTTAAATTAATTATATGCTTATGTTTTTTCGTTTTACACGTCAACTTAATTTTTATCCAAGTTACTTTTAAACACCATTCTTATATGATGGAGGGAGTAGGGTCTCGACTGTGCATTCATCTGTGTTTTCTTCGCGGGGCTTTCTCAGGGTTCGCATGGTGCGGCAGATACAGAGCAAGAACCAGACCACCGTGTCACCTGCCAGGTGACCCGTGATCCTCACCACATCATTTCTGCCAGATCATTGATCAGTTTATAACTGACGACGAGCTTTAGCTAGTAGTAGTACTTCTTTTTCTTTCGTTAAAAAAAAAAAAGAAACTAGCTCATCAGTTTTGTCGTCGTACGTTATGCGAGCTGTAGGAAGGAGATCCGGTGCTTGAGAAGGACGGACGTGATGGAAGCACTGGTCAAGAGCATCCCTGCACACACGATCCGCTACGGCTGCCGCATCGTGGCCGTCGATCAAGACCCCGGCACCAACTGCGTCGTCCTCACCATGGCCGACGGCAACATCATCAAGGCCAAGGTCAACGAGTAGTTAAAATTTATCTGAAAATATAACAATTTTTTATTAATATTTTTTTTCAATCAGTCATAACCTTTTATTATTCTCTTTTTCATCTTTCTTCATTTTCAACCCATCATCACAATTTTTTATTTAATTCTATGTATTTTATTAATAATTAATAATTATGTTCAATTTTTAATTTTTTATATTTTAGACCGGAGTTAATAATTATATAATGAGATATAACATTATATATGTAATTAGAAGTGGATTAATAACTGTGATTAATCGATTCTATGGGTAAAATAATGTTACACAGATGGTGATTGGTTGCGACGGGTGGAACTCGGTGGTGGCCAGGTACGTGGGGCTAGGCGCGCCGTCGCAGCTCCCTCGTTTCATCGTCCTCGGCTTCGCGAGCTACCCAGAGGGGCACCCGTTTGGGACCGAGTTCTCGCAAATCATAGCGGATGATTTCGCCGTCGGACGGTTGCCCGTTAACGACAATCTGGTCCATTTCTTCGTAAGCAGGAGTCCCTCCCCAGGTATAATTAATTAAACCATGGTGTAATGGCCAGACAATTTAATTTCAAGCATTCATTCATAAATTATATTCTCTTCATCCTTAATTCATAAACTATATTTTCTTATATTCTATTCATCCTTAATTCATAAACTATATTTTCTTCGTCTCACTGAATAAATCACACTCGTGTTTTAAAATTGAACTCTCTTAACAAATAATATTTTATTATAAATTAAGTTTTATTGGATAAAATAATCGTTAGATTAACATTTTAATTTACTTTTATATAATTATATTTTATAGTTGAGATATTTAAAATTAAGACAATGCCAAATTTGATCATGTTTTAGTGAGTGAGATGGAGGGAATACATGTGTCCTGTAATTTTTTGATTCGGAATTTCACTTGAAAAAGAAGTGTAATTAACTTTGTCAAGAACATGTCATGTGTATATATCCATCTAGGAAGTACGGACGTTGATGAGGACGCGGCGAGGAAGTACGTGCTGGAGAAAGTCGACGAGCTCCCCGACGAGATCGCCGAGATGGTGCACCGGTGCGACACGGCGTCGAGCTGGACGCTGACGAAGGTGTGGTACCGGCCGCCGTGGCAGGTGGCGCTCGCCGGGTTCCGGCGTGGCGCGGTGACGGTCGCCGGCGACGCGATGCACGCCATGGGTCCCTTCATCGGCCAGGGCGGCTCCGCGGGGCTGGAGGACGCTGTCGTGCTCGCCCGCTCGCTGTCGTCGTCGTCGTCGCGGGCCGTGTCGGCTGCGGGCGATGGCCACCTCCCGGCGCCGCGCCAGCTGCACGACGACGACGTCGGCGCGGCGATAGACGAGTACGTCGCGGAGAGGCGGCGGAGGGTGACGACGCTGTGCCTGCACAGCTTCACCATCGGGACCTTGCTGACGACGAGGTGGCTCGCCGTGAAGCTCGCGTGCGTCGCCGTCCTGGCGCTCCTCGGCGGCGACTCGCGCCGTGATGTGGACTACGACTGCGGCCGCCTATAGATAGCGGTTACTCAATCCAAAAAAAAAACAATATGACAAGAGAATAGCATCTATAAACACACCTTGTTTAGTCATTAGATCCTCTGGGTGGTTAATCAGTATCATGTTGAGGCAGGAGTGCAATAGTGAGTATCAGTGCTTAGTATGCAAATCAAAGGCAAAAACTGAACAAGGTAGCGGTCTCATACCACAAATCATTCATCACGTTTAAGATTTATTATTACCAGTACGATGTCTGTGCTTTTGCAACGGATTTTAGTTAAAAAGTTTATTTATATATTGTCTAATATGTATCATAGAGTAATGAAAAATTTCATACCAAGATTATTTAATTATCATTTTTGCTAAAATTATGTCAACAGTTTTTTTCCGTAGTTGCAGTCGATTTTGGACCGCTCGATCCTCTCCAAGATTTGTGCTGGAGCAGCATGGGATATAAAAACTGATCAAGGGCCTGTTTGGAAAGCTCAAGATTCTGATAAGCAGTTGGTTGGTTGTCACCTTTTAAGAATTTAGAAAAGCTAAGTTTTTTTGTTCATTTTTGGATTCTACAACTACAACTTCTCAGAATCTCGATGAAAAGTTGGATTGTTTGAGGGAGCTTCTGAGACAAATTGCAGCTGCCAAAAGCTACTCCAAAGGAACAAATCTAGCGTGGGATAGGAATAAGTCCACTTGCCATCCCTCAAATTTACGTCGAGTTTGTTTGACATCCCTTATCTCCAATACCACAAATCTTTACCCCTAAAGTATACAAACCATGCAATTTAGATCCCATAGCAATATAGATGTACGGTTTCATCGACGTGGCATCCTAATCAGCAAAAAAATAAAAAATATGTGTGGGGCTCATATGTAAGTGAGAAGAAAAAAATATGAGACCCGCATATCAGCGTCCTCTTCTTCCTTCTCTTTTCTTCCCAAGCCTAGAAGGGAGGGAAGGCGGCGAGCGAGCTGTCCGGAGGCCTCGGCGAGGGTAGAGGAAGCGATGGGGGCGGGCCATGGGTGTGCGGCGCGAGAGGAAAAAGGTCGTCGGTGACGGCCCGAAGCGGCTCGAGCGGGGTGCGGGCGGAGGAAAAGGAAATGGAAGCACCGAGGAAGATGGATCGCGAGGGCCGATGTGAGGGCAAGCGGGCGGAGTAGTGGCAACCGCTCGTCAACCCGCTTTGAGTCCCGGACTGCACTGGTGGCATTAGGATCTCGATGCGCCGATGCCCTAGCCTCGCCCTACATCGCCGCCGCCGTCATCGGGTGGGGACTACATTTTCTTGGCGACCCTCTCTACTTGTCGCCTTGCACCGGAGCTTCGTCGCCTTGGATTTGGTGATTCCCTCTTGCTTCGCTTTGCTTTGATTTGATTTGGGGACGCTTGCGGGTGCTTCGAATGTAATATGATGTGTTGTGCTCACACCAACCATCAACGGGTGAGCTCGAGCTCGGTCGTGCTCATTGGCCGCCTCCCCTCCCTCTCCCACCTCTACCTACCTCGCATACAGTCGCGCGAGCTCGGATGGGCTCGCAGTCACCCTCCTCCCTTTTAGGCTTGTCGGCCACCTCTTCCCCCTTTTCCCACCGACCGCCTCCCCTTCCTCCCGGGCTCACCGCCCTTCTCCCTCCCTCTCTTGTCTCCGCCTCCTAGCAGGCCGGCGAGCTCAAGCTCACCGTGGTCGCTCGCGGCTTCTCCGTCCTCACCCGCCTTTGCCTTCCTTGCATGGAGGCCGAGCAAGCTCGGACGGGTTCGTCGACCGCCTCCCCTTCCCTCTCGGGCTTGGGAAGAAAAGAGAAGGAAGGAGAGGACGCCGACAAGCAGAGACCCCACATTTTTTCTTCTCACTTTACATGTGGACCCCACAAATTTTTATATTTTTTGCTGATTAGGATGCCACGTCAAGGAAACCAGACATATATACTGCTATTGGATCCAAATGCACGGGTTTGTATAATTTAAGGGTGAAAATTTCTGGTATTAAAGATAAAAGATGCCAAACAAACTCGATGTAAAGTTGAGGGAAGCAAAGTGAACTTATTCCTGCAGCATACGGATCGATTATCGGGCCACTTGATCCTCTCAGATTTTGGGCCTACCAAATGATATTGATCGTTTCTCACAGCCCAATGCAGTAAACTCAGTTGATTTTTTTAAACCGGAAGTGAGGGAAACAGACAAATTACACTTTATATACCATAATTACATCCCATGATATTATAGTTACATCATACTGTAAGTAAGATGTAAGTATAGTGTAAATAGAATGTAATTACTGAAAGGAATAAGCATGCCGTAAATGAGTAAACAATATCCGATTTGCACGTTAATGGGGCACCAAGGTTGATTAATCATTACTACCTTTGATGTATATTATAGTGGAAAATACCGACTCATTTTTACATAAAAATGTGTTGACATATGTCTAGATACTCACTTTTTTCTTGTATGGGATTAGGAAAAAGGCGAAGCCTTCTCTCACTTCATTTTGTTTCAAAAGCTGAACAAAAGGTTGTGGGTTTTCCGTACAATCTAACGGGCTTCTTCAGAAGAGAGGAATTTTACATGATTTTCACAGAGAACAGTTTAATTTCTCTAAACTTGCCGTGAAAATCGTCCAAACCAAATAGGCCCTGAAGGTTGAGGTTGAGGAGGCCATCAGTGTCCAGTGTTATGCCAGTAGTGGCCCAAATAGCTGGAGGATAGTTGTAGGCTTCAAATCTTGTAGGTCTTTCATTGTTTGTGGGCCTATTTTGGCGGGCCATGTGTTTTTTAGGCTGATTCGTCCATGTAGAGAGTGAGAGGACAGAATTCTGATAGCCCAGATTTGGCTGAAATTCATATTCAGCTGACAAATCATAAAACATTCTGAGATAGACATGTCTCGCTGCTACTCGACTGAGGGCACTTCCAATGTAGAAATCACTCGTAGTTTCTATACCACGAAGACTTCACAACAAAAACTTATCTTTCTCAATGCATAGTTCCTAATAGTAGTTTCTATAGTTAAAAGAAAATTCAATATGCAACACAAAGTTAGCTGATCAGTTGTGGCATGTTTCCTTGCGGCGCGGCGTTGTCGAGCCACCGGTCCATGGGCGTGCCCTCGTCCTTGTGCGTTGTCTTCCAGTGCAGCGGCTAGCACGCCGGGAGCAATAGTTCACCACGCCGCACACCGAACAATGCCTTCTTTGTTGCTGCGTCGCGAAGGAGCGAGGCCGACGTCGCGACCGCGGCGGAGCTCACGGGCGTTGCCACTGGATGAGAGGTGGCGCCCATCGAGCATGGAGCGACGCATGCTATAGCCATCCCCAGTAGTGCCCGAGCTCTCGGAGCGTGTCGACGTGGCCAAGCGTGCCGCCCGACGCCCTTGGTGCCGTCGCCGCCGTTGAACCGGGTCACCGCCGGCGAGTACAGCGCCGAGCGAGGGAGTGACGGCGGACGAGGCGGCGAGGAGGACGGTGGGCGGGATCACCGCAAGCCGCCTCCGCAGCGCGACGGCGCGAATGGGCCGGGCAAGGCGGCGACGGACGGGGTCACCGCCGCTCCTCGCGTGGCCGCAGCGTGGCGGGCGCGGGCCGGTTGAGGAGAGGACGGCGGCAAATGGGACCGGGCGAGAAATCGTATGGTCGATCTCATCGGTGTCTATTGTTAACGCGGAATTTGGTAAGCCCGGTGTCCCCATCGATTAAGCATTCATATCGGCTCAAAGCTAGAATCGGCTTAGAGTTCTACAAGCAACCGATGAGGGTTTTCTCTTATCAACATCTCCAGGATCGATTCTTGTTGGATTCGGTTTGGAAAGATCTTATCCGAAGAGACCGAGTTCGAAGGATACGAATTGTATCTATTAATTAGGAAGAGTTTGTTAGCTTTCTATTTTATCTTTAGGAAAGTGTTTTAGTATCCGATAAGGACTCGGTTGTTTTCTTTTATCTTTAAGAAAGTTTGAATTGTAAACTGTTAGGATCTTTGTCACCTACGGTATAAATATGTGAGCCCGAGGTCCATGTAAATAATCGCTCGATCAATATAACTCGGCGCATCGCCACCTTTTCATATGTTCTACTTTATCATTCGGCGAACTTGGCACCGATGCGGGGCGCATCGGCTTCAATCTCCGACGAAGGGTAAGTCCAAGGTCCCGGCTCGAGCAATCGTATTGGCTACGTCGGTGTCGTCCAAAGGTCATCGGTACATTCGACCTCTTGGATTGCTTCGATTCGGTTAATATCTTGGCCCGATTATTTATCATATGTCTCGTTGAATCTAGTCCTAGTATCTTGATTTGCCTCTATCGGATGTCTCTCATTTTAGGATTTCTTCCGATACGGGTTCAATCGTTATATTAGATTAGATTAGCTTATACATCCACCACCACGAAAATCGATCAAGGGCTTGATTGTCTAGATATTACGTCTCTTTTCGTACTTAATGCATCAGTTTAATTTGACATACTAAGTCGTGATTAGAACCGTAAGCTCTAGCTGCCTGTTGGCTGCCAATAAGGGTTTCATCGGGGTTTTAGCCGATGAGTTATATGGACGTCACATCGTCTATGCTATGAATACGTATAATCTTCGTCTTAAGGTACGTTTAGACATAAGTGATTTATACTGTCTCGGTACTCTACCTATCTATCCCGTCACTTGGTCTAAGCATATTTTGAGACCTAGATTATATGCTATTAATATCTACAGCATCGATCGAGTAAACCTAATTTTCATGAACGGTGCATTGGCTTGCAAGGATTGCTTATGAGTTGATTTTTTTAGCCGATGACAACGAGTATTTACCTATCATTGCTTATCTTTGGGATTTTATGGCATCGGACCTCCAGATGTATGCTTCAATGTTCATATCAATGTTTATTTTATCATCGTGTTGCCGTCGATTGATCATCTTTATATAGATGTTTGCTCAGCACACCGCCGATGGACTAAAACCCTAACTACATCGGGCGACATCGGCATCGGTGGAATCATACCATTGGCTTATCGTAGATTGACTGTTTCTGTTATTGGCCTATCGGCTAATATGATTTATGTTTTGCTACTTTATACATCTTGTCAGTGGCAGGATCAAACCAACTGGTACGCCCGCACTTCATCAATATTAGGACCTACACCGGAGCTAGCGGATCTTCCAGCCGGCGTGTGCTCGACGTCAACACATCTTTCGGCACGACAGCGACGGTACAGATTTGGCGTCAACATCCATGTCCTCTCGCTACCCTCATCCGCGCCACGCTCTCGCCTGCAATCAAGGCCGTCCACTGTCGTCCCTGGTGCGCGCCACCGCCTCCTACTCTACACCGTCCTTCGACTCGTCCCGTCCCCGCCACCTCGTCATCGACTGAGCCAAAGGAAGGAGAGGATGGGTGCGGTGATCCGCCCGAGGCCGATGGGGCGGCCCATGACCTCGGGTCCACGACCATCACCGCGCGGCGTCGCCCTCGCCTCCTCCGCTTCGAGGAGCTTCTCAAGCGTAGAGTCTTCGAGCAAGTCGGCTACTACGGACGGGGGTGGGGGTGGGGCGGCGACGGGCGGGGCGGGCGAGGGCGGCGCGGATGGGCCTGCGGCGCCCCACAGTGCGATGGCGATGGGAGTTGAGGCTTTATGTGCATCATGCATGGGATGTGAAGAAACTATTGCCTCCTCCTCAACGCCGGTTTCTTTAGCTTCGGTCCGCGAGTAGACTTCGTTTCTTCTTTGAAAATGATTTCTTAGTTTTTTCATTCTCTCTCTGATAAACGAGATGTCACATCAACAAAAATAAATAAATAGGAATAATAAATAGAGATAGAAATTATGATAGACTTGTATTAAGAGTGTCCTTATGAACAAATAATTTCTACATAAATGTTTCTAGTCGTAAAATGAATTTGATATTTTCTATGTGATAAAAAACGTAGGAATTAATGGTGATTCCAATTCGGTGCTAGTACCGATATGTACAGGAGATCGCCCTTGTAATTGGTCCCTGGCTGGACGACCTCGCCGCCGTCAATTCCGGACATGAGGAGCGGCGATTCTTGCACCGGCCTCGGCCTCCGGTGGCCGTGCCGGCGTTACTGCCTCCACGGCGCGGACGCCGACGATGACGCTGACACCGTGTGCTCGACGTCGTCGTCGTCTCCTCCGGCGGCGCAGGAGCAGGACGATGTTGACCCCGCCGCCCCTTGCCGCCCGAAGCTCCACAGCCGCCTAAGTGATCTCAGCCGCGCCAAACCTGGTGACCTCGCCGCCGCGTCGCGCGGGGTCGCGGCCGTGGACTCTGGGATCTCGATCACCAACGTGCTGCCGTCCGCTGTCATGGTCACCGCGCCCTGGTCTGGCAGGCCGAGCAGGACGCTCTCCGGCAGGTTCACGGTGTAGCTCGCCGGTGGCTCCGGCGGGACGGGAGGGAGATGCGGCGGCAACGGAACGTCGGTCTTCACGACGACGGCGAGGCGGCAGAGCGGGCAGGTGGAGTGGGAGCCGAGCCACATGTCGACGCACTCGGCGTGGAAGCCGTGGCCGCACCGGGGAGGAACCTGGCCTCCTCGCCGTCCTCGAGCTCGGCGAGGCACACCGCGCACTCCACGCCCTCCTCCTTCGCCGCCGCCCCGCGGCTGTACACTGTGACCGGCAGAGACCGTAGCACCTCCGGGCACACCCCTCCTCCTCTGCCATCGTCTCCTCCGCTCCCAGAGCGCCGTCGCCGCCGCCGCGACCCGCTCGTCGACATCGTCACGGCGCGCCGCCTCTCGTTGCAGTAGCACTGGAGCAGGACGAACGCGAGCGTGAGCGCCGCGAAGACGACGAGCACGGCCGCCACGGTGGCGATGCCGCCGACCGTCATGGCAGCCTGCCCTCCTGGCGCGGACACCGGCGACGTCGGCGACAACGACGACGAAGACTCAGCATCGTCCATGGCGGCTTCCGCGGTGCCGACCTGCTCCACACCCCGCACCATAATAATCGACCGCCACATGTTCGGGCACTCGAGCTCGCATATTTATATTAGAGCACTCGCAGAAAGTATGTGTACTGTGATATATACAATTTGTTTGATATAATAAGTGATTTAATTGAAAGAAGAAAAAAAATTAAGAAATCAAATGTAACTTAAAAATTAAATCTTTACGGTTATCAATAAAAAAACTATTATAACCTTATTTAGATAGCTGTTTTTAATACGATGTCCTATCTTATATAAATCCGTACTAATAAAAATAATTTTTTACTGTACTAGTTTTTTGATAATTTTTTGATGTAATATCTCTTGTGCTATAGAAAAACTGATAGTTTTTTCGTTGAGAATGTACACACGTATAGAGCGGTATACTGTATGGTACATGGAATGAGACGTGGTGACATGCGAACACGTAGAGTGGCTTTCCTGGAAGGTGATATGCGCGCGCCTGCGGCGGCTTGGGCGACAAGGTTGTGTTGGTGTTTGCTAGCGCGCGCATTCGTCTTCGTCTCAAACGAGCTATCAACGTCGTCCGCTGTTGATGTTGATGGAGGCAAGTGGTGTTTGTGCTTTGGGCAACTTCGATTTGGTTTCGATGAGGTCAGAGTTAACACTGCTGAAGAATAGTATATTTATTCCGGTTGATAACCCCTAGTCCGGATGATGTTGATTAACCGAATACCTAAAGATCGTTCAGGTTCAAATAACCGGACTAAAAATACATCTTTAGTCGGTTGATAACACCAACCAAAAATAACATCTTTAGTTTCGGTTGGTGTCAACCGAGACTAAAGATGTTGTCGGAGGCTATCGAACTCGAGAGATTTAGATATCTTTAGTCCCGGTTGGTAACATCAATCGAGACAAAATGACATCTTTAGTCTCGGTTGGTGTTACCAACTAGAACTAAAGATGCTTGGCGCCTCACGACAACCTCTCGACAATATTTGAACTAAGACTAAAGATGATCTTAGTCCGGTTCGTGCCACGAACGACTAATATTTCTAGAAATCCGTAGACTTTTAAACAAGACTAAAAATATTTTTAGTCCTGGTACTATTCAAACCAGAACTATTGTAGATTTTGGCACTTCAACCGAAAATGATTTCTTCAATAGTGTAACCAATGGATCAACGGATGGATGGATGGATGATAGGATGGCAAAGGGACTAGAATACGTTACAATGTCATGTCCCGTAGTTAACTTATTTTACAGCAACGGTTGGACGATCAGTCATTAAAAATGTCGTTAGTCGGTAAAAGTTCACATAGCGTCGGACAATAAGTCGATAAAAATGTCGTTGGTCGATAAAGACTTTTACCGCGAGGTTTCATCGACTACAACTATCGGTTGGTATATCTTTGCATCGACCGATACTTAGACGCCAAAACGTTTTTATAGATTAGGGGTTGTGATAAATTAACATGTGATAAATTATTTTAAAGATAATCAAATTTGTTATTTTTAAGTAAAACTTATGGAGATTGAATTTTTGTGTAATAATATATCATATACTAATTTATTTTGTTATTTTTAAAAGAATTATTTTATAAATGACGAGCTAACATCTCAATCATAATCCACAAGCGATGTCACTGGCAGTTTTTGAGATTTTCTCTTGGCCCGACTGGGTAAGGAGAGTAACGACCAAAGAGCAAACAACGGGTGGCCGCGCGGGCATGTGCCTTGACAACTCCAGATTACCTAAGATGACGGCGACGATCAAAGCGTAAACACGCACGAGGAAGCCATGCGTGAGGGCAGGTGCCTGCCCGGCCGCGGGCTTCGTCGCGAGCTCCCAAGTCTCCCAGTCTAGCTGCTGACACGGACATGCGATCAAAAGGGCCAAAAACTTAGGACACGTGTAATTAAGCACCGTTTTACTCAACTTTAATTACCTCGATCGTGACGTCCATTTTCCTTACCAGGGATAGATAAATATACACGATCCTGATGAAAATATTACTAAGGTGTGTCTGAGGATAGGGAAGACGTTTGATAAGATGTTTACTTCGATTTTATTTTGGCACTGTCAAAATTAATATTTGTTAAGGTTGGAAAGTATCAGGGGTTGTAACCAACCATACTAAAATTTGACATATTTTGATATTAGCAAATTTTGGTAGTATTGGTATTGTCTGGTTTGATTTGGTAGAGTTTTAAAAGAAGAAACTTCCAAAATTTGATAAGATAACAATGGTTGAAGTGTGTTTAGTTTGCTACGTAGTACCAAAATTGGTAAGGTTGAAAGCAGCCACAAAATGAACAAGCCCTAAGTTATGTTTAGTTTGTTATCTTTGTCAGATTTTTGTGAGTGGAACATTCTAGAATTAACAAACTTTGCTAGGGAGGTAAGTTTTGGTATATTTAGATTGCCACATTGCAAAATTTTGGTAAAAGCTAAAATTTGATAGGGTTAATTTTGACAGTAAAATAAACCGCCCTAAGTAGATACGCAAAACGAGGTAAGTCATTGGCACATAATTAATTGAGTATTAATCATTTAAAATTTTTAAAAATATATTAATATAATTTTTTAAAGTAAGTTTTATATAGAAAATTTTTATAAATAACATATAGTTTAGCAGTTTAATATAGTTTAGCAGTTTAGAAAGTGTGCGTGAAAAACGAGAGAATTTTCTCTCTCCTTATGCTGCTACTGAACTTAGCATAAGATTGTGTTCGGCACAACTACTTGGCGGCTACCGAACTTAGCGTTATACATAAAATTTTATGTATAAAAGGTTTTTTATGTTTAGTTTGGCTCGGATATGTTTGCCTAGTGTCCAAAAGTTTGCTGAATACATAATCTCGGCCACTCGGCAAACAAGGTGTTTGTCGAGAGCCACTCAAACAAAGTCGACACTCAACAAACTTTCATGTTTGCCGAGCGTCACACTCGACAAAGAAGGGCACTCGGCAAAACTTCACGTTTGCCGAGTATCTCATTAAGGCACTCAGCAAAATTCAAGTTTGTCGAGTGTCACACGGCGGCACTCGGCAAACCGTAGCCTTTGCCGAGTGTCTTGCTAATGCACTCGGCAAAGATTAGAGTTTGTCGAATGCTTTCCAGGCGCTCGGTAAAATTTTAAGATTTTGTTGTATAACACCCTCCAAACTTTTCCCCGTCCCATATACAATATGAATTACCACATGTTAAAATTTAATATATTTTCTAATTATTCGCTATATTTAAATAACTTTTTGTATTTGTAGGAATTTATTTACTAGTGCCACATTTGAACTATAAGTGATTCGAATAATGGAATAAAATATGTTAAAAAGATGATATTTATGTTATTGAGTCCATTTTGAGGCCATATGTAGGAAATAGAAAGTAATTTGAAGATCGTGAGTTAAATAAAGTCCGCTCTGTTTTTAAATTATTAAAAAACAACTAACGTCCAAAAATCACGAGATTTGTGAGAGTATCATGAAATCGAGACATTGAGGCCGTGATAAAAATTGAAAAGGTTTCGTATATTTTGTCATGTACGACGCTTATAAACCGAAGCATCTTCGAATAAGAATATTAGAGTTTATACTCATCTCACCCATTTAGAGCCATAATGATGGTCGAATTTATAAATTGGCTCCAACATTTTTGTGGACGTAATATATAACATACATGGAACCATGTCGGGATTTTTGCATCAATTAAAATTTTTAATTATTTTTTTATTTAGTAGTGAATTACTTTGTCGAGTGCCCTCAATATTGAACTCGGCAAACTTTGCGAGTGCCTCGCTCGGGGCACTCGGCAAAGCTTGACACATGGCCTCTACCCCGACCAATAGAGCCAAAAAATTGTTTGCCGAGTGCCCCGTATAAAGCACTCGAAGCAAACCTATATATATATATATATATATGTATATATATATATGTTTGCCGAGTGCCCTGACAGATAACACTCGGCAAAGGCTTTGCCGAGAGTCGGACTGTGGCACTCGACAAACTCGTCCAACACTTAACAAAATTTGGTCGGTCGCACACAACACACCACACACATGCCGCCTGCTCTCCTTCCACCGCCGCCCCGACGGCGTCCTCCCGGCCGCCGTCCCAGTCGGCGCCCGCCCGGCGCCGCTCTCCCGCCGGCGCTACCCGACCGCCTCGGCCCGACGCCCGGCCGACGCCCCATGCCGCCCTAGCCCGTCCCCCAACCACCTCCAACCCGCGCCGCCGTCCCGCCGACGCCCGGCCGCGCCCCACGCCGCCCGCCCCGGCTAGCTTCGCCCACACCACCGGCATGCCCCGGCCGTCACCCGGTCGCGCCCACCGTCGCCATCCCCCGGCCGCCTCCCGGCCGTCGCCACCCGGCCGCGCCACCGTCCCCACGCGTAGGGCCTCTTCACCGCCGGCCTCCCGCTCTTCAAAGGTACTATTAGATTGAGTAAAATTAGATAAAACATAGGTGTTTAATGGAGCAAAAGTAGATTTTAGTATAGAGTACATGTAGAGACATTAGATTAACTATTTAGTATAGACTAAGTATTATGATATTCGACAAAAGAAAATATAAGTAGTTGATGTAGTGCATATATGGTGATTTTATTGTTTATAGCTAATTTGTATATGTGGTGCATATATGTCTTGTTATATATGTATGTGGTTGTCAACCATCGTGCCATCTCGTTTGTTGCGGGTTTTGGAAATCTCCCCTACAAGGGAGGTGTCTTGCTGAAATTTTTAATTGACATGATTATGTTTTTTAGTACAGATCTTTGCACCTACCTCAACTTGTGTAGTAGTGACCCAGATTTTTAATGGAGATACAGCGGCAGCAACAGGCCCAGATGCAGCAGTTCTATCAATACATGCAGACTCTTTCTCAAACATGGGTCAGCCCCCGTCTCCACCAACGATGGTCTTGCCGCCTCTACTAGTTGTTATGGCCACTCCGCCACTCTTATGGGCACCTGTGAGTCACCCGAGAACATTGTAGTTTCATTTCATATAGCATAACATTGCAGTTTTATTTCACATGCATTCTTCTTTTCATTGTGCAGTATACCTCGTCGGCATCGAATGTTGGGCCTCAGGATGTGGATTTGTCGCCGACGCACCGTAGGCCACCAACTATGTAAGCACCCTATCTCGATTCGTGGTTCGGATGTTGTGAAACTACTAGAGAACAAGTTATACTTGCATGTGAAACTAAGCACCCTATCTCGATTTGTGGTTCGGATGTTGTGTACTTATCGTATCGGAGTTAAATTATGGTTTTAGATGATTGTTGTGATATATTTGCTGTGATGGTCCTTGTGATATTGAGGTGACATATTGTGGTCTTGTGATGCTTCTTGCGATATATTTGTTATGCCTATGATGATTACTGCGAGTTATGCATGTGATGATGATTATGGAATGCCTCGATGATTGCGTATTTGTGATGAGTTACGGAAAGGATTAAATACAATAGAGGGTCAGGATGCCTGTTTGGCTAGTGTAGCACTCGACAAAGAGGGGTTTGCCTAGTGCAACACTCGGCATTCTAGAGTCTATTTGCCGAGTGCTGCCATTTTTTGCTGAGTGCTGCCTTATTTTGCCGAGTGTCAGGCCCTCGGCAAACATGAGAGACTTTGCCGAGTGTCTGGCGCTCGGCAAAATAATAAATGTTTGCCGAGTGCCTGGCACTCGGCAAACATAAGAGACTTTACCGAGAGCCTTGCACTCGGCAAGTAGTAGTAAACGTTTGCCAAGTGCTCGGCACTTGACAAAAAGAGAGACTTTGCCGAGTGCCATGCACTCGGCAAACGTTTACTACTTGCCGAGCGCCCGTAGCTTAGCACTCGACAAATAGGCTTTTGCTGACTCTTTGTTTGCTGATAGAGGTTTGCCGAGTGCTGCCCTCGGTAAATCCTTTACCGAGTGTAATGCTTACTTCGCCGAGTGTGGTGGACACTAGACAGACGCCGAGATTCCGGTAGTGGATGTACCTATTTTGGTCGGTTTAGCACCAAATTAAATCAAACAGAATCCATAAGACCATACCCTTACATAAGGTCGCTCGTGGGGGCAACAAGAAAATTCCTCGTCGGAGGATACACCACCATCCGCCCCCGTGGAGGAGAATTTCCCCCTTCCCCATCCCCGTGAAATGCAACGGGGCAACATCTTTTACCATCACAGTCTTCGCGCGGATAACTTTTCCCCATGGAGGCATCGAGCGGCTGGCCGTTGTGTCGACTCACCGTTTTTCTCTTTCTTGCCGTTGCAGCCTTCCATGCATCCATCATCCAAGCACAGTAAAATAGATAAGCATGATGACGATGACGAATCAGAATGGACGAACAGAGGGTAGAGGAGGAGGCCGACGGCTGGTGCTGAGAGACAGGAGGTGGCTGACGACCGACGGCCGATGCGAGCCATAAACGAGGAGCTAGAGGCGTGAAGCGGTGACGGCCGGCACGCGGCGCGCTTGCGCGGCTTTGGGGGCGATCGGGCGACGGCACATCGCTTCTTGGGGCGGGAATCGGTGTGAGGACCCATTGACATCACTAGTTACCCTAAGATTGTTTCCAACAGCTACCCCATATGGTGACCCAAACTCAAAATGGGTCGCAGAGAGGCTAGAAAGGTCTCCAAAGAGTAGGTATACGAGAACCCATTTTGGGTACTAGGAGAGAGGGTAGCCAAATATAGGTTCTCCTTTTGTCTTCTCTCTCTTCGACCCAAATGTAAGTTGTATTTTTGGGTCGGCTGTTGGAGTGGAAAAGTTTTGGATCCGTGACCTATTTACTGTGCGTGACCCAAATAAGCAAATGGGTCTTATGTTTGGGTCTTGACTGTTAGAGACAAGCAGCCTAAAGACTGGATTAGTGTTAGCAAAAGCCATTGGTTTTAGGGTCACGTAAGCAGCAAAAGCATAACCAAGATCTTTCCTCTGTTTTTAAATATATAATGTTATACCTAATAAAATATATAAAATACAAGTCATGTCTAATTAAACTAACTTTATTAATAAAACAAGTGTAATAAAATAATTTACACTTAACATTTTTTGTCAAACGTTCTATCTAAAACTCAACAACAAGCGCCAGAATTTTTACTCAGAATTTTGCTTCTTCATAAAGTAATACTGACATCCAATTGTTGGGAGAGACTCATTATTAAGAATCTAGGATGAAGTGAGTCTGCTTGGACACAAGTCATTGGAATTTAGGGTGGTGACAATTATTAATCCTGCTGGCTTCTCGTCCTATACACACCAATGCTCCTGAAAGAGAGAGAGAGGAAAATAACAGAAGAATATTCAATAATACCAGACATATATATCCCTCTTCTCCACTCAACTGATAATGTGCCACAACGTAGCAACCTCGTTGCCACGCTTGAATTGACTCTCTTTTGTCCTTATTTTCTTCTATTTAACTATCAGTTATAATTGTTGGCTTTTTAGCTTATCAGTCGCAGTTATGATTTGAATTTAAAACCTTAAATTTAGAGTTAATTTTAATATTTTTATCATAGTTTATTTTCTAGTACTTTTAAGCCAATAAAAAACACACATATATTTACATTTTATGTCAAGATATTCTTTTCGCTAATAAAAGGCTACCGCTTATACTCTTTGGCCCTGTTCGTTTGTCTTATCAGTCGTTCGAACAATATTTTTCTCTCTCACAAAGAAAGTCGGTTTGTCTTATTACCGCTTATAGGACCACCAAACACGCCCTTCTTTCTCACAACCTAGGCGGTCTCATGATTGGTCTGCTATCACAATCCTAATTTTGTACCAGTCCTTAGGTACTTTGGGTCGACAAAACTCCTACACCCTTGGTCTAAAAATGAATAGCTTCTGGCTATAAATCTTGTACATAAAAATACAGAATTCATTAAAAAAGTTGATTACTTTTGGATGAATGAATACGTAATAAAAATAAAATAGCCGTTGGTAGTTAGTAAATTTCATTTTAGATCATATTTTATTATTGAGGTTTCGTTTTGGATCACCAACTGATCAATATTTTTGTCTATATTTTTGTTTTGAACCGAGACATTTTGGACCAGCCAACTATCTTTTCAAACATATTAACACTCGAATAGGCCAATTTCTATTCGTAAATGAACTTCCAGAGCTTCTGTAGAGTATTTTGTTGACATATGACAAGTTAGATATGAATTATAAAAGAGTTAAAGGTGATCAATGGATAAAAAATAAAATTATTCAGTTAAAATATTGATTAAATGATGATACAAAATGAAAATTTAGTAATAAAAGTAGCCAAAGTGAAATTCAGAAGGAGCCTTTGTCTTGTTTTCGGTCGAGGGAAGTAAATTAAACTCGGGCTATATTTGACGTGGGCAAAATAGACTTCTTCGAACCATTTTATGCGGTCCATATATTATTTGGCCCATATAGAAAACATGCCTTTTAAAACGATATATAAATGGGCCTTGCGGACTTTTACTTTTGGGCCTACATTCGGCCCACAACCGGTTAAGAAGACACAAATCTAACCTCTCAGTCCAAGCGTGACGGGATTAAAAAAAATGCCCCAGCGTGGTAGGCCCATTCGTATTCTTACCAAGCCCAAATGTGAGCCCAATACCGTGGAACCCAAATTCACGGGGAAACTAGACGCGCCATTTCAAACCAAACCCAAATTGTGAAGCGACCGCAAAACCCTCGGCGAGGTCGCCGGCGATGCGGCCGGCGGCGCCGGCCAAGCATCCGTCCGCCGCCGCCTCCTCCTCCTCCACTTATAGCCAGCAAGAGCCGCGCCCGGAGAACCCTCTCCTCCTCCTCCCCTCCTCCCGCGCCGGCAAGCTCTCCCTCGGCTGCCCCGTCCTCGACCGCCTCCTCTCCGGCGGCCTCCCCGCCGCCTCCGTCACCGAGATCGCCGGCGAGTCCGCCTCCGGGAAGACCCAGATATGCCTCCAGCTCGCCCTCCTCGCGCCCCTCTCACCGCTCTCCGCCTCCTGTCTCTTCCTCCACTCCGACCTCCCGTTCCCCCTCCGCCGCCTCCGCGGCCTCGCCCCCAAATCCCGCCCCGATCTCCTCGATCACGTCCTCGTCGCGGCCGCCCACTCCCCGTCCGACCTCATCTCCCTCCTCTCCCGCGCGCAGCACCTTCTCACACACCCCGGCGACTCCCCGCGCCGCCTCCCCGTCCGCCTTATCCTCATCGACTCCATCGCCTCCCTTTTCCGCGCCGACTTCGACGGCTCGGCCGCCGACCTCAAGCGCCGCTCCGCGTTGTTCTTCCGGATATCCGCGAAGCTGAAGGAGCTGGCGTACAGGCACCGGTGCGTGGTGGTGGTGACCAATCAGGTGGTGGACGTGGTGGAAGGGGAAGCCGGGAACACCATGGCGTGGTCTTCGGGGCGGCGGGTGAGCCCCGCACTGGGGCTCGCCTGGGCCAACTGCGTCAACACTCGTCTGTTCCTAACCCGGGATGCGGATGGCCCCGGCAGCAGCGCGAGGAGGCGGATGAAGGTGGCATTTGCACCACACCTGCCGCAGCAGGCGTGCGAGTTTGTGATACGGAGAGACGGTGTGTTCGGCGTCGAGCCGGCGGAAAGGTAGGCGTTCTTGATCCTTTGGGCGTTCATGTAATGGTCATGATGTGTTCGATGAAATGTCTGCATGGTAAGACATGTAAATTATCCTCATTGCAATACAATGTCCAACTAGTTAAAGTTTTTGGGGTCCTAGGTATTTTTCTTCTGCGAGAAAAATTTTTGTGTAGCTGTAGAAATCTGGAGACAGACTAGCTTCTTGTCTACTTGTCTTATTGCATGGGTGGTTGAACTTCCAACGGTACTTGTTATGTACTTTGGTGAAAGATTAATGTTTTCTGTGTAATTTGTCAAAAGTTAACCTTAAAAAGATAATAATGAGAAAGCTGATGTTTCCGAAGGTTGTTATTGCTGTACAGCACACTCTTGAATCAGCAACCATTACTTGAGACATTAGCTGCCTAGATTTATTAAATTACTGTGCTCATGTGTGATTACTGGTGCATTGTGGGTATAAAAGGTTAAAATATGAGATATCATGTTAAGGATATAACAGAGAATCAAAGAAAGCATTAGTTCTAGATTTGCTAATTGTGTATAACTTTGGTAGCATGCATATTCCATTTATAAATATACTGACATTTTAATGCAAATAACCAATTTGTGCTGTTCCAAGAATATAATATGTGAAAACCATTATCAGTGGTCCATGTTTTTGCATTGTGAAAAAAAATCAGTACATGAAACATATTTTGACAAGTTTAACATTGAGTTGGCTAATTGAGCAAAAATGCACTACTTACATATATGAATTGAAGTGGTCCCATTGACCGAACTAAGATGTGTTGCAGCTACACATGAAAATTTAAAATATGTTGCTTTAGTGTTATATTGCTTTAATCAAAGATGAACTACATACTAAACAGTAGGTTATGTTCACTCTAATTATTCAAATCGGGTCAAATAATTATAATAATCATAATTCTACTAAGTTTCATCATGCAGTTTCTTCTTTTGAACCTGTCATTTGACAGTAGAAATTATCCTTGAATTGAGGTGCTCTTTATCAAGATGATGGGCTGTACTTTCATTTTTTTCAATTTGACAAGTTAGCTGAGTGCTTAGGCTTAGTGGAACAGCTTTAAGGGGTAAATATTTTAAAGTAGAAGACAAAGCTGATCCATTATCGATGTAAAATAATATTCCAGTTTGAGCTGGATGCTTCACTCTCCATTTTAATGAATACGCTTGATAATTCTTGACATTGTCTTGTGATTGTGCCACTATGCCTTGCTTTGGTATTGTGATGACTAAATCATTATTGCATCACACTCACACACTCGTGCTGTATTCTGTTTCTATGCTCTTCCTACTAGAGACAAACTTCATTTGTGTCTGACACTTTGTTATTGTCTAATTCTGTATCCACATAAGGATATTTTACATTCATTTTACCTGGATCAGATTGGGCAAAATTTCCCCTATAATCAATCATTTGTTTGGACTGGTGAAATGTCCTCTTCAAACAGTCCATGAGGCAATTCAATTGACCAGTACCTCCTGTGACCATAACACAAGGCTCCAGTGCCACTGCGTACTACGAAAGGAACCAATTGTCCTTTACCTCTCTTGCATTCTCTCAGGATGCACTTCTACAGTTGCACTGATGAACACATGTTTGTTGATGGATAGTTTACTTCATGTACTATGTGTGGGGTTGGATTGTTGTACATGAAGACGTGGAAGAAGCCTGACGTATCAATTTTGATTGTTTGCATCTAGATTCTTCCTTTGTTTCTTTCTTGAACATCCTATAGTCTGGTTTACAAACAAGTGTTTAACCTCCCTATCACATAATTAATAGCACAAGCCTTTTGTCTATTAATAGATTCCTAATCATGTTTTGTGTTGTGAACCTGATATGCTATATATCTAAAGCAGAGTTTGCTACAATAGTTCTCTCAGATCCCTAAATTTTCTTACCTGATTGTTGTAACTCTTGGAAAATAATATAAGATGGATCATAGCAGTCGATTCACAGAACTGGATACTTCATTGTCGCCATTCCAGAACTGAAAAATTATATTAGCTCTCTATATTTCAAGCCTGTTTTAGTCCGATCAGGCATAACAAGGTTGTAACAGCCTAACATGTGCATATGGGGACCAGATAATTTATACACATTTGGGCTTCTTAGATTTAAATCTGATCTAGTGGGACATCGTCCATGTTTAGCCTGTAAAGATTTCCCAGCACAATGCCAGGTTAGCCCTGTGTTTAATTTGGCCTTGTGCCCCTGTCCCCTCTCTTCCTTACAGACACAGTACCATGCACAACACATCAAACAACAGTCCAGATGTGAAAGCTCATGGAATTGTCTACAGAACGGACTAGAAAGGCTCAAAGCAACCAACATAAGCAATGCATGTCATACATATCTAGAAGCATAATTGCAACTATGTTAGGTAAGTTCTCTGCAAGACGCACCTCTCCTGCTTATATCCAGATGAGTCCAGCGAGAAACAACCACTTGCTAGTCTCCCACCCTCTGATCATTTGTTCATACCATTTGTAGGTGCACCTGAATTCATGGGTGAGCAGATGGACAACGAGGAGCTCAACCTAAGTTTGTCGCTCCAGCCATCATATCCTTCAAGGTTTCTGACAGAGTTTTCGTGTTGCTACTGTCCTAAGAGGTTCCAGAGCTCTCAGGCGTTAGGTGGCCACCAGAATGCACACAAGCTCCAGCGTAACCTTGCAAAGAGGAATCGAGAGGCTTTTCTTGCAATAAGCCAAAGGAAGGGTGCAAATGCTGGAATCAAGGATGGAAGCTCTGCACTCTCTGCTGAGTCTACATGCAAAGTTTCAAGTGGAAAGAAGCATCATGAAGAGGCCTGGCAGGTGATGCAGGGATCAAGTGGTTCATCATCATCTGGTACAGTGATGCACAAATCTATCGAACATGATGTAGAAGACGAAGATCTATTCAACGGCACGATTGATCTGTCCTTGAAGTTATGATATGTTATTTGTTTCTTATTTGCATCATCATCTGAATTTTTGTGGGCTACTTTTATGTGTACCATCACCTGCAATTGTTTGGGATCATCCTGTGATGGGTATCTTTATGGATCCAGTAGTTTCATATACAAGGAGGGTGGTTGGTTAGAAAAGGTGATCTTTCCTTAGTTCCATGCTTGCATATACTTTTTGAATAAACTATCCCGACCTGTAGCTTTGCAGAACATTTGAGTTATGTCCTTGTATTGTCAGTTATTGGTTTATGAACATGTTCGAGTGCTCTGATTAACATGCTGAAAGGATCAGTGAAATTTATGTGCATGTTCCTAGTTACAGGAACTACTAACTAGCATCTTGCTTCAATCTGGCTGTTCCATGAAGGGGTCCAGATGATTCCAAAGGCAAGGCATCATTTTTTTTGTCAAGAACACATTCAAGACTTTGCATGTCATTCCATGGCTTCTTAAGGTCTAATGATGACTTCTCCATGTTCCAATTTTGACTCGGAAACTCCTACTGCACACTGTTATTTTTTCTAAGAAATATTAAACATTTCTTCAGTCATTTGAAATAACTTTTATGATCTGGGAATTTACCCCAGTACATTGTCTGATGCATGTTCTTCTTGAGAAAGGCACTATTATTTTCTTCACTACCAGATCAGGTAGGTTTTGCAGTCAGTTTTCTTTATCACCAGAAAAATGATGTACATGTTAACAATGGAATTTTTGCAGTTCTTGATGAGTGCAACACTGGAGCATTCAGATGATTGTTGCAGCCCTCTTTGCAGTCAGATCAATTAAAAGTTGCTTGTCTTCTGTATGCGGTCCCAAAGTTGTTCTGAGATGAAGTTCCTCACATATTGTATCAGAACATGGAAGCCTACATAGATTGAAACTGCAGCACCTGTGGTTTCTTTCACAGTAAGATGCTCTTATCCTGCTATACGCTTTCAGGCAAGTTGTGCGTGCAGACATGGAGCTACTACTAGGCTACTAGCACCACATGACTCTATCCAGATTCACATGTCTAGAGTAACTATTTTTTGCTACATGGGCTTAAAGATTTTGTGGCATGTACGCCACCTAATTTGAACAAAAATGGAGCTCACTTAAAGTTTCCCAATCTTTCTATCTAGTGAACTTGTTTATGCTATAGTATCTTGGTACAACTGGAAGCAGTGCACTGTACTGAATGGCTTCTCAACATGCTATTTCTGCACAGCATTTTTTTCCTAGATTGGTTGATTTCAGCATTTTCTAGTAACTGTTTTTCTTTATATATATATATATATATGTATATTGGTGCATTAAATTTTATGCTCTGGGTGGTCTACAGTCCAAATGCAAGAAATGAGCTTTGGCTCCTGCTGATCTTCCCTACCGATTTTCTCTTGTCACCTTCTGTGCGAATAGGTGGTGCCTTTTGTCTGCTTTATGGGTTGTGCTTATCAGCTTGTGTGTAAAAGTAAAACATGTGCCACGCAACTGACAGTGTCTTGTGTATTTTGAAGCTGTCGCTTGGCTGTTGCTACTGAACTTGTGGCAATCGCTGCTTGGGTTCGTATATATCTCTGCACATTACTGCTACTGCATCATTTCTTTTGCATCAAATCATCCATCCTGTTGTTCGCATCTCTACAAAAGTTCAGATAAATTCCCCGGGCTAATTATTTTTATTCTGATTCTGGAGCAGATTCTGAATATGTGCAAAGTACAGACCAGAATCGGTTGTGGATTTGCAGTGACTGTATGGCAGAAATTGTTAAGCAAACATTCCACAGTATCTTATCTGGGACTGGATGAATCTATATCACCAATAGAATTCCAGGCATTGGCATGGGTGCTTTCTCTTTAGCAGATTTGCATGTCCACTTTTGGAGTGCTACTTAGTTCTGCATGTTCCCTGTGGTGGTTGCTTGGGCCAACAAATCCATATCACCATCAAGCATCTCAATTCCCTTTTTAGGCGCTACACCCATCATATACCAATCATAACTTTGTGGCCTTCCCTACGATAGCGACAAACATTTATCATTCATATCCTTTGGACAAACCAAATTTATGTTACGGATTTGCTAAATGATATTTAACAAAATTAGTAAAAACATCTTACAAACTTTTCAATGAAGCAAAACTGAATGAAGCAACCAAATGTACCAAAAGTAATTTGTGGATAAAACTTGTAAATGGCTGTTATTAGTGGTTTAAAAGTTAATGCTTAAAAAATGAAATGCAATAAAAAATCTATGAATCTTAAAATTATATTGACAAGCATATGATACGAGAGGATCATGAGTGAAAGGTCCTGTTCTTTTATTACATATTTTATCTCGGTTTTCATTAGCACGTTTTAACTACTAAACAATAAACAATGCATTTCATGCGAAAATTTTTTATGTAAAAGTTGTTTTAAAATTTTAGATAAAAGCTTATAATAATTAAAACTCAATTAATTATATGTTAATGATTTGTTTTTATGATCTAACTTTGTATTCATCTACAGTAGAAATAGGGTATGATCTTGTAATATAGATTTCAACCAAATACTTTACCACGCTGTCATTGAGCGATGCCAAAAATCCCCAACCCTATCAACCATGCTGCATGCTTCAATCTAAGGGCCTAAAATAGAATTGTGTTAATTTGGATTGAAGAAAAAAATTGATAGTGCCAATACTCTATCCGGTCATATTATAGAAGTTTCTCCACCATATCACTAAGTTTTGGCTTCATATTGATAGCAAATCGAATATGAAGTAACTATTTGGCCTACCAAGAAATTAACAGTACCAAATTTTTTCTAGATTATAGAGTAACAAACCAAGGCCCTAAATGCTTTAAACCAATGCTTTGCATCGTCGAATCAGCATGACCAATGTGACATAAGATTAGTCCCAATAAAAAATTTTATATTAATATTTTTAAAACAACCACGTAAACATAAATAAAATCTTATAAAACTCTCCGCTATAAATAACGTAAATACCGTGTCTCTCTCGCTTTCATCTCCTTTTTATTACGAATCCACCAATCGCAAATTACGCCGACGTGGAGCGCTCATCCCCACGGCCGCAGAAGATCCCCTGCCACCTTGACTAATGACTAGCTACAGTCTCCACTGCCACCTGTATGGCTGTATGGCTACTTTCCTCACCAACCAACCACTCTACCCCGACCGAGCGGTGGGGTCATCATCCCAGATGGCCCACCTGTCATCCACGCCGGGTCGCCGCCAGCTCTCCCTCCGATGACATGTGGGCCCGGAAGAGCGTGGCCCACCGATCAGCGAGAGGCCCATGACGAGCGGCAGTGCACGACGACGGGAGAGAAAAAAAATATCCCGTCATATATGGTCCGAACCTTTTTCCCCCGTAGCCGCCATCAGCGCAAGCACACACACTAAATTTTTCCCGCCCACCAGTGACCATCGGGCCCCACGTTTTTACTGACCCACCTGTCAGTGGGTGTGGGATGTAGTGGGTGAGGTGAGCGATAGCGCGCGACAAGTAAACAAAACACAAGGAGTGGTAAACAAAGGCGCGCAGGGAAGCGAGGCGCAGCAGCACAGGCGGAGGCGGAGCGCTCACTCTCGCGCGCACACACTCGCATCGTCGCACCGATCGCGCGCGCGCGCGCGGGCGGCGGCGGCGGCGTCTCCGGCTCCGGCTGGGTGCCGGTTTTTCGCCGGAGTAACTCCTTCCGGCCGCTCCGGTTCGGTGACGCGCGGCAACCTCTGCGCAGTTCTTTTTTTGTGGCGTTCCTTTTTTGGGGATTTTTTTTGACCTGGATTTGTGGCGCAGATCTGAGGAGCGGGCGGCGGCGGCGGAGACGGAGACGGAGACGGAGGGAGGGTAGGGTTAAGGTGTAGGGGCGATGCAGCGGCAGGGGAGGAGCCTCCAGAGGTCGGGCTCGAAGCGTGTGCTCGACCCAACCGGAGGCGGGGGCGGCGGCGGGGACGACGACGACCATGCGGCCAAGCGGCCTCGTGTGCCCGCCCTTGCAAGGTGTGATACTGTGATAGATACTACGGTGGTGTTCTGTGATCCGGTAACAGCTTTTGCAGGATGTGAGGGTTGGGTAGTTGGGTAGGGTTTCCGATTTGGTGGGTTAGACTGTAGGTGGCTATAATTGGGATGGAATTTTGGACACTTTCTTTGCTCCATTCTCCATTCGACTGAGATGACTACGGTCGGAATGTTAATGGCTTAACGCTGTCGTGAAACCTCCCACCAGCTTAACGTAAGTAGAGCGCTTGAATTAAGCTTAATCCTTTCATTAGCACAGCAAAGTGTGTACTTGGAACTCGAGCTAAAATGATTCTGCCAGAACACATGTAGTGATTACTGGGAGCTAAAAAAGTGTGTCAGTACTGTGGTCCATACCGTTTGGTGGGACTTGGGGGCTTGAGTGCTCGGTTTGTGTCACTGCCCCAACTGACAGCAAAAACTTTCAGCTCCCTGCATCGGTGTCTCCGACTCTTTTGTTATGATACACGATGGCATTTTTCTGATTCCGTTTGGGCACCTATAAGCTCCATATGCATTAAGGCGCCTTGGTCTAACTTCTTTTACAACTGATTCTAAGAACTCTATGAGGCTATAAATATAAGGGTCCTTAAATATAATTGCTTCCAAAGTGAAGAGAACATAGATGTAGTCGTGGATTATTTGTATTATAAAACGGCAATAACGAACTACCCCTTTTGTCGCATTGAGCCATGTTGAAGTTCAGTAGCAGTCTGTGTATGTCATATTGCTGCCATGATCTTTTGTTGATCTGTCCTAATTCATTTGTTTGGTATGCTGAATTAAAACTTGAAAAATGTGAAACCTTGGTATGGTAGGAGCGAGGGCAGGCTGCCAGAAATGCTATGCAAAATTTTCCATGGCTAACCATTAAACCATCAATACTCAATACTTCAGCAGTGTGTTGAATTAAAAGGCAATGATCTCACAGCAAGGTAAGATGCTAAAAGAGTTAAATTAGTGATTGCTGAGTGGTTGGGACTTGGGAAAAACTATTCTTTTGGTGTTTATATCCTTGAAATTGCAAAAATATGTTTGTATCTTGCTCGATTTGAAATGTTGCTCACTTAAAAAATGACACATGTTGCAGTGTCATTGTGGAAGCTCTCAAGGTGGACAGTTTGCAGAAGCTTTGTTCATCACTGGAACCAATCCTTCGTAGAGTTGTGAGTTAAAGAACTTATAGCATTGGATGTTGGATATTTATATTTTGTAGAGATCGCTGTTGATCAATCTAATCCATTGTATTCTGGAATAGGTAAGCGAAGAGGTAGAGCGTGCTTTAGCCAAGTTGGGTCCTGCTAGAATTCAAGGAAGGTACAATCTCATAACATATTTGTTGTGGTGCTACTTTTTGGATGTGTATCGGCAAATTTTAAGATTTTTTTCTACAAATATGGTTTGGGAATGTTGAAAAACTTAATACAATAACATAATACCTATTGAAAACAGGTCCTCTCCAAAAAGAATTGAAGGACCTGATGGGAGAAATCTTCAGCTTAAATTTACAACTAAGTTATCTCTACCACTATTTACTGGTGGAAAAGTCGAAGGTGAGCAGGGAGCAGCAATACATGTTGTGCTGCTAGATGCAAACACTGGGGTTGCTATTACTTCAGGACCTGAATCATGTGCAAAACTGGATGTTCTTGTGCTTGAGGGTGACTTCAACAACGAGGACGATGAGGATTGGACGGAAGAGGAGTTTGAGAGTCACATTGTCAAGGAGCGTGAAGGGAAGAGGCCTCTTTTGACAGGTGACCTTCAGGTGACCCTTAAAGAAGGTGTTGGAACCATAGGGGAGCTTATTTTCACCGACAACTCCAGCTGGATAAGAAGCAGGAAATTCAGGCTAGGGCTGAGGATTGCCCCAGGATCTTTTGAAGGTATTCGTGTCAGGGAGGCGAAGACAGAAGCTTTTACTGTTAAGGATCACAGAGGGGAATGTATGTGTACAATGCATTGTTGATTTACTCATACTGCTAGATGATTTAAATGTTAATTGTTAATCATATTACTATTGTATTTTGTAGTGTATAAAAAACACTATCCACCTGCCTTAAAGGACGATGTTTGGAGATTAGAAAAGATTGGCAAGGATGGTGCATTCCACAAGAAGTTAAATGCAAGTGGGATCTATACGGTTGAAGATTTTCTCCAGCTTCTTGTTAGGGATCAGCAGAGGCTACGGAGTGTAAGTTCTATGATTGTTGTTAATAGGTTCTAATTAATGTAGTTTAGTTTGGTTTATGATCCAATACCTCCCCTTTTTTTAGATTCTTGGAAGTGGAATGTCAAATAAGATGTGGGAAAGCCTTGTTGAGCACGCCAAGACTTGTGTCTTAAGCGGAAAGCACTATGTATATTATGCTATTGACTCAAGAAATGTCGGTGCAATATTCAATAACATCTATGAGTTCACTGGTTTGATTGCTGACGACCAGTTCATTTCAGCTGAAAATCTCACTGACAACCAGAAGGTTAGTATCTTATTCTTTCTCTTTCTTTTTTAAAGTTAAAAATGCAGTATCTTATAAATTTATAATTTTGTAGTGTTGTAAATCTGATTTTTGGCATATGGGCCATGTTGCTACAGGACACAGCAAACTTGGTTGATTTGATGTACGACACTAGTGTATCACACACATGAGCCTGTGTCCTGCATGTTCACCTTGCATTCAGAATCCTATAGTAATATACTTATATACATAAATCTGTGGTGCTCCATAACTAGTTTTTGGTATCACACTTCCACTGGTTGCTACTATAGAAGACTAGGATAGCTGATGTAATTTGTTATAAATTATGTGCCTCTCTTGATGGAAGTTGTCTTTCTGATACCGATATTTTTCTTTGTAATTCAACTGTTGTGTGTGCAGCCAAAAGCTGAAACATAATAGTCTTTTGAGAGCATAACCTACTGAACTCAATTGCAGATATATACTGATGGATTGGTTAAGAAAGCATACGAGGATTGGATGCATGTTGTAGAATATGATGGCAAGGCACTCCTGAGCTTCAAGCAGAAAAAGAAATCTGTCACAACAAGAAGCGACACGGCTGCAGCGGCAACAAACAACCCTGCTTCCTATGGTTCATCCAATACACACAAACAATTGTCTCAGCCAGCAAAAGCCGGGCAAGCTTCTACAAGCACTACAAGTGAAGGTAATATGATGTTCCGCTCAAAATCCTGGTACATCTATGTATGTTGACAATTTTTATGGTGGTCTCTGCTGTTACTATGTTTCCTGTTCATGTTTTTGTTTAGCAGCCGCATTTTCTCTGTATGTTGGGCTCTATTTATATTATCTAATGTGAGCCAAGTGATTTCAGTTTGTCTTCTCATCCATATGCTTGCTGGCCCATCCCTGGAACGTAATGTTACTGAGCTCCTACTTAATTTATTTATATGGAATTATTCATCTTATCTGGAGTCACTCTCTTGTCTTCAAATTTCATAATCACTAATTCAATGCAATCTTCCTAGTGAGAGTAGAAAGACGGGTAGAAAGTGGTCTATGCAATTATAACAAACACATGCAGAGTAGGCCCATTGAGAATGCTAAAACTGGAACATGAAAACTGTAGCAGCACTGGAAGATGTGCGTATGACCGTACGTCATGACTACAAACTGCTTTAACTACCATTCAATACTTTAGTTTTACTTATTGGAACTCAGCCATTGTTGGTTGGAATTGATGTATGCATTTGGAAACATGTTGATGCTTTTGATCACGTTCAGGTCAGATTGACTGTGAACATATTATTACCATTACTAATAAATTGCGCAATTGAATTCCTTTGGTCTGTTCAGCCGATGGATCTACAGGTGCATACGATGGAAATCAGGCAGGACGATATGCAGTCAATTCTCAAAGCATACCTGCAGACGTCACTACACAATATGAGCGGAGTTCACTGACACCTGAAAGCCAGTTCAATGGTTCAGCGCTGCAGAATCAAGCTTCCAGGGGCTCCAATATGCTGGCATTGGGACCACCACAGCAACAACATCAGCAAAATTTTGAATTCTCAGCACTAGGTGGCCAGTCCATGCAGCCCACAGGCTTGAATCCTTTTGATGACTGGTCGCAACCGCAGGAGAACCGAAGTGGGGTTGACGACTACTTGATGGAGGAGATCAGGATGCGGAGCCACGAGATATTGGAGAACGAAGAGATGCAACAGATGTTGCGGATTTTGAGCATGGGTGGCGCGTCAACCAACCTGACGGAAGACGCCTTCACATTTCCTAACTACATGCCATCAACTCCCCCCAACTTCAACTTTGGGGATGACCGTGCCCGCCCACCTGGAAAAGCCGTCGTCGGGTGGCTCAAGATCAAGGCTGCTATGCGCTGGGGCATCTTTGTCAGGAAGAAAGCTGCCGAGAGAAGAGCCCAGCTTGTTGAGCTCGAGGACTAGCAAACATCCTAACTGCTGGTCTAACAAAGCTCCATTGGTGTTGCTGCTGTTGTTTTAAGGATCTGAAAAATGGGCTTTTAGCAGCTCCTATTTGGAGGACGCTTCCTTGAGGCCCTGGGCTCTTAATTATGGACACGGATTTCTCGTTTACTCTTTTGTATAGTTGTTTCATCATTGTTTGTTTAGAGTGATGCTTAGTTGAATTCTGTACGAACCTTAACCAGAACTGTGTACATTTAATTGTTTCAAAATTCACACAAGCATTCGACACGCCGTTTGGTTGTACTTTAGTTTTGAATTTCAAAGTAAAGAGAGGCACCCTTTTGTCATTATGTTATGGAACACATGGGGATGCCCTTTTATGCCCATCTACCAGAATAATACAATTCAGAGTACACATGTTTTAAAGACTATGGAAACTTCACAGATCTCATTGTAAATTCTGTTGCTGCGTATCACGTCTGAAACAATTTCAATAGTTCAATGTTCACCTTAAAATTGAAACACAGGTGACAATGAAGCCAGAAGCAAGTACAAGGAAAAGGATTCTTTTCTTTTTTTACAAAAAAGGAAACGGATTATAGAAACAGTAGAAAGGAAAAACATAATGTAATGGGTTTGAGTTGAGGGACATACTTATCTTTTTCCATCAGTTTCAGCCATGTTTCAGCCAACAATTCCTTTTACGTGATGCCATAAGTTAGCGCATACCGTGCGTTACAGGAAAAACAATGGATGCTGTGCTATATATACAGTTGTGGAGAAATGGCAATATACCTTCACAAGCAACTGAAAAACATACCATCACATTTTATGGTGCAGTTGTAGTGCCAACGCTACCAAGAACCTATGACAGAAAAAATTATTGATTCCAAGCATTCTATGCCTTCTCACTGCAACAGCAAAATGCTTTATACAATCTCGAGAACAAACCCCTCTCTCCCTGACATAGTGAACTAACACAGTGAAGGCTCATTTGGCTCCATTCTTCTTTGTCAACAGCTAAACCATTTGGGTTCTGGGTAAAATTCCATGAGGTTTCTCAAGCTCCAGTTATGAAAGATGGGAAGTAATGCTCCAAAACCGCCAGGAGATCTCTCCTGTTGTTCTCCATGTTGACCGGAACGCCAAGCCGGCCAACTGCCTCGACCAGCTCCCCCCTCAGTCTCTGCGGCAGCAGCTGCCCTCTTGCGCTCGCGCATGCCCGGTACAGCGGCAGGTACATGATAGCGAGCGCCATGGGCTCTGGGAGGTCATGCAGGCGGATCGGAGATGCCCCTCTCCTCAGAACCCTGGTGATGTTCACAAAATGCTCTTCCCCAGCCTCTATTCCCTCCACAAACGCGGCCTGAGACCACTGCTCTCTCAGAAAATCAACCAGGTCTTGGGGAATATCCATGGCACTCCTGGTCACGATGCTGTCGGCGACTGCATATGTAGCGGCAGCATCGTTCAGGAAGTTTGAGCGGAGAAGGAAGGCGACACCTTCAAAAGACCCACTGCCCTGTCCCCTCGCAGCTTTGAGAATCTGTGGACTGAGGGCTTCGAGGACATGCCGGGGGATATGCGCAAGCAGGTAGGTGGCAACCGCAAACTGGCCGCAAGAGGCAGCGGTTGTTACAGCAAGGCACATCTCAATGTCTGAAACATGCCGGTTGACAAACCATTGGACAACCTGCAAACAACCACGCTCAGAAGCTTTTACTAAGGGACAAAGGAAAGATGTGGCATGTCCTTCATCAACCAAGCATGCCATCGATTCAAATTTGCAGTAGTGAGAAGCATAGACTAGAGCAAGATCAACATCGACAGCCAAGCTGTTTTGATGAGCAATCTGCAAGAAATAGGAAAAAAGTTATATAGTTACATACCATGCTTCTACAAAGATTCTTATTCACACATGCCAAGGACTATAATAAGGTAGTGAGCAAGAAAGATTATTCTGCTATAATATAATCAGTACTGAAGAGCAAAGAACAGCACAACCACAATACTAGCTTTTCCGATAGAAACATAAATGTCAAGATCCTACAAAAAATCAATAATCCAAGAAATGCATCATAATCTCTTCGTTCATAATCCCAGCTAGCTTTCAAGATCTAGCTAAAGTCATATCAAAATTTTTGCCCCAATTTGATTGCTTATTCTTATTGAATGTCTCTATGTGCAAGCAGAATGCAAGGGAGGAAATCAACGAGAAGGTACCCATGTTAATGATGCCATCATGGGGTATAGTACATAAGAGAGAAGAGTCGATGATAGTTTAACAAAACTGTTAGCACTAGCATAACAGAGCAAAGCATTGCATTAGTAGCATATATGAGTTATGAGAGTGCTCATTATGTGGCAACGCTTCAGGGACCTGAGGACTTTCCAATGACATAGAAAATAAGTAAATAATGATCCAATATTTGAAATTACAGTTTGAAGGGCGGCACTATGATCATGTCTAATACAATGAACAAAAAAATATTATCTCCAACTATTTACCCATGATAACAGTGCACTAGTTTGAATGCTAGGCATCCATTTTCCCTCTGTAAGGACAGACCAGAATCAGAAAACACTAGTGCATGGATGGATATGTTGGCCACACTTGCAAGCCAAGGGCTTCTAGAATAGCAAAATTAAAATGCCACTGATGTGCTCATTTACTGCAATATGAAACACCACTTTTTTAAGTCTTAAAGATCACCAAAAACAATACAAACAATTGCAATTACCTTCAGCAGAATGCGTACAAGCTCAGTACTTCCAAAACGTGAAGCTTCTAGGAAACACTGATTTACATTCTCAGCGCCTCCTTCCACCAGTAATGACAAGAGCCCCTGTATGGCAACTGCTGAACTCCCAGAAGACCATCCAGGTTCAAATAAAGTTGAGAATAGTGTAAGCGGGAAGCAGGCCGCATCAAATGCCTCAGTGAAAATCTTGCCACTGAGATTGTCACCAGCTATGTCCAAGAAGGCTTTAAAAGCTGATAGATGGAACTGTACCTCTTGGTGAGTGCTGCAGTTTGCTCTGTAGAACTCAGTATCTTCAGAACAACAATGCAGATGAATGCACTGCAATGCCCATTCTATGAACTTCTGCACTTTGGCACCTGCCTCAATCTGTAAACGTTCACCACCAGGACAATCTTGTAGCCGGTCATGCAATCTAAATTTGAAAACCAAAAGAACTAACATCACCAATAATGTTAAACAGACTATCATGGAAGAAACAGTATGTGTAATTTGTGGATACCTCTGAGCTATGATTTCCTTGCTATCACCTAAAGTGAGTGCCTTGCTTTGGCAGGCAACGACACAAGATGCGAGCAATGAAGTCCTGAGGATTGCCCTGGCAAAATCCTTCGCCCCTGATTCCACAATCTTACCTATCAGATGGTTGAGACCTTGAAGATCCTGCTCCGTCCGCAAGAACCAAATGGCATCGAGAGCAACAGACAAACTATAATCCAGCATTAATTGGTGCTCTGCTAGAGCAACAAGGCTTTCAGCGAGACCCCACTGCCGCGAGAACAAAACCAACTGCAGTGAATGCCCAAAATCAATCTGCCCATGCTCATCTATCCTCCGGTTTGGCATGCAACCATTTGATTCTTGAACAGGGCCATTGCCATGAACATGGCTGGCACTGCATTCCTGGTCATCCTTGAGCACAAGGCTAGCCTGGCCATGCTCCGCACAGTGTGCCGGAGTGTCATGGCAGCTAAGTTCATCAGGTTCTACTTCAGTGAACACTGCATTGTCCAAAGGCATCACCTTTGCAGGGATAGCTAGTTGCTTGCCATGCTCTACCATTTTTTAAATTGCTTCTCTCGAGCACAATCCAATCAAACCATTCTCGCAAGAAGTTTCGGATACTCCCTAAAGATCAAGAAAAAAACACCGATTTAACAACCAATCTGTTTGCTTGAAGAATCGCTTAATCCAAGATGTTAAACAGGGGAACAAAAGGATCCAAAATTTAGCGTTTACTGCACATCACTTTTTTTGCGGGGTACTGCACATCACAAATAACATAAAAACTACTAAACTTCTAGCAGATGCTGGAAATCTGAATAAAAATGTTCAAGGATTAGAACTACAAATAAATCAAAATCCGATTGACAAGCAATTTGTGGGGGTCACCATATGAGATCAAATGTTACATTTAGCAAGATCATCAGACCACACAGATACCAATGAAGCAAAACCAAGAGATAATATCCCCACAACTAAGAAAACTTCAAAATTTATATTTCCATTAACATAGAAGACTTTAAGAAAACTAACTCGAAAGACCAACTCTCAACTAAGAACCCAACCTTTTAACTGGAAAAATTCTACGGATTCCAACTCGGCTTTTACATGGGGCTCTTATGAATTCAAGCACGAAATTTCTACCTCCAGATCGAAGATCCTAATAATTTCAATACGGAATACTAAAATCAATCGAAAATTTCTTTAAAGTAAAAGTTCAACCTAACAATAATCCTCTAAGGTTTTCCGGCAATTAATAATAAAAAAACCAGGGCAATGCACTAGGATGGATCAAGATCCTTCACCTGGGCGTTCCCACCGCTTCCAAAATCGCATCCACCGCGCTCGCCGCCGTCGAAACGACGGGTGGAGGCGCCGGTGCCGGCGCGAGAAATCAGCGCCGGAAGAACCGCAGGTGAAGTGGAATCCTGGCCGCCGCGGCGTGGGATCGGGAAGCCACCGATGAGTGGGCGGACGAAGGGTTTCGCTCGGATTTGGGGGAGAAGCGAAACGAAGGGGGAGGTGGGTGCGCCGCACGTGCGGCGGGCGGAGGAAGAAGACGACGACGCGAGGGCGAGGGAGAGGGAGAGGGAGAGGGAGACGAGACGATCTGCAGCGAGAGAGAGAGAGAGAGAGAGACAGAGAGATCCGACGGCCCTGGTCGATTTCCACGGGAATCGGACGGCCGCGGCCAAGCTGGTTGCAGATACGCGGTAGTACATTCGGATGCAAACGCAGCAAAGCATGCTGCCGTATCGTTTCTTAGAAAGTTTTATAACGGAGTTGATAGTCATCCTTAATTATGCCAATAAATTATCTGTACCGTATTTTTTCAATACACTATATTAATTTAATTTTATTTATTTCCTATTAATTTATTGGTCTCGTTCTTATTTTTTTAAGTTTGTGTATATGTTATTTTTTATGAGAGGTGACTTCTCTTTTCTTTTAATTTTTTCATCCACCTCATCATCTCATCATGTGATACATGAAACCCAAAAACACATGCTTAGAGACTTGTATACTTAAGCATGCTTATATCCAACAGGAATAAAAAACTTATTTTACTCGTTTCATCCCGTTTATATTATACTAGTAAATATACTCGTGCATTGTAACATACGTCATTTTTCATTCAAGCCCTTCCTTTCTTTTTAGTATTAGGACTGCGGATTAATTTTATGAACACTTCAAGAGTTTTCTGCAAAATAGTCAGGTGAACGAAAATTTTGAGTAAAAACACTACTTGCTTTATAGATAATTATAGATATAGATATGGTATCTATACAATTGGTCAACTGGAAGAGCTCCTACTGATGAATAGATGTAGCACACAATCAGAATCGTTGGTTCACAACGATTTAGTAAGGATGACAATCCTACCCGCGGATACGGGTGCCCACGGACTTCACACCCAGCGGGCATGGGCATGGATAGTAAAATTCGTCTACGGGTATGCCAAAACCTGAACCTGAAGTTCATGGGTGTAGGTATGTGTTTCGTTTTTTTACCCGTGGGTTTACTCAAACCTACGGGCATACCCGAACCCGCATCCAACCCGTCCGAACCCGTCTGAAACAGACACAAAAAGAACTCTAGGCTAGGCGTTCGCCCTCGAGACTCTAGTCTCTGTCCAGTACGCCTTCCACCCACGACTTCACCTCTCAGTCTTGGGTCTCTCGGCCTCTCCACTCCAGGCCGACGGTGCGCCCTCCTCCTTCAGGTTAGCATCAATGAAAGGCTTATTACACATTTATACCCTGTAATGAATCCAAATATTTACTGTATGTTTGTGAGATTTGAAAACATATATTTACTGTGTATTACTTGGAAGACTTATTACACATTTATACCATGGAAAAAACCTAAATATTTATTACATGTTTGTGAGAGTTGAGAACCTGATGGATATCCGAAACCCGATGGATACCCATGAATTTGGGTTTGGGATTGAGTTTATATTTGTATCCGTAAGTTTTTCATAGGTGAGTTTTACTCGGGTTGATGGATTTAGCCATGGATGAATTTTCTTTGTATCCATATCCATATCCAAACCTGATGGGTGTCATCCGTACGATTTAGTGTCCTGGGCTAATCCAACAATTTAATGTGTTGGTTTTGTTGGGCTCTTTTCAAAGGCATCAAGCCTATTTTCAATAGCAGTGGACTTTCATCCCGATCGTATATGTTAGCAGGAACGGCCAACATGTCAGATAGCCGCAACTCCATCGAGACCTCTCAGGCTCAAAGTGCGGGATGCGAATGTGTTTCGGAGATGTCGAGAACGTCTTCTTTTACGCACCAAAAACGAATAGATTAGCGCATTATTAATTAAATATTATTAAAAAATTAAAATAAATTAATATGATTAAAAATTTTATAGAAAATATATCGTTTATTTGTCTGAGAAATATGCGTGTGGAAAACGAGTCAGCCTTGACTCTTTTGATCTGGGCTCCATCAACGCGAACAACGACAGCTCATAGAGATATCTCTAGCTTAATTACGTGCTTTTTCCTCAATCAAAGATTGATTTCTTCTGAAAAAAATGTCGATCCAAGGTTCACTTCTACCACTATCGGCGCATCTGCAATCCGGGTAGTCTTAATAAATATGAAGATGTATCCATATTGGGCTCTTAATTTATTGTTTAATTAATCTAGTTCTGAAAATAATAATTAGCAAGTTGTAACAAATGTTGGCTCTTTTTGTTTAATAATTTGCTGCAATTTGAAAACAACATGATTATAGTTTATTTAATATTTATACAACATCAATAATTTCGAAGCTCATTCTGTAACCCTAAAAATTTCATGAAAAATCTGAAGATCAACCTTCTAGAACTGGGGACCTTCTGATCCTGAAATGTCATGAGTATTCTACTTTTCAACTCTGACACGATTTAGATTAGTTTTAGAAGACATGGCCTAAGTTTGTAAGTTTTTAGATTCTAAATTAGAAAATGTCTTTATGGAAAAAACTCACTTGGACTCTGAAGAAACTTTACAATTAGTATTTTGTCCAAAGGTACTATAAAGTTTATATTTTATTCGAAGATACTATAAAGTTTACAAAGTTCACAATTATTTTTTCGTCTCAAAATAAAAAAGATAAAAAATACTAGGATGTTTCACATCTCATACTAGATTTATTTATTTTGAGACATATATTTGTTTATTTTTGGACGGAGAGAGTAGGTACTACAATGCTTAGAACCTAAATCAATTTGATTTGTAGCAAAATAACCTTTAGTCCGCCAATTTATTATATTAGTGAAATGTTTAGTCATAGCTGAGACTCTGAAGTTAGTTCATTGTTAGGATTTATGGATGTGATTCCACCTTCGTTGATGTCTACCGTTGATTGGTCATTGGTGGTTGAGTGGCGTGGTTAATCTCTAAGGTTAACCTCCTTTAGATGTTCCTATGATATACATTTAAATTTCTACCATCCTTTTTATTGTTAAACTACACATGTTAGGTTGCAGAAATTTTGGTATGCCTGAGTTATAGAATGATGTCTATCAGAATCATTTTGGACTTAACATTGGCCCAGTGCATGTGTCGACGGGCTATACCTGAATACGATTTGTAAAGTATAAAAATCGTTAGACTCAGAGTGTACATGAGATTAAGGTCCTATTTAGTTCCATTTGCAATGTCAAATTTTTATACCTCAAAATTTTTGATCATAAACTTTATACAAAAATATATGTTTAGATGTATATGTAAATTTTTTGTTTGTCATTCATATAAATGCATGCATTGTTGCAGGCTGGGGTAAAGGGTCCAGTTCGTCTCCCAAGATAACTTTTACACAGTCTTGGGCCTCAACCTCCCAAAATCCAAAAGTTTACAAGACAAGTTTACACATTGTTGTTTAGTTCCAAAATTCATAAAAGTGCCTAAAATCCAAAAACTTTACACAATTTTGGAGGAACTAAACATGGCCTAAGGTAAAAAAGACGAGACAAGAATTTTTATATAGGTTCGGGCCCTTTAACTGGCAGGTAATAGTCATACTCCTGTTGACTGAAACCAGTGTTGCTTTTATATATCAATATCACACGAGTACAATATTTGGGATGATTTGATCTAGTCGACGTCAGCTTGGCGGCATAAAACTAGAACACATAGTCGACGACTTGCATAGTCTTCTTCCTCAAATATGAACTCGGCGAGATTGGAGGTTAGCTCTAGATCTCTCATGTCACCTTTGTAGCTCCGTATTGGGTATGTCTAGGCGTGTATTCCATGTAGGCGTGCCTTGGATTGTCTAGATCTATATTGGCCTCTGTTGGCGTGTCCCCTCTCCTTTTGAGGGTCTTGTATTTATAACTTTGATTACCTTCTCTTTCAAGTAGAATTCGAAGAACTAGAACAAAATACGGGCTAAGGATACCTTATCTTTCCGAATAGGACTCTGACACCTTCTATCTCGAGAAGACAATTTCATTCTATATTTGTTGTATTTTCTTAATTAAAGTCTACCTTCTCATATATCTTTAGGTATATGGTATTGCCTTATACCACGAACCCAAGTATAGAAGGTACACCTTATCCTTGGCACTGGCAGTGGTCCCTGACTTCAATGCAAATAAACTAGACAATGTTCCCGACCAAAGACCTTAGAACTATAGTTGTCGAACTCGCCTAACCATTCTCAGACGACCAACAAGGTATAGACTATGCGACTAAGTTCTCTGCACAACCTAAGCTAAGAACACAACCATAAGTTGAATTTGGATTGAAGTAAAAAACTTAAACTGCCATAAACAAATCCACGAAAATTCCACTAATGATTCTTCTTTTCTTGTTGTAGGTTCTTAGACTCATACAATATACGACCATGCTATACCGTTGTCGTTCTAAATTTCTTGTAGTCAGCACAAAGTGCGACCAGCAGACAACTTTTCAACTCTGCTCTTTCATGGGACCTTTTTCTTGTATGTATTGAAATTGGAAACCACTAATCCGGCATTCATCTAGTCGAAATAAATTCCTGACTACCATGCCTTAGGACCAATATATGTTTTTGCTATGTTATCTTACCTTCTTGAAATTAGTTACTCAAAACGAATTGTTAGATAAAAAGCCCCCAAGCAAACTCTCAGGAGTAATATGATATGAACTGAAAATATTGAAAATAAATTATATATGTGTGACAATAAACAAGTACTCTCGCCAGAGCTGCCCTCAGCTGAACGGAGTTATGTACTCTTCCTAGCCCCCAGCTGGTTTTATGGAAAGATTTCTATACAAAAGCAGCTTGAATCTCAGAACAAACCATGCTGTGAAGCTGTGAATTCCTAGCCCCCAGCCATGAAGTTGGGAAAACCAATTCCCGATTGTACAATTAGTTAATACGTTATAGTGGGTACTCACTCTGACAAGACCAAATATGGCATGGTCGTTGACCCTTAGAATATGATAATACAATAGTACCAGGCGTCCCCGACCAAGGTTCTAAGACCTGGCGACTAGTCAGGCTTAACACAATAGGATGATAAGTAATGACTTCAATCAATAGACAAATATTGCATTTTTGATACGTATAAAAACTTACATAGATTAATGCATGGAGATGGTAAGATCGCACCACACAATGGTCGAGCGAGGACCCGATGTAGTCGTAGCCAAACCACTTGTAGAGGTCGTGGGAGAGTCACTACAATGTTGGTCGAGAACCAGGTGTGTAGTCGTACTCGACCACTCGTAGAGGTGGTAGGAGGATCGCTACAATGTTGGTGGAGGACCAGGTGTAGTTATACCTCAACCGCTCGCAGGGGCACTTGAGTTAGTTATTACATGTGCATCTCATGTGGCCAGCATGACTTTACATACCCAATTTATAAGCATGACAGATATCCGTTCACAATCATGCCGCGCGATCAAGCCGACAATGTTCGTGAGAAGATTGTATATAGCAATGTTTTCACAAATAGACCGGACTTGACCGATACTAGGTGTGAAATTTGTCACCAGTTTTTGTTGGAAGGTTTGGTCCGATAACTCCTTGTTTGTTTGAGAACGTTCTCGACAATAGGGTGTACTCGACCTCGGGCTACTAGAGTGCTTAATTATTCCAGAAAAATATTTCCTAGAAGACAATATATATAGCAGAGAATATCAAATATGTACTAGGGAAATTGTATAAATCTTCCAGCATTGTAAGGATATAATGGATATATTTAGATTGAATATCGGGTACTATGTATACCATAAACAAACATGATTTATACATATGAAATAGAGCAAGCCCCCAGTATTAGACCGTAGTCGGCCTAACATAGGAAACACTCACACAACAGATATTGTATAAAAAATATGCTCTAGGTAAACATAATAAATTATGGATCTAGAAATAGGTACGATGAATTGTATGAAATATTGCATACTTTTGTACATACATGCCTGATGTATCTATTAGTAGATTGATTTAAAAATCAATATACCAATTACCTTGATTAGCTATGCTAATCACCTTGAAAGTAGTGAACCTGGATCGAAGCCTCATGGTCGACGATATTGAATTGTTATTTTTCACGAAAGCGATGTCAGCTTTGTAGTCGGCACGGACTGAGGCCTTATGGCCGACAATATTGAACCAGTGTGCTTCGCAACAGCGACGTCTTGAAGCTTGGTTGATCTTGATAGATCGAATTGTTGGAGGTGATGTACTCTAGTTGTTAGTGATATGCCCTAGAGGCAACATGGAGATGTTGGATATCACGTCAATGTTTATGTATTTATGAATAAAGTGTTATTCAGTTCCATGAAATAGACATCTTGTATTGATCAATAAGTACGTGACTTATTTATGAGACTCTTTATGTATGAATCTATTTCTAAACGATCCCTGATCATATGTCATATTGTTGGAACAAATATAATTCTAAGATCGGCATGTTTATTGATTGATGATCATGTCTCATAGATCATGGGTATGAAGATACCAAATCAATAAACATGGACATATATGTTGGAGAACACATTGTTGGATAGACCCACCATGAGACACTACAGGAATTAATGTGCCATTAGTTGGTCTCAGGTAGTGTTGGTACAAAGTCCTTAGACCCGAGATCACCATGGATTCCAACATGTGTAGTAGCCTACTTTGGGACTACCAAACGCTATTTCGTGCGGGTAGTTATAAAGGTAGTTTTCGGGTTTGCAATGAAACATGGAGTGGGATGTGAGTGATCAAGATGGAATTTGCCCCTCCTTTGGAGAGATATCTCTGGGCCCCTCGAGGTAATGGATTATGGAAATGCATGACCATGCTAAGTTGATTGAGGAGTCAATCAACAGACAGATAATCCAATACGGTTCGAGTGAATGGTTAAGCTATTGAAGGGATGGCACACACCTTGCCTATAGCTTAACCGGTATCGTGAGGCAAAGGGATTTGTGTACACATTACAGTTCGAGCCGATATTATATTCTTGTATACTATGGTGTCAATATGTGCCGCTAGGCACCGTGGATGTGCTCGGCCGAGTTGGACTCGAGCCGACGGTCGGCTAAGTTAGACTATAGCCGAAACCGAGTATACCTGAACCTACTGTGGTCGCACGCTTAAGGGGATAAGAACGGCATTCGAGTTGGACTCGGATACGGCTCGATCGGATAGGGATCCGATCGGATAGAGTCCTATGGGCTTACGACGTATGGGCAGCCAACTCGTGAGATTCGGATAGGATCCGATTCAAAATAGAGTCCTGATCGGCCACTAGTCCCGTCGGCCAACTCTATATAAAGGAGGGAGGGGTGGAGAGCTACGCAGTCAATTGCATCGCGTGCAACGAAGTCGCCGAGATCAATCTCCACGGAAACCCTCCCCACTTTCGAGCCAAACCCTAGCCTTGCATCGCGTGCTAGCACACGGGTGTACGGCGTTTTGTCCCCGGACGTGTGGATACCGGTAGAGGTGCTGCTACGTTGCGCGCTGTTGATCGGCTTCGGATCGGCTACGGCATCTGCGAATCCGGCGATTGGCGAATCGTTTGTCCCGGGCATCTACTGTCGGCTTGCGAGAATCGGCTACACTGTTCGGATCGGATAGCCCCGATTGTTTCATTTCGCATTGCACACTCCAATCGGTAACGATCTATCGGCCCTTACTTGCAAGTGTTCCTGGTTTGCGCGGTAGAAAATTTTTGTTTTCGGCTAGCGTAGCTTCTGCGTAACCCTTCACTAGTCGGGTCATATATCCCAGAGCCAAAGCCGTTGAAGTATCCCTCATCGAAAAATCCACAGTGGCGATGTCTTGACAAAGATTGCGATGATGAGGGTCCCGCTCCATAGGAGAATGCACTCCGGTCGGGTTGTATCTTCCAAAGCCGAAGTCGTCGAAGAGTTTTTGTGGATTGGACACCATGTGTTGAAGTCCTTTCCGACGAATTTCCTTATCAGCGTCTAGTTCTTGGCAGGAGCCGGGAGATTAGCCATTTTAGAAAGCCCGTCAGTAGATTTAGTTGTCGACACCTTGTTCTCGGTATTTGTTGGAGAGATGGCCGTTGCAGGAATCATGTTCGCCTGTTCCATCATCATAGCCTTGTTCCCAGGGTAAGCCAAGCAGGATGAGATCGGGAAGACAATGAACACCAGGAAGACGATGGTTCCGACTTGGACATAAGTGAACGCCGATTGGGTTGGATCTCTCAGGTTAGGACGGTCGTAGAAGCCCTCGTCGGAAAATCCAGCTTTTGAACTCATCTCGTCGAAACCTTAAAGCACCAAGTCCCTACCTAGAGTGCCACAGTCGACGGGCTATACCCAAAGACAGTATTTGTAGAATATGGGGATCGTTGAAACCAGTGTATACGCAAGATTTAGGTAAAAAGAGATGGGAGACAGGGATTTTTATACAGGTTCAGGCCCCTTAAATGACAGTAATAGCCCTACTCCTATTGGTCGAAGTCGCTGTAGCCTTTATGTATCACTATCACATGAGTACAATATTTGGGATGATCTAACAGTCGACGTCGGCTTGGGGGCATGAAGCTCGAACAGTAGTCGACGGCTAGCATAGTCCCCTTCCTCGAATATGCACTCGGCAAGATTGAAGGTTAGCTCTAGATCTCTCATGTCAGCTTCGTAGCTTCGTATTGAGTTTGTCTAGGCTTGTATTCCGTGTTAGCATATCTTGGATTGTCTAAATTGTATTGGCATCTGTTGACGTGTTCCTCTCCTCTTTGGGGTCTTGTATTTATACTGTTGATTACCTTTTCCTGCAAGTAAAACTCAGAAAACTAGAACAGGATACGGGCTAAGGAGACCTTGTCTTCTCTGAATAGGACTCTGACACCTTCTATCCCGAGAAGACAATTTTCTTCTATATCTGTTGTATTTTCTTAATTAAAGTATTTCTTCCTGTATATCTTTAGGTATATGGTATTGCCGTATATCACGAACCTAAGTATAGAAGATATGTCTTATCCTTGACACTGACAGTATGACCACAAACATAAGCTCAATAATTCATGTACAAAATTTATGAGTTGTTTCTAAGTTAAGAGTCATTTTAGATAGGTACTATCATTTATAATAGATCGTGGAATAACATACATGCATAAGAAAAATCCTTTACAACTAATGAAGGAATGTTGACATACTTATCATAACTCCCACTAAAAGAAAGAAGAAACAACCAGCAACAATGTTAGTATTGGCATTGTCATCTATACGCCTAGATTAGTCTTGTAGTCCCTTGCTGAACTGAGTTTGTTGGTGAGCTTGTCATTTGAACTGCATCAACATTCGATTCGTCAACTGCGATGAGTCACCAACATTTTGTGTTCTTGCTGCTCTTGCATTACGCCTTCTAGCATTTTGAGCCCAATTGACAAGTCCTTTGACTACATTCTCATCAAATATTACTTTTTTGAATGAAGTTCCCATCTTCAAGTTAGGACAAAATAAATTAGTATCATGGAACACTAAGAAAATAGCTAAAAAAAGTACCGTGTAAAGGATATGATGACATCAATATGTGAGAAAATCACAATTTGAAAAGGATAATTTATATTATTGGTTTAGTTTATTAATATTGTATTACCATCTTTCATGTTCATCAAGAGAAATAATTACTTTCTAGGAAAATGAGTTTTAACATTTAATCTACTATCTGAAGAATCTAATCATATTATCAAAAATCTGTTTCTTAACAAACTCACATGAGAGACAATAGCGTAGATAGGGAGGGTGCTATAGCCGCACAAAAGTTGACTAATGACATTGAAAGCATAGAAACAATTGTGAGTTTTCCAAATGAAAAAGTGATTTTCCTAGAAAGAAAATCTAAATATGGCAATGAGTTTTATCTATACCCACAATATGCTACTCTTGTGAGGATGACATGTGGGCATTGGCCCGCCTATTAACAAGATATCAATGACATATTGCAAACGTCAATGAAACTCAACGTTGTAAACATTCTACCAGGATAGTGATTTTTTTACCTTATGACCAATCGAGCAATAACATATCATGTATTTCTATAATGCATGATTTGAATCCTTATGTAACCTGGATATGTTGATAGATTTTTAGATTTCATCTAACCTCACCTCATGTACTTGATAAAAAGATAGTAGAGAGTAAATTTCACTTTGGGCCACCTTTTATTACTGATGTTTCGCTTTGGAGTACTCTTTAACCGATGTTTTCACTTTGAACCAGGTAAGCTTACCTTTGTGACACTTTGGACCATCTCTAACTCTTTTACCCATCTACATTCAACTTGTCATATGTCAAAGAAATATTCTACATACAATTGTAGAAGTTCATTGATAAGTAGGAGCCGAGATACTCTAAATTGTTCATATGCTTGAGTAGAGAGTCGTGGTGGTTTAAAGTGCAACCAAGGTAAAATTACTCGGTCCAAAGTGAAAACATGGTTAAAGGGTGGTACAAAGCGAAACTTCGGTGATAAAAGGTGGCCCAAAGTGAAATTTACCCTTTTATAAATTTAAACCAAACATGAATTACCATGTGATAGTTTTCAAACAACTAACATTTGAAATTTTGAACGAGTGAAATTTTGTGCAAATTATTTTAGACATGGAATTAGCTTGCATACTATGTTATTAATCATGTAAATGTTTATTATTATTTAATAAAAATACTTAATATTTTTACAAAAGCAATGGACATCTAAGGATATGTTTTATGCATGGAATTCATGTGCAAGATATTTCCCTAAAACTTTGAGCCATTTTATGTTGTTCTTACCAGCAGCCAGAAGAAAAATGCAATTTCAAATACATTTTGGAACAAGACAATGTGGATCAACAAGAGAACTAATTTTGGTCGGTGGAACCAAAATAACTCATCTCATGGAGATACTACAAGCTCCCCTTCAACCGTCGTATGTTTTTCAAAGAACCCGATAGGCTAGCTCGGTAATAATGTGCTCCAATTTAGTCCCAACACAAGTAGCATCTAAAAAAACAAATGTAATGTTATTTTTTAGAATAAAAAATATAGCTTTGTAAATGTGGACCCCGTTTTTGGAACGGGAATCTTTCGTGTTCATAGTACCATTTCCCTGGATCGAGTAGTTTGGTACCCATGAAATATAGTACTGAATAATCAGGTGCAAATGCACGAATAGTCTTACATCAAAATTATTACAATAATAGGCCCGAAGGCAATATCCAACACATAGGACCTCATGGTCCAGATACAACCCAAAAGTAGAAATTAGGTAAAGCAGCGGAATGAAGACAGCGACTTGTCGATTGCCATAGGCAACAACCGGAGACTAAGAAAGACCTAGCAAGCGCCATCAGCTTCTTCGCCCTCCTGGTAGTAGGCATAGGGATCCTCCAAGTCTTCATTTCCACCATCTGAAGGTTTGTGCTTATAGCAAGGGTGAGTACCAACCGTACTCAGCAAGCCAACACGGAAGTGATGCATATGATAGGGTCATTCAAAGAATGGCTGGTGTTCTTTTGCATAAAGCCAATTTTCACAACTCTTTTCACAAGCCTAACAGCTAGCCAAGTCAAGTTTTAGTTCCATAGTTCATTAAATCGGCGACGGTTCTGTCTACCATCCATCGTGATTCCAAGGATGGCTTCCCGCCTTCGGTTCGTCATGGTTTTTCTGGGGAGTCCATCCCTTCTCGCATCTCGAGAAGTTGATCCACCCGTGAATAAAAATCATCATGCAAACTCATCCCATCATTTTAAAGTTTAGAGTCTAGCCAAGCGAAAGTCTTGTCACGATGCTCAATATCCGCGAGCACGACTATTCGAATAGATTGATTCATTCACACTGCAGTGGATGTACACTTTACCCGTACTCCGCGACGCCCAACAAATGAGCCTACGTCCCAACACATGAGACGATCACGGCAAAGCCTTTCGATAACCTCACTTCGAGCATCCCGCTCCATGAACTTAAGCCCTCATGCACTCTAGCCGTCATTTTCTAGCAGTGAGAGGAGTTCTGGCGCACCCGGGGTAAGGGAAGACTTCATTCATCAAGTTATAATAAATTTCAATTCCCCATCATCCCTTTCAAATCTCATCTCATACATAAGAACCATTATGTAAGGGTACCGCCTCCGCTCGGCTATCTACTCCGCTAGGTCTATACCCATTCGAGAAGTACGGTTGTACTGGCTCGTTTCCCAGCTATCTCATGGCTCGGTCCTTAATTGACCAGGGTCGGCACTTGTCTTTTCCGGAATCCACCCAAATCATCCAGCCGCCCCAGCCTAAAACATTTGTTTAGTACTTTCAATTTTCATCAAAACTCATTTCATCATTCTCATGGCAATGTGACGCTCATGTCTCCACATGCCGTATCTCAACTACCTTCCTAAGGTAGTTGCCCAAGCATAAAGCTCTTCAAAAAATCATGAGTATGCATGAATCTAAGAATAGCATGGCTAAACAGTTTACCGAAGATATTCTCTGGTTGTATGTATCACATCAAGGGTTACAAGGAATAATTCTAAAGGTAATCAATAACACGGCATGACATAACAAGTATAGGTAATTCTTTATGTATAGCATGCATGTTTAAGATTTAAAACAACATCATTTCGCAATTGGGATCAATATGTTCAAAGAGTGTGAGGACTTGCCTTGCTCACACGCTTGTTGAGCGGGGTCTTCAACGGAGTCGATGCCTGCTTCTTCAGGTGCTATCCGTACGTGCGAAAGATCAATTGAATTCAATTAGAATTCAATAAAATACCGAGAGATCGAAAAGAACTGTAAAAACCACGAAAACGACTCCAAATGTTTGGCCTAGAATTCTACTCGAGTTTGGGCGAGTATTGCTAGGGAAAAATCAGAGTTTTGGAATCGAGTCGATGCCCTAGGGTCTTCGCAAAACGACGATTGTAAATATTTGAGAAAATAGATTTGGAAATATTTGGAAATATTCATAAATATTTAAAAACGACGCGAAACGAAATCTCGGAAAAAGTCCGAATTCAATTTTCAAATTTCGCTCCGAGAAAATATACAAGAAAATAATTTATTTTTGCCCAAAAAATTCACTCAAATCCTTTCAAAATATTTTCCCTAATTTTCTATAATTTTTCCTATTTTTCTCTATTTCTCTATTTCTTTTTTTCTTTTTCTTTTCTTTTTTTCACTCGCCCACTGTTCATCGGTCCACAAGGTGTTCGACCGACGCCTCTCTCGCTCTTCTGCACGGCCGGCGCCGACGCTAGCGAGGGAAAGGGGCGGCGGCTCGGGCTTACCGGCGATGGCGATGCTCGGGGAGGGCGGTGGGGCTCCGACGATGGCGGCGCACGGTGGCTAGGGCTTGCGGCGGCTTGCGGCGGCTTGCGGCGGCTTGCGGCGGCGGCGGCGCCGGGAGAGGGAAGGGGACCGGCGAGAGAGGAGGAGGCTAGAGGCGGCGAGGTGGGGAAAAGTGGGGGTTTTGCCCCTCCTTTATAAGCACAACCGAGCGAGGCAACGGGAGAAAGGGGGCCGGCGCGACTTTGCACACGCGGCGGTGTCCAGGGTGGGGCCGGGCGCGGCGCGGGTGCACGGACGACGTGCGGCGACTTGGGCGACACGGCGCGGCGCGGCGGCAGACGGGTGGCAACGCGTGGCGCGGCGGGCCGAGGCGCGGGTGCGCGGTAGCCGGGCTGGCGGGCGCGCGCGCGGCGCGTGGCGCGTGGCGCGCGCGGCGCGGAGCAGCCGGGCGACGCGCGGCGGGCACGCGGCCGGCCGTACTGGCGTCGAGCGGTTGTGAGCAATGAAAGGCCGATTTTTAATTTTCCCGATTTTCAATTCCATTTTCAAATTCCAATTTTTCCTTCCACTAAAAATTCTAAAAAAATACATAGTATTCCCAAAATTAATTAAAAATATATTTTTAACTTTTCACCAACTTTATTTATTTTTAAATATACATTTCCCATATTTAATTTTATTCTTTTTCCTAAATCCATAAATCACCACTTTTAATTCCAAATAAATTTCCTAGATTTCATATAAATCCCTTAAAATAGTTTATTGTCCATTTAATTCCCTAATTAATTTTCCATAATCACCAATTATTATTTTATGTCTCAAACACATATCTTCATAAATCCGCATCCCTTTTCCGATTTTTTTTAAAATTCCTAACCTTATATTTCAAGATTTTCCTTCCCAACGAAAATCCAAATCGTTTGGTTTTCACAAACATCGGGAGGAACTGTTCACAACTAAATTCATGCAACTGAGCTGGCAAATAAGAAGCAACAAACAAGATCAAACAGGCAATAGGCAAAAGTTTTTGTACATTTTGATTTTAATTTCCTCAATTTTCAGGATGTTACGGTAAACAAGGGAAATCATATATATGCCTATAATATTTGTATTGAACACAAACAACAACATAATTAGTAGGGATGCTTGCATTTAATCTAGGGATAATATGGAGGTAATGCACCGACGACTTATAATAAGAGACATACAATAAATGGGACTGCTATCCAGATGTAGACATACCATCCTAGAACCACAACAGTTAAAGAATGTTGTCATTTTTTTCACGGAGTCACATATTTAAAGCATAACAAAGCTGAGCAAATTATGTCAAGAAGCTTGACAAGTGTTTTACACAAATGTATATATAACTGGTGTGAGCCGTGATAGAATAAAACAAGATATCTGAGTCTAGAAAATTATAATTTTGTTAGAAATCATACCTTGAACATTGAGTAGCAAGAAATATTATCAGCATAGCCCAAAGGTACCAGCTGCATTTAATTAGCATATATGTTGATTAGTTTCTACACAAAATTCTATCAAAAGATTAGATGTAAATGGCACATGTGTGCAACCTAAATCTATAGCAATTAGTTACTTACCTAATACCCACAACTTTCTTTGAAATCAGCCTCCAGTGCTCTAATCATGTATTTGTAAAAGTTGAATTTAGGGTTGCCCCTACAGGGTTTCCTTTAATAAAAAACGATATAAGATAGTTTGACAAAGGAAACATACTAGATACTCGAGTTTTCAAAAGTGAAAGTTTGGATTATCATAATAAAGCCAAAGCCACATGGTTATGTAGTCCTCCTCAGTGATAGACCCATAGAATTGTTTGAAGAATAAACGCTCTGATGGAAAATAAATTAGTTTGTTCTCTACCACAATTAACAATAATACATAGCAAAGTATCTCTAAACTCTAGTTCTAGCCCTTCAAATATTGTTTTTTGAGCATTGTGTGCTAGTGACTCATACACCAAAATGTAATGTTATATACTAACTTGTCCATTAAGAATTGACATTTAAATAATTCTTACCAGCCAACCAAATGTTTTCCACCTTTTTCCATGTCCTCTAAAGTGATCTTTGATGAATTGGAATTCTTGCACTTGTTTGATCATTTGGGGACCTGAAAGTTTTGTTCCAATAATCCATCAATTATCAAATAATAATGAATGATCCTCACTTGCCCATTGGAGAATGTTCTTTCAGCGTACCATTTTCATCAGTTGCTTGGATCTTGTTCTCCCAGTGTTGCCAATTCCGTTTCTAGATGATAATGAACAAAATGTTTAGCAAAAGCCTGACACCTATTAACACAAATATATATTTTCACTCTTAATACCTGTGCAATTCCAAGAAGAACTGTAATGGCACTTAGAACCACATGAGTGACCGCTAAGATGAAGATAAAATATGTGTAATTGATGAATAGCTTCAACTGAAAGTATTGGAACTAAACCCTGTATAAAATGGCAATAATGAGTTTCAGCAAGAAGGTAAGATGAATGGTGCCAAACACATAAAATAAGATAGGTGCAACAAATACAACATGATCGTTTGTTACCACGACTAGAGGAGTAGCATGTTGAAATGATGTAGTTTGCTTTTTATTTATACAGACGAACATGGAATAAAAGAAGTAGGAGCCACGTAGCCTGCGACCCCAAGCTATGGGGCACGCTTGTTGGTGAAACCCCAATAGATTCTTGTGTTAGTTTAGGGATTAAAGTTGAATTATCGTAGCAAATATTAAGGGCCTGTTTGGGAGGGATTCATTAGCTCCAGATTCACTAATTTCAGATCCACTCCACGAATTTTTTTTGCCAAACGGTCTAGATTCACCAAATCCAAATCCACCAAAATGTTGGGTCTGTATCTCAGATTCACCAAAATGGTGAAGCTGCTCAAAGAGTGCTCCACGAATAGGGGTTTCGTAACTCCTCGTGAATTTGGGTGGAAATTATCCACCTTTGCCATTGGTTACACAATTCCTTTCCTTCCCATCCCGTCTGTTCATCTTCACGCACCGCCCGTCCATCTTCAAGCCGCGCAACCCCTTCCCGATCGCCCGCGTTGTAGTGGCCACCCTCGCCATCCCGGCCGGCGGCGGCGCCCGGCTCCATCCCGCCCACGTCGGCCCATCTCGGCTGCCCGCGTCGCCCCATCCCAGCAGCCCATGCCGCCCCGTCCCGACCGCTCGCGCCGTCCCAACTTGATGCGCCACCCCGTTCCTCTCGACGGCGCCCGGCTCCGTCCCGCCCACGTCGCCCCATCCCGGCCGCCCGCGACGTGCCGCCCCATCCCGTCGGCGGCGCTCGGATTCATCCCGCCGACGACGCGTCGCCCCGTCCCGACCGCTACGCCGCCCTAACTCGACGCGCTGCCCCGTTCCTCTCGGCGACGCCCGGCTCCGTCCTGCCCGTGCCGCCCCATCTTCGTCGCCACGCCGCCCCATCCTGTCCGCCCGCGACGCGTCGCCCCGTCCCTTCGGTGCCATTGGAATTATGTTGAGTAAGCAACAACTTAAGAACAAATGGGATAAGTTGAGAAGGGACTACACAACATGGCGAAAATTAACGAGAAAGCAAACTGGTATTGGTTTCAATTGAAATACAGGAACAATCAACATGGATAACGAATGGTGGAAGAAGAGAACAAAAGTGAGTGTTATCTGTTTTCAATGTACATTAGATGTCATTTTCAACTTTATTATTTTGAACCTTCCATCATGTTGTAGGAAATACCTGGTGTTGGCAAGTTTAAGAAGAAGCCTCTCCAAAATGAGGATTATTTAAAGATGATGTTTGACAACATTATTAATGAGGAACAAGATCATTGGAATCCTATGAGTTCCAACCCCATCATATTCGATGATGATGATACTCCAATTGATGGTACAGAGGCTGAGCACCAAAATGAGGATCCTAAAGGTGACAACAAATAGGTTGACAATGAAGATGAGGTTGAAGAGGTCACACCTGTCACAGATAATGCTAAGAAAAGGGTGCGTGTCATTCTAGAGAAGCCCACCAAAAAACCTAAGACAAGCACAACACTTGTTATCCAAGAGCACATTTCAAAAATTTCTGAGTTTGCTTCATCCTTTGTGTCTAGTAGGTTAGGTGGGATCACCATTGCATAGGTCATGGAGCATGTAGTAGCATGTGGTGCTCTACCAAATAGCTATGAGTATTTTGTTGCAATGGAGTTGTTTGTGAAGAAAGAGCAAAGGGAAATGTTCATGACCATCCCCCCGATCAAAGGCTCATTTGGCTTAGGAGGAAGTATAGTGTGATGTTTGCACACAAGTGAAGGATTTAGACATGTCACTTTTTTATGCTCATTTGAACATGTTGGAATAATTTGTTATGATCATTTGGACATGTTGTATTGTTTTTTTGTTGATTTGGACATGTTGTAATAATTTGTTAAGATCATTTGGACATGTTATCTTGTTTTTTTGTTGACTTGGACATGTTGGAATAATTTGTTATGCTCATTTGGACATGTCATTTTCTTTATGCTCATTTACACATTGTTAACGACCAAATTTGGCAACCAAATTCCGAGTTTAAAGTAGAGATTGAAGCGGAATCGGAGAAAACGCATGATCTGCGGAGAAACAGAGGTCGCGTCGACTAAGTCCGAATCGACTACGAAGCCAGTCGGCTGAGTCCGAGTCGGACCAGGGTAGCCGATAGCCGATTCCGATTGAAGATAGAACTGCAGCCAGTCCCGAAAGGAAAGCTTAAGGATAAAGTATTGGATTTGGTTTACAAAGTACGTTAAAGATATTGTCATCTATTGGATAAGGTCCTACAACGGCAATTGTATCTGTTAAGTTAGGATATTTTGTATAGTTTTCTTTCGTGATAATGCTGGTTTAGGCATATCTGTAATTTGATCTGTAATAGGGATAGGAATCATGTCTGTCACAGACTCATCGTGTATCCGGGTATAAATAAGATCCGAGGGCTTGTAAAACAGATATCAACAATCAATACAATCTCGGCATATCGCCAAACCTTTTCGTTTTTACCTTTCTCGACAAGTTCTTCCTTTCGCTCAAGCTGCATCGACATCGATCTCCGAATAAGGTAATTCCTTGTCACAAGTGGCTTGTATCGTCGGGATCAGTGCTTCCATCGTCATGACACTCTGATTCCAATGTTATAAACTGCTTGAGTTATCATACGCGATATATAATCTAGAGCAATGCCTAGATCTATCTCGCAGTCGGCTGTTCTATTTAAAGACAGCAGCCGACAGAGTTAGATCTAGGGGTTGATTTAGATTATATGGCGTGTCCACCATCTCGAGGGGTTCTCATTGGCTCATATAGATCTAGTGTATCTTTTTATACTTAATGCTGCATCAAATCAACCTGTTAAGTCGCTTTTAGAGGTATATAGATCTGTTCGGCATAATGTTTTCCATTAGAGACAGTGCCGGGGTTTCAGCCGGCCTTATCTGTTTTAATCGTCTTTTTAGTATTAATTACTATTAGATGTGTTAGAGCTGCCTTTTATATTAAGATCTCAATCTACTGGAATGCCCTAAGCCAGTATCAATCTGTTGAGTAATATCAATAGCCGATTGATCTAGATTTATCGCATTTAATTCAGATTGATATCTTTTTATAAAACATATCGGAGTACTAGCCGATTTACATTAGATCTGTGACATCGGCTGGGTTATGAATGCATATAATTTTTATCCTAATATACTTTTGGATCTAAGTGGTTAATACTGTCTCGGTGCACTACCGATCTATCCCAATCACTTAGTCTAAATGTGTGTTAGGATAGTGATTATATGTTTATTAATTTCTTTAGTCGATCGAGTAGGATCTAACCTTAATCCAAACGCGTATTTCTTGTTTTCTTGTCGGTTACAGGATCAAACCAACTGGCACGCCCGAACTCCACCAAAGGCAATCAACTTGGACCTGCACTAGAGTAAAGCAAATCTCTCAGGCCAGTGCGTGGGAAGCTTTTCTCATCAACACACATGTTGTCATTTTTGTAGATGCATAGTGATGATTCTAGCGATGAGAGCGATGAGTTTTTCAGAATCGTTTTAAGTGGTGCTATGATTGCCCAAATATATTATGACATGTACCTACATAAGAACCCACCAAGGATTTCAACTACTAGTGGCATGGGGTGGTTGTTAGAGACTTTGAACACTCCAGGGGAATTCCAAACACAACTTCGTATGAGTAATGAAACATTTGAGGACCTCCATGGTTTATTGGTGGAGAGGTAAAAGCTAAAACCATCGTTACATATGAGTATGTATGAGAGCCTTGCCATGTTCTTATTTACATGTGCTGGAAATGAGTCAAGTCAGAAAGCTCAAAATCGGTTCAAGCATTCAGGTGAGACATGGTCTAGGAAGTTTAATGAAGTCCTTAGCTCTTTGATGGCCATGGCAAAGGATTTTCTTAGACCTAAGGACCCCAATTTTTCTATAGTTCATAAAAGGATAAAAGATGATAGACGAGTGTATCCATTTTTTGAGGATTGCATTGGTGCTCTATATGGTACACATATTTGAGTTTCTCTTCCACTCGATGAACAAGTTAGGTATATTGGGAAAACAGGGATAGCAACTCAAAATGTTTTAGCAATTTGTGATTTTTACATGCGGTTCACGTATGTTTCCACGGGTCAACCAGGTTCTATGCATGACACAAGTGTGCTCTACAATGCAATCAATGTTGACGAAAAATTCTTCCCACATCCTCCACAAGGTAATATGAATGAATAATTACTCGTTTAATTAATCTCTCTTGTATGGTGCCAAATAATAACTCATATTGTTTTGATCATGTTTAGGCAAATACTATGCTGTTGATGCCGGATATCCTAATCGCCCGGATATCTGGCTCCTTATAAGGGTGAAAGATATCATATGTCGAAGTGGCATAGAGGTATGGAACCAAAAACACCTAAGGAAAAATTTAATCGCATTCACTCTTCTATTCGAAATGTTATTGAGAGGTCTTTTAGAATTTTGAAAATAAAATGGCAATACAAGATGCCAAGCTACCCGATGTGGAAGCAAAAAATGGTGGTTGTTGCTTGTATGGTCCTTCACAATTTTATTCATGAACATGGTACTGAAGATTCCGACTTTGCTCGTTTTGATCGTAACCCCTAATTTTGTCCCAACAATACCGGAAAGGTATAACCGATATGCAGTCACATCTGATGGTTCTATTTCTGAAGCCAATGCCCCAACTATGGATGTGTTTTGTGATGAATTGGCCACGGCTCTTGCTCTTGCTTGGAACAACTAGCATGTAATGGAAGACAATCCTTTATAGTCTTTAATTTAATTTATGTATGGACACTCATAATTTCCCATGCAGTCATGCATGATTTGCTGCTTAATTTTGGTACTTCATCCTAGCAGATGGGCACAAGGGCAAAATAGTCAATTCCCACAAAATCCACTGTTTAGTAAATCTGAATTTGTTGATTTGCCAAACAGTTTCATGATCGATCCACGGTGGATCTCAGATCCATGGTGAAGCTGATCCACGGTGAATCCCAGATTCAGATTCACATTCACTTTTTTTGTGTATTGAATCCCTACCAAACAGGCCCTCTTTTTGTGTATTGAATCCCTACCAAACAGGCCCTAAATGTAGTTAGATTGACCTTAGGCAGTTGGCACACCTATTCTGCTCTAAAATTTTTCTGCCTTCGCCACAGGGAAGCAGCAATGAATAAACTTACTAGTTGAAACATTAACAATAAATATATGATGCACCCATGGTATTTATTCTAACCACACAATATGTTGTACAGGGATTGGCACCCTAAACATTAATTCTTTGGTTGATGAACTTGGAAGGTTTGATACACTGTATAGATGCAATTCCTCATCTATCCTTTTCCTATTCATCGTGATAATTTGTTTTATAAAAATTGCAAAAATCACCTTAAATGTCACCCTAAGTTTGAGATTCCTCCTATAATACAATTTGTTGTAAATACTCCATCCTAATTCACTTTAAAATTAGATTCCTTCCTAATTGCCATTGTTCGTGCATTTTTTCTCTTTCTGCAGTATTTACATGACTTAGCGCATCTCTGGATGGACATGGCCTCAAACATATTTTCTTTCTTGCAACACAGTGGCCACTAAGCTCATCTTTTTTATCTTGAATCTTCCAAAAAAACAGCGAGCATAACTCATCTTTCAGTGATCCGACAGTCGAAGAGCAGAGACTCATGCCACCGTCGTCTAGGAACGTGCTGGCCGTCATGAGTGGAATGCTGGATGTCAAAGTCGTGTCATCGGGCTTGCCTGACATGAATGCCGACCACGACGCCTCTCCTATTAGATCCGATGAGTGCGTGGAGGTTTGTGACTATGAGAATGAGCGAGCATCGACAATTTGCCCTGGAGTGGCTGATTAGGAGGGGAACATTTATAACAAATCATCCTACAATTTGGGATGGTTTTTGCTTTTCCTTCATTTTGATAGACTTAAACCCAAAATTATGGGCACAAATTTTGATCCAATCGCTAATTTGTACTATATACAGTTTCGAGTTAATTAATTTAAAGCATTTCTAGGAAACCGACATGATGAGAGTCAAACAACTAAAGCCAATCAAATTATGAATAAGTCCACTTTGACTCTCTTAACTAGTGGCTGAATCTGATTCGTATCCTTGAACCACAATCCTGGATATCTCGACCGTCAAACTACTAAAACCGGTGCAATTTGACTTCCTCGGTAGTTTTGAAGGATGGTTTCACTGACGTGACGCCTACGTGGTGGTGTAGACCTGGTCTTCTTCCAACGTTACACTTATGTGGCATTAGAATGAAAAAATATGTGGGACCCATTTGTCATTCAAAAAAATATTGTGGGACCCACTGACATGTGGGGCCCACATATCATCCTCTCCTTTCCTTCTTCCTCCTCCCTCTCTCTGCCCTACGCTAGCGCACCCACCGGCTCGGTGGCACAGCCTCTCCCCTCTCCCTTCCCCTCACAGACAACCTCGGACGGTGAGAAGCTAGCTCACGACAGATGAAGCTTGGCGGTGGTGCCAGATTCGGGGTGGTGTTGGAGCTTGTGGAGGCAAATGAGAAGGCGACAGTGGTAGAGGAGACGACCGTGCGCCCTGAGCACGATTCCAGCATCGTGGTGAAAGAGGGAGATGATGGCGCGCCTCTTCCCCTCCCTGACCATGTCCATGCTGTGCCTAGAGGCCGACGCTGACGGCCCATCTCCCTCTCCCAACCACGTCCGCCACGATATCCTGAAGATCGACGCCTCCTAGTCGACGGCTATGACTACCTCCTAGACCTTCGCGAGCTCTGGCCCTCGATCTCCACCACCGGCGGTAGGTGCCTCCACCACCTTCCTCTCAATCCACCGACATGCCCGCGCGCACTTCGGCCCTCCTTTGGATGGCAAAGTTTCCTCCCTTCTCATCCTAATCGACGCCTTCCATCGACAACGAGGAGCGGCAGCGCAGAACGAGGATGAGGACGACGGTGTGGAGTAGAGAGGGCGAGGAGCGGCGGCGTGGATCGGTCTCTGCCAATGCTTTCCACCGACGACGCGGAGCAGGGATGAGGAGCGGCGGCATGGAGCAGCGACGACGAGGAGAGGCAGCGTGGAGCGTGTTCCCCATCTCCCTTGACGGCCGATGCCTTTTATCGTGCCATCATCATCTCCGTCGTCAGGATCATGCTCAGGGTGCACGGCCGCTCCTCGTCGTTGCATCGCTTGATTCCGTCGCCCAGCTCCTTTGTCGCCGTCGCCGTCGCTCCATCCCTTGCCACCACCGCCTAGCCTTAGCTTTGTTTGACAGGGTGAGAAAGGGGAGAGAGTGTGGCATAGAGAAGAAAGGAGAGGGAGAGAGAAGTGGTCGCCGTCGCTCCAGCCCCCGCTCCGGCAGACGGCCGAAGGGTAAGAGTAAGGGAGGGAAAGAGGAAGAGAGAGAAGGGAGAGAGAGGAAGAATGGAAGGAGAGGATGATATGAGGGTCCCATATGTCAGTGGGTCCCACAATATTTTTTGTGAATAACAAATGGGTCCCACATATTTTTTTATTCTAATGCCACATAAGCACCATGTGAACGTCATGTTGAACGAAGACCAGATCAACACAGCCACTTAGGCGCTACATTAGCGAAACCGCCCCTTCAAAACCGCTGAGAAAGTCAAATTACACCAATTTTAATAGTTGGGGGTTGAGATATCCGGTATTGCAGTTAAGTATACGAATCAGATTCGTAACTAGTTATGGGAGTCAAAGTGAACTTATTCCGCCGCCCGCCGCCACCTTCCCTCCTCCGGCCATGTCCACAAACCCAACCAAGTCACCTTTACTCAGACTCAGCCTCTCACTTTCTTCCCGCGAGAACGCCAAACTCAAACTCAAAATCAAACGGGTGGGTAATGCATGCAAGTGGAGGACAACATGCGCGCCGCGTACGCGATGCAACCGATGGGTGATTGTGCCAATTTTTATAGCGGTGTTCAGAGATTGACCTGGCGCGTTCGAGGAAGAAGAACAAGTAGCAGCCTCGTTGGGACAAAGAAGCTATCAAAAACTGGCACTACAAGATAAACGGGATTTGAAGGCATTTCGGAATGCCTCCAATCCTCAAAAAATGCCTCCAGTACTTAAAAAAGGCATTTTAAAAAATGTTGGATATACTAGCGTAGGGAAAAGGATTTTGAGACACTTTTTTTCAAAACGCCTCAATAAGAATACATGCAGGCACTTTTTTCAAAAATGATATGATCAAGATGCTGATTTAATATACTTATATACCATGATTGCATGATATGATATTTAATATGCTAAGAGTAATTATTGCTAGTAAACAATGGTATGACATATTTACATGTAGAGCTGTAGGAGCTAACGATTGTTAGTGGTATAGATTTGGATTATTTGTCAAACATGATTTTTTTAAAAAAAACCTTTCTAGTCGTCATTGCTTAATTCTAAGCAATTTATTAGGTTTATAATATATATATAATATTAGATTCATCCCTACAAACAAAACCATTATTATCCGCTTTCATTAAAAAACCAGGTGCAGAGCCAAGCCTCACACGTGGCAAAAATAAAATTAATAGAAAAACACCAAACTTTAGATAAATTTGGAACAAAATGAATAGAACTACATGTTTAAATAAAATTTGAATAAAATGAGAACTACTTGTACTCTTGATAGCTTCCTGCCTTCGCCTCTGAACGGACCCTTACGATTGATCTTTCTCTCTCTTGATGTATTATATGCCACTGTATTTGTTTTTTAAATAAAGAAAGAATAGAACCATCCGATCCTCTGCATTGTGTGACACGGTTATACGCCACTTTAGTTGCATCGTTATTCAGGGATATGTGGCATTATCTTGGTAGTAACCTACCTCTGGTAGTAACAGGACTTATGATTTAATTTCGACTTTTTGTTCTTGTTAATTTCGACATGGTAGGAGACATATTCGGAAAGAAATTTGATGCATTTCGGCTGCAAACCCCAAGCCTGTGCAGCCCCGCTTGGATGCACGACGCGTGGACGAGGCGTCCATCCAACGGTGCGTGTCTGCACAGCTCCACTCACACTGTCCGCGATCTCCGCAGTCGTGCCCCACGCTCGGCTCGGCTCACACGAGAGCGATCAGCCAGCGCTTTGTCTGGCTTAGTTTAGTGTTCAGTTTAGTGTTTGTTATGTTTGAAGAGGAGGGGAGCAAAAGAAGAAGTGCTTATATATACTTTCTGTGGCAAATGGCAGAGGCTGATTGCTTGTTTATTATCAACCTCAACCAAATTTTAAATTTTAAAACTTAATTTTAGACTATTAGCCATAGCTCAAATAAAATATTTTCTTATCTTTAAAAAACTGTAGAGTGTGCAAACTCAATATCCAATGACATAACTTAAAATGTTGAATATAGAGGATATCTACATAACGTATCCTATGTACACAAGCTTCCGATAAAAATCAACTAGCAAATGTCAAAAAAATTTCTATAAAAAATGAACACAAGTATTACATCTATGTATGAAATCTTTTTCAATTCATTATTTTTTAGCTGTAACAAAAAGATAAAATTTTGAGAAATTTTTACTCCTAAAATTGTCAGGTTTTTCCGAATTTTTTTATAATTTCTGTCTTAAAAATTCGGAAAAGAAAGAGCACTAGTTATTCGGGAATATATCTCATACACACAAGCTTTCCATACATACTTCATGTATACCAACTAAAAAATGCCACAAAAAATTCTAAAAAATAGACAAGTACTTCTAATAGTACACATACATGCAAAGTTTTATATTCAAATTCATTATATTTTAGTCGTAATAAAAAAAGTAAAAATTCTGACAGTTTTAAGAGTAAAAATTTCTTAAAATTTTATATTTTTGTTACGGCTAAAATTTAATATAATGAATTAAAGAAAGATTTCATACATGTAATACTGAAAGTATATGTTCATTTTTTATAGAATTTTTTTTACATTTGCTAGTTGATTTCTACCGGTAGCTTATGTGCATAGGATACATTATTAATATTTTCTCTATTCAAGATTTTAAGTTATGTCATTGTATATTGAGTTTGCACACTCTATAGTTTTTAAGATAAGGAAATACTTTATTTGAGCTATAGCTAATAGTCTAAAATAAAGTTTTAAAATTTAAAATTTGGTTAAGGTTGGTAATAAACAAGTAAGCGTCTCTGCCATTTACCACAGAAAATATATATAAGCTTTGCTCCCCTCCTCTTCAAACACAACAAACACTAAACTGAAACTAAACAGGCAAAGCGCCGGCTGATCGCTCTCTTATGAGCCGAGCCGAGCGTGAGACGCGACTGCGGCGATCGCGGACAGTGCGAGTGGAGCTGTGCAGGCACACGCCGTTGGATGGGCGCTTCGTCCACGCGTCGTGCATCCAAGTCGGGGCTGCACGGGCTGGGGTTTGCAGCCGGAATGCACCAAATTTCTTTTCCATATTGCCGATGGGATAGGAAAGAAGATTAGAAAAAGTGACAGTCTTCCACAACTTTCCTGTTTATCCCCTAATGCATAGGCAATATCTCATCCTTCGATCGACGAATCCAGAGGCTCAGATGAATGCTCCTAACAACAGAAAATTGGAGTCCAAAAACCATTTCTTCGATGACATGGACACGGGAAAACGATCCGACAAAAAAGATACAGAAGAATATGCCCTCCTCAACGGGTCAAGCCTTTTGCGTGCCGTGTTGTGGTGCTCCCATTTGATCAGGGCAGCGTCTCTGTTAGCTCACGCTATACCACACCACACGGCACGTATGCTGCCATGGAAGATGAAACATGAATTTAATATTGAGAGGGATTTGGATGATTGGATTTTTTTAATAAAAAAATTCCCTCCATCTGTTTCATATGTCCTAAGTGAGACATTTCTATTTTGATTATTAATTCTTAGAAATTCATGTAGTTTAACAACACGTGAATTATATATTATGACGGAATGGCTAAATGGCTAGCGATAGATTTTTGAGGTCAAAATCATGCGGGTTACTGACCTTGGGATTTGCTTCACGAGTTGTGCTTTGGTGACCTCAACTATTCTCCTTCAGCTCCGGCGACACCTTCTCTAACTCCGACGACCCCGACGAAGGCAGTGGAATTAGGGTTTAGGGTCTGGGTTGGGTTTGGGGTGGGAGGGGGTAGGGGGAAGGAAAGAGAAGGGATCGTCGGGCTTAGAGGGATGGTCGTGGGAGACGGTGGCCTGACGATGGGTGGTGGACACGGGCGAGCGGCGAGGCATCGGTGGCGGTGCCAAAGCCGCGGGGATGCAGGAGGACGGTTGGCTTGCGTTGGCGGCGGGGGCAAATCAGCTCTTGTGGTTAGGAGGCGACGACTGGTGGTGACGGATCCGGTGACGAGGAGCAACTGGACACGGGGAAGATGGTGGGACGGGGCACTCATGCGGTCGATTGGGGAAGAGAGGGGGAGAGGTAGAGGGAGGAGGCCGGCCAGGGGGAGGGGGGCTCGCCGGCGTCGTTGACCCCTTTTGACCAGCCGGCTAGGCCGGGTGGTGGTGCGTGCGTGCGGTGGGCAGAGGCATCACGTGTGCAAGTTCGTGAGAGGCGGTGGTGGCGCTGGAATGACGAGGGGAGGGAGAGAGGTTAGGGTTAGAATTATCACGCTCGAATCTTAAAGCAATCCAACGGTCTAAAATTCACATGATTTGTGAGGTGTTTTTCTGTCAAATGCCATCTAGATAGTCCCATATTATGAATGTATTTCTCAAGGTGAATGTAAAAATATAAATCTTACTGTTAATGGGCTATATCCGCATACTGTATTTGTAGAGTACGGGGATCGTCGGTATATAGGTATGCGCGAAATTGTGATAAAGAGAATAGAAGGCAAGGGATCTTTGTACTGGTTTGGGCCCTCAAGATGAATAATAATCCTACACAAGTTTATATGTATAGCTCTGGGGTGTGTCTCACAAATTACGGTAGTGGAGCAAGGTAGCTATTCTATCCTACCAACTAGTACTCGTCAAGAACTGTTCGATGACTTGTAGTCTGCAACTAGCAATTGACTTCCTCCCGATGGATCTGCGATGTGGCTATGGCTTGAGATTCGATGCCCTCCCTTTTTGAGGGACGTTGTATTTAGACAAGTAAGCAACTTTATCTTCAAGAACTCGAAGAAACCTTATAGGACACAGGCAGATAAGACCTTTCCTTCCTCGGGTCAGACTCCGACAACGTCTAGTCCCATGGAAGGAGTTTTCGTTCTTATCTACTTATAAACCATATTTGTATACATTTCCATATAATACTCGGTATGCAATATTTATGGTAGCTAGAATTCAAGTATAGAAGGTATACCCAATCTGTAATACTGATAGTAGCCCCTGACCTCAATGCAAATGATCAAGACAATGTTCTTGGCAATATAATCCAAAAAGTTAACCTTGTCGGGAATTCTGACCCAGCTCATGAATCCGTGAAGGCATATAGTCCTCGAACAAGTTCTCCTTCTCGACCCTAAACCTTATTTGTTGTCAACTTTTGAATTTGGATTGAGGTCAAGAAACAACCATCATAGGAAAGAAACCGCTAAACTTCTGCCGAAAATTGCTCCACCTTTCTTGAAATACAAACTGTCATACGTGATTTATAAAACCCACTTATGAAATTCATTTGGGTTCCGTATGCAAGCACTGTAGTTCTTCCCCCTTTCAACCCTCAATCTCCCACTGCGCATAGTAAACCCTAGCCAAAGTTTCCCTTGCTCCACTGAGTCCTCAAAGGATTCCGAGAATCCAATGTAGACAAGGTAGCCATGGACAAGCTTCAACGTGAAGGGACACTTCCGAGCGCTCAGGTGATGAGGTGCACAGAAGGAGGTATCAATCCCAATCCTGCTCTCGAAAAAATCGTCGCATTTTCTTTGTTTATCTAGTGTGGATTTCTACCTTGTCTCTCCGAATTTCTCACCATGCTCCTCGATTTCTATGACCTTCGCCTTCTCCATCTCAACCCAAACTCGACCGCTTTCCTAAGTATCTTCACTCACCTTTGTGAAGCGTACTTAGGGGTAACGCTATTTTTGGATCTCTTTAGATACTTTTATGAGGTTAGATTCATGTATCATTCGAGGATCATAGGGTGTTGTCGTCTTTACCTTAAAGATGGTATGATGGAAGAATGCATTCCCTTCAACTGCCCCGCCTCTAGGAAAGAATGGAGAAATAGGTGGTTTTGTGTCCACATGGACAACCAACTCGGGGAATCAGCGGCCAGCAGGACCACGGTTCAAGTGGAATCCGAGCCGCCATGACATGGGATCGGGAAGCCACCGCCGATGTTGGGAAAAAGGATTTGGCTCGGATTTTGAGGAGAAATGAAGAAGAAGGAGGAGGGTTGGGTGGGTGCACCGCACGTTCGGCGAGCGGAGGAAGAAGAAGAAGATGCGAGGGAGAGGAAGACGAGACAATCTCCAGTGAGAGAGATCCAACAGCCCTAGTCAATTTCCACGGGAATCAGGACGGCTGCGGCCAAGTTGGCTACAAAGATGAGGCAGTACATTCGGATACAAAATGGAATTCAGCATGCTGCATTGTCATTTATGGTGTGTATAAGCATGCTAACCCAAGTAATAAAAAGTAAAAAACTTAGTTTACCCCTTCCATTTTATTTCATAAAAAAATTCCATTCTACTTTCTCAAACTACTTCATTGAATCGTTAAAGTTAAACTATTTTTTGATCATTTTACCCTCAAATTATTAAAAAGGATACATTTTTATGGCTTATAGCATATCTCTCCCCTCTATCTTCTTTTCTCTTCATAGACCTGTTTTTGAGCTAACATTTATTAAGCCATGACACCATTATTAAAGTTGGGAAATATTTTTAATTTTTTTATGATTCTAGTTTGAACTTTAAAATTTCAATCTAAATCAGTCAAAGGTACTTAGTTGCAATGCATCTATCATTCTATCAAATTTCTGAAACAAAATGAGAAGGGAAATACAATTAGGAGTAGAGTGAACCACTTTTAATTAGTAGTTCAGGTATAAAATGAGCCAGAAAATAGTATACGAGACTAAGTGCTCTAATGAAATAGTTCTAGGAGAAACTCATTCTATAAACCTTCAGCTCTAGAATTGGATACCTTATTATCCTAAATTATCATTGGTGTTCACTTTACAACTAGTGATTTAGGCTTTGATGATGTGGTCTTATGTTGAAACTTTTTAAAATTCTAAATTAGAAATGGCTTCCTGAAAAAAAAAGATTATAACTTGCACTATGGAGGATTTTCACAATTAGTAATTTATCTGAAAACACTATAAAATTCCCAGGTACTAGAATACTTATGACCTAAATCGATTTGATTTGTAGCAAAATAAATTTTAGTCTGCCAATCATTATATTAGTGAAATGTCTAGTTTTAGCTGAAATGTTGAGGTTAGCTCATTGTTTGGATTTATAGAAATGATTCCACAATTTGTTTTGGATCATGTTACCCTTTGATTGGTGGTTCATTGGTTTGGTTTATCTCTAATGTTCAATCTTATTGTTAAACTGCACATTCAATTCTATTAGAGAAATTGCATAAATTTGGTTATGCATGAATTATAGAATTATGTTTTTAGAACCATTTTGGACTCAAACATAGGCCTGCGTATTACAACAAACATAAAGTTAATAATTTATGTTACAATATTTATGAGTTGTTTCAACTAAAGGGTCATTTTGAATAGGTACTATCATTTATAATACATAGTGGAATAACATACATGCATAAGCAAAATCCTTTATAAACATCATAAAAACTAATGTAGGAATGTTGACACACTTGCCATAATTCCCACTAAAAGAAACAAAACAACCAGCAAAAAATGTTAGTATTGGCATGGTCATCTATACGTTTAAATTAGTCTCGCAGTCCCTTGTTGCACTGACTTTGTTGGTGGGCTTGTCATTTGAACTGCACCAGATTCGTCAACCGGTGATTCATTAACATTTTGTGTTCTTGTTGCTCTTGCATTTCGCCTTCTAGCATTTTGAGCCCAATTGGCAAGTCCTTCGGCCACATTCTCATCAAATATTACTTTTTTGAACGATGTTCCCATCTTCATAGATTAGGACAAAAGAAATTAGCATCATGAACACTAAGAAAAATAGTTAAGTACTATGTAAAGGATGTGATGACATCAATATGTGAGAACATAACAATTTGAAAAAAGACAACTTATTTTATTGCTTTAGTTAGTTTATCAAAGTTTTTTATCAACTTTGGTATTGTTCAAGAGAAATAGTTACTTTCTAGTAAAATGAGTTTAAAAATCTACTAACTGAACAATCTAATCCTATAATCAAAATATGTTGCTTAATAACTCACATGGGAAACAATAGCGTAGAGAGGGAGGGTACTATAGCCGCACAGAAATTGGCTGATGACACTGAAAGAATAGAAACAATTGTAAGTTTTCCAAAGGAAAAAATGATCTTTCCTAGAAAAAACTAAATATTTGAACGATGAGTTTCATCTATACCCACAATATGCCACTGCTGTGAGGATGACATATGGGCCTTGGCCCCACCCATCAACAAAATACCAATGGCATATTACAAACATCCAATGAAACTCTATGTTGTCCTTCTAGGAAAGTGATATACTTTGTACCTTATGACCAGTCGAGCAATAACATATGCTGGTTTCCCCATAATACATGATTTGAATCCATATGTAACCTGGATATGTTGACATATTTTTAGAATTGGTCTCATCTCACCTCAGGTACTTAATAAAATATAGTAGGCTAAAGAAATGCATGGTTCACAGTTTGATAAACATAAATCAAACATGAAGCTAATATCATGTTATAGTTTCCAAACATTTGAAATTTTGAACGAGTGTAAGACAACCGGTATTTAAAATTTGTGGCAAATTGTATTGGACATGGAATTTGTTTGCATACTGTGTTATCAATCATTGTAAATATTTACTATTATTTAATGCAAATAATGAATTTTACAAAAGCAATGGCAGCCAAGGATATGTTTCATGTTTAGAATTCATGTGCCAAAGATATTTCCCTAAAACTTTGAACCATTTTTTGGTAAGGTACTAATTCATGTTGTTCTTACCAAGAGCCAGAAGAAAAATGCAATTTCAAATGCATTTTGGAACAGGACAATGTGGATCAACAAGAGGACTAATTTTGGTCGGTGGAACCAAAATAAATCATCTGATGGAGATACTACGAGCTCCCCTTCAATTGCTGAATGTTTTTCTGCAACTTGATGGGCTAGCTCAGTAATAATATGCTCCAATTTAGTCCCAACCACAAGTAGCATCTGCAAAAAAAATACAAATCTAATGTTTATTTTCACTAAAACAATCCAGCTTTGTAAAAGGGAAAATCATATATATGCCTATAAACAATATTTCTACTGAACATGAAAAAAGCAAGATAATTCGTAGGAGTGCTTGCATTTAAACTAGGGATAACATGAATGTTAATGTGCGGATGTAATAATGTTACACTTACAATAAATGGGACTGCCGATATCCAGATGTAGACATACCATCCTAAAACCACAACAGCAAAAGAATGTTGTCAGTTTTTCACGTAATGCAAATATTTAAAGCATAAAAAAATGAGAAAGTTACATAAACAAGCTTGACAAGTGTATTGCACAAATGTAAAAGATTAATGGCGTGAGCCATGATTAAACAAAACAAGATGCCCGAGTCTCGAAAGTTTTGTGTAGAAACCACACCTTGAACATTGAGTAGCAAAAATATTATCAACATAGCCCAAAGGTACCAACTGCATTTAATTAGCATATATGTTGATTAGTTTCTACACAAAATTCTATCAAAAGATTAGATGTAAATGGCACCTGTGTGCAACCTAAATCTATAGCCATTAGTTACTTACCTAATACCCACAACTTTCTTGAAATCAGCCTCCAGTGCTCTAATCATGTATTTGTAAAAGTTGAATTTAGGATTGCCCCTGCAGTGTTTCTATGTATATATAAAAAAATGCTGACATAAGACAGTTTGTCTAAACAAACATATTAGATATCCCATTTTTTATGTTTCAAACATAAAAGTTTGGATTACCATGATGAAGCCAAGCCGCATGGTTACATAGTCCTCCTCAGTAACCGACCCATAGAATTGTTTGAAGAACGAGCGCTATGATGAAAAATAAATTAGTCTGTTCTATATCATATTTTGCAATAATACATATCAAACAATTTATAAAATCTACTTCTAAGTTTTTAATATTGTTTTTGTGCATTGTATGTTAGTGATTCATACACCAAAATTTTATATTGTATACTGAGTTGTCCATTAATTAGTATTGACATTTTAAGAAAATTCTTACCAGCCAACCAAATGTCTTCCACCTTTTGCCATGTCCTTTAAAATGATTTTTGATAAATTGGAATTCTTGCACATGTTTGATCATTTGGGGACCTAAAAGTTTTATTCCAATAATTCATCAACAAGCAAATGGTAATGAATGAATATTTACTTGCCCAATTAATGGAGAATGTTCGTTCATCATACCATTTTCATCACTTGCTTGGATCTTGTTCTCCCAATGTTGCCAATTTCTTGTCTAGATGATAATGCACAAAATGTTTAGCAAAAGCATTTCACCTATTAACAGAAAGAAATAAGTATAACTTGATTTCCAGTACCTGTGCAATTCCAAGAAGAACTGTAACAGCACTTAGAACCACATGAGAGACCGCTAATACGAAGATAAATATGTGTAATTGATGAATGGCTTCAACTGAAAGTATTGGAACTAAACCCTGTGTAAAATAGAAATAATGAGTTTCGGCAAGAAGGTAACATGAATGTGCCAAATAGATAAAAGAAGATAGGCACAACAAATAAAACATGATAGTGTGTTACTAAGGCCCTGTTTAGTTTCAAAATTTGGGTGTAAACTTTTCACCCAAAATATTTTGGGTGTAAACTTTTCTGAAAAGAAGGTGTTTAGTTGCATGTGTAAATTTTTTGGGTTACATGTGTAAAGACAGATTTATCCCCAAAGCAACTTCCCCCAACCCCTTCTCCTCCTCCTCCTCCTCCTCCTCCTCCTCCCTCACGTCCCCTTCATCGGCGGCGGCAGCACGACGTCCCCTTCTCCTCCTCCTCCTCCCTCACGTCCCCTTCATCGACCACGGCGGCGGCGTGGACCAAGGAGGACGACAAGGCGTTCGAGAACGCGCTCGCGGCGAGCGCAGCGCCGCCGCGGACGCGCCCGACGACAACCGGTTCGCGGCGCGCGCGCGACCATGCCGGGCGAGGTCGGCGGAGGAGGTACGGCGCCACTACGAGGCGCTGGTGGAGGACGTCGCGGCCATCGATGCGGGCCGCGTCCCGCTCCCGCGCTACGCCGTGGAGAGTCCGCGGCGCCGCCCGACGGAGCCGCCGCCGCATCGAAGGACGGCGGACACCGGCGGGAGGAGAGGAAGAGCGGCGGCGGCGGGTACGACGGCGGCAAGAGACGGCGGCGACCTCCGCGCGGTCGGGCGATTCGGACCCGGAGGCCGAGGCGGAGCGCGAGGTGCGCTGGACCTCGGCAGCAGGCCCCGGCGAGGACGAGCACGAGGAGGATGAGGCCGGGTGGCCGGGCAGCACGCGCAGCGGCGCGGGCGGCGCCGACGCCGTGCCCGACATCGCCGCCTGCTCAAGTGCCGCGCGGGTAGGGGCGTCCAGCACATCACCCAAGAAAACTTTTCACCTTTTTGGGCCAAAACACTTCCAAATCCAAAATCTTTACATGTCCAGTTTACACCCATATGTTTAGTTCCAAAAACCCAAAAAGTGACCAAAATCTCAAAAGTTTTGGTATTTTGGATGCAACTAAACAGGGCCTAAGACGAGAGTAGAATAATGAAATGGTGTGGTGTGGTTTGCTTTCATTTTAAACAGCAGAACACGAAGTAAAAGAAGCAGCAATGCATAAACTTGATACTAGTTAAAAGGTTAACAATATAAATGATCGATGCACCATAGTACTTGTTCTAACCATAATATTGTGCATAGCTCGGCGTCCTGTTAACAATACTACCTCCGTTCAGAAGTATAAGGCATATTTATTTTGACACAAAAGACCAAAGAGTAATTAACTCATCCACAAAATCAATGAACTATATGTATGCATGTAGCCAATGAGTATTCAGATGGCTCCTTGAGTTCAGGTCAATAATTTAATTTAGCACATAAAAACAACAAATATGCTCAACTCATTTGAAAAAAAAACAGAAAATAAAATATGCTTTAGACTTTTGGACAAAATACACCTCTAGTCCTTGTTTATTGTTTGGTTGATGAACTTGTTGAAAGGCTGGATACGCTGTATAGATGCAATTCCCTCTTTTACCGTCTGTCCATTCTTCATGATAATTTGTTTAAATGGACTTAATCCGAATAAAGATAACTTACTATCATGACTTTAAGGAGGTTGACATATGAGATACACAACTCATGAATCCACATGTTAGTGACTCACATTAGAGGCAGTACTTAAGTGGAGTCCTTCCCACTTGAAACCCCCCACCCCGAACCCGAAACCACCCAAAAAATATGTGTAAATTGTATCCATTCGCTGATTTGTGTAGTCTGAACAGTTTCGAGTTAATTAATTTATGGCATTTCTAGGAAAGCGGCATGAGCATGATGAGAGTCAAACAATTAAAGGCAAGCAGAAATTAAATAGTGGTAGTACCTTTTTCTCGCAGTAGTCAGACTTGGCCCCTCCTCCTGCGAGGAGCCTCCTCACGCCGGCGGCCAAGTGCGCGGTGGTCTTGGCGGCGGGTTGGGCGGCGCCGAAGTCCAGCTTGCACGGCTGCAGGTGGTCCATGACGCCCTCCTTCACGCATATCTTCTGCGTCGCCCCCTGGAACACGTTCAGCAGCAGCGAGATGAACCCCAGCAGCATCAGCTCTGCATCAGCAAGAAGCCACAGTTAATTTCATCTTCTTCTCCTTAATTCGCTTGCTAGCTAGAATCTCGCCGACGATTTTTCTCATCATGGAGATCAGATTCATTAACTGACCTTCTTTGACCTTGAGGAGGCCCTCGTAGAGCGGCTTCTTGCGGCTGTTCTTCAACCTCTGCTTGTGCGCGCGCGCAATCGACAGCAGAGACAAGAGATTAGCTCATGTCGATCGCCGTGGCGGCATTAGCTCGAGCACACTAGGTACGAGTACGACGTACCTTGCCCAGGCGGTGCAGCAGGCGCTCGAAGAGCAGCGAGATGATGACGATGACGGAGCAGACGGCGGCGACGATCCACGTCGGCGTGTGCTCCAGCGTTATCTCCGGCGCGTCGCCGCCAGCCGCCTTCCCTCCTCCGGCCATGGCCACCGCGCAAGCGCCTCGCAGAAACCAACTCCTCTCTTCTCCTCCTTCCCGCGAGAATGTCAAACTCAAACTCAAACTGAAACTAGGAAGATAATGCGCGGAGGTGAGGTGGAGGAGAACGTGTACGCGGCGTACACGATGAGACCGAAGTGTGGGGAGAGAATTTTTATAGCGGAGTGGGAGATTGACCAGAGCGTTGGAGGAGGACGAAGAAGTGGTCTAGTTAGGACAAATTAAGAAGCTGTTTGTATTAATTAGCTGCAGAAGCGATCAAAACCTGCTGCGACGGCAAAGAGAGCTTGGACTCGCTTGGAACGAAGTAGCCGTCAAAAATAGATTAAAAATAATATAAATAAATATATTCAAATTTTACATAAAAACTAATTAAATTTAACAAAATTAATATTATATAATTAATATTATATGTTTCAATTTATAATATATATTATACATTTTATATAAAAATATTTTTAAAATTTGATAGTGTCCCAGTCTTATGATATTGTTACAAATAAAAACGATCATAGTATCTTTCATACCGATTGTCTTGGCTGGGCAGCATGTACTCCTTCCATGTTATATTATAAGACATTTTAATTTTTTAAATAAAAAATATAGCAATATTTTTAACACAAAATAAACATAAATTTGACTTATAAAGAAAAACTATTTGTAATATGAGATGGAAGAATTATTCCCAACCAACCCATCCGAAAATGGGAATATGTGGGAATTTCAATTAGTTACTGCTCACCCGCCAGCTCTCTCCAACAGCGTTTAGTACTACACCCTTCGTAAAAAATAATAATAACCAACTTTTAGGAATAACACCATAACTTGTCCAGAGTAATTCATAGAAGTTGTTTTTTAAAGAACAGATGGAGTATGTTCTTATATGGAGTAAGTTTTTATATGACTTGAGTTTATGAAAATTCGAATGCATTAGTAGTTACACAGTTATTGACAAGTTTTTTAAAAGTAATATATAAGATGTTGATAAAGAGAGTTGTTAGAGAAATTGTACCACTTAGCAGCTTCGGAAGCGAAACGTACCTAGGCGCATATCGGATCGACGCACCCCTTAATCAATTATATGTCACTGTTTTTGTTTTTGTTTTTGTTTTTAACAAAAGAACTGGAATAAAATTATCCGAAGCCTCAGAAATGTGTGAAACAGTTATACGTGCGCCACTGTAGTTGCATTGTTATTCAATTCAGGGATAATGTGGCGCCATTATCTTGGGTAGCCTAGCTACATCTGCTAGTAACATGACTTTGATTTCTACTTCGTGTATGTTCTTGTTAATTTCCACAGGATAGGAGAGACAGATTTCAGATTGGGCAGGCATGCATACAAGTTTAGAGGAAATAAGCTAATCTCCGTACCGTACGTGCTAGCTGTGGTGCTCCAATTTGATCAGCGTAGCGTGAGCTGGCAGCAGAGACCACAACACACTGGCACGTATACTGCTATCGAAGATTAAGTGAATTTAATGTGTTGAGAGCGAGGGATTTTGGATGATATCATTCCTTACAAAAAAAATACTACCTCTGTTTTAAATGTTCGACGATCTCGTGCCGTTCAACAATTTATCTTATTTTGATAACAAAGTCATATCTAAAATTAACAACATCGTATATTTAAAAATAAAAATAATATATAATTTTCTACGTACCACGTATAACTCTATGAATATCCAATAGCTTTAAATGTATACAGTCAATTCAAGTTACCCTCGTCCATAGGTATTCATTCCTCACAAAAAAGTAGTTTTCAATATATGAAAATGATAGCATACTTTTTTTAGCCCAAAAAATATCAGGTTAATGCATCACCGAGAGTTGAAATACTGTATTAAATATGCATACTTATTTCCAATTTTTTTGTCGAGGTTTAGTACTCCATTAAATTGGAGGAATTTTGAAAACATTTTACAAAATAATATGAAATACCTACGAAATTCTTGCGTTCCAATTAAATAAATCCAGATCACCGTGGGTACCTCGTGCAGTAATCAGTTCAGGGTCAGCTTTGCAGTTAGGTCTTAAACCACGTAAAATGCTTGTCTGCATGCATCGATTAGCAACTAAGTGGTCCTAAGTACACGTTTTTGCCATCGAATTCAAATTAGTGGTTTTAAACATTGACTCGATCGACCTTATCACAGCAAGATGCACATACCAAAAACAAAAACAAAAATGAGAGAGAAAGAGAGAGAAGAAATTAAGAAGCATCTCGAGGGCTTCGTGCTACGATCCATACATCCACTAGTAGTACACTAATTGCAAAAAAAAACGTGCGTCACCATCTCTTCATGCAGCTAGCTAGCGTCCTGCTCATTGTCCTTTTAGCTAGGCAAGAAGCTAATTAAGGTTGAATGTAATTGGGGTTGGTTAATTAGAGTCACCGGTCCTTGTTTGAATTATTGTTCTAGTTTATCATTTCTAACATCACCTTGTTGTGATTATTATTATTCCCTTTGTTTTTGTTATCTTCCTTTTCTGCCCATGCATGAAGTCATCGAGGACTACACAGATTATTACTATCAAGAAATCTATCTGAAGCTGAGCTCGTAAATATATATGAGTATGTAGGAGCTTATTTAGCTTCGGGTGACAGCACAGATAGTGAAATATATTGTTTGGATAATAGAAGTACTATTGTTTAAAATTTTACTTATTTTTATGTATCCTAAGTCAAAAATTATTCAAACATTAATTTATATGAACTCATATAGCTAGGTTAACATTATAAGATATCATAAGAAATATTTTCAAAATATAATTCAATGTGGTTAAATTACATGGGTTTTTAAAAAGTAATGTTTGAAGATAAATATGTTCGATTTAAGATAAATTTAGAACAATAAGTAATTTAAAATAGGTAAAGCATAACTTTTGACTTTTACATCAATTAGTGGGTGGAGTCACGTTTATGATATATATATATATATAGACACAGTAATAAAGACGGAGCAACTGACGAAAACGAAACATGCATTTTAGATTTTAACAGCAACTTGGCGCAAAATTGCAGGATAATTGAAAGTTTCTACCGGATTGATCGATGAAATTATCGATATATACACATTTGATCACCCAATACATGTGAGAAAGATCGAAGAGGATATTATTGGGTTCAACGACGACTAGGCTAGGGAAGTCTGAAGACTAGTAGCAAATGGAACGGATCGCGATCAATCGAGCTGCCTAGTGCTACTAGTATGCAATCTCTGTACGCCTGTCTATAATCTCTCGTAACTAGCAGCTTGGTGCATGCACATATCTGCATTATGAACACTGGATTCGGTTTAATTTCTTGTTGATTAGCGAGCGGGTTCGCGGAAAATGCACACGCGGTAGATAAATGGGACTCAATCAGGACTATTTATGTCGGAGACTTGTTGGCTTGCTGCCTCTCATGGCAGCTTGCAGCAGCTACAGCATCCTTAATCGATAAGAAATCCTACAATATAATTTCACACTAGTAATTTGGTTTTGTTCTGTACAATGATTGACGGAAGATGAGCCATCATATGAGATTTTTTTTTTATGCTAGACTAGTTACATGCATGTGCGTTATAACGAATCATGATTGTAAGCCCTGTACATTATAACGGCAGAAACCTATATATTTACACTATTAAAAAAACTATTATTGGTTGAAGTGACAAAAACAACAGTAGTTTCGGTTTAAAAAGTCTACGGCTCTCTAGGAACATTAGTCTCGGTTCGTATTACGAACCGGGACTAAAGATCACCTCTAGTCCCGGTTCAAATGTTGTCGAGGCTGTCGGAGCGTCGGACACCTTTAGTCTCGGACTAGAGATGCTATCTTTAGTCTCGGTTGGTGCTACCAAGGGACCCAAAAGATGTGCAGTGCTCGACGGGTTCGAGCGGCCTCGACACCATCTTTAGTCCCAGTTGGTAACACCAACCGGGACTAGAGATGTTATTTTTTGTCACAATTAAAAAAGTGAATGTGCTTATTTTTAACTGAACCTAATAAAAATATATAAATTTTGCTACATGATTCAAGTGGCCAAAAATTAATTTAAGAGGATCTGTATCTTTAAAAAGTGTGGTGTTGTGCGGAGGTGGATGATTGAAGATAGAAGGAAGCTTTTATTTTGTTATTACATATCATCATATTGTTATTAACTAATGATTCTCAATATACAAAATATTTTGTAAAATTATTTTGGTGATATTATACGAATCGGAGGGATGTACAATATTGATAAGAATATTTAAACCCTGACCGTCACGTCTAGTTTATGCGCGTTTAACAAGTTTTACGCGCATTGTTCCCGTTTCGCCCTCTAACTCGGAGTCGGTTTTTAAAACGGCCATAACTTTCGTATACGGACTCCGATCAAGACGTTTCATATATGAAAATCGATCAGAAAAAAATTTCGGATGCGTTCGTTTGCCGCTTTGCCATGTTCGGCGATTTTATTTTTCCCAAAAAAGCCTCAGAAGATTGTCTTTTCGAGCCCGGAAGCTTTTTTCCGATTTTGAGCGTGTCTTCCGAATTTTCCATAGGACACGTCTTTTGCTTGTTTATGCTCAAATATTATGTGGTTACCTCTCGTGTGCTCCTAAGTCCATAAAAAATATAAAAAATAAAACAAAAAGTCAAATTTTTTCTCTCTTGCGCAAGAGCAGATGAAAATAAAGAAAAGTGAGGGGAAAAAGAGGAACAATATCTAGAGGAGCACATTAATGTTAGGATTATCTATGTTGATTAAATTTTAATATTATTATTTTAAACCTATATTCAATGAATTTAATTTGACCCTATTTAATGAATTATTTAATTGTTAACCCTAGCTGGGACCAAATAAATTTAGAAAAATAGCGAAAAATTATCTTTTGTTAGGTTGGTGCCACCAACCGGACTAAAGATGAATTGAAAATAGCGAAAAATTATCTTTAGTCTCGGTTGGTGCCACCGGGACTAAAGATGAATTGAAAATAGCGGGAAATTATCTTTAGTCTGGTTGGTGCCACCAAGGGACTAAAGATAATTGGCTATATATATCCTTGACTCGCATCGTCTTCTTCACAGATCCAATACTTAGCACATTTTCAGATCTCTTTCCCTCTCTCTAGCTCTCTCCCTCTTGCTCTCCCTCTCCCTCTCTCTCTCCCTCTCCCCTCGGCAAGCAAGGGAGAGGAGGAAATGGCGGCAACGGGGAGGAGGTGGTGGCAGGGGCGCCATCTTCTCACCGGCGGCGAGCGGGAGCGGGAGCCGGCGGCAAGCGGGAGCCAACGGCGGCGGCGAGCGAGAGCCGCGGCGAGCGAAAAATTGATGTTGTTGTATTTTATTGTATACAGTAGATTTTGTTGTATATATGTGTGAACAAATTTGTGATAGTATTTGATCTGTGATTTTTTGGATTTTGAAGATGTATTTGATATGTGGAGAAAAAAATAAAAAAAATATTTGGGATATGTATTGTTCATTGCTATTTGTGAATCTGTGATATTTGATTTCAGTATCTGTGATGATTTTAGGATTTTGACGAAAAAACAAAAGAACCTAAGGGCAGTGGGCTGGAGAAAGGACAAATTAAAAAAATTTTAAAAAAAATCTTTAGTCCTGGTTGAAGCCACCAACCGGAACTAAAGATGACAGAGCCAGCCACGTGGCTTCGCCATTTTAGTCCCGGTTGGTGGCTTCAACCGGGACTAAAGATGCATCTCTAGTCCCGGTTATTTAACCGGGAATAGAGATCGTCCATCTCTAATTCCGGATTCGTAGTCCTGGTTTGACAACTGGGATTACTGAGGGTTACGAATCGAGATAATTAGTGTTAGAAAAGAATTAAGAGAGTAATTGAGAATAAAACATTAAATTTAGTAGTTACTTTTAACGTATAGATGTGTTGCGCATGTTGGGAGGCGGAGATAGAAGGAGGACAACTTTGTTTCTTTGACGTTAGATTTTTTTTTCAGTCATAAATCATAATACCCAAAATAATCTACCTAGGGCTTAAGCCTTAAGATAGCTGAAATTAAATTAATGGATCATCTAATTCCTGTGATAGCTATTTAAAGATATAAATAAATAAATAAAATAAAATTTAAAAAGTGTTTAGCAAAGTAGTAAAATAGTTAATTTTGTTAACAATTTAGTAAAAACAATAATTGTGTGAACCGCTCTATCTCGTAATAAATAATACACGTCCAGTCCTTAACTGAGACAACAGAACACAATTCGTTGCCGTAAACTATTTAAAAGACCCAAGACCTTAATGGCACGTTTTTCTATTGAAAGGCATTGAAGTCAAACAAGGTATTAAGCCGTAAAGTAAACCCACAACAACAGGTTTAAGAGCAAGTTTTAATAAGATAGACAATTGCTAAACAGGACATTAAGATTAAAGAAAAAATCTACCGTTCTAAAATTAATCTTTATCGATCAAAATGATCCGTCACTTTATATCCAACAAAAATTAATTTACACTTATATTGAATGAGTTGAACCAATAAAAATTAATTTTAGTTTGTTGTATGCAAATAGTTTGCATAGCATTTCACGATACATATTTATTTTTCACAATTAAACAAAGATACATTTTATTATATGATAATTACTTTGGAAAACTTAAAAAATAGTAGGTGATGATTAAATGGAATAGAGGAGTACCTCTTAACCTCTAAATTTGTCTATTTTATTCATATCTACAGCTATATTAGCTTACCGCTATATTAGCTTTAGTACTCTTATCCGAATAGTCAAAATAGTCCAAAGTGATTTTTTTCCTTTTCTCATGAAGCTTTGGGTCCAGATTGATTATTTCTTCCATTCATTCTTTCTCTTGTCCGCTTTAACATTTACGCTGTGTTTATTTAAGTTTCTATTTTCTAACTTTTTTGGAAAACCAGCTTTTTAGCTTACTGACTAATAATTTTTTATTATTAACTTTTGTAATAATTTTTTGTCTTTTCGAAAGTCGAACACTTTGTTGTTTGATTACTTTTCAGAACACAATAAGCAGAACATAAAAGCTACATAAAAAACTGAACAAACAGGGTCCACGTATGACATCTTATGACTAGTGCTTAGCGGTTTACTGTACTTGCTTAAAAGTAAGTTTAATAGTAAAAACAATAAACACCTCTAATTTTATTCACACCGCCTTACTTTATGAGGTAACATAACGGTACACTACTTCTGTTACACCTTCTTCAATATACTACAACAATTTTACTTTATTTATTAGTCTCAATCCCTTGGCTCTCTTTCTTTTTCTCTCTTAAAGCTCGTGGAAATGTTTATCTCTTGCATAAAGGATAGCTCATTCGCACTTCCTTCCTTTGTCACATCACTGTGTGAATCTTTATGTATTCTACCTCACGATTCCGTCATTTCAAAATACAAACATAACTATCATTAACAAAAACAAAAAACAATTATTATCATTACCTTGTTTCGATCATCCTAATAAATATTATATGTATTCAATAAGATTAGATATTTTAAAGGTGGAGGGTTTAAAAAAATATTATGGAGGTTGTGCTGCTTAATTGCATGCTCGTATATATGTATATATATAGTATTGTGAAATATAAGAAAGTAGCTGTGTCCTATAATAGTTACTTAAAACCTTTTTTTTACAAATTGGTCTTTTTAAAACTAAACCGTGCAAAAAAACTTCAATAAAAAATAGGCAATGATCTTGGTGCCAACCTCCTCGACACTGACATTACAAGGACCAGCGTCAGGCCTGTGGCGTTGACCCCCTACCAACATAACGTCCGAGCTGATCCCCTCGTCTACATGATAGGGGTTGATCGTCAACAGTCTTGGCGCTGAGCCACTAACCTCAACTTCAACGCAGCTCCTTTGTTGGGCGGCCACGAGGCGTTGAGCCGGCAAACCTCAACGCCAGGCACCTTGACACTGAGCTTTGGGACATAGCCACGCGTGCCCATCGCAACTCTTGTGTTGGGCTTTGCCCTGGCGCTGAGGGGTCAGCAGCAGAAGCAATGATGCTAAGGTTGCAAGGCTTGGTGCCATTCGACTTGGCGCTGAGCTCTGGTCCCAGGCAGAGAGCTATCAGCCAACTCTCTGCCAAGCCTTCACATACATCCATCCCATCCATCTATCTAGCATCAACATACATACAAAATCCACATTCCATCCAGCCAGCATCCAAAATCATCCACATATATACACATACATTCACATTCATCCATTCAACTCCAAAATCATCCACATCCCATACAAAATTCATCCATCCAAAATCCATACACCCCCACATACATTCACATCAATCCATCCATATCCATCGGTCAAAATATAAGTTCACAGTTATGCATTCATACAATTATGTCCAGTAGGTTCAAAGATATGTAGTCAAATCCAACTTACTTCTTCCTATCCTAGGAGCACGAGGCTGATCGAGAGTGTACTTTCAATTTGTAGTTGGAGCTCTCTTTTGTTGTGGTCGAGATGACCCCTCATCACGATTGTGGTGTGTCCTGCAACTGGGAGGGACCGAGGTCTACTTTCTCCTCCTCTTCCTCATCGTCTCCCTCCTCCTCTCCCTCTTCAGCCTGTCCTTCCTCTTCCCCCTCTTCCTCGGTCAATCGAGGAGGTCTAAGAATTCTTTCTTGATTTCCTATGCTCTTTCTTCCAAACATACACCTCAAGCGATTTGAATTGTGACCTCAATACTATATCTACATATGTTTGTCATTCGACCTCTTCGTTCAAGTCTAACATAAACTTATGAAACATGGGACCGGCATCCACATCATATCTTCCTTGCATACCAACCGTCTCATCACTCCAAACTCAATTCATGTTTTGTGCAGGAAATTAAATCCTCAAATATGGGTTTGGCATGAAACACTAGCTGCCTAACAGTCATCCTCTCAAATTAGCTTTCTCTGGTACTTTCATCTACCACACAACCACTAAAATAAAGATGTGCCAATCTATATATCTACAACATGTAACCGATAAATAAGAGTGCCTCATTCTAAAATAATACATCAATTAGAAAACTAGAAAAATATCACAGGAACCCCAAAACTACCTATGAGACTTTTGTAATTTAAACACCGGCCCTACTTTCTAATAGCACTACTCCTAACCATACATCACAATGTCCTTAGGATCTACAAAATATATATTACACGCGACATGGTAGTTCAAATACACACATTAAAACTAATACAAAATAGGTATTGTAGTTCTATACCTATCAACGTTAACATGAATCATCCATACCAATCCCCAAATATTCACAATACAAGGACACAATACATCCATACCAATTTCACCCATGGCAAAAAGGTACAAAACTTGCAAAATCAACATGAATCGTCCATACCAACATCAAAATAGAACTACAACATTACATCCTTACCCAAATTCACACCGCATCTCGAGCAACGGTTAACAAACCACGATTTCAACCAAAATACTCAATATAAATGGTAAACATTGGGAAATTAGAATTTCGGAGGGGGTTTACTTTGCAAATCAATCTCCAACATGCCCACAAAATCACCTTCGATTTGGGGGAAGATTTGAGGAGATTTTGGGAGGGAAGGAGAAAGGGCGTTGCGGAGCACTAACCCTAGCCCTAGCCGGGGAGGGGGGAAGAAGATGGAGGCATGGCTAGCGTGACCGAACGCGGGGTTAAGTCCCCTACCTCAGCGTCAACTAGCATTACGCTGAGATTAGGGGTCTACGCCAAAACGGTTGGCGCTGAGCTCCTGCCATGTCAACGAGGGGATCGGCTCCGGCTCCACATGGACGAGGGGATCGGCTCCGGCTCCACATGGATAGGGTTCAGCGCCAACGAGCCTGGCTTTGACCCATGTAACCTCAACATCAACCCGGTTGGCGCTGAGTCCACGGTCTATTTTTTATTGAAGTTTTTTGATAGTTTAGTTTTGAAATAAGTTTTTGAAAAGATCAAATTGTAAGAAAAAAAGTTACTTAAAAAGCTTTGTTCGGCGAGAGTTGCCAAGGTCAACAAAATTGGAGCAAAATCTCATGGACACGCATTGGTCGACCAAATTAACTTCTATAATTAAGTTACCGAGCTTGGTCAAGCAAACTAAAGAAGAACTAAAATATATAAGCGCTCTACTTTGTGATTATTTCTTTATCATTTTTACTGGAAAGCAGTCAATCACACCTTTCTCCAGGCAACAGGTTTCAGACTAAAGAAGAACTAAAATATATAAGCGCTCTACTTCGTGATAATTTCTTTATTATTTGCATTGCCCTTTATTAATCCAACCTATAAAGATCTACTGGAAAGTTTAAAGCAAGTACTGTAAAAGCTACTTTGTCTCTTAAGATACCACATAAAATTAGATGATGAAATAAAAAAGAGAAGTGAAGAAAGAGTGGAAGTCATCTCTAATACAAAAGATAACATCTATATAATTTTTAAAAAAAGTACAAAGAGAAAGTGAAATAGTGAAAGAGTGGATCAATTAAATTTTTTTTGAAGTTTATGTACTAGACATATTGTACATGTTACATCCTAATTAATTTATAGATGATATAGTTAAAATTAGATGTAGTAATCACTGACACTATAAAACTCAGATGAGTTCAACAAAGGTTCCCAACTTCGCCTCCCTCTTTTATCATACACGTTTCTCAAACTAATAAACAATTTTTAAAAAAATATTAAAAATTATTCTAAAATATATTAATTTATTTTATTAAAAAATTAACGAATACTTAATTAATTATATATTAATATATGTTTTATTTTATATTCTCAACCCCTTCAACCGAACCCACGGAGAAAACGATCAGCATCAATCCTACACCGGGTCTCGACGAAAGAAACATTACCTGCCTCGTTAAGGAATTGAAGCGTCGTGGTGGTCGATCCGTCAGAGCCCAGGTGCTACTAGCGAAGAACACATCGAGACAAAAATCACCTCTTCTAGCTCCCTGCACGTCATGCAGAATAATTCAACAGCCTATGCATTATCTACTACGTACTACTTGATCAGCTTAATTAATTACCCATACATCATCTGTCAGGCTGTGTATCCACTCCAGTAGTCCAGTTGGTTGATTAGTAATCTGTTGGCTTAATTAATCACTAATTAACTGACGTAAAGGTTGGATCGAGAGGTAACTGCTTCAACAACGAGCAAAAAAATGGAACTACTTATACATTATACATGTAATATAAATATAATAGAATCGTGGTATAATTTCTTTTGTAACTTGCCAGCAACGTAACTTTTAAAAATCTTCTCAATTACATGTTATTTTTATAAAATATAGGGCATGAGAGTGAATCCACATGTACGTATGTTGTCATTTTTTATTTTTTTATACGAATCTTAAAACAAATCATTTTTTTAAAACAAATCATTTTTTTATTTTTTTTATACGAATCTTAAAACAAATCTAACAAATCTAACGGTACAACGGTTCAAAATATAAGCTAAATTATAATCAGTTAAAATATAATTATATTATGATTATTTTATAGTTACATCTATTAAAAATTTTTTAAAAAAATTATCGACATATCTATAACAAAACCGAAAGAAAAATTAATGGTTTGGTGCAGCATATGCGAAATCAATGTCGTCGTCCCTAGTGTACATGCGTGCCTTCCACCAGGTCATTAACAGTGACATGCCTGCAGGATAAATAAATCCTGGTTTATTTTTCATAAGCCAGGTGCATATACAACTAATATGTGAACAATCTGAATAGTATCTGGTTTAGTGCAGTTCAATCGCAGTTTGACACCGAAGGGTAAAGGGCCAACTTAGCGGTGTCGCATGATGAGTAGCTAGCCTAGCTACCATTCACCGGTTCACTTAACCACGTTGCAGTTGATTATTTTCACGAACACGCAAAAAATTACATATCAATGTATTAAAAAAACATTGTGGAGATTGTGGCAATCAGGTATCTACTTGGCAAGCTTATCCGACTGGAGGTAGGGATAGATTGCGCCTGCTATATCTGTAAGCCGAACTTGACTTAGGTGTTACGGTTGCCGATAGAGATAAGGCAATCGGCCTATAGTCACGGTTTGGTAAGATTGAGGAAATCGTCTTAGAGTAAGATAGGGTTTCCGACTTGTAAACCCTTCCTCCCAAGACTATATAAGGGGGGTAAGGGGCGTCCCTTGAGGGATATCCTAGACTTGATCAGAGATTAGATCAGAGATACAACTTCATAAGCGAGAGCTTTAGATCACGAGATCAATAAAGACACTCGGCGGATCGAATCCACCGAAACAGGAGTAGGGTATTACCTCACGAGAGGGCTGAACTGTCTAAATCTTCTTCTTCTTCTAACCCATTGTGCTTGGCGATCTTGACTGCGACCCCATAAAATATATTGCCGAAACCAAGTTTCGACGGTTGGCGCGCCAGGTAGGGGACCGCGCGTCGAGACTTCTTCAACAATCTCGCCGACAAGCGTGATGGGATCTCCTTCGGACTCGGCGACTTCGCCGCCAACTTCGCCGGCGACTCCTCCTCGACTCGGATTCGAACCGGTCGAAGGGAACAACCTACTCGGCGCCATTCGGGCTCTCCAACAGCGCCGAGATCTTCGATAACATCTTGAAGACCAAGATGCGATCCACCTTCTCCGACGACGGACTTCACTCGGCGCCATTCGGATTATCGAATGCCGCCGAAATCGCGCCAATCTTCTTGCCTCCCGACGGAAGCAATCTACTCGTGAAGACCTTTCGGTGCCGTTTGGGTTACCAAACGTCGCGAGATCTGATCCAAGCTGCTCTCCCGAGTTGGCGAGGATCCACTCGGAGAGCCCGATCCCCCAAGCTCAGGCTCGGGTGGAACGATCCAGATCCGGGTTACCCGGGATCAAGGGAGGTCGCGTCATCCTCCCGTCCTTTGGCTCCTGTTCATCTTCGAGCTCAACGGATACCTCGGCTCCGCCGGCCGACAATCTCTACGGCATCCCCTCGACGAAGCCGACAACTCCGACGCCATATGGATGCGAGCCGAAGTGCTTCGACGTCCTCATGGCCGAGCCGGATAAGTCCGACTCACCATGGCCGAAGGCTTGCCGAAGAGGAGCGAGCGAGTGGAGCTTGAACGCAAGACAGCCAAAGAAGACAAACAACGCAAAGACGAGGCGATAAAAGGAAGCAGGATCTGCGTGCGGTGGACGATCCGCCGGAGGCCATCCTCCAAACACGGGTTCGCAACACCAATGTCTTCCAGGACGCCACACGGAATGCGTCGCCGCACTCACGCTCTTGGATACCGTCATGGAGACGGCTCCGCCAACGTGACTCCTATACTGGATAAGATCAAGACCATCTTTGCCGCCACGGCCAACGGCCCTCCCACCACTTCGGCGCGAAGGCCGACTGAATCCGTGGCCGAAACACCGGACAAGAGCCGGCTCCCACCCCTAAGGTCGGAGACTACGGGAGGCCGAGCCGGCTCGGTCGTCAACTAGGCCAAGAGGCCCACCTCCCGAGTCCACGCCAAGGCACCAAGAGCAGACGGTCGACTCTCGCCACAAACGACATGGACGTCCGCCCGTCCACCACCGAGTCCGCCGCAACGGTTCCGGCTACCCAACCCAAGAAGACCCCGCCGAGTGATCTGCGGGAAGTCCTCGACCGCCGCTACCAAGAGCGCGATCGTCGCACTCGGGAAGATCGGAGGGGATCACCGATAGCGGCGACGATGGAATACCGGCCTTCACTCGGGAGCTCCGCCGAGTGCATTGGCCGAGTGGCTTTAAGCCCACCGGGATAGAAAGGTACGATGGCAAAACCGACCCCGAATCTTGGTTAACTGTATATACCCTTGCCATCCGAGCCGCAGGTGGCGACAACAAAACCATGGCCAACTACCGCCCGTGGCCCTCGCAAACTCGGCCGAAATTGGCTCACCGGCCTGCCAAGAGGCTCAATCGGCTCGTGGAGCGAGCGAGGGACCACTTCATCGCCAACTTCCAAGGCACCTTCGAGAGGCCCGCACGCACTTCGACCTTTACAATGTCATCCGAAGCGGACGAGCCTCGAAGGATTACATTCGTCGCTTCTCAGAAGCGCAACAAGATCCCGAACATCACCGATGACATCATCATCGCCGCCTTCCGGAAGGGAGTCCGTGATGAGCCGCTTATCGGCAAGTTCGGACGCAAGCCACCGAAGACGGTGAAGCGGATGTTTGAGACGGCGAATTCATATGCCAAATCAAACGACGCCATCAAGGCCGCCGTCAAGATCGGCCCGACGAAGAGAGGACAAGCAAGCGGGAGGAAGCCGAAATCCTAAGAAGGATGGCGGCAACAACAGCAACCGGGGCCGAAAGATCGCAAGCGCCGATCCGAGGACACGTGGCCGCAACCTCCAATACTCAACGCCGTCCCAGTCGCCGCCTACGACGCCATCATGAACGCCCGGTGCACCCACCATCCGAATCACAAGCACGCGGCAAAGGATCTTTATCTACAAGCGGTTCATGAACAGTTGCGGCGCGCTCAACAAGAAGCCGATCGACGAGGCTGGCCCGTCCGGCGCCAAGAAGAACAACGCGGTGAGAATGCCGAACCTTTTCAAGATCCAGTGGGGAGCTCAACCACATCTTCGGGGCCCCTTAGCTTATGAATCCAAGAGGAAACGAAGCTAAGCGACCGGAGGTCAACACGGCTCAACACTCGAAGTCCCTCAATATCTCGCGATGGTCGGAGGTGGCCATCACCTTTGACCGCTCGGATCATCCCGACCGAGTGGTCCACCCGGGACGCTATCCACTCGTCCCGGACCCCGTAGTCCGCAACATCAGCTTAAGCGCGTCCCATCGACGGGGCGGCGCCCTCAACATCTGTTTGCCAAGACTATGGATGAAATGCATCCCGAGGGCCGAACTCAAAGCAAGCTCGGCCCCCTTCCACGGAGTTATCCCGGGCTATCTTCAACACCACTCGGGCATATCTCTCTCCCGGTCACCTTCGGAGCCCGAGAGAACTTCCGAACGGAGAACGTCACCTTCGAGATGGCCGACTTCGAAACAAAGCATATCATGCCATCATCGGAAGGCCGGTGCTTGCCAAGTTCATGGCGATCCCTCACTACACTTATCTTTGCATGAAGATGCCGGGTCCCAACGGCGTCATCACTCTTCGCAGCGACGTGAAGCAAGCCTTCACCTGCGACAAGGAGAGCTGCGACATGGCCCAATCTCGCGAGAGATTACGTGGCCAACAAGAAGTCCGATTGGCTGCATCAACTTCGGCAGAGGGCGAAGTCCCCGCGAAGAAGATAGCCAAATCAGGATCCGGCGACGCCAAGACCAAGAAGATCTCCCTTGATTCGTCCGATCCCTCCAAAACCGCCAATCGGCGCCGACCTAGATCCTAAATAGGAAAGCGCGCTCGTCACCTTCCTCCAAAATAATAAAGATGTTTTTGCTTGGAAACCATCTGATATGCCTGGAATTCCTAGGGAGGTGATCGAGCACTCTTTGAACGTCAAAGATGACGCCAAACCAATAAAACAACGATTACGCAGGTTCGCACAGGATCGAAAAGACGCGATCAAAGAAGAACTTGCAAAGCTCTTGGCGCGGTTTCATTAAAGAAGTCCTTCATCCCGACGGCTAGCCAATCCAGTCTTGGTCCGCAAGAAGACGGGCGTGGCGCATGTGCGTCGATTACATCGACCTCAACAAAGCCTGCCCCAAAGATCCATTCGGGCTACCTCGTATCGACCAAGTTGTCGACTCAACAGCCGGCTGCGAACTCCTGAGCTTCTTGGATTGTTACTCGGGCTATCACCAGATCAGTCTGAAAGAATCCGACCGCTTGAAGACATCTTTCATCACGCCGTTCGGGGCCCATGCTACATCACCATGCCTTTCGGCCGAAGAACGCCGGAGCTACATACCAACGCATGATCCAAAGATGCTTCCAGGACGCAGATTGGCAAAAACGTTGAAGCTTATGTCGACGATGTTGTCATCAAGACCAAGCGAAAGAAGACCTGATCGCCGACTTAGAAGAAACCTTTGCAAACATCCGGGCCTTCGAATGAAGTTGAACCCGGAGAAGTGCACCTTCGGCGTCCCATCGTGCAACCGCTCGGCTTCATGGTATCACATCGCGGCATTGAAGCAAACCCGAAAAGATCAACGCCATCTTAAACATGAAGCCCCGAGTAATCGAAAGACGTCCAAAAGCTCACGGCGCATGGCGGCGCTAAGCCGTTTCATATCCCGACTCGGCGAACGAGGCATGCCCTTCTTCGATCTGAAAAAGACAGATGACTTCCGGTGGACCACGAAGCGACAAGGCCTTTGAAGATTTCAAAGAATTCCTTACCACGCCACCCGTCCCGGCTTCACCTCGGCCCAGGAACCCCTCTTCGACGTCTCGCCACTCACCAAGTGGTCGCACGGTACTTGTGGTTGAACGAGAAGAAGAAGGACGGGCCCGAAGATTCAAAGACCAATTTACTTTGTCAGTATTGGCGGGAGCCAAAATCCGATACCCCTGTGTACAAAATTGCTTTATAGTGTTCTAATAACCGCGAGGAAATTGGCACACTACTTTCAGGGTCACTCGGTCACCGTCATCACCTCTTTTCCACTCGGCGACGTCGTCCACAACCGCGAGGCAACCGGGCGCATCGCCAAGTGGGCCTTGGAACGATGCGCCGGACTTAACTTTTAAGCCCGGGACGTCCATTAAGTCACAAGCCTTAGCGGACTTCTGGCCGAGTGGATGAACAAGAGAACACGTACCTCGGGAAGACCTCCAACACTGGACCATGCACTTCGACGGATCCAAGAGGATCACCGGCTTGGGAGCGGGAGTTGTGCGATCTCCCGACGGGAAAGGCTAAGATATGCCCTTCACCTCCACTTCTCCGCCTCACACAACGTCGCCGAATACGAAGCTCTTCTACATGGACTGCGCCTCGCAGTCTCACTCGGAATTCGACGGCTCATTGTGAAAGGCGACTCCGAGTTGGTCGTCAATCAAGTGATGAAAGACTGGTCTTGCTTAAATGACAGTATGGAGGCCTACCGACAAGAGGTCCGCAAGCTTGAGGACAAGTTTGACGGACTCGAACTCTCACATGTCCTGAGACATAACAACGAAGCCGCCGATGAGCTAGCACAGTTCGGATCTAAGCGCGAAGCTGCTCCGACAGATGTCTTTGTCGAACATCTCTACGAGCCAACCGTCACGGCAAAGACAGCTCCCAACGAGCAGACCACGAACGAAGTCACCATGATCGATACCGACTGGAGGACGCCGCTCATCAAATTCTTAACTCAGCAAGAGCTGCCGGATGACCGGGATGAAGCAGAACGCGTCCGGCGTCGTTGCCAAGCGTACGTCATGGTCGACTCCGATTTATACAAGAGAAGCCCTCTCGGAATTCTAATGAGGTGCATCACACCCGAAGAAGGGAAACAATTACTCCAAGATATCCACTCGGGCATATGCGGAAGCCACGCGGCGGCACGCACTCTAGTCGGCAAAGCTTACGGGCAAGGATTTTTTCGGCTTACCGCGGTCTCCGACGCGGATAAAGTCGTAAGAACCTCGCGAAGGCTGCCGTTCTTTGCCCGACAAAGCCATGTCCCGCCCAGAGCTTCAAACAATCCCACTTTCCTGGCCGTTCGCGGTATGGGGGCTGGACATGGTTGGCCCCTTCAAGAAAGCTCCAGGAGGTTTCACACACCTCTTCGTCGCAATCGACAAGTTCTCCAAGTGGATTGAAGCCAAGCCGGTTGCCACAATCACTGCTGACAAAGCACGGGATTTTTTCCTCAACATCGTGCACCGCTTCGGCGTCCCAAACAGAATTATAACCGATAATGGGACTCAATTCACGGGAGGCATCTTCAAGGAATTCTGCGAAGACTTCGGAATCAAGATCTGCTATGCATCAGTAGCCCACCCTAAAAGCAATGGGCAAGTCGAACGAGCAAACGGCATGGTCCTTCAAGGCATCAAGGCTCGCGTCTTCGACCGGCTAAGCCCTTACGCTGGCAAATGGGTCCAAGAACTTCCCTCGGTTCTATGGTCGCTGCGAACCACACCCAGTCGGGCCACCGGCCAAACTCCTTTCTTTTTGGTCTATGGCGCAGAAGCCATGTTGCCAAACGAGATGGAGTATGAGTCCCTCCGGTCCGCAGCTTCAACGATGAACGCTACGACATCGACCGAGTGGATGACCTCACCCGATTGGAAGAGGCCCGCGAGGCAGCCCTCATCCAGTCGGCCAAATACCTTCAAGGGCTCAGAAGATACCACAGTCGCAACGTGCGAGCACGAGCTTTCATTGTTGGCGACCTGGTCCTACGCAAGATCCAGACCACCAAAGACCGACACAAGTTATCTCCCTTATGGGAAGGACCCTTTATAATCGCCGAAGTGACTCGGCCCAGTGCTTACCGGCTAAAGCGCGAAGACGGGTCCATGGTGGAGAACTGGAACATCGAGCATCTTCGGCGGTTTTACGCCTAATTTGGCTAAGGCCTCATGTTTTCCTTGACTGCCAACCTCAAGCAAGATGACTTCTTGAGCTAGCAGTCGGGGGCTGATACACATATCAATAAAGCTCAAACTTTCGTTATCAAATCTTTGTGCACAATTTGGTTTATCATTGTTTAATGTCCTTCGACTCGAGCTCGGTGTCTAAGGACCGAGAGTTTTCCGATGACCTAATCGAGCCTAGGCTTGATGACACGACGAAAACTACTTAAGAAATTTCACGCAAAGGCTCGAATCAAGGCATTGACATAAATAAACTAAAAATAGTCACAAAGATTCCATGTCAAAGTGTTATAATTACATGATATCTACAGAGCAAAGTCAGAGTACAGTTCAGAGCTTAAAATTGTTCACTACATCCAAAGAGATCTTCTTCGCCGCCTCTTGCGCCTCGCTGAGCATATCTAAGGCCTGCTCGTCTGTTGTCCCCTCGCGAAGCCCTCCCGATTGAATGAATATCCACTCGGGGTAGAGGGACTTGGTCGTGCAAGAGCCGACCAGCCCCCATGTTGGCCGCTTCGGTGATGTTCTTCGATCATGCTCGGGAGCGCCGGAGCTTGTCGAAGATCTCGATTGGCTCCAGCGAGCCGGCCCCAACCCCTTGATCAAACAAGGCCGCCAAGATCGGCGTGGCGGCATTGGCGACCTCTTCCGTATTTTGTCAGCTGGACTTGATCCGCCCAAGTAAGACGTCGTATTGGGCTCGGGTCTTCATCTTATAAGCTGCAAGGAGTTCCAGATCATTCAAGGCACTCGGGAATGAAGCAGCACATGAAATTCAACTTCAAAGAAGGTTACCTTCGAATTCGGCCTCCATCTCGGCCTTGTCGAGGCTGACCGCTTCCAGCTGGACCTGAAGCGAGTGGACCTCCGAAGAATTTTCTACAACGAAAGAGGATTACCAATTGACAAGATCAACAAAAGAATCATAATGAAGCCGGGAGAGGCGGGCTTACTTCCGATTGATCCGCGGAGGTCGAGGTTCGCTTCCCGAAGCTCGAGATCTCCCTTCTTAAAGCGGCCTCCCTCGAAGCGGCCTCCTCCCGAGTGACCTTCAGCTGTCGCTGAACGTCCTCCAAGGAGTTTAAGTGAGGCACCAGCTTTTCCAGCACCTCGGATTTTGCCATTGAGCGGCAATACTCTTTTCGCATGCGGCGAAGGATGATCGGCGAAGGATAACGAAGATATAATCAAAAAGAAAGATGAAGGCTTACGTTGAGCGGTCGGGTCGCCTCGTTCGGCTCTCGACGAGGGCATCCCTTTCATCCTTTTCAGCTGCCGGTCGAGGATGATGCCCCGTCTCTCGCCTTCCGAGTCCCGCCACTCGATTCGATCGGAGGAACCCGGTCTCGAAGCGTAACACTGGGATCTCTTCTACCGTGGTGGCAAACAAGAAAGACCAATGAAGACATGAAAGATTCAAAATTGAAAGAACAAAGGAAAGTTGAAGCAAATCTCACCGGTTTCGGTGGTCGCCGCCTAGGTGGGAGCTGGGCCCTTCTTCTTCTTCGGGCTCTCTGTGCCGAGTGACCCTCGGTCGGGCGCTCGGGCCGCAGCCGTGGGTTCCCGCGGCTGGCGGTTACGGTCGGGATATCCTCCGCGGTCGGGGGCTCTTCCCTGGGGGCGCTCCTTCGAGGAGAAGGGTGCTTCTCGAACGCTCGCACTTGGTTGCGGGCTCGGGGTTTTGGCTCGACGGCCTTAGCGCTTCGGGAGCGGCGGCGGGTCGGCCCTTCATCCCCTCCGACAGGATCTATATCCTGGGGCTTCCTGCACAAGTAGATACAGCGAAGATAAAGAAAAGTTTTCTACGAAAGAGCTCAGGACTTTGGTTTCAGAGCTTACCTGGTTGATCGGCGGATCTTCGGTGCGTCCGTGGCGATCGCCTTAGAGGCGGGGTCTCGGCCGGAGGAGCGGGACGTCGTCATCCGAGTCCTCGATGATCGCCCGCCTTTGCTTGCGCGCTTGTTCGAGTCCTCACTCGGCGCGCCCGCTTCCCGGACCGGATCGGCTTGGATTTTTATCCCGCCAGTCGGCTTCTTGGTGGGGCGACGCTGCGCGTCATCATGAGCCATCTTATATGGCTTGGAGGTGATAGAGGCGTTTTCCTGCAGAAAAGGGAAAGTGCAACATTAAACGACAAGACGTCAAGATCGAAAGATACTATGAAGCATCCGATCGGCTTACGGAGGAGGGGTCGGTGGATGCTTGAATGGAAGGACAGGCGGAATGAGGGCCCGCTCGACTGCGATTCCGGATGAAAAGAGTTTGTACATCCGGATCTTCAGGATCTCGTATGTGAGTGGATCCGGGTCCTCCCGATTGGGGTCTGTTCCGCCTTCGTACTCGAAGGCCGGCTTCGACCGCTCCTTGATCGGCGCCAGTCGGCACCTGATGAAGTGCCGAGTGATTTGTTCCCCGCGAAGGTTCCTCTTCTTCATCGCCAGGATCTTCGCGAGCGATCGTTGGCTTCATCCCATTCTTGGGCTACGGGACGGTGATCCAAGATGGTTTGGGGAAGGAGGAAGACCGACAAAGGCGGGAAGGCCGGGTTCAAGATTGCGATGTAGAACCGGTTCGCGTGCCGCCTTTGTTCGAGGATTTCAAGGGAGAGAGAAGTAGTCTTTGCGGAGAGATCCGCGAAGCCGAAGCTGCCCGCCAACGACACAAGGTTGGTCCTTGTTCGGATGGGGTTTCGGAGTAGAACATACGACGAGCAGTTGAAGTGAGGAAGAATGCCAAGGAAGGCTTCACACACATGAATGAAGAGTGCTATGTGAAGCATCGAGTTGGGGTTCAGATGGTAGATGTGAAGACCATAGTAATCCAAGAGCCCCCGAAAGAATTCGGAGGTGGGAAGACTGAATCCGCAATAGAAAAAGGAGGTAAAGACAACGAGCTCACCGGTGTTTGGGGTCGGGAAGTCCTCCCCCGCCGTCGGGCGCCATCCCACAAGTTCCTTGGGCGGAAGCACGCCGTGCTTCACCATCTCCTTGAGGGTGTACTCCCTCACGTCTGAGGTGGCCCATTGGTCGAACGGAATCCTCTTTTCTTCCGCCATGAGAGCGAGGATGTTGAGGAGCGGATCTGGCTGAGAAAGGTTGGATCTTGGGCAATAGATGTGGGAGTTTTGGCTGCAGGAGCTAGTTGTCGCGGCAAGCAAGCTTCTTGGCGGATGGACTGAGGAGCGCGCAAGCCTAGGGTTCTCCGCGATGAACTGATGAGCAGTATTGCGAGAAGGGGAATTTTTGGAAGATGAAGAGGCGGGGATGACCTCGTGTCTTTATAAAAAAAGATTTGAGGGTTGCACTAGGTTTTCTGGTGAGTGGGCCGAGCCCATAAGAAAATCTACGGCCCAGCTAAGGTGTGGTCCGATACGTGTCCTTAGGGACTTAAGCGGATGAGCTTAAGCAGATTTGTCCTGGCAATATGCGCGTGTCCGAGTGCCCTGTACCTTTAAAAGATCCTTCCATACCGCGGTTTGCCTGACTTCATGAGAAGTTGGCACGATGCAATTTGGAAGGTGACCAACAGCAGAGCTTTTATAGCCACCTTGGTGAACAAGGGCATTTGGTTTTTCAGCGTTTGGTCGGGTAATCTTGCCGATGCTGTTTGTTTTCCACCTTGGTGAAGATCTTTATAAGATTGAGACCAGTATTATGGCAAAAGCTGTTTAATAACTTGGTCATATTTTTCATATGATTGAAAGAACTTATTTTCCCATGAGGGATGATTAAAATATTTGTTAGGGATGACTCGGCAGATCTACTCGGATAAGCATGAGTTTACCGAGTGCTTTTTACCCATGAGGGATGATTGAATTATTTGTTCGAGATGACTCGGGCAAATTCACTCGGTTGAGTATGAACTTGCCGAGTAATGAGATTTCTATGATTGCTTTAGCATGAGCTAGGCATCTACATGAGAATAATTTTTTTTTATATAGTTCTTGACTATATGCTTAGTCTATTTTTGACTAACCACATAGTCGGGGGCTACACCTATAATTAGGTGCATCGAGATGCACCTAGATATTTATTTTTGAGAATTTTTATATATTTTCCAGCCCTTCGAGTCTTTGGAGCCACTCTGGAAGATTCGAGCGAGATGATGGAATCACTCGGCGCCAAAAGCACTCGGTCAAAGAGATTTTTTTGGTTGAGTGCTGCTTTGGTCTCGAAGCTAAGTTGTCTCGTCGACCGAAAAGGACTCGGGGCTACTGTGGAGATTGTGGCAATCGGGTATCTACTTGGCAAGCTTATCCGATTGGAGGTAGGGATAGATTGCGCTCGCTATATCTGTAGCCGAACTTGACTTAGGTGTTACGGTTGCCGATAGAGATAAGGCAATCGGCCTATAGTCACGGTTTGGTAAGATTGAGGAAACCGTCTTAGAGTAAGATAGGGTTTCCGACTTGTAAACCCTTCCTCCCAAGACTATATAAGGGGGGTAAGGGGCGTCCCTTGAGGGATATCCTAGACTTGATCAGAGATTAGATCAGAGATACAACTTCATAAGCGAGAGCTTTAGATCACGAGATCAATAAAGACACTCGGCGGATCGAATCCACCGAAACAGGAGTAGGGTATTACCTCACGAGAGGGCCTGAACCTGTCTAAATCTTCTTCTTCTTCTAACCCATTGTGCTTGGCGATCTTGACTGCGACCCCATAAAATATATTGCCGAAACCAAGTTTCGACAAACATGGTTCAGACAATCAGACTGGCTATTGTGAGGGTAGGGGGGAGAGGGGGAAGAAACTGTAATAGGCGGGTGTACTTTTAGGACAAAAATACAACACCAAAAGACAGGAGTGGAGGCAAAGTTCTCCTAATATCCCAAAAAATCTCTGAAAGTAGCGAAGCCTGCTAGGGACCATAATCGGCCCTTCGCTTCGATGGAGTCCAGCACCACCAGAATTAAGGAGAGCTCCGAGTCGAACACCCTGGAGTTACGCTCCCTCCACAAGCTTTAGGAGACCAGGAGAACTAGAAAAACGAAACCCACGCGTAGGTGGTCCGGCAACCGTGACCTAGAGTCCGGTCATTAGTCCTGAAGCCTGCTGTCATGCGGGGGAGAGATGGACGCCCAACTGGAAGGGGACAGGACATGGAGCCATACCTGCCTAGCAAAGACGCAGCCAAGGAGGATGTGGTCGGTCAACTCAAGCTCTTGCGCATAGAAGGGACAGGCTGAGTGTGAGTCAAGGCCACACTTTAGAAGAAGATCGGTCGTCCAACAGCGCTGTTGAAGAGCCAACCAAAGGAAGAACTTGCACTTAGCAGAGCCCTTAGCGTGCCAGAGGAGAGATGCACATGCCATGGGGTGCTAGCCAAGAAAGAACATCTGATAGGCCGAACGTGCCGAGTAGCGCTGGTCGCTCGCCAGGCTCCAAACCAAACGATCAGGAGAGCCCCGTGAAAGGTGAACCAGGCCGACCAAACCCCAAAGAAGAAGAAATTGGGAAATAACCGGGGCAGTGAGAGCACCGCAGACATCCGAAACCCAGGCATTACTAGCCAAACCTGAGGCCACAAAGCGCGACTCCCGGATTCGCTGTGGGACCGCAAAAAGAAGGTCCGGAGCCAAGTAGGCAACCAAGCGGCCGTCAAGCCAACGATCGGTCCAAAAGAGGATGGACTCATTACCCGACACAAAAAAGGAGGATGCCGCAAACAAGTCAGCAACAGTCTGCTCAACAGGGGCCTTTAGGCCTTACCGACAAGGGTGCCCAGAGCGTTGCAGCCAGAGCCAGCGGACCCTCAGAGTGAACCCCGTCAACCTGATATCAGAAATACCCAGGCCACCAAGCTCCTTGGGACGGCAGACATTCGACCAGGGCACTCGGCATTGCCACCCATGAGCCATATCCTTGCCCATCCACAAGAAAGCCCGCTGCTTCTTGTCAATAGCTTTAATCATCCAGGCTGGGAGGCTAATAGCCAGGGACACATGGACAGGAATAGAGGAAAGAACAAACTGGACGAGAGTGGCACGGTCGGCCATAGTATGGAGACGCCCCTACCAAGGTGGGAGGCGAGCGGAAACCTTGTCTACCAGCGGTTGCAGGGCCACCTTGGGTAGCTTGCGGATGGAAAAAGGAATACCGAGGTAGGTACAAGGAAAATCAGAAATCGCACGGGGGAAGCAAGACTGCACCAGGTCGAGATCCTTCAGCGAGCAACGAATCAGGGTAATTGAGCATTTGGCAAAGTTGGTGTGTAACCTCGAAGCCGTCCCAAATGCCGAGAGGATGCCCTCGACAAACTCGAGGTCCTGGCGAACTGGAGAAAGGAAGAGAACCAGGTCATCCGCATAGAGAGAAGCGCGGTGCCGCAAGGCGCGATCGTTAAGCAACAAGAAACCACATGAGTCAGAGGCTTTACGGATCATCGCGTTGAGCATCTCCATGAGTAGAATGAAGAGCGTTGGAGAGAGAGGGTCACCCTGTCGAAGACCTCTCTGATGGGAGAAGCAATTGGTTGTTTACTTTGGTTGAAAAAACCTATTGTGGATATTGCTGTGGCATATTTAAAATATTTGACCATTGTCTTTTTTAAATATTCTGGATATTTTTACATTTCATAACATTATAATTTAATGTAAAATGTAGTTTTACCATCTTAAAAAAGTATCGAAAGTTACCATAATTTCTATATAAAATTTGGTATTTTTATATATTGATGGTATATAAAATTTAGGTACCTTGAGGTATTTTATAAAGGACTGTAAAATTTCTCATCATAAAATCAACGTTCTGTACATTTTTATTTTATATAATTGATTTGAAAACCTAAAAAAATAATATTACGAAAAGTATTGTTCTAGTAGATCTTCACATGGTTTTTATATGTCCAATCCTAAGTAGCCAGATACATTTTCGATGTAGAGACTGGATTAATCCCATTAAAAATATGTCCAATCCTAAATATTTTTAAAAATAAAATATATTAAGCGGAAAAAGTTTCCGGATCGGTATGCCAAACAAATGAACAATCAAGTTGAATTGGTCGTCACCTCAACCACCGAGGTTGGCAGCTACCTGATTGTTGGGATCAAAGTAAACAACCAAAGCTATACAGAGATACCCGGTGAGGGTGCATCTCATAACACCTGTGCAAGAAACACATTTCTACTAGTGCCCTACCAGTTGCATATTGCAGCAGTATAAAATTGACCCTTGATTGACTAAGGCCACATTCATAAGTGATTTTCAACATACTATTCTCCTCGTTTGTGTTAGCACACTTTTCAAACTGTTAAATAGTACATTTCGTACGAAAATTTTTATATAAAAGTTGCTTAAAAATCTAATAAATTTATTTATTAATTTTTATATATTAATACTTAATTAATCATATGCTAATCATGTTTCTCGTTTTACGTGTGGCTAATCAGCCAAACTAAAAATCACTTACGAAAGCGGCCTAAACAGGAGAAATTCATAATAGCCATACCAGCTACTACTTTTATTTCAAAATAGACTATTTTTAGTACAATAACTTATTTTAAAATAAAATTATTTCTTACCCCTTACTCCCAAACAATCACAACCATTTTTTATTTAATTCCTTTGAACCATTTTTATTTAATTTATTTGTATATTTTTTAACCAATCACAGTATTATTTTAATTATTTTTACTGATTTTTTAATATTCGTGTTTAATAAAAACTTACTTAAGGAAGTACTCCTGTATAATAGTGTCATACATTCTTGTTTCATATGGGGAATCAGCACTAGTAGTAGTATAGTATTCCGAAGACCAGTATGGTCAGTCATTTCCCTTTACCCTTTTTTTCAGAGAGGAAACAGAGCTGGCCACATGCTGTTTTTGCCAAAATGAGGGAGTGAATGTGGGGGTTGGTGAGAGACCGTTGAGCACAGAGCCTTCCCGCCATGATTTTTTTATTTTTTGAATTTTTAAAATTTTTAATTTTCAAAATAAATTCTTTCAAAACTTATTTTTAATATCTGAAATTTTTAACCACGCCAACCATAACAAAACAACTCTGTCATCTGGTTTAGTTGACGCGACAATGTTATCCGGTCACATCAGTTCTGGCTGGCATAGCAGTGTTATTTTGCTACGCCATTTTTTCTCACGTGACATGGCAAAATTGTCACGCCCGCTGTATGTGATGTGTCAGTGTTGTTTTGTTACGTCAGGTTCTGGCTGACGTGGCAGTGTTATTTTACCATGCCACTCTTGCTCACGTGACATGACAAACTTGTCACGTCCGCTGTATGTGATGTGTTAGTGTTGTTTTGTTACGTCGACGGCTGGCATGAGAAATTTGACAAAATAAGTTTTAAAAGAGTTTATTTTAAAATTGAAAAATAAAAAGTTCAAAAAAATTCTTCAATCATACCAATAGTGGCCTAGTGGATTTAGGGTAACATGGCAAGAAAGTGCATGGATACCAAACAATCCTAGTTTGAGATCAAAATTCTGGTCAGAATTCAGAAGTGCACGTCGCTGTTAGAGATCGACTAGCACGTTTGGATCGGAATGACGTGTTGACGAACTGCCGCAGAAGAGTATTTTCAGAGTAGTTCAGTTCAACAGTATAGCCATCTCCCGAGCTGGTCGGTTTTCCTCTCAAGCTCCCTAGTTGGTGTCCGTCACTACCAATTATCGGGAATATGATCTCATAAAAGGTAAGGTGGTGGTTGGTTAGAGTATTAAAATTAGTCTCCATTATATCAGACGTTTGCACATTAATTAAAAACTGAAACTAAAAATAAACAAATTATAAAAAATTTATAGAATCAGAAAATAATTCATGATAGAATATATTAAGCTTAACTAATTTATGATTAACAAATGTTTATTGTAGCATCACATCATGAAATCACGATATAATTAGACTTACTAGATTCATCTTGCGAATTATCTATTGATTATAAATGAGTTTTATAAATAGTTCATATCTAATATTTTAAAATAGTATTTAAACATTCGATATGATGGAGACTAGTTTTATTTTCCGTCAACCAAATAGCTCCTAACTAAACAGCCCCTAACTAGAAACTAAAACTAAGAAACTAGAAAAGGCCTTTTGCAGTCTTGACTCAATGGCGCCGCTAGCTCCGCTTTGGGAGCAATTTGTTTTACATGGTTTTCATTGATGTAGTGTTTTATTACCTTTTTTTCAAAATTATGAAGCTAACTTTTCTAATGTTTATCACTCGTCTTATTAAAAAATTAATATAAATATATAAAAGTATAAATTAAAAATATATTTTATTTAATGATAAAATAAGTCACAATAAAATAAATGATATTTATATAATTTTTTAAATAAGACGAATGATCAAACGTTATACGAAAAATTAATGATGTCGTAAATTTAGAAGTAGAGGGAGTATATGTAAATTGGTTGTAGAACAAAACCTATATTGCGGTTGCATATAGCTCTTTTGAGCTAGTTGTTGTTAGGATTCTCTTACAGCCAGTTACTTACTAGTATTACCATGGGGTGCAGTAACAATAAGAGATCGATAACCTCACTAAGTTAAACAAAATCTAGAAAATTTAAAGTTTAGTAAATTTTATTTGGTTTTCTACTGTTTACCGTGATAATCGTGGTTACCAGGCTTACCGGCCTAAAAAGGGTAAGGTAATCCTTGTTTGCCAGCTGATTAAAGTCCATGACAAACCATCGCGGTATGAACTATCGTGGTCGTCTTGGAAAAAAAATTCCATTTGCATCTCAACTATTGGTTTTTCTTACTGCCAATTACTAAGGTTACCATCGGGGTATGATAATAGTAAGATCCCGATAAACCTCATCAAGTTTTTACTGTCGATTACTAAGGTTACCATCTGGGTATGATAATAGTAAGGTCCCGATAAACCTCATCAAGTTTAAATAAATTTTAACAGAAAATTTTAGATTTGATAAATTTTGTCTAGTTTTTCTACCGTTTACTAGGGTAACCGTGGTTTCTGGGCTTAGAGTCGAGGTGCGGTAACCGTGGCTCAAACGCCCTAAAAACGGGTAAGGTAGTCCACGATTGTCGTCTGATAAAAGTCCATGATGAAATACGAAGTATTTTTTTAGAACTCAGGAATTTGATCTTCTCAAAAAAAAAGGAGGAATTTGATGGAGTGCAGTTCAATGCACAAGAGCCATGGGCCACAAAGTACAGGAGAGCCCAGAGGTGGTCTTTGGGCCACATGTTAGGTTAAGCCCACCACGAGGCAACCTAAGCTGGCGTGCACACGTGTAACGCTCCCACTGGCCACACGTCTCGTCTCATCCGCTGCGTGGTGTTCCGATGCGGCCCGGGGCCCCGGGCTGATTTGGATGCGCCGGCCCAGGCCCGCCACGTCGGGCCCACGCTCTGACGCCGATGCGTGGGAGCATCCTGTCCATCCATAAACCTCCATCGACGGCTCTCAGTCCTTCCTCCTGGTCCATGCACACCCGGTTCACCCAGGATCCCACCAAAGCGAAGCGACAAAAAGGGTGAAATAAAACGCAATAAAGTAAATCAGGGAAAATACAAAGAAAATCGAGGGATTGGTGGAGAGGAAGAACACTGGGAGGAGAACACAAGTGTGCGTGCGTGGGTGTGTGGAGGCGAGAGGAGGAAGACGAATACGAGGAGGAGGAGGAGGAGGAGCGGCGATGGAGGTGGGGTTCCTGGGGCTGGGCATCATGGGGAAGGCAATGGCGGCCAACCTCCTCCGCCACGGCTTCCGCGTCACCGTCTGGAACCGGACCCTCTCCAAGGTTTTCCATCCTCCTCCGCAGATTGGTGATGATTGATTCCAGTTTGTTCGAGTAATCCGATGACCTGACTGACCCGTGCGTGCGTGCGTGCGCAGTGCCAGGAGCTCGTCGCGCTGGGCGCCGCCGTCGGGGAGACGCCGGCGGCCGTCGTCGCCAAGTGCAGATACACCATCGCCATGCTCTCCGACCCCAGCGCCGCGCTATCTGTTAAGACACGGCACCGGCCGTAGCAGCCCTGCTCCTTAGTGCTTCCAAGATGGCATCTTCCCTGATTTTCTTTTTTTTGTTTATTTGTTGGCCCAATTCATCTAGGTTGTTTTCGACAAGGACGGCGTGCTCGAGCAGATCGGGGAAGGGAAGGGTTATGTGGACATGTCCACTGTTGATGCCTCCACTTCTTGCAAGATAAGCGAGGTACATTTCTCCCTGATGGCTTGCCTTGCCCCCACTATTTTTATTTTAGTTCATGTATATATGAGTAATGAGTTAATCGTGTATTGGTAAATAGTTTGGTGGTTCTTGTTGCCTCCGTGCAATTTCTTGAGTACGATTGGCCAGTTACATCTTCACATCCTGCAAGTGTGACTGTCTGAGCACCTAATTTCACATTATTAGCTCCTGCAATACATGTTGCTCGCAAGCATAGTCCTTGATATCAATGATCCTATCAGTGTACAGTTTCCGTCCTTCTACACAAAGATAATCAACTGAACGCCACCATGACAATTTGGCTTGCATCGTATTCCTGTGTAGATATGGACGTAAGAGGTTGGCATTTCCTTTTTGTTTGCACTATCTTGCCACATCATAGACAACATTACCTTCTGTAGTGCTCACTCATTTTGCTTTTGTAAGTCGTTTTAAAACTGTCAATTATTCTCTACTACAAATCATTGCAAAAGCGCAGAGCTTCTAGCCTTGTAGGCATTTTCGTGTTGGCTTATGTCCTTACTAATTTAATGCTGTCATTCTCATTAATGAGAGCCATTTTACACCCCATGATTGAACGGCAATAATTTATTTTGTATACCTCATTCTAGTTGCACTGGCAAGCACGGAATGAATTATATCGTAACCTGAGAAATATTCCAGGAAAACGTATGAATACTTAATAGGATTGGACGATGGAGGAAGAGAATATATTTTTTACCGTTTGCAGTTAGAAAGAAGGAAGAATAATTACAAGCCAAATATCTTATCTATCTCTTTGGCCGTCTGTATGCGATAGGCTACAAAGGTTTGATTTATCTCACCAAACACGAACAAAATTGAGCCACTTTCTTGCTCCCCAGAAAACAGTATTGCATGAATCATAAAACAGCATGGCCACTTGGTGAACAGTGGGCTCCTGGGTATGTGCAAATGAGGCCATTGGTTTGTTTTAACATTCAGACTTCTCAACTTGGCAGACAAAGAAGTCATTCCCATATAAAACTGTCGGCAATATTGTAAAACCAGATACTTCACTAAGATAACATGGAATACACTGCTAGGGTGCATAATTGCAGTTCACAACTAATAACCTAACAAGGGTCAAAATTTATCAAGGAGTATTGTAGATTGCCAAGTTAACATTAAAGTTCAAACTTTGCATACTCGACAATCAATTTAATTAGTTAAACGATTGGTGCTCTGTTTTTTTATTTAAATAGTAAGGAAATCCCTACTTTAAATATTGGAAATTGTTAATGCATCACCGCATATCATAAGAGGTGATTTAGTTTATGAACACAATTCCATTTTGTTTAAGCATGCCAATGGCTTGCATTTTTTTTGTTTTGCAAGAATGGGAATGCACCTTTGGTCACAGTATGATCCAATCATCCAATCTTATTCACCAATGTATAAAAAATTAAAAATCCACCAGTAATAGTGGCATAACATTCTGAATACTGGCGACTGCCCATGTATTGTGCCTTTTATGTTTTGTCTGATGAGTGGATGCATGGTAGTATGTGTATAACACTGCACATTTATAGATATGCCACTTCATCATAGATTTCCATTCAATTAGAACCTCACATGATTATGACACAAGGGCTCCAGCATACCGCATATATGTGACGGTCGAACTAGTATGTACTTGTACAGTATGTTTTGAGACTAATTCAGTACTGTTGACAGTATCAACTGATCAGCTCAACATATTTGCATATTTCTGAGTTTTCAACATGAACTTAACAGCCAAAAGAAAGCATTAGCATCATAGCATGGAAGTTCGTCACATTTTTAATCCACTGGAATTGCTGTGGTGGTGTCTTTTATTTATATTTGTTTTTCAGCAGCATGACCGGATTGAGTATGTTCTATAACTACCAAGGTATGTTTATAATCAATTTCCCTTAAATAAATGTTTGCAGGCTATAAAACAAAAAGGTGGAGTTTTTGTTGAAGCTCCAGTTTCAGGAAGCAAAAAGCCAGCTGAAGATGGCCAATTGGTCATTCTTGCTGCCGGGGACAAGGTAATTCCATATGCTATGATGATTGTTTGCAATTACTACTGTAAACTAGTTGTATTGGTGGCACTTCACAAAAACAGTCTTTCTTTTTCTAGGAATAAATAATTGTACCATATTTTGGTCCTCTGCTTGTTAGTTTTTGGTATAATTGATGCATCTGGTTGAGTTCTTTTGATGATTATGGCCTAATGATCATAAACTTTTTGTGATTATATTTACAAAATTTGTAGTGCCCATAATGGCTTTTAGTGTATATATGGCACTGGGGCAATTTTATCTTTTTTCTGCAAACAACAAAATGTGTCGGTGTATGTTATTATTGTTTTGCAGCATTTGCCTGAAGTCCATAGAAATATTGAGCTTATATAGGCTGGACTTGGTTTAGATGTTAGCATCTAATAAGTCAAGACATAGGTTGATGATCCAAATTTGATGCTTAAGCCTATCAACTATGCCAGTTTTCAACAATTTTAACCAGCAAGATACAAATCACTACTGCTTTAGTGCTATGTCATAGATCTGTTCCGCACTTGATGTAATTATACTCCTGCTACAGGTATTGTATGATGATATGGTCCCTGCATTTGATGTACTTGGGAAAAAGTCGTTCTTTTTGGGAGAGATTGGAAATGGAGCAAAGATGAAGCTGGTGGTCAACATGATCATGGGAAGGTGACTATCTATTGATTATTTATAAACATCTGCTGCATTATGATGAATGTAAGCTCTCTATTGTGAGCACATGCAAATAGCTCCTGTATCTTTCTGGATTGTCATTCATTTATGCCGTTTTTTCCCCCTCATACAATACAAGTAATGTTGTTTCTTACTGCAGTATGATGAATGCTTTGTCTGAGGGACTCTCTTTGGCTGATAACAGTGGTTTGAGCCCCCAGACACTTCTTGATGTCCTGGTATGGCACATGGTTATTTTCATTCTACCGGAGCCACCTCCTTTACAATTGAGCATCAAATAACACCGAGTATATCATTGTCTTTTAGGACCTTGGCGCGATCGCGAATCCGATGTTCAAGCTGAAAGGTCCCTCCATGCTGCAAGGCAGCTACAACCCTGCATTTCCCCTGAAACACCAGCAGAAGGATATGAGGTTGGCACTTGCCCTAGGAGACGAGAACGCTGTCTCCATGCCAGTGGCAGCTGCTTCCAACGAGGTGCGCCGTCTTTCTTCCCTTTTACCGCAACCTGTGAAAGCTGAGAACACACCAACTGATTTGCTTAAACTCATCACTGTGGTTGCTGAATCGCAGGCGTTCAAGAAAGCAAGAAGCTTGGGGCTAGGGGACCTAGATTTCTCAGCGGTTTACGAGGTACTGAAGGGCGCAGATGGCTCAGGCAAGGCATGATCGGCGATGGCTTCGGCTGAAACACTGAAAGCATCCTTCAGAACCTGCCATTGCCGTGCAGGTTTGCTACGGTGATCGGCATCGAACCACGCAGCATGTCATCGTATTGATACTACCGGTAACCAGTGTGAACGATGTAGTTGCAGGTTAAGTACTATAGCTTGCATGAACTTCATCCCAATAAAGATATATAGCTCTGTTATGCGATGCAACTGCGTAGTCGCCATTCTTTTTTAACGTTGTTTAGTGCTCCGCAGTAAAGTTGCTGGTTTCTTTATGCTGGAAGTAAAAGGAAATGGACACACTAAATGTTTACGGCCGCCCGGAACGCAGGATTAACAAAAACTCATTAACAGAAAAAATATATAAATATTTGGTATGAATATATATGATCATAGAATTGTAAAACACAAGAATAATGCAGGAATAACTGTTTGGATAGGCTAAAAGAATGAGAGAGAGAGACTCAAAAGCAGTATTTTTCAAGAGATTGGAGCCTCATGCTAACTTTGAAAGGAGTTTCACAGGATTATGAAAGTGTCAATCCTGTGTTCAATGAATCAGATATGAGATTATTGGAATCTTACAAAATCCCTTTTATAAATTCTTCATTCCAAGTTTCCAACGGAGGTCTACATCGGCAGAATCTCATGGGGTCTATGTCGAGAGTTTTGAGGCTGTGGATGGCTGGATCACACTTCACTAGATGTAGGCTGAGATTTTTTGTGGCAGCGTGACCTCACACGTCGGAGGTTAAACGGTCACTAGTTAAGGTCTCATTGGACGATCGAGTACAAAGTGTTTCAAAATATGACAAGTTTTAAACATTTAAGATTTATTAATATTTTTCACCTATCTTTATTTCTTAATTAATCATAACATTACGTTTACCTTCTTTACATATCTGCTTTTCTTAAGTAACCACAACACTTCACTAATTAATTTCATCTAATTATTTAATATTCGTGTTAAACCTTAAAAGTTTATATTTTGAGACTGTGGTAGTAGAAAATTTATGTAAAAAAGAATACCATAATTGGTAAAAGAAAAAGAACTTGATGGTCGCCATTAATTAACTGTTTTGTCTTTGGTGCACTCCGATGTAGGTTGTGTGGTATAGACCCTGTTTGAAGAGTTTTAAGACTTTGGGAAACAAACAGCTGGTAAGAAGCTAAGTTGGGTTTTCAGTTTTTGATTTCTAATTTATTTTTTAATTATAACTATATAGTTCTTAAAATCTCAGAAAACATTTGAATTGTTTTTAAACTAATTTTCAACCGTTTGAAAGAGGTTTTGAAAGCTGAAGATTTTTAAGAGAGCTGTTAGCAGCTGAACATTATACGCTTTTGGCAGCTGAAAATTCTACCCCCAAACAGGCCCCCGTTGTACCGTGCTAGTACTAGCTACTCCAGCACGACCTCATGGTGGTCTCCGGCCGTTGTGCCAAAAGAGTCAAGCAAAGGCTAGACCTACTCAGCTATCTTTTTCGTTTTTAGTTTTTCGTATACATATTTTTCAAACTGTTAAACGTTATTTTTAAAAAAAAATTAAACTCTAAAAATCATATTAATTTATGTTTTAATTTTATAATTTATACTTATTTAATTACATATTATATATTAATGCATCATTTCGTTTTGTATGAGAAGGGAAAGGTTCTAAACCCTTTCAAAATAACACAAAATAACACAGCTTACGTCGTACCGGGAGTAGCAAGCAAACCGCAACCCGCCAAAGCGGGGTGGTCTTGCCGGTCGGCTCGGCGGCCGTGCGCGCGCCGTCCGCCGAGGCTGTTTCTCCCCCGCGAGACACGTACTGTAGGTAATATAATATTTATGGGATGGGCTATGGCTACGCCACGCGACGCGACGCACCGGTGCTCACGGCAGCGGCGACTGCAGGCAGTGCGTGACCGCTCGGTTAACGCCACGCCATATAATAATTCTTCTGAGTCAAGTCAATGAATAATGTAGTATTAAATTGAAGTCTGGATTGAAAGCAGCTTCTCCGATACCTCTCTAATCCGGTTACGTTTGGAACAATGACGATGATCTGCGCCCCTTCCTCCCGGCGTCTCTTCCCGCTGCTTATAGCTTCCGCGTGACGTCTGTATTCCTTTTTTTCTTCTCATCCACACTGTCACAGTTGTTAATATATATATATATATGTTTGACTTTATTTTTTATTATAATATATAAAACAATTATAAACATATCTCTGACGTACATTAATCAGAGCATCTAACGGCGCGCCGTGCACGATGGGCCGTGCCACTACAATCCATCTCGGCCTAGCTATCTGGTCTGGAAGTTTTCTTAACTCGTCTGCCTCTCCATGTCCCTTGCAGCCAGCAACTTTTTTTCAAGCTAATCACAATTTTATTTAATAAGTTTTATCTATTCTCTTCGTTATTACCCATGTGTAGTTTTTAAATTTGTTTATATTTTAAAACGAAAAAAATATATCGTTGCACGTATGTAGTTATCTGTTAGAGAATGCATGATTTATATATACTTTCTCTATCCTAATATATTAGTCAATCTAGGATTATAGCTGGAGGTGAAAATTATTAAGTTGCCCCAAATTATTATTAGTTGCAGGTGGTCATTTCAATCAGGGAATTAGGCACAAATGGCACCAGCCACGCAAGCCACATAAGGAATATTGTAAGCATGTAATTAAGTAGTGCCACTTATACAAGCAATACTAGTACTAGTTCATTGCCAAAACGTCAAGTATTTAGGGACTAATGTTAGGCGTAAAACGTCAGTATAATGCAGTACTGCGTGCTGAACTGCTGATAATGATGCTCTTCGAGTCTAAGTCCATGGTGATAGAAGAAGACATCTCTTTGAAGTCTTGAAGACCTTGACTGCCATTGACCTGCCGTACATGATGGGGCAATTGGGCATCTTTGCCGAATTTTTGGTATTTTTAATTTTATTTTAAAATTTTTTGTAAAACTAATTATTCGTTTTAAACAATTTCAAAAAGTTTTCCATCGTTTTTTGATGAGGTTTATTGATGACGACCATTTTTTAAAATATTAACTAACAAACAGTAGTGAAGATATCATATATTTATTACCTTACGTGTAAATTTGACGGTTGGGTTTATATCTTAAATGAATAGAGTATACTAGTTTGCGTGTATGGTATAACTGTTTTTTCATTCAAATTTAACACGTGTAAGGTAATAGGTAATATCGGATCTTGACCAAAAGTTTAGAGGGGTCTGCCATGCCAACAAGAAATAGATGAATTATGCAATTAGAAATGGGCGTTCGATGTCCATCTAACCAAATATATGATGAAACTTGGTAAATAAATAATATGATGAAACCTTTTTTTTTCCATGAGAAGCAAACACAAAGGAGATGGGATTCATCGCTAATGCTGTTCGGTATGATTTTTTAAAACTTTTACTCGTTTATTTTTCACGAACATCCTTAAACGGTTAAACATATGTTTTTAATAATTACATATATATATTGTTCTAAACATCATATTTTTATATTTTAAAACTACTACTTAATTAAATAATACGTTAATGAGTTTTTTGTTTTTTCCAAGGAATTTACCTACTACTCCTTCCGAACGCACTCTAGGGCATCCATAATGTAGTATAAAGGTAGTAAGATATAGTTTAATATTTATAGTATAACTTTTTTATTGGGAAGAATACTTTTTTTATGGCTAGTCTTAAACTTAGAACTAAGCTTAAAAAATAAAAAAACATTTTATGTCTTTTCAACATGGCTCCTTTGAATCCTTCAAACTACAATGATAAAAGAAGATTATTTTTCTTTGTGGTCCTCTTTTAAGGTTAATAAGAGACCTTAAACATTTTTAAACATTATGAGTATTGATATAAATAAAAAAACTTATGATTATGGATCCCATTTTATATTTATTATGAGCCTCAAAGCAACGAAGATGCCCTTAGCCTCCATGTAAAGCTCTGCACCAGCCAAATCTAGTGACTAGTGACTGTTGGCACTTGGCACATAGTATGATGGATGGGTTTAGCTTCTAGAAGGTTATACACGTTCAAGTGCCAGACACCAGAGACGCACGCCTTTTTTACCACTGTTGCCCCCCTCATCAATCATCATCATCATCATCTCCAATCCGATCGTCTTTCAGCCATCGGATTGATTGATGAATTGATTTCTTTACCACTACTCGATCGGCTTGTATATTCACAAGGTGCAAACACATACACACAAAAAAAAACGATTGATACGATCAAAAAGTGAACAACTTTCGCGAAAAAAAAGGAAGTACTGTTTTATTTCGTTATTATTTTTTCAGCGTAGTTAGAATTATCTAAAATAAAATCGATTTCAACATATTAAATTAGATCTGCTAGAATAATAAAAAATACTTCCAACTTCATCTCATCCTTTATAATATAATGATATAATGACATTTTTTATTCAGTTATAACTTACTCCTCTGCTAATATTTTTGTACCCTGTTGGTTCTGCCGACCTCTCTGTGTGAGAGAGAGGATGCTACCTAAGATTATACTCAAGTATAGTGACGGACCAAAAAAATTTTAAGCCTAAAAAAATATACGTGCTTATCATTATAGACATTATTGAACACTGAAAATATCTACCCTGAGAAGATTGAACCGTTGAGATGATGTCAGCTGTTGTTTTCAGGGCCTAATTTTCTACCACAGCTTTTCCTCTCTACCAAATGCCATTTCCATACTATAATGTATGCAAACACACAGAACACTTATGAAAATATCATGGCAATATTCCCAATTAGCTAGCCCTTATCAAAGGCAAATCTTTTTTCCTTTTTTTTTAATGACCAAGGCCACAAAGAAGCACATATCAATAGCATTTTGGGAAAAAAACAAGAAGGAAAAGACACAGACACCGCAGAGTGAAAACTGAAAAGTGAAAACACTAGCTGCAAGCACCTTTCTGCGGGTGGGCCCGGGGTGCAACTTACCACCTTCTAGAATGTCATTCTTTTTTCTCCTATACCAGTCTAGGTTTTATGAGATTTATATGTTAAATAAAATATCATATTAACAGATTTATAATTCTTTTTTATAAAATGAGGAGGAGAGAGATAAAAAATATTTCATGAAAATGAAATTATTAGAACACTGTTTTCAAAACGTTAGAAATTAAGTGAAACCTGCATTGAGAATCTAAAACGTTTCATAGACTGCTTTTTATTCATCTTTTTTAAAACTGTGGGACCGATAAAAAAACTAAAATAATTTATGAAACTGTGTACAGACCTGTTTTATTATCTATTTTATGGTCTTTAAAAATTAGAAAGTGAAATTTTGCATTCCCTATAGAATCGATCTCCTTTTTTTTGTCCGGGAAACGCATCTCTTCGGTTCACGCTGTATGCATGCTTAGCTATGTGGAATATTGGTGCGCCCACAAAATCACATACGCACCAACATTGCTATTTGCTAGATGCAGTGGTGGGACAACGGTATATATGCATTTATAGAATAATGGAGTTTAATCTTAATTTTTGGTGTGGCCTCAAGTTACAAGAATAACTTTTCGGGCTAGTTTGTTTAGGTGCTAAATTATACCCTACCAATTCATTGACAATTTTTAATAGTGTTTCTTGATGTTTGATTGGTGTCAATTTTTACCGACATTATCTCGTAGCAAATACTTCTTCCGTTTGTAACCGTTTCATATTACAAAGCCGTTTTAACTTGGGTAGGTTTGACCAATTTTATAAAAAAATATAATAATATTTTCAACACAAATACAACCATATTATCAAAATATATTTAAAGTTATATTTAATAAAACTAATTTAGTATTATAGATGTTGCTATATTTAGATAAACTTGATCAAATAAAAAAATCAAAATGACTTATAATATGAAACGGATGTAGTAGCAAAATATATTTAAAGTTATATTTAATAAAACTAATTTAGTATTATAGATGTTGCTATATTTTTAGATAAACTTGATCAAATCTAAAAAATAACTTAAAAAAATATCAAAACGACTTATAATATAAAACGAATGTAGTAGCAAATTTGTCCTACTAACTTTGATACTGACAAAAATTACCCATACTTTGGCAATACCGAAAATTTGGTAAGACATCAAACCAAACTATCCCTTCATTTCCCCAAAAGATTCTATAATTGAGGGCTGATGGCAATAATTAAAAGGTGATATATAGTATTCCTAAAATATAATTAGCAACTTCTAGCGTGCGTTCAGAAATATTAGACATGTTCGAAGTCAATCTTTTTAAGCTTTAAACGACAATATATGTTGTATTTAGATTGGATGCATGAAAAGTATGTTCTACATGGATTTGTCTCGAATGTTTTTTTATAATACTGTAATTTTGTTGAGGTTTGAAAGTATTTCAGAAATAGAGAGCAGTGATCAAAAGCTGTATCTTGAAGACCATGCTAGATATTTTAAAACATGTTTTTGTCATCGAGAAAGAGTAAGTGGGTAACCTCTTGGTTGCAGGCAAAGTATACATTGGGTTATGATCGGCAAGACGTAACATCCTTTTCACAAGGATCAGAAGATCATCCAACTTTGCATATGGCATTACAAAGGTTAAGAGGATAGATTTCAAGTCATTTTCTTCCTCTCTTTACATGCATCTTTCGGTTCATACATTATTCAAAAAATATTTACACATAACAAAGCCGCATAGTGTAACAATAAATGGAAAAAATCGTTGCAATATAGCCCAAACCTTTGTAACAGCTTAAAATTCGTTGCAATATACTATTACCATGGTGTTTGTTACAATGATTGGCGACGAATTTGTATTAGCGTCAGTTGCAACATTTTTTGTTTAATGCAACAAATATTTTCGTTACAAAAAACAGATTTAATTCCTTATAGTGGCTTTAATTTTCTTCAAGCACTAAATGAAATATCGATACACATGTCTATGTACACATGCATGGTGGATACCACATCTTTAATTAACAGCTCTTTATGCTAGCTCCATGCATTAATTTTCAAAAGTCTGACCATACGTACGAGATGTAGTGAGGAGTCACTATCATTGGAAACTATTGTGATAGTTACGAATTACCCTTATGACAAAATTAGATATCTTTCATTCTCAAATTTTCATATCAAACGAATTGCCCTATAACTCGTTCTAAACCAAAACGGTTTTGATCCTGCGTAACGCATACATGGTAACATCTGGTTTTGTAATTTCGTGAGGGTAATTTGTACCGTTGTAATAGTTCATAGTTCAGTTGAATAATTTGGATTTTTTATTTCATGATTCATGTCAAGTCTACATGTGTCATCGGATTTAGACTTCGAGATTTTTTTTTAACGTAATTCAGTAGTTGAATATAATATTTCCGATCGGTTGTATGCTTGCCAAGTTGATAGAAAGGCCGAAGTTTGTTTGCACTCAAGATATAACATTTACCTATTAAGTAGCGCGAGAGAAAATTTATGGATGTACCAAACATGATCTAATATATATTATGCCATACTAATAAACCATTAACGATACTCCTAATGTATAACTTTTAATAATATAAATGGTTTTTATTTCCAACTTCTATTATAAGGCGCACAGTTTATTCATAACATATAAACCGAAGAGAAGTTAAGGTTAGATGGTTAAGACGTTAGTGATCATAAATTCATAATGTAGGGTGCTGCCATTACACTCCTTGAGGGAGAATCCATCGAATTCGATGATAAATGGAATGGAAGCCATTCTCATAATTTGTATTCCCTATTTAAGATATATATTATATGTAAGAAAAGACTTATGATAAGTAATATTATTATTTTTCGCTTATTGTGCTTCAATAATCTTCTCTATTACCCCACTCCTATATGAAAATATCAACAATCAAAATTACCAAACTTGTAGCTTTACAATCCACCATATACAATAATAATCTTTCTCCACTACAAGTCTATTATTGTATTTTTTTTCTTTTCGTACATCCTTTCAAAATAATACTACCTTCATCTTAAAAAAGACTTCAATTCGATATACGAACCTAGACAAAGTAGTGAAAAAAAGTGAGGTCTCTCCTTCACCAGGGTGCAAATTGGATCGGGGATAAAGCTTTGTTCGGACTTCTAACCGGTTGAGCGATCGCTGCAGCAGCCCCGTTTGTTTCAGCCTTCGCTTCGTAGAAGCTAGCTTCGCTTCGGCTTCGGCTTCGATCGCTACCACCTACGAAGCCGCAACTGCGAAGCCGTGCCTGTTTGGCAACTTGCTTCATGATTAGCTTTTTGACTCGACGGAATTTAGAATGTTCAAAAACGCCCTAGTTTTTTTAATTCATGAGAAATCGGATTGAGATGACGATAGTGATAATAATTTAAAAAGTACCGTCATACAATGTTTTCGTGGTAAAATAAAAACATTTTGTACATCATTCTCTCATCGCCATCAAAGCGTCAGCAATGCTATTACGAAATGCATTTATGTCGACTTCACCCTCATCCTCATTCGGTTGGCTTTCATGAGCCGCCTCGGCTTCTTGAGTGGTTGGTCATCGTCTTCTTCAAGTTCATCATTTGGATCATAATCTTCATCCTCGTCACATCTGTCAAAAAGCTGATCATCCAAAGTACTTTCTCTAATGAAATTGTGAAGAGCCATGCAAGCAATAATAATTTTCGATTGTTTCGACATAGGATAACTTGGCAACTTTAGCAATATTCTCCACTTCATCTTCAAAACCCCAAATGACCTCTCAATCACGTTGCGAAGTGATGAATGCAAAAAATTAAAAACTTCTTTTTTACTTGTAGGCCCGGGACCTGCTCGAAACTCAGGTAAATGGTATGTCTCCCCTTTATATGGAGACAAGAAACCCTTCCGATTAGGATAGCCCGAGTCAACAAGATAGTATTTTCCTAGAAAAAGAAACATCTCATGTCATTACCATACAAATGATGTGCCATGAACGAATAAATTAGTCAACAAAAAACTGTGTACCTTCGGGCGGAATAGGAAACTTGTCAGGATACTTTTGCAGAGCATCATTGAACACCCTAGTGTCATGAACCGAACCTGGCCATCCAGCAACCACAAAGGTAAATCTCATGTCAAAGTCACATATGGCCATTACATTTTGAGTAGTGTATCGGTATCGCCCAATATGCGCCACACATTCAGAAGCAGGCACCACCACAGGAATGTGTGTACCATCAATGGCTCCTATGCAACCATCAAATACGGGTGAAAAGCGGTCATCATGAAGTCTCCTGTGCACTTGTTCAAAATGAGGATCCCTCGGTTTTATGATGTCCGCGGCTAGGCGATTCACACAATCCAATGTGTCTGCCAATTTCGTACTGATAGTCCATGTTGACCGCTCAAACCGATTCTCAACTTGCCTCATAGATTGATCGCTGCCAAGTGTCCATAACAACATTGCCAAAGATTCAATGGTGGTCACACCTTTTGTTGGTTGCAAACCATATGTAGTCACCAATGTTTCATGCAACCTATCAAATATAGGTCTTGTCATCCTAAACATATTGTAGCATGCTCTAGGGTTGTTCAAAGTTCTGATCGTCCAATCATAACCACTTACTTCTGGTTGCCTTCTAGGTGCTTTGTTCAAATAAGTTTCAGAGTGATACATACCAATCATAGTAGCAGCACATACCCATTTTTGAACCATTGATCTGCGTTTCAAAGCGATATCTAAATTCTTTGCATATGAGTCATCTTCAGACTCAGAATCAGAACCAGTAGAATCTTCTGAGTTCGAACTCATCTACAAAATAAACAGGAAATAAAAAATCAGCATGATTTCTACATTATCAAAGTAATTCCAGCACATAAAACAATAAATTCCAGCACCCAAATCATGACTTTAACACGTAAATTCCAGCACATAGTTGCTCACAATGGAATGTAAATTCCAGCACATAGTTGATCACAATACAACATAAATTCCAGCACATAGTTGCTCACAATGGAACATAAATTCCAGCACATAGTTGCTCACAATGGAACATAAATTCCAGCACATAGTTCAACTCAATGAAACCTAAAATGCAATAAAGACAAAGCAAGCTAGTCTCAAATTACATAACGCTGAAATTGACAATCACTCCCATATGACTACTTCTTCCTGTCCTCAAAGTTCCTCTTGAGCCAATTGAGCCTTCCTTCATTGGTCTCAAATGTGAGGAATATGTCACGGTTCTCAGATTTCACAAATAATTTTGTGGCCATGTAATGCTCGTCACTTCCTTCAACCGCTCCGGCCTCCTTTGCAAGTTTCATAACTTCCTTGATGTCATTACGAGTGAAATCACCTTGCAAAGCTTGACTTGTTATTGAATTTGAACTCACAACATCATCCACCATGGTTTTCATAATCCTAACCATGGGGTTCTTCAATCTATCTCCAACGCTATTATGCGTCCTCCCCTTCCTCTTTAGGTTTTTTCTAGCATCCTCCTTTGTACTTCCCTTTTTCCTGTCATCATCATCAGTGTCTTCCTCGACATCAACATCAATAGTGCAATTTTTGGCTTCCTCACCAGGGATGCAGGATGTCACTCCGGACACTTTCTTTTTGTCGAACATTTTATCCAACAGTTCAAGATTGTTTGGAGGGCCAAACTGAATAGCCTTCTTCTCAACTCCCTAAGATACAAGCACATACAACATTATTAGATCACAAAGGCTAGGTACAGTATATACAATCAAATGCTAGGTACCGGATGTAAAAAATATACCTTTGCATTATCATCCCACCATTTTTGGCTTGCGGTGACCGTTTTCAATTTTTCATCCCATCCTAGGCCAGTGTCATGCAAGCAAGCAAGCCAAAAATCATAAAGGGACTTGAGGTTATCCCAACGGTTCTTCAATTGCTTTGGAGTGTATGGCCTCCCTGTCCTAGCTTTGAACTTTTCGGCGGCATTCATGTATCCCTTATTGGATAAAGTGCCATGAGGAGCGTTACCCGCTTCACTTTCCTCTACACATATTTCACAAAGTATCCTTGTCGCTTCAACATCCCAATTGGCTGTCACAATGGGCTTATCCTTCATGCTCATCTAAATTACCACATTTTGTACATATAAACCATATTGAGAAAACATGACAAGCACATTCAACAAGACATGATGTAAAAGGGAAACAATATAATGCATGATGTAAAAGGGATGAGGGACATTTCTTTCTTTATTTTCAGTAAAATTGGTTTAGTTACGTTGGGAATAAAGAAACAATGTGTATCCTGCTTAGTTCAAATAAAATGTGATATGACGGGAGCTATCCAGTTATGTTTTTCGTTCTTTTGTTTCTCTGGTATTTAGGCCCTGTTTTCTTTGCACAAATGTTGTAGCCAATAAATGCAACCGCGGATGATTGTACAACAGAATTTGAAATCATTTTATTGCTCCGCCACCACATGCTGTTTGCATTTGCAGCGAAATATGCTGAAAAACAAGATCATCCCCATGGTTATGTGATCGTGAGTTCAAGTTCGAACACATGCAGGGAATGGAGAATTGGCCATCAAGAATTATAATGGAACAAGCATGCAAAGCAACAGTCAAAAGACCATTCCAAGTACAATCGACAAAACATCTAAACCATAATGTTGCCATGTAAATCCTACAAGAATATCTAGTGAGAGCACATAGATACACACCGGTGAGGAATTATTGCCTTGCGAAATTGGGAAGCAATCAAAGCAAGCAATAGCACATAGATACACACCGATGAGGTCGGCGAGGAAGGCCCCCGCAGGTCCCCGTGTAGCGTTGTTGCCGACGTCGAGGATCCGAAGCCGATGAGGTAGACGATGATGGCGCCGAGGCGGGTGGAGCCCGGGTGATGGAGTCGCCGAAGATTCGACCGAGGTCGGCGAAGAATCCGACGGTGAGGAACGGAGCGCCGATGGAAGCGGCGCCGCGGCGATGAAGGGCGGCCGCGGCGAGGGGAGGCGGCGGGCGATGCGGAGAGGTGGCCGACGAGGGGCTGGACGAGGAGACCGGAGAGGGGGCCGCAGATCCGCACGAGGCTCGCAAGTGCTCACGCAAGCCGCAGATCCGCACGAGGACAGCCGGTGAGCTCGGAGGACTTGTGCCGCAAGTGCTCACGCAGAAGCGGGCTCGGGGAGGGATGGCGTTCGGCGGCGGGACAGGCTCGTCGCGATGGGGCTGCCGGTGGTGAGGTCGGCGGCGAACCCTAGCGCCGCGGCTCTCACGGGAAGAGGCACAAGTCGGCCTCGCGCCCGGTGGGAGGAGAAAAGACCGGTCAACACTGCGAATCGGTATGTGTAACCAGTGGCATGGTGGGTAATTTTCTTTCTCGAAGCGAGAAAAGCTCATCCGGATGAGCTTCTAGCTTTTGGCTTCTCTAGTTCATAAAAGCCAAATGGCTTATGAGAAGCTAAACACAAAAGCTACCTGTTTGTTTCAGCTTCTGTCTACTATAGGAGGAAAAGCTAAAAGCTGAGTGAAACAAACAGGGCCTTAGATGGCTTCTAGAGTTGATGCCGCGGCAACCTTACTTGCTGTAAAAATGTAATTGAGGCCCTCCTTCTTTTTTAATAAAATTCGGACGGCATTTCTTCCGCCTTCTTGGCAAAAAAAAGAGATCCACTTCTAGGGCCCGTTTGGAAGAAAGAATCCGTTCCGTTTCTGGGCAGAAACTGGAGAATCGGTTCCAAACGGTGTTTTGCAGTAGCATTTCAAAACCGAATCGTTTCTCAGATTACATGTCCCAGTACGAAACTGGTCCAGGGGTGTTTCTCCAGATTCACTCTCGTTTTTCCCACGGAGCCCCTTCCACATCCACGGGCGTACCTCAGAGAGAGAGAGAGAGTTTGCGGTGGAGCTTCTCCAGCCGCTCAGCGCCGCCGCCCGCTCCTCAACCACTCGGCGCCGCCGCCCGCTCCTTAGTCGCTCGCCGCCGACGTCCCCACCATCCCAGCCGCTCGCGCTGCCGACCCCGCCCTCTGAGCCGGTCGGCGTCGCCGCCCCAAGCCGCGCACCGTCGTCGACCCCGCATAGGAAGCGCCGCCGCCGCCGCCCACCATGCGCCGCCTCTCCAAACCGAACGATGCCGTCCCAAGCCATATCCAGAGCGCCGCCCCCTCAACCGCTCGGCGCCCGACCCCCTCCCTCCCCCTTCCTCCAGACGCCTTTGCTGTACAGATCCAGAGCCCAATCATCTCCACCAGGAGAACAAGTGAAGGTATACCAATAGTTCATGAACAAATCCTATTGTTTTTTTGGCTGTGAGTCTTGTAGCTTTGCTCTATATATCAATAGTTCATGAACAAGTGAATGTGTGATTCGAATCAGTAGGCAATCTTGTGGGTGATATACACTTGTACGAGTATATATATACTTGTGGGTGATCCTGTAGGGTGATCATTTGTTGGTTGTAATTTTTTGAATTATTGTATCACAATGTATGTAGACCATGATTTTTTTATTTTGATCACAACGCACTTTGCTCAAAATTATTAGAACTACCACAATACAAGGGGCAAATTAGTCTATTCCAGCTTCTCACCTATTTTTAGAAACGTTTCTCAGAAAAATCTGAATCCGAAACGTTTCTTATATAATCTGAAACCCTACCAAACAAGCCCTTAATCGCTACTACTCTCATCTCACTTTCATATCTAGATTCTCGTATAAAAATGAAATCTTTTTGGATGGAGGTCGTATTATCAAATTTTCTTCACCACACTTTAACAAAAGAGAAAAAAATCATAGCCCAAATTTGTCCTCACACTCACTCTCCCTCTACTTAAACCCTCTAAACCCCTTCTTCCTTCGCTGAGCCACACACAAACACCCCTCTCTTCCACTTTCCACGTCACAAAGCAAGACACGCCACACTGTGCTTGCTTGCCTGCTTGCGCTGTGCTCGTCATGGGCGGCGCCATCGAGCGAGACGGCGCGCTCCTCAGGGCGCCATGCGGGGAGCCGGAGGCGGCGGAGCTCATCCCAGGGTTGCCGGACGACGTGGCCATGGAGTGCCTGGCGCGCCTGCCGAGCCGGTCGCACCGGGCGATGCGCCACGTGTGCCGCGGGTGGCGCAGCGCGGCCGTGTCGGAGGCGTTCCGCTGGCGACGGAGGATGGCCGGGGCGGCCGAGGACGTCGTGTTCCTCGTCCAGGCCATGCCGGCGCGCGGGGGCGACGGGAAGGGGTCGGCGGCGACGGAGTGCGCGCTGGCCGCGGCGAACCTCACCACGGGCGAAGTGGCGGCGCGTGGAGGGCGCGGGGAGGGGGAGGAGGAGGCGGCGTGGGGCGGGGGCGTGCCGTTCTTCGCGCGGTGCGCGGCGGCCGGGGACGGACGGCACGTAGCCGTCGTCGGGGATGGGAGCCGGCCGCGCTATGCCTGACCCGCGACGTCCGCGTGCTGGACGTCCCTGCCGGTGTGTGGCGGCGCGGCGCGGCTATGCCGGACTCCCGAGGCTTCTTCGGCTGCGCCGGGAGCGACGGCGTCGTTTACGTCGCCGGCGGCCACAACGAGTCCAAGAACGCGCTACGCTCCGCCTACGCGTACGACGTCGCCGCCGACGCCTGGCGCGCGGTCCCGGACATGTCCGAGGAGCGCGACGAGCCGCAGCTCGTCGCGACACCGGGCCGCGTGCTCGCCGCCAGCGGCTACCCGACCGACGCCCAGGGCGCGTTCAAGAAGACCGCCGAGCGCTACACCACCACCACCACCGGCGACGCCACCGCCTGGTCCAGCGAGGGAGACATGGCGCCGAACACCGCGGAGACGTGCCTTGCCGCGGTCGGCGGGAAGGTGTGGGCCGTCGGCTCTGGGAAGGGCGGCGTGCGGAAGTGGGACGGCGGAGCGTGGAGGGACGTGGCGGACGGGCCACCCGGCATGAAGTCGTGCGTGAAGGCGGTCGGCTTGGGCGACGGCGACGGCGCCGCCGTGTTCGTGTTCGGCAAGGAGGAGGACGGCAAGCACGCGGCGTGGGTAATGGACGCCGGTGGCGCGGCGCGGTGGCGCCGCGTGCCCGTGCCGCCGGGGTTTGGCGGGTTCGTTTACTCGGTTGCTGCTGTGCGGGTTTAGCAGTGATCAACTGTGCATTGCAGCGCGTAAAAAAGAGCAGAGTTTTCGAGAAATTTCTTCAGTTCAAAGAGCAGAGTGTTTGGGACATCTCTCTAGTTGGAGAGTTGTTCGAGTATGAAGTTATGCATATCTTGCCATTGTTGGGTAGCTTTGTTTGTCATAAAACTCAACTCTTTTCAAAATTTTGTAAGGCAAGGATACTGCGTTTTCTTATAAAATTTTTGGTATGGACAAGTATTGTGTTTTTGTAGAGTTGGATTTTGTTATTCGGTAAGCTTACAAATGGTAGCAATCTAATATGTCCACTTCTATAGGACCATATGAGGCTTTTTCATTAATTTTCACTTATGCTGAAAGGTTTGAATGAAGCTATATTTTCCACTCCACTACCATGTTATATGCGACTAGTAATTGTGCACGTGTAATTAGCGTTGGACGAAAAGTGTGTTGTTCATTCGTTCTCTGGACCTGTGACCGGTACAGCTCGTTGCATTGTTCTAACGAGGGTTTTGGCTACACAGATGATTTTCATCTGGTTAGAGAAACTATTGGATGACTATTTTTTATAAAAATGATTAAAATTTAGTTTGAAGAGTTATTTGGACAAATTGTTAGAGTTTCTTTTAGCCATAACGAGCTGGCTCACGAGTGGCTGCGTGAGCTTAACGAGCTGGACACGAACACAGGCAGCAGCCAGCTTGGTGGTGGCCTGTGACGCCCCCGCAAATAATGAAAAAAAAAGAAGAAAAATAAAAAGAAGAGAAAAAAAGAGCAAAAACCAGCAGGCTGGCACTGCCCATGCATGCATGCAGACAGCCCATCAGCCCATCAGCTAGCTTAATTTCAACCGGGATCATTCAAGATCGATCCTGCTTTGTTTTTTTTTTTGGAGAAGTCCAAATAAACATCTGAAATTTGTCAAAGAGTACATCTAGCATGTTGAACCACAGTAATATCAATTTGGATGTATATTTGGCCGATCTAAGTTTGCTGTAGTTGGCTATAGACTGGATGTGTTTTCACACGCCCGTACGTCACCTTGCTGGCTGAGCCATGGAAAACGATACGAATCACTGGTGAATAATTAATTAAATATTAAATATTTTAAATCTTAAAATGAATTGATTTAATTTTAAAAAATTTTATATAGATTTCTGGATGTGTGCTAAGGAAAACGATAAAGTTGCTCAACCAAGTTGTTGAATCAAATTGAGCGTTACTACCAACGGAAAAAAAATAAAAACTTGTCATTTCATCTCGCTAGACCTTTGGTAAGCATTTGTTACTACTGTTATTTAAAAACATACTCCCTTCTTTGTCCTAAAATATAACAATCTATGTTTAAATCTGGTTTAGATTCTATATTTTAAAAAAAAAGTAACAAAAGGCAATATCATCGATCACATTTTACACACCTTTTTTAAGGTTTCACCCTAAGGGGTTGTTAAATTAATCCTTCTTTCCAAAAAGAGGATCAAAGGAGATATGGAAGGACGTAGTTTGATAACTATTGATGGGTTCAATTAATCTTCCTCGCCCCTTGCTATGTATGCATGCATGCATGTATGTATGTAGCATTACGGGAGATCTCTTGTTTGCCGAGTGCCTGGGACACTCGGCGAAGGCTTTAAAACATTCGGCGAAGACTTCGTCGAGTGCTGCACTCGGCATAGCTCACACGTTAAATTTGGATCGGCAAAGAGCTCTTTGCCGAGCGTTTTTCATCGGGCAAAAAAAAGTACACGTTCGGTTGGGTGAACGGTGACGGAAAATTTCGCCGAGTGCAAAAAAAAACTCTCGGCGAACGTTTTACTTTTGCCGAGTGCCAACAAAAAAACATTCAGCGAAATTACCATCTTTGCCGAGTGCAAAAAGAAAAATACTCGACGAATAAATGACTTTGCCGAGTGCTTTTCTCAATGCCCTCGCGAAGTTTGGGCACTCGGCAAAGAGGTTCCCGAACCCCCTGTTTGCCCTCTTTGCCGAGTGTTTTGGCCATTGCACTCGGCAAAGGCCCTCTTTACCCAGTGTTACACTCGACAAAGTGACAATTTTAACCTTATTTCATTTGTTCAGTGGCATATTTCATAAATTTTCAAAATATACATCGCATTCACAACCCCAATCATTCCACAACCCCATAAGCATCATTCCACATCCCCAATCACAACCCCAATCAGCACAAACACATCGACAACCACAATCACAACAACCTTAGCCACAATTCACAATCCACAAGACATAAATATAATCCACAATCGTAGTCACAGTCACAATCCACAAAACATAAACATAGTAGTCAACAATTCGTAATCGAAATTCAAACGGTAGTTTGGACCACAATTACAATTGTTCGAAGAAAATTACCGAGGTGGAAACGACGGCCAACCTCCGTGGTCATTACTGGGGTTATTTGATGCCGCCGACTGAGGCTGCACAAAAGGAAAAGAGAATAGTATAGGTTGTTCAAGATAGTAACATTCGCAAATAAGAAAATTAAATGTGAGGTTGTCAAGTGACTCACCGAAGGGCCTACAACAAGATGTGGAGGAGTGAATACCACAGGTTGTGGTGGTATGACAGGAATACCCATGTTCTGACTGATTGTTTGCACGTAGTTGTACATCTCAGTCATCCTCATCTCAATCTCCTGCCGTTTCCTTCTCTCCTCTTCCAACTCGTCCTACAATATTCCATCCCAATGTTACAAAGCGAAGCAAACAATCAGTAAATATTAATGAATTGAGCAAAAAAAGAAATTTCTAACTCGCCGTTTCCTTCTCTCCTCTTCCAACTCGTCCTACAATATTCCATCTTAATGTTACAAAGCGAAGCAAACAATCAGTAAATATCAATGAATTGAGCATAAAACCAAAAATTTCTCACTCGGAGTTGTTCCACTTCGGTCTGTGAAGCGGTCGGCCGTGTGCATATGGCCGGACTTTCGCTCGTGCTCTTTGCTCGAAGCTGGGACAGAGTGGGTGTACTGGCTGTGTCGAGGAGGTTGTCGCCAATCCAGTACCGCCCATGCTTCTTGCCTCCTCCCACCCTCATGACGACTTCTCCATAAATATCCTGGGTGGTAGGATCGAAATCCTCCCCATGGAGCTGAAGGGTTACGCGGAGGCTACGCTAGCCGAAAAACAAAAACTTTTACCGCGCAAACTAGGAACACTTGCAAGTAAGGGCCGATAGATTGTTACCGATTGGAGTAGAGTGCAGCGGAATAGCCAATCAGGGCAATCCGATCTAGAACAGTGTAGCCGATTCCCGGAGACAGCCGATTCGCCAATCAGCCGATTCGAGTTGTCCGGCCGTGTTCTCACGCCTCGCTCCGATGCGCCCGACCGCAGCCGATTCCACCACAGCCGATCGCTCCGATTGCGGCCTCGATCCGAAACCGATCAACACGGCGCGCAACGTAGCGGCGCCTCCGGTATCCACACGTCCGGGGACGAACGCCGAACACCCGTGTGCTAGCACGCGATGCAAGGCTAGGGTTTGGCTCGAAAGTGGGAGGGTTTCCGTGGAGATTGATCTCGGCGACTTCGTTGCACGTGATGCAATTGACGTGTCGCAACTCTCCACCCCCTCCCTCCTTTATATAGAGTTGGCCGACTAGGACTAGTGGCCAATCAGGACTCTATTTTTGAATCGGATCTCATCCGTATCTCATAGAGTTGGTTGCCCATACGTCGTAAGCCCATAGGACTCTATCCGATCGGATCCCTATCCGATCGAGCCGTATCCGAGTCCAACTCGAATATCTATTCTATCCCCTTAAGCGTGCGACCCCCAGTAGGTTCGGTATACTCGGTTTCGGCTATAGTCTAACTTAGCCGACCGTCGGCTCGAGTCCAACTCACCTGACTGTCAACACGGCGCCTAGCAAGCACATATTGACACCATAGTATACAAGAATATAATATCGGCTCTGAACCTGTAATGTGTACATAAATCCTTTTGCCTCACGATACCAGTTAAGCTATAGGCAAGATGTGTGCCATCCCTTCAATAGCTTAACCATTCACTCGAACCGTATTGGATTATCTGTCTGTTGATTGACTCCTCAATCAACTTAGCATGGCCATGCATTTTCATAATCCATTACCTCGAGGGGCCCAGAGATATCTCTCCAAAGGAGGGGCAAATTCCATCTTGATCACTCACATCCCACTCCATGTTTCATAGCAAACCCGAAAACTACCTTTATAACTACCCAGTTACGGAATAGCGTTTGGTAGTCCCAAAGTAGGCTACTACACATGTTGGAATCCATGGTGATCTCAGGTCTAAGGACTTTGTACCAACACTACCTGAGACCAACTAATGGCACATTAATTCCTGTAGTGTCTCATGGTGGGTTTATCCAACAATGTGTTCTCCAACACATGTGTCCATGTTTATTGATTTGGTATCTCCATACCCATGATCTATGAGACATGATCATCAATCAATAAACATGCCGATCTTAGAATCATATTTGTTCCAACAATATGACATATGATCAGGGATCATTTAGAAATAGATTCATACATATAGAGTCTCATAAATAAGTCACGTACTTATTGATCAATACAAGATGTCTATTTCATGGAACTGAATAACACTTTATTCATAAATACATAAACATTGACGTGATATCCAACATCTCCATGTTGCCTCTAGGGCATATCACTCACAGGAGCTCCCTTGCCATCGTCGCCAGCATTGTAACGAGGGGGTGGATTATGCACGCTAGGAAGGTTGTCAGCATAGTATTTTGATGTGAAATTTGAAACCTCCTCCAGAATGTATGCCTCTGCAATGGAAGCTTCAATCTTACATTTATTTTTACATTTCGTTCTAATAACCTTCAGACATCTCTCAATTACATAGCACCAACAGCACTGCACAGGCCCCCCCATTCGGCACTCGTGCGGGAGGTGCAGAATCAAATGTTGCATCGGATTGAAGAAGCTGGGAGGAAAGATCTTCTCTAACTTACATAGCAACACATGTGTCATTCTTTCCATTTCGTCAATCACAGTCGGAGATAACTCCTTAGCACACAGCTGGCGGAAGAAATTGCTCAACTCTGCAAGGACTAGCCAGACATGCTCAGGGACATAGCCACGAACCATCACTGAGAGAAGCCGCTCAATCCATATGTGGTAGTCATGACTCTTGAGCCCGTTGATTCGCATGGTAGATAAGTTCACTCCCCTCTTCAAATTGGCTGCATACCCATCAGGGAACATCAACGTTTGGAACCATTTGAGTACTTTCCTCCTTTGGGCCCTCGTCAGAACAAAATCGGCCTTAGGCTTTCTCCATGACTTGCCGCCTTTGGGAGGCGCCATGTCTAGCTTTGGTCTATTGCATAACATAGTTTGATCCACTCGAGCCTTTACGTTGTCTTTTGTCTTATCAGAAATGTCCATGATTGTACAAAAAAGTGCCTCGGCGACATTCTTTTTGGTGTGCATCACATCAATGTTATGTGGAAGAAGGAGATCTTGAAAATAGGGGAGCTTCCACAAGGCAGATTTCTGAGTCCAGGCATATTGCTCACCATATCCCAGAAAACCACCGTCTTCTTCATTGATTTCAAGAGCTTCTAACTGAGCACGAACCTCGGCACCTGTCATCATCTGTGGTGCAGCCTCGATAACTATTACATCTTTTGTAAAGTTCTTGATGTCCCGCCTGAATGGATGGTCAATAGGGAGGAATTGTCGATGTTTGTCAAAAGAAGAATATTTACCACCCTTCACCAACCAGATGAACTTCAGAGCTGCCTTGCATACCGGACATGGAAACTTCCTGTGAACACACCATCCACAAAATATCCCATACGTCGGCAAGTCATGCAGGGAGTTATAGTACCAAATATGCATTTTGAAGTTTGTCTTTGTAGCTCGGTCATATGTCCATACCCCTTCCTCCCAAGTACGGACCAAATCATCAATCAAAGGCTCCATGTAAACACTCATATTCTTTCCCGGATGTCCAGGAATTATCAACGACAAGAATATATTCGATCGTTGGAAGATGACGCCGGGGGGAGGGGAGATTGAGGGGGATAACGAACATGGGCCAACATGTGTATGGGGCAGCCGCCATTCCATAAGGATTGAACCCATCCGTTGCCAACGCAACCCGTACATTACGAGCCCCTAGAGCTTTCCCAGGATGAATCACATCAAACCTTCTCCAAGCTTCACCATCGGATGGATGTATAAGCTTCTCAGGATTGTATCGACGTCCATGCTTGTGCCATGTCATCTGTTTTGCAGATTTCTCAGTCATGTAAAGCCGTTGGATCCTCGGTATGAAAGGAAGGTACCGTAAGATCCTCATGGGGATAGCGAGTTGCCTCTTATGCCCATCACCAGAGTCTACCTCTACGAACCTAAAGGATCCACACTTTGCATAGTACTTTTCTTCCGCGTGCTCTTTCCTAAATAGGATACATCCGTTCGGACAAGCATGTATCTGCTCATATGGTATCTTAAGTGCACGAAGGAGTTTTTGTGCCTCATACATGCTCTTTGGCTTAAGGTGACCATTCGGAAGCAAGCTACCAACAACTGTCAGCATAACATCAAAGGCCTCTCTACTCCAGCTAAACTGGGACTTTACGGACATTAGCCGTGCAATGGCATCCAGTTGAGAAACCTTTGTATGCCCATGAAGGGGTTGCTGTGCCGCAGACAACATGTCGTAATACGCCTTTGCGGTAGGCTCCGACTCCTCCTCCCTACATCCTTCATCGAAGTGTGCTTCATCATAGTCTTTTAACATGTCTCCTACCCTGGCATCAGAATCAAACTCCTCGATGCATTGTCGGACGACCTCGTCTCTCCCACGGTAGGCTTCACCATAGAACGTCCACCGGGTATAATCAGCTGTAAAACCATTCTTGCAAAGGTGTTTGCCCATGATCTCTTTTGTTTGTCACTTCATGTTACCACAATTGCTACAGGGACACCAAGTGGTACGTGCTCCTTTAACCTTGGCAAATGCAAGTTCCAAGAAAGCATCGGTCTTTTCGATCCATTCATCGATCAACGAACCGTGACTTGAGCGGCCCGTATACATCCACTCACGTTCATCCATCCTCTATCATATCGAAGAATCATATCGAGTGTCTATACTATCTAATAGGTAAAGATAGGTCCCAATCCCACCTGAGGATGTGTATATGTGTTTAGTTCCCATGCTCTAGTACTCCGCTCCAAGACAGAATTTCGGCATCACCTCCTCGTTGTTCTCCAAATACACATCCCGACAGGGAGATTGTGTATCCAGAGAACAACTGGGAGATACTGCCAAAATTCTGAGTCAGATCAGTATACTAGATCATAAAAACTAAACTCATCTACACATCCTCGGGCTGTCCAAAAAATGTGGACAATTCAAAACAGATACGGTTAAAGATATGCAAGAAAACACATATTTTTATCAGTATCTCTTTCGAACGGGTGACGCCTAAGGTTACGTTATACACAGCTATCCTTCCATGTTCAGGCAGCGACACCTGCAAAATAGGGAAGCACGGCTCGATGGCCTGCAAAATAGCGACACAAGCGACGGCATGGCTGCGCGATGTGACTCCATTCATCATCTAAAAAAAAGGCTTCGAATATTCACAATATTTCCTACACAAAGCAAAGAAGATAGACCTTTCCTACACAATATATTTTGCCATTGTTTTCTTACACAATATATTTTGCCATTTCCTACTCAAATCAATATTTCCTACACAATAGATTTTGCCATTATTTTCCTACACAATAGATTTTGTTATTTCCTACTCAAATCAACATTTCCTACACAATGAACATTTCCTACACAAATCAACATTTCCTACACATTTTACCATTGTTTTGTATGTATGAAAAAAGAGAGAGATGTTTACCTTGTGACGACGCTGGAAAGGTGCGGAGGGAGGGGGAGTCGGCCAAGGGGGCGTCACTGGGAGTAGGGGTCCGGCGTCGGCCGGCGTTAGCCCGAGGGGGGCGTCGGCCGGGAGGAGGAGAGAGGGTGTCGGCCACGGAGGGGAGAGGGGGAGGGCGTCGGCTGGGGAGAGAAGGGGGAAGGGCGTTGACCGGGGAGGGCGCCAGGGGAGAGGGAGTCGGCCGAGGCGGCGTCGCCGATGGGGAGGCGGCCGTCCGTGCCGTGCCGGGCGGCACGGAGGCGGCCGACGGGGCGTCGGGTAGTGTGGCACGGTGGCGGCTCGTTGCGGTGAGCCGGCGACTCGTGGTGGTTTGGGGGAAAAATGTCTAAGTGCGAAAAGCTTGGGCGGGGAGGAGCGGCCGTATATAACAACATTCGCCGAGTGCCCTGTATGCCGAGTGTCCCGATCTCGTCACTCGACAAACACTTGCTTTGCCGAGTGCCAGATTAGGGGCACTCGGCAAAAACAGACTTTGCGGAGTGCCCTACAGTGGCACTCGACAAAGTGTTCATCTGGGATTTTTTTAAAAAAATTTCCCGTGTGTATTTTCTTTGTCGAAGTGCTACGCTCGGCAAAAAAAACATTACATTTTACGCTTCTAATAATTTAAAAATTATCAAACTGATTTGAAAAATTACCAAATTTTTCCATAAACTAAACGCTAATTATTGTCTATGGAAATTTTTTTGAAATCAAACGATAATTTGGCCATCATTTTCTCCCCAAATCTAACTAATCCTTCTCAACACTTATAATCTTCTTCGGAGAATCCTTGGTTTTGTGAACGTCATACTTGATAAAATATTCGAAACCTTCTCAATTTTTTACCAGAGCCTCGACGTATAATATCATGACATTCAGACAATTTTCATGATTTTCCGACTCCGTTTGCTATTTTTATATTTTTAAAATCATTCGGTGAATTGGTTCCTAGTCATGTTCCGTGAAGAAAAATTTTTAAATTTAATCTCATTTTGAGGATAATGACTCAAACGGGTCTAAATAACATCAAATATAATTTTTCCACTTATTTTATTCCATTTGTTTCACTTGCAGTTCAAATTTAAGACTTGGAAAAAAATTTATGAAAATAAAATAAATCAAATATATATAGCAAAACAAATTAAAAATTACCAAATTTTATAATTATGATTGACATGTTGTACTTACATATTAGAGAAAGTTTGGAGGGTTGGGGAGAAAATTTTTGAAATTTTTGGCGAGTGCCTAGCCCTGGCCCTCGGCAAAGATCTTGAGGAAACGCCATTTCGGTCGTTGGGTGATGGCCGTTACATTTTTGCCGAGTGTCCCAAAGTGGCACTCGGCAAAACTAACCTTTTGCCGACTGCCTGAGGAGGGCTCTCGGCAAAATATATATATGCCGAGTGTTTTTTTGCCAAGTGTTTACGCTCGGCAAACTGTAAATTTTGCCGAGTGTTTTTGTTTACCGAGAGCGCTCTCGGCAAACATGTAGTTCGTCGAGTGCCCGAAGGAAAGCACTCGGCAAACAATAATACACTCGGCAAACAAGGGCTTTCCCGTAGTGTAGGTAGGTAGGTATGAAGTGAAATGCCAACTTTTAGTGTGCTACTTAGAGTATTAATGAAAGGGCCTTAGTAATTGTTTTTACGACGTTTTAATTTACTGAATTTCCAAGTTCCAGACAACCTTCAGTTCATTTCGCAGTTAAAAGCAGAGTGCATGTTAAGACTCTGTTTGACAGAGCTCCAGATCCTAGATCCAGCTTCTGGATTCAGCTCTAGTTAGAGCTAGATCTTATAGGAGCTAGAGGTGGCCCAAATAGCGTTTGGTTGCCAAATCAGCTACAGAAATCCTGAAATATATTGATGAACAATTGTAGCCTTGTTTTCTCTGTTTATTGAGTGGTTGTAATTATTTTTGATATTGATTAAAAATTCTAACTAAATGCCTTATTTTTAAGAAAAATAAATTAAATTTTAATTATTAAACTAATTAAATTTAAAATTGTTAAATGAACTAAACCATTAGTTTAAAATTATTAAAGTAATTAAATTTAAAATTATTAAACTAATTAAATGTACATATATTCTACTTATTGAAAGTGCATAACATACATAAAATTGATATGCATTATTTAATAAGTAGTACATATAGTCATCTAAGACATGGTAGAAAGTTACAAAAGACCACGTGATAAAAAGTTTAAAAAACCACGCACTACTTGACTATTATAGTGCAATACGATGATCTAGATCATCACGAAATACATCTCTCTTTGCTCCTTCTTGATAAAAATTTCTGTAGCAATGAAGTGTTCATTTGTCCCTTCAACAGCACCGCATTCCTCCACCAACAACATAACATCTTAATAGAACAGCCTGGAGAGTCCTCCCTTAGTTTAGCAAATGATTTAATAGATGATAAAGTCTGAGCAGAGAGATCATTACTCTTAGACATTTCCTCAACCATCTTCTGAGATCCACTCTTTTGCTTTTTATTCTTGTTCACTTTTGAGCCAACACATCTCTTTCTCTTAGTGCTTGGTTCGTCCTCCTCTGTCTCATCATCCTTCTCATTGTTTTCTTCAATATTAATAACATTATTGGTACTCATTGGCGTGGTGTCTTACCTAAAGACCAATGATCAGCACCACTATTTCGAATTTCTTCAAACATTTTGCCCAATATCTCTTCATTTTGCAATCCTGCGTTCATAAACTTGGCACACCCAGGTATGTCCTAAAAGACATATAGAAAATTCATCATGAGTTAGAACGTTCACTTTTCATTGGTAGTGATCAAATGTACAAAAGAGTTAAAAAAACTTACAACTTTTAGTTGAGACCAGTGTGCAACAGTTGCCATCACTGTTTTCTTTGGGTCATCCCATCCCAAGCATGTTTGAGAAAGCAACCTTTTCCAACAGTTATACTCAATTGTTAGCTTATCCCATTTATTTTTGAATTGACGCCTGTTGTACCTAAGACCGGTTTTTGCGAAAAATTGCTCAATTACTTCATCAAACCCCACGTTGGAAAGATGGGTGTTTGGATGATTATCGGCAGCTACCTGTTCAGCAAATATCTCACATACAACTCTAGTGTTGTACTCATTCCAATCATCTGAGTCCAACCACATTTGCTCACTCCCTGATGCAACATTTTGAGCCATTCTTGCCATCCACTCACTGTCTTATAATTCAAGTATTCCAAATGTGAATAGTGAATAATAAAAGTATCCGTTATATATTTAAGTGCTCAAAACAGTACCAATCAAGGTATGAAACTAACATATTTTCCAAGTATATTTCCAAGTTGCCAGCTAATATTTCCAGGTATCATGCCAGTACAAACAAGATGTTTAAACAAGGAAGATTTAAAGCATATATGACATATACGACATAAAGCATTTGCTGCATACAGGAAACATACTTTACCTGCTTGAGATGTTTTTCCTTGCAACAATCTAAGATCCAGGAATAATGAATGATCCTTCCCTGTCGTGTGTCTGCTTGATATTTGATACCTAGGAAAAATAAGAGAATAACTTGTACTGAATTACTCAACATTTAGCATAAGAGAAAACATAAAAGTTAAATTGATCCTATGCATACTAGTTGCCTGATGCACTAGTACAGTCACTGGTGATCTCAAAATGCAATGAAAAGTGTATTTCATTGTGGTGATCTCAAAATGCAATGAAAAGTGTATTTCATTGCAGTGAACAAATGTGTAATTCTTCAATAATTACCAATCAACAGATGTGATAAAAAAGTCAGAATTGAAATGAAATAGATCAAAAAATTCACTAGGCATTACTCTGCTAAAAAATATCACTAGGCATTCACCGACCTCACCCACGCCGCCTCCTCGCCCGCCGACGTCTCCTCTCCTCGCTATCGACCCCGCCGACCCAACCCTGTCGCGGTCGCCTCGCCACCAACGCCTCTTCGCCCGCCGACCCCGCCGCCGCCAACCGCCGCGGCCGCCTCGCCGCCGCGAGACGCCGAGACCCCGCCGAGGCCGACGTTGCCTCGAGCTGCCGAGGGCGCCGCCGTCGTCTCGAGCTGCCGAGGGCGCCGCCATCGCCGCGAGCCACCGACGCCAGCCGCATGCTCCCCCAAATCTATCGCCGCCGCCTTGGGAAAACCCTAGCCGCTGGAAATTTTTTTGGATGGGTAGGAGACGAGTGGCTGTGGGAGGATAGGGTAGTTCAATGGCAAAACATGCATAAATAACTATGAAGTGTTATGGGCAAAAGAGTACAAAAAGCTGGAGTGGAGCTGTAGAGCTGGTGGGAGATAGCTCCACCTCCCTAGTGTATTATCTTGGAGCACTCCAACCAGATCTTAGAGAATTTTTTCTGGAGCTAGACTGTTTGGCAAGGCTCCAGCTCCATTCCACCAGGATCCAGGATCTAGAGCCCTGCCAAACATACCCTACAACCACTCGTCTTGTCATGGACGTGCACATGCAAGCCCAGGTACCTGCAAAGGAAGCTACAATATTCTGCATTTATGTGTGTAGGAGAGATAGCCAAGTGGACCCCCTTCACACTTTTGCAGCTTCACGGCTTTTCACCTGTGTTGTGTGTGAAGCCATCACGTGACATATTTACAGTCTAGTGGGGAAACCGCCATGAGTAACAGCAGCAACACTAACGTGCCTTTTTTGTTTCCGACTAGAGACCGAGCTAATCAAACTGGTGCGAGTTGGTGCTATCGTTTGAGTTTTTGACCACCACCAACCCAATGCCCCACATGTTCCTTGCCCATGAGTTCTCACATAGAGAGACCGCCAGAGAGAGAGAAAGGGAGGGAATTTTCAATGGACTTGATTGAAGACAATCGGCAGGGTCACACATCAATTAAGGCCAAGTGGCTTATGCTTTTGGCCACAACCGTCTCTGTAGTTTACTACTACGTCCGAGAGGTTAGGGGACAGGAGCACAAATATTTGCAGAGGCAATCATAATGGAGGACGAGGACGACGGCGACGCGAGATGATCCGTCGTTGCACATACTAGTACTCCAGTTCCAGGTGTCCATGCATTATATATATACTCCTCCCGCACACTGTGGACAAGGGCGGATCTAGCGGTAGGTTTGGGGGGCTAAAGCCCCATGGGGGGCTTTAGCCCTCCTAACCCTGCTGAAGCAATTGAGCCCCCTTAGCCCCTCCATCAATTTTTAGGTTCATATGTGTACAAGGAGGGGTTGGAGATAGAAGAAGATGATTTCAGCCACTCCTATGAAATATTCCTAGATTCGTTACAGATTGGGGATTAAAGGATTCCAAGTGCAATCTTTGTAACAAGCTCTCTGATGCTTAATTAGATACTAAGTTTTTTCATTATAGATTTTCTTCGCAGCAAACAGAAAGAGATTACATGAGGATCATTACTCAACATTACATCATGCATGTATATAGGAAGAAGACAGCGATAGAAAAAACAAACTAAGTACTACTAGGGTTATAGCTAGTTGTGAATTGCGATGATCTATCCTCTCATCATCCCCTTGGGTAGAAACCCATCGGACACCTGAAGACTTGTAATCCATCGGTTTTGGATTCTCATGCTATAGAATGTGCTGCGAACAATTTGTGACCCATCAACCAATTGGGCAGCCGGACAGAAAGCATAAGTTATCCAATGCGTCCACGCGTCTGCTTGGCTCCACGAGGCGGAGAAAATCATGGGGGCGACGGGAAGGTCACTGGCTAGTGAATCACCAACAGGTATACAAATCCGAGCAATGCCGGAGGTGGTAACACGATGACGGCTGGTGGCTCGCATTGGCAGCGCATGTCTCGCAAAGGATGCGGCTACAGCAGAAGGAGTACCCGAGTTCTACAGCATGGCAGATCGAGCACCACGCCAATGGCAATGCCTGTGGCATTGGGATGTTCCAGGAGTAGACAACACGGCGTACGTCGCCACCGCCTGGTCCTTGTGCGCCACTGTCACCGCCTGGTTCTTTTGCGCTGCCACCACCTTGGCCGGCTTCACCTGCTCCGCCAGCTCTGCCACCATGCTGGCTTCTTGCGCTGCCACCATGTGGATATGGGATGCCATGGCCGCCGTCTGGTTCTTGTGCGTCGCCGCCTCCTTGACCTTGTGCGCCGCCCTTGCCTGGTCTTTGTGCGCCACCGCCACGTTGGCTGCCTGCGCCTGCTCCACCATGATGCGGCCTTGCACTGCTGCCATGTGCAGGTGGCGAAGACTCCGCTAGCGTCGGCCATTGGGTTGGGAAACCCGACGCACACCGGTGGGCACGATTGCCGGCCCTCGCACGGTACGAGATGAGCGCTAGACCGTAGCGACCCGGGAGGACATGAGGGTGTACGGCTCCACGGCCAGACTCAGAGTGGGCGAACAGGTGCGAGGGGGTGGTAGGGTTGAACTCCTCACCATGGCGATGTCGTCGGCTCTGAGTGGCCCCGTGCCAGGCGCAATGTCATCGTCGTCGTCGTGGGATTCGGCGGCATGGCCGAGGGCATCGAACTTATTGATCGTTCCCATGAACCTCTGCATATTTTTGTTGACGTGGTTCACGGGGATGGCACGCCCGTGGTTGTGGAGCCGCTCCATAGCCGTAGGAGGGAAGGACGAGGACGACGCGGCGCGGAGCGACGCTTGCATTTGGCGAGGTATGCACACTTGACATTGCGACGCGTTGGCTGGATGAAACCATCAATGTCGTCCCCAACAGTAGGGCAGGAGCGCGTCGACCTCCGTGACGAAGGACGGCGAGCTTCCTCTCTGTCGCAAAGTCATCGGACAGCTGGGAAGGCCTCGCCCCGGATCTGCCACTGGATCAGGATCCCGACCCGACGCTGTGGATGCAGGATCCGGTGGCCGTTGCCGATGGCGGGCGGCACACGTGTCACGCCTAGAAATTCAAACCCGAATTTCCAGACTATTTTGTGTATTTAATCCCTATCCAGGCATCAACCAGGGTACACAAAATGACAAATTAATACACAGATCCATACGTATAAATAAAACATATAAATACTTACAGGAAAAGAGGCACTTAGTCCTCGCACTCGAAAGAAAACAGCGATAGCGGGAAAAGACAATCCTAGCGGGGCTTCAGCTCCACTCCACAGGCAAACTCACATGGGGTCTGAGCCTTGGTCCACAAACACCGTCTTCAACTCAGAAGCACTACACTTCTGAAGGGGAAAGAATTTGCAAGGCTGAGTACAACCAACGTACTCAACAAGCCACACCAAGGAATGCAGAAATGCGAGGGAAGGCAAGGAGAGGCTTGGGGCTACTTTGCAGAAAGACGGTTGCAAAACACTTTATTTCAGAAACTGGGAAAAACTGTTGAGTAGTTAGGTTAATATTAATTCTCCACTGAACAACGTTATCCACACGTTGAACAGGCCCAACCATTCCCACCTGATCTAATCCAGATTATTAAGTCCAATTATTATGGTGGGACTAATCATGGTGAATCTGGTCGATCGCCCATAACCGTGGGCACGACTATTCGAATAGTTTTTACTCTGATTAGAGGTGTGCTACTTTACCCACAAGACACGATTCCACACATGTTGCCATGCCCCCAAAGTATCGCCACGATACTGCAAAGGGGGGAATCGTGACAAGACCTATAGCATAACTCCCTCTAACCAATCGAACCAAACCAAGGTTTCGTCCCCACTCCCGTTCCTGGGCAGTGGACAGCCCCCTGAGTGCCTCGGTGAATCCGGCAACCCAGCATCCCTTATACCGGGGCCGACTGCAACTCCATCACACTCACCCTTGCCGGGGATCGTTGGCTAGAGAAAAGCTATACTACGGATCCAGCAGTTGCCCATTCTTGCTTGTGGTAAGCACTGTAAGTCTTCTAGGGTTTCCCATGAACCGGTCCTTAATTGCCATGGGCGCGACAAGCCAAAACCATGCACCCATAGCCCATCATTTAGTCATATTTTAGTTGGGATAATTATGACAAAAAAGATATGGCCAGGTGTTTCGAGCTTGCAGCTCATCTGAACTAAGTTTAGATAGGTTGATTATCCCTTTCAATGAGCTAGTGGTAATTAAGCATGGCTAAGCATATAATTCTAGCAAATGTCACGTAAGTGACTAAAGCTAGTCAAATTATCACCCAAGGTTAACAAAGGACGGATATCAAGAGGCATGGCACAAGCAAGCGGATAGGTAATCCCATCATTCCATGTAATTAACAAACCAATGCGCTTTTATTCGATAAACAAGTAAAATATTTGTAAAATAGGTTCAATATGCTTCAAGGGAAGTGCGACTTGCCTTGCTTCTTCCAACCAACTTCTGAACTCTTCGCGAGTGCAAACTCCGAAGCAACGAAAACTACACGCTGGCACGCAAAACGAGGAAAAACCCTAATAAAAACCAAATAATAGTACATGAAAAGTAAACCAACATGTAGAGCTCAATTTTAGATGAATTTTGCAATTTGAATGACCCAATTTGAAGTTCGTATGAATTAGATATGAATTTTACAAGTTTTGGATCATTTAAATGAACTCTAGAAATTAATTAGATTTATTACGCAATTTTTAATTATTTTTTGAATGAAAAAGGGCTAGGGCTGACGTCAGCAAGGCGACGCTGACGTCAGCGGCCAAGGGCTGACGTCAGGCTTACGTCCGCGGGCGGCGGCGACGCGGTCCATGGGCCGGTCCACCGTGGACCAAGTCCACAGCGGTCCACAGCGGGCGCCACATGGCGCACACGTGGCGCCGACGCGGCAGCCACGCGGTGGCCACGCGCAGCCACGTGGGCGGCCGGATGGACGTCCACGATCTGCCACGAGGCAGATCGGGCGGCGAAGGGGCGACGACAGTCGACGGCGGCCGACGACGGCGCGACGGCAGCGCATGCAACCCGATGGTCGCCGGCGACAGTTGCCGCGCGCGGCGTGCGCGGCGAGAGGTGGCGGAGGAGGCGGAAAAGAGGGAGCTCACCGGTGCGACGGAAACGGGCGGCGCGCGGCGAACGACGACGAGAGGCGGTGGCCGGCGCTCGGGACAACGCCGCGGATGGCGGTTCGGCCGTGATTGGTGACGACGAAGGGGATGCCGAGGCTCGAAGGGGCGCGACGGAGCCGATGGAGGAGGCGGTGCGGCTCGGGGGCGGTGAGGCGGCGGGAAAAGGCGGCCGGAGAGCGGGTATGGCGGCGGCGGCTCAGTCGCATGACGGAAAGGAGTTCCAGCGGCGGATCGAGGACGGGAGCGGCGGCCGGGGTGCGGCGGGACGCGGGGAAGGCGGCTAAAGCCTTGGCGCACGGCGGCGGCACTTGGAGTGGCGGTGGCGTGCGACAGAAGGACGGCGGCGAGCGACGGAGCAAGGGGAGGCGCAGGGAGAGGCGAGGAGAGCACGACGGGCTCAGGGTTTTGGGGGAAATGGGAGAGGGGGCTCTAGAGAAGGGAAATTTATAGCCGAGGAGGGGCGAGGAGGGCCATGGGCGGCGGAAATCACGGTGGAGGCGGTGGCCAGTGGCGTTAAAGCGGCGATTTAAGGCGACAGATTTTGGGAAAAATAAGGGGACGGCGGCGCTTGATTGTGCGCTTTAGGGCGGCTTAAATACGCGCGGGAGGAGAGGTTCGCGGCGAGGAGGCGCGGGTTGCGGCGGCCATGACGATCGGCCGCGGCTGGAGGAGAGGATGACAAGTGGGCCCCACCGTCATCGGCTCGAGAGGAGGAGGCCGGATGGACTTTTGCTTGTGCACGCGAGAGACGGGTCTTGGCCTCAAGGCCGGCACACGAGAGAGAGAAGGGAGGGCGCGTGTGGGTAGGGAGGCAAAGCGCACTTCAAGGAGTTGGGCCAAAACTGGCCTGAGAAGAGGAGAATGATTTTTTATTGGTTTTTCTTTTAAATTAATCACATAAATGATCCTTGAATTTTTATAAATACTTCCAAGGCACAAATAATTTCAAGAAAATTTTTAAAAATAGATAAACACTCAAAGTATTTAATAAAAATATAACTAGATCATTTAGTAATTAGTTTATTTATTAATTTTTTACTGAAATGTTCTTTATATTATTAAAATTATTTTTGGAGCTCCAAAATTTCGAGAAAATTTCAGAGAATACTTTAGGGTGTGGAGAATATTTCAAAAATATTTTCAGCCATAATTTTTAAAGAAAATTCTAATTTCCTTCTTTATTTCACTTGGTAAATGATTTCATGGAAAATGATTTATTTAATGATTTTTAATCCCGAACGAAAATCGAGTTGTGACAACACGCCCCTGCTCAACTGCGTGACAGGTGGTGGAGACGGCGAGCCAGAGCCACCCGACGAACGCCATCGCATGGCGGTGTTCACGAACATCCATAGCGTCGGACGCGGTGGGGTACCCATGGATAGAGTTTTTGTTGGAGCGATGGGAATGAGATGGGAGGGTTGGGAGGTTGGTGAGATGAACACGAAGAAGAAGAAGTAGCAGCACCGCCTCCGAGGCCTCCATTTTTATAGTCGTTGCCCTGGATGCTTTAACACTTTGCTCCTTGTACAGAATCCTGTTGTACAAATATGCCCTTCAATCCGTTGTGTTGTGCCTGAAACAACTCTGGAACTTGTACCACTGCAACTGGAATCGGCTCTACGTATACTACTATTGTATACTACGTATACTACGTATGCCACTGCAACTGTCCTGAAACTTTCAAGACGATAACTGCTATTGTATACTACTGCTACTACGTACTCTACTACTAAGCTGCAATCACTCTTAGGCGTACATATACATACATACAGCACTGTACGTTCATACGCGCATACGTATACTTACTTGGGAAAGAAGCACAGCTTTTGTGGATTCCACCTCTGAGCCGTTTGCGCCGCACTGGTGGTCGGCCATGGGCCATGCCTTTCAGCCTCTTACTGTAGCAGAGGAGGAGTAGAGAATCCTGACACCATGCACAGAGAGGATTTGCCGCTACATATGTCGCGCATAGCGCAGGCGCAACCCAGCTGTCGCACAGCCACACGACACAAAAAGTATGCGCACGAAAGTTGAATTTTTTAAGAAATATTATTATTTTAATAAAAAATCGTAAAAAGTGACTGCTTTTATTCGTCAAAACAGGAGGCTGTCGAACTACCGTAGTTCAACATGACCATATCGAACAGTCGACGAACGAGTGGCCCGACATGTCGAACTACCGTTGTTTGATTGGGCCCCGAGAAACAGCGATAGTTCGACAGGGCCTATCAAACAACGGCAGTTCGATAGGGCCTCTCAAACAGCGCTCGACGGCTGTCAAATAGTAGCATTCGATAGGTCGGCCGTCGAATGATGGTTGTTTGACAGCACAACACGCCGAAATACGTTTATTTTTTAATATATTGTTGTCTTGTTAATTTGGTTAGCAATTTTTTAAACTTGTTAATTTCTAAACGATAAATTTATTTATTTACTGATTCTTTATTATGTTCATTGGCCTCGTTGGTTTCATGTCTTTGCCGTAATTTCTTTGCCCTTGTAAAACAACACCGTTTGGTTGACGTCGCTCCTAGGGGATGGCGGAGAAGGAATGCAAGGAGGAGAAAGACATTGCAGCGGTAGTAGAAATGACTTTATCGATGGAAAAGGAAATTAACCATTAGTTTTCGATTCGTGACGCACGGATCAACAGAACCCATTCGTGATTCATACACCAACACAAGAGAGTTAAGAAGTTGCATAGATAAGCTATAAGAAATTGCCAGTCACGATGAATTGGACTTGAGCTTGTCTACGGATCCGTTGTATGTTGTTCAGAAAGTACTGTAACTTTGTGCTCCTTCATTTGTATATATTTTGTTTGCGTTTCAGGTTCAGTTACTCTTCTGCCATCACGCGTCGGGCTGATCATGTCAATCCGCAAAATAAATCCACACATCCTTGGATTGTCCTGAGGAATAAATCTAATTAGTGAATGGGATCGATATATTATGGAATCGCGAGCGAAAATAAAAATAAGTAATTAAGCATGTGACATACAACGAAGTCGTTGTCTATGTTAGGACAAACAAAATATTGCCTTCCAAATGTCTCTTATGAAAAGGATGTAGCCACCTGACAGCGATCTCTACAACCATATTTTGGACGCTCAGACTATTCAGGTAGACCTAATGGATTGTTTCTCCAGTGTAAGCTAGCAGACTGTGCCTGGCACTCGTACTCCATCCACGCTTGAATGAATTATGGGGTCATCTCAAGTTGTGTTATCATTGCATCGATGGAAGTTATTCTCACAGTATCGATCCACTTTATGAAGCCACATCTCCTTACGTCATCCTGTTTGCACAAATTCATTACGACCGATGACATATGTAAGTATATGAAAGTAGTGATCGGTGGGAGTGAGAGCTTAACGGTACTTACAACGAAATCGTCGTCGACAATGTTAGGACACACAAAGCATCTTTGTCCTCTAGTTTCTTGTCTTACGGACCTTATCACCTGGCAACAGTCTCCACAACCACACTCTGGACGTTCCCGCCATGTGGGGAGTCCCAGGGGATTTACCTGCCATTCTAAGGACTCTGCAGCAATTTGCCGTTCGTGTTCATCCTTCCTCCTTAGGTAGTCCGATATTGTTTCCATGTGTGGATACGTGCGTGTTCCGTCATGTTGTGGATTTGTCATATCTACCTACTCAACGAAGTCGCACAAACTACGGTAAGTCTGTGAAAGATTGTATGATTGTCCATAAACAGTTAGCGATGTATGTACTCACTATAGGTAATTCAAGTAGATACAAATGATTGTTACCTGATAAATGTTTGGGCATTGGATGAACCTCCTTCCATGGATTTCTGAAGTAAGGGATTCCATGAGTATACATCGATCACTGCAAGCACCCAACGGACGGTTGCACCACAGTGGAAATTGACCAGCGAAAGGATCCCTTCGCCAGTCAAGATGCTCGTAAAATGGAGCTTCTATTCTCTCGAGTTCGATGTGAATGTGAAAGGGAAATGTAGGACCGAAAGAACTTACAGAAGTGTTTTTCCAAGGTCCAGCCATATATAGTGGCGTAGCAATTGGAGGAATTGTAGGTGTCAAAAGTCGATAGTAACGTGAATAGACATCACACAGTGCCGAAAGGTGATCGTGACTAGTCGAGCTCGCACAGTGTCCGTGTCATAACTCGTTCCACGATAACGGTGATTGTGACAAATGAGCATTGTATTGTTAGTGTGTCAGATGTTAGCACAACGAAAAGACATAGGCATCGAAAGTAGATTCTAACCACGCGTGACCACTATTAAGTTGATAGCAACTATTTTGTGTAAATCTTTTTAAAAATTATAGATAAAAAAATCATGAAAATGCAACTGATCGAATAAATGTACCTCATGATTCAGTTCATAATATAATGTGACATAACTATTAGGTGCAAAAGATAATAGTTCACAATACAGCTCACATAAAAATGTCAAGGACGATTTTCGCTCGCACGCTTGCTTTCCCCCCTCTTTCATTGCCTTATCTATTCACTGGGATGTTTACTAAACATGATCTGCTGTATATGCCATACTAATAAACCATTAACGATACTCCTAATGTATACTTTGAGTGTTCATGTATTTTCAAGAATTTTCTTGGAATTATTTGAGCACTAGAAGTATTTATAGAAAGTCAAAGATCATTTATGGATTAATTTAAATGAAAAACAAACTAAATTTTTCCCTTTTTATTCTAGGCTAGAAACAGTCGCCTTTGCTCCCTTGCGGCCCAGCCCGACCGACGCCGCTTTCCTTCCACGCCACGCGAAGTCCGCAACGCCTCCCTCCACCTTCGGGTCACTGACGTGTGGGCCCCGCTCTTCAATCTCTCTCCTCTCTCCCCGAGCCGCTGACACATGGGACCCACCTGTCGAGGTCGTCCCCTTCCTCCCGTCGCCGTTTCTCGACCGCCACCGCTGATCTCACGCCCGCGCTGCCGTTTCCCGGCCGCTCCCATGCCATCCCAAGCCACACAACCGCCGCCCGCTTTCCCCCGCACTCCGCGCGCACTGCCGCCCCTCGCCCGCAGGCGCAAATCGACCGAATGGCCGATCCGATTTTCCCGGTCGTCTGCCTAACCGCTCTGCCGCTTTTTTCGCTGCATCCAAAGCCGGACTCTTCCTCCCCGCGCTATAAAAGTCCTTCCCGAGCCCTAATCTCCGTTTCCCAACCGCCGCCCGAGCTCCCCGTGCCCCCTAACGCGCTTGCCGCGCTCGGCCTAGCTCCGCCGCTTGCCACCAAGCTCGAGTCGCGTGTTGCCACCGCCGTTGAGTCCATGGACCCCGTGCGACGCCGCCGCCACGGCCGACGCCGCCTCACCGCCGCTAGCCCTAGCCGCCGACGCGCCCGCTGCGCCAACACCGATGTCGCCTCCCGCTAATGCCAAGATCCGATTTGCCGACGCCATCCCGCGCAGGCCGCCGACGTCGCCTTGTCTTGCCGACATTATCCCGAGCCTTTTTCTTTTGAAAATAATTAATAATTGTGCAATAAATTATTTTAATTTTAATTCATTTAAATGGTCCAAAACTTCTAAAATTCATATCGAATCCATTCAAACTTCAAATTAGACCATTCAAATTACAAAATTCATCTAAAATTGAGCTCTACACGTTTGTTTACTTTTTATGTTTATTTGGTTTTTATTAGGGTTTTTCCTCGTTTTGCTGCCGCATGTAGATTCCGCCGTTTCCGAGTTCGCGCCGCGAGAAAAAGAGTCTAGAAGTCCGTTTGAACAAGCAAGGCAAGTCACACTTCCCTTGAAGCATATTGATCCTATTTTTATAAATGTTTTACATTTGCAAATAAAATTGCCTTGCTTTGCTAATTACATGAAATGATGAATTACCTATCTGCTTGTTTGAGCCTTATTTACTTGATATCCATCCTTTGTTAACCTTGGGTGATAATTTAACTAGCTTTAGTCGCTGATGCAGATTTTAGCTAGAATCATATGCTTAGTCATGCTTAATTACCACTAGTTCACTAAATGGGATAATTACACTATTTATTCTAGTCTCTGATGAGCTGCAAGCTCGATAAACCTAGCCATGTCTTATTGGTCATAATTATCTTAATTAAAATATGACCTAATGGTGAGCTATGGGTGCATGGTTTTGGATTGTCGCACCCATGGCAATTAAGGACCGATTCATGGAAAACCCTAAAAAAATTACAGCGCTTACCAAAAGCAAGAATGGGTAACTGCTTGACTCATAGTATAGCTTTCCTCTGGCCAACGTACCCTAGTGAGGGTGGGCGTGATGGAGTTGGGTCGGCCCTAGTTAAAAGGGTTGATCGACTTTCGCATTCACCGCGGCACGGGGGAGGGGGTTGCCCATTTCCTTTCGAGGGGGGGGCGAAACCTTGGTGAGGTATCACTTGGTTAGGGAGTTATGCGAAAGGTCTTGTCACGATTTCCCCCTTTACAATATCATGGTGGTACTTCGGGGCATGGTAACATGTGTGGAATCGTGTCTTGTAGGTAAAGTTGCACACCTCTCATCAGAGTAAAATTATTCGAATAGCCGTGCCTGCGGTTATGGGCGATCGACCAGATTCACTATGATTAGTCTCACACTACTTAATAATTGGAATTAATGGAATTGGTTAGTTCAGGTGGAATGGATGGGCCTGTTCAATGTGGGACGACGTTGTTCAGTGGAGGATGAAATATGACTTAACTTAATCAACTGTTTTACTGTTTTTAAACATTAAATGTTTATAACTGCATTTATGCAAAATAGCCCAAGCCACTCTTGTCTCCCCTTGCACGTCTGTATTTTCTCGGTGTGGCTTGTTGAGTACGGTGGTTGTACTCAGCCTTGCGATTTTTCTCCCCTTTCAGAAGTGTAGTGCTTCTGAACTGAAGATGGTGTTAGAAGACCAAGGCTCAGACCCCAGTTGAGTTTGCCTTTGGAGTGAAGCTGAAGTCGTTAGGATCGTCTTTTCTGCTGCTGTTTTTGGGTGTGAGGACTAAGAGCCTCTTCAGTAAGTGTTTTATTTTATGCTTTATTTTATGTTTGGATCAATGTATTAATTTGTCGTTTTGTGTACCTGGTTGATTCCTGGACAGGGATTTAATACACAAAATAGTCTGGAAATTTGGGATGAATTTCCGGGCGTGACACCTGCTCGCCCTTCTATAGTCAAGGGGGCAGTTACAAGAGGACATGGGGCTAAGAAATCTAAGACTAAAGATCTAAAAGTAAACACAAACAACATCTGAAATGGTACATAGAGATCCCTCCGAGTCCCGCGCGCCGTGGGTGCCTTGTGCCTTATCCCGCCTTGGGATCCGTCCTTCGCATGTACCACCTGTCCAGCCTTGTCGGATGATGTCATCTTTTGCCATGTTGTCCCCTCCTTGCCTCCTCAGCGAGCCTTGCAAAGCAAGCCTTCCTTTCCGAGGTGGCCTGATGTCAGAACGATGAGCTGAGGTCGATACAAAGGACGCCAGGTTGGACCTGGGGGGAGGTCGGGGCGTCCGACCCCAGGATGAGGTCGAGCTATCGACCCCGTCCGAGGACTTCTGGTCCGACTTTAGTTACCCTTGAGTTCGCTCTGTGAGGTACCCCGGGGTGACACCCCCACAGCAGCCCCCGAGCCTAAGGGTGAATGAGACATCCATCCTTAGGGTCCAAATTCTTCGTGGCCACCGTCTTCAGCAGGTTCCCAAAGCGCTTCGACTGGGCTTGGGTAAGCGCACTGCCTAGGTGCACCTGCTAGGTGCAGCCCTCGAGCCTAAGAATGAATGAGAGACATCCATTCTTAGGGTCCAAGTTCATTCCCGGTCGTGGACTTCAGTAGATGTCTGAAGCCTCTTGACCATGGTTCGGCAGGTGCACCGCCCAGGTGCACCTTCCAGGTGTAGCCCCCGAGCCTAGGGTCGGATGGGACATCCAGGCCAAGGGTCAAGCCTGATGTACTATTTTTCTTTCATTCATTCTCGGACTAAATCCCCGGTTGGAGACCGATGGTACTCGGCGAAGTCGGCCCGTCGTAGCTCGGTCACAGGTGGCAACTTTGGTGAGGCCATAGCCGGAGGCTGATGGCGGCTGGTAAGATCGGCAAACCTACTATCCGGAGGCTGAAAGTGGGTGCCGAGCTTGTCGGGACTACGGTCCAGAGGCTTACGGTAGTACTGAAGCCGACTTAGTCATAGCCTGAAGGCTAACAACTGAGTCAGCGAAGCTGTACCCCGGGGGCTGACGGTGATCGACGAACTTAGTAAATCCACTATCTGAATGCCTTCGGTGGTTGCCGAGGTCATCGGGACTACTGCCCGGAGGCCCTCGATAGTCCTGAAGCCGACTTAGTCATAGCCCGAAGGCTAATGACTGAGTCAGCGAAGCCATAGCCCGGAGGCTGACGGTGATCAATGAGCCCGGCAAATCCACTGTCCGAAGGCCTTCGGTGGTTGCCGAGGTCATTGGGACTACTGCCCGAAGGCCCTCGGTAGTCTCGAAGCCGACTTAGTCATAGCCAAAAGGCTAATGAATGAATCAGCAAAGCCGTTGCCCGGGGGCGGACAACGATTAGAGAGCTCGACAAATCCACTGCCTGAAGGCCTTCGGTGGTTGCCTAGGTCGTCTAGACTACTGCTCGAAGGCCCTCGGTAGTCCCGAAACCGACTTAGTCATAGCCCGAAGGCTAACGACTGAATCAGCGAAGCCGTTGCCCGGGGACGGACAACGGTCGGTGAGCTCGAAGGAAATCTTTAGAGGAAAACCGTCGAGCGGTTACCTGACCCTGAGGTAGGTGTCGCGTACATGGGCCCTCGTCAGTCTTGAGTAAAAGAGCCAATCACGTCTCATTAAGGTCATCGAAACCAGAAATATGCAACGGCTGATCAGAACCGCAGATTCCCCACTTCCCCAATGGCTTGCGGATCCGACGATCAAGGTTCGCTGCTAATGTTGGGTGGTAGGCTCCACAACGGTTTCCCTGGGACGCGCGATGGGGACCACACGATTGCTGCTAATGGCTCTAGGCATTCGACGGCTCCGATTTATCAACAGGATGACGTGGCTGCCAGGGAGGCGGACAGGCTGAGGCACCTCGGTGGTTTTGCATGCACCAAAAAATGGCACTGCGCGCTTTTCGAAGATGGCGCTGCCAAGCCTATCATTGTCCCCTTTAAATCTCCATCGTCTCACCCTACTCCTTCTTCACGCCTTTACGTCGAAGAATTCCCAAAAGTTTTCGCACCCAAGCTCTCGCGTCTCTTCCCTGGCTCCAACTGCTCCAGCTCTTTAGGCCGCCACCCTCATTGTCTGTGTGTCGTTTGCTACCGTAAAGGTTGGCGTTTCTTCTGGTTGAAGCCGATGGCGCCAAAGAAGTCATCAAAGAAGGCGACGAAGTCCTCATCGGCGGGCAGAGACGAGACCGAGCACGGCTCGCCTTCGTTCCTCTCGCGCCGGGGAACGATGATGGTGGATCTACAGCAAGCCGACGTCCTTCCTCCACAGGAGCTCGTGATGTGGCGCCCGACGCGAGGAGAGCAGTTCTCGACCCCCGACTCTAGTGAGTTGGTTGTTTTCGTTGCCTTCCTCCTCCGTGGGTTCGGAGTGCTCGCCCACCCCTTTGTTCGCGGTCTGCTCCATTACTACGATATTGTTCTCTACAACCTCAATCCAAACTCTATTATCCAAATTTCTATCTTCATTCATCTTTGTGAGGCCTATCTTGGGATAGACCCGCATTTCGATCTTTTCCGCCACTACTTCTGTCTTCGGCGAACGGGCGGCAGCGTGGTCGGTAGGGTCGGAATCCAATTTCGGGAAAGGATGTCCTTGCGCACCTCAAACAAGGGTTGGCACGCCGAATGGTTCTACATCAGGAACCATGAGCCGGCTATTTCCCCCGAGATCTATTAGGAGTCGACCCTGGCGACCACCTGGACGGCCACCTACTGCGTCGGTGACCAGGACCAAGTCGACAAGCTCAACGTCATGCTGGACCAGCTGGGGGAGCAGGGCCTGACTGGCACCCTAGTAGCACTCAACTTTGCCATCCGAGGAGTCCAACCCTGCAAGGATAGGGTGAAGCCAGGGGTATGAGTACTTAGGCAGTTGGGATCCTACCCGAGAGGCGACGGTCCCCATCGAACGCGTGCGCCAAAGGCTGCCGAGCTTCTTCTAGAGTTCGGCGAATATCAGTGATGGGAGGCCGCTCAGCTACAGCCTCCATCACCCTCAGCCCGAGGTAAGTTCCGCTTACTTTCTTCATTCGTTCTTGTTTGCTTCTTCTTCTTTTATTTGGTACATCACCCGCCAGGGGTTGGTGCCGACAGGACGGAAGCGTACGTCTCACTCGCTCTGCTCCTCGAGATGGCCAAAGGTGAGTTGCCGAGAATACGCTTTCCTCGGTCGAGGTCGAGGGGAAGGGGAAGAAGCCCAACCTTCCCCAGAAAAATCCTGAGGCGAAAAGGGTGGCGCTAGGGAGCCTCAAGATCCCTGGTGTGAAGCAGAGGCTTATGGTCACCTTCGACGACGAGGAGTCGAGGGAGGTTGAAGCACGCGCCGTGTCCTCGTTGTCCAGCTCAAGCAAGGTGCCTCGGCCAGAGGCATTCGGGCGCCCGAAGAAGGCAGCTAGACGCGTCAGGGTCTCGTTCCGAGCCTTCGCTAAGTGATCGATCAGGAGACTTTTCTTGACTTTCCTCCGCCTTTGTATGCTAACGAATTATCTTGAGCAGGGTCGCCAAGGACACAGATCCTTGTGTCGTGTAGCCGGCAAGGGAAGCCGAAGCGGCTGCCCAAGACGAGAGGGCGGGATCTGTCCAGGCCTCGGCTGCTGCAGGCTCGGGGGCCGGAGCGTCGGCGGCTGGACAAGTAGAGGAGCCCCCAACGGTGGAAGCTGAGGACAGGGTCAACGCATCAGCCGCCGGGGCGACTGAGGCGATGATCGAGGTGGCTCCAAAAGCCGAGCCCGAGCTAGCGGTCGAGGAGGGGGACCTCCGGAGCTGCCCAAGATTAATTGGGACCTGCTCCCCCTCATCGACATTGGCGACGGCGGAGCTCTCGAGACCGAGTCAGCCACGGCAGAGGCCGTGGAGCCACATGCCTTCGTCGCCGACGATCAGATGGCCGAGGGCCCGAGGACCAGCTGGGGCCATGGAGCGAGGAGGACGAGTCCGAGCAAAGGGCGAGGAGGCTGCCGTCCCGGGCCAGCGGACCTTGAGCTGTGCGCCCATGATCGAGGAACCCTCCGACACCGAGGCCAAGAAGATGTCCGAGCTCGAGCGCGCTCTTCGCCCTGTCCGAGATCTGTTCTGGGTAAGGGTCAAACTCTTGTCTTCTCCCTCAGCTCCCCCTCTAATGATTTGAAGTTTGTAGGAGACCCCCTGCTCGACGCAATTCGTTGGGAGGGTGCAGGAGTTGGAGGAGAGGCTGGCCAAAGCTGCCCACCGTAAGTCTGCTACTTCGTTGCCTCAATTTCTCGTTTTGAGTCACGAGCTGACCACTTCTTTTTTTGTCGTGCAGAAGTAGGTGAGGCCTTTGCTTATGCCGAAAGGCTCAAGGAGGTCACCAGGGAGGCCAATTTGATGGCCTCGAAGCTCCAATTGCAACAGGACAACGTCCAAGGGCTTCTCAAGCTCTCAGACACCGCCCGCAGGGAGGTCGAGGCAGCGAAGGCTACGACGGAGGAGAAGCTGGCGGAGGAGAAGCTGGCCAGGACCGCCACCGAGGAGAAGTTAGCGACCTCGGAGGCGGCGAGGGATGCCTCCGAGAGTAAGTGTCGGTACCGACATCCCCTTCCACCTTCTTCTTCTTCCTGCCTGTGCTGACTGGCTCCCGACCTCCTTTTTGCTCAGGTCGTCTGTCGGTTTTTCGCTGGCAGATTAGGGACCTCAAGGACCGCTTAGAAGCAGCCGAGGCCTGGTCGATCCGGATCCAAGAAGGGGCTCGAGCTCTTCTGGACGCGGCCGACGACAAGCCCCCGCTGACCGAGGAGACGGAGGGGGCATTCCTTGCTCAGTTGCAAGACAGGCCGTGACGCCTTCAGGTGCTTGTGCGTGATGCGACAAAGCTTGACGTGTCCCACACCATCAACATCCTATGCAAGCTTTACCCGCGGGTCGAGGTTGAGGAGATCGCCGAGGGGTGGCCTGTCGGCGTGGCGGAAGGCGACGTGGAGGGCATCTACGCCGAGGTCAAGCCCACCGCCGAGAAGATAGTCGGGGACCTGGTCCTGTAAAGTATCCTGATTGTAAAAAGTTTAAGTTAGATCAATTCAGAACCTATAAACTTTTCGTTGCTACAAAGTTTCAAGCCCTTGGCCGGATTTAAATAATAGTTTACCAAATTGCAAGAGGTTTTAGGTCCATCTATCTGTATTGTATCTAACTACCGCGCATCGGGTCGCAATCTTAGCCCGTGGTGACGGGGAGAAAACTCTAACCAGGCCTCAATGGGTTTCAGACCGAGCCTCCGCGTCGTAGTCTTTTACTTGCGAATAGTTGGACCGAGAGGTCGCTGGCGACCGACCCTCAAGTAATTTTGGCATTGTGCCTAGCTGACTTGCGTCGGAACCCGACCCTGGCCAGACCCGGGAGGGGACTAGCCCATTCTTTGACCGGTGGGAAATTAGGCCGAGCCACTACGTTAGACTAGGACGCATCGACTAGGTACTCGGGGAACCGCCGATCCGTCGGGGAACACAAATGCACTCGATAAGCTTCCTTCTGGAGAACCTCAACCACAACGGGTTGGGGCCGCGTAGCCCAGAGCAGATCATGAGGGCGATGCGGAAGCTATCGGGCGTACGAACGTTACTCGACAGTCGGGAGAATCCGCTGAGCCCCCGAGCACCTTGGGAGCACTCATTAGACATCCTACCGGGGAACCCCGACCAAAGCGAGTCGGGGCCGTATAGCTCAGGGCTGATCGTAAGCATAGCGCGAAAGCTATTGAGTTCACATAGACTGCTTGGCGGCGGGACCGAAAACAACAAGCAATAAAAGGAGAGATATCGAAGTTGCTTTATAAAAAGATCTGAATGAAGAGTACTTAGCTGTCCAAAAGTAGAATCGGTATGAACTTGTCCCGCGCGCGAACGAACCCCAACGCGCCCGAGGTCTCCTGAGAGAGGTTGAGGCGGCCAAGGTCGTCGGCGCGGAAGACCAGGCTCTCGAAGATGAACGTCGTCCCCACGGGCGCCGTGAAGTCGATGGGGAAGAGAACAACCATCAGATCGCTCCGAACGGCGGAGAAGCTCCCCAACCTGGCGCGCCAACTATCGACGGGATGGTCGGTAATCCTTCAAGGGGGCTATCCGACGAGGTAAATGAGAAGTGGTTGGGGCGTCTCACCGATGGACCTGATGGTCGACTCAAGTATCAAACGAGCCAAAGACAAGGAGATTTATACTGGTTCAGCCCTTTCGAAGGATAATAGGCCTACGTCCAGTGTGGATGGAGTTGTTTGATAGGGTGGAGTATGAACTAGATTACAATGACAAGTGTTCTTGGGGCTTAGAAAGAAGCTGGCCAAGAACAGTCTAAGAGATTCTCCTCTCTCAGCCCGTCATGCCCTCCCTTTTATAGTCCAAGGGGGACAGTTACAAGAGGACTTGAGGGGCCAAAAAAGCTAAGATTAAAGATCTAAAAAGTAAGCACAAATAACATCTTAAAGGTACATAGAGATCCCTCCGAGTCCTGCGCATCGTAGGTGCCTTGTGCTTTATCCTGCCTTGGGATCCGTCCTCCGCAGGTACCACCTGTCCAGCCTTGTCGGGTGACGTCATCTTCTGCTGGGTTGTCCTCTCCTTGACTCCTCAGCGAGCCTTGTAAAACAAGCCTTCCTTTCCGAGGTGGCCTGATGTCGGAACGATGAGCTAAGGTTGATACATAAGACGCCAAGGTCAGACCTGGGGAGAGGTTGGGGCGTCTGACCCCAGGATGAGGTTGGGCTGCCGACCTTGTCCAAGGATTTTCGGTCCGACTTCAGTTACCCTTCAGTTCGCTCTGTGAGGTACCCACAGTGACACCCCCATAGGCAGTGACATGGGATGTTGTTGTTGATTAAATTCAAGATCCCGGGGTGCTTATCGGATATTGTGCATACTTCTCTATGATGGTCGATCAAACATTACCTAATCATATTGATGAACCGCTCCCACTTGGATGTATTTTACTTCTCTGCCAGACCAAATGCCAAGGGAGCAAGCTATAATCCCGCATCAATCCCTATTGCTGTGAGCAAGGTACCCTTGAATTTGCCTATTAAGAAAGTCTCATCAATTTCTAATACCAACCTTAAGTGCTTAAATGCCTCAACACACTGCCCGAAAATTCATGAAGCATGCCCAAATACACGCCTCGAGACTCCATCTACCAATCTTGACTCAATAATTTCATATTTATTTTTAGCTCAATAATCTTTCGAGCCGAGATATAAAAGGTTTAAGGCCCTGTTTATCCACCCTCAAAACTTTACACCCTATCACATCGAAAGTTTAGACATATAAATGAAGTATTAAATATAGACTTAAAAAATAACTAATTGCACAGTTTGCATGTAATTTACGAGACGAATCTTTTAAGCCTAATTAGACTATGATTTGACAATAAAGTGCTACAATAAACTTGTGCTAATGACGGATTAATTAGGCTTAATAAATTCGTTTCGTCGTTTACATACGGATTCTGTAATTTGTTTTTTATTAATCTATGTTTAATACTTCAAATGTGTGTCCAAAGTATTGATGTGATATTTTAGTCTGGATTCTAAGTTTTAGATATGTTATACGTTTTGTTTGGATGTCATCGAGGACGGGGTGCTCGAAAAGAGAAATAGATGGTCAAAGCCACCATTGCTCGAAAAGTAACATTCTTGATGACTTGTTTTTCTATTTATCGTTTGGGTAGCTCTATTAAATTTGTCGGTTCCATGAGAGGAAATCCTCCTCGGTATACTTTATTATTTTTATTTTGAATTTTTTTCTTCTTTCCTAATTGTTCTTAGTTCTCAAACCTTGGACATTATTGTTTATGCCATTTGCCCATTTGACATTGCTCAAATTTGTTGCAAAAGTCAGAAAAGGCTATGATCACAATAAAACTATTCAAAATTTTACTTGCACTATAGAAACTAAGAAGGATAGTATCTTGTGATAATTTAACCCGGGTATGAGAAAAATCAAGAAGGATAGTATCTTGTGATCATTTAACCCGGGTATGCGAAAAATCAAACACACTTATTTTTATGGAAAATCATCAGGTTGAGCCCTTTATTGAGATTCTTTTAACCAGGGTATGCGAAAATCAAACACACTTGTTTTTATGGAAAATCATCAGTTTGAGCCCTTTATTGAGATTCTTTCTCTTCATGCTGCATCACACACAATCTGTAAGATTATCAAACCAATACGTTTCAAGTGCATCTTGTATTCCCACTCTCAAGTTGTATCATGTTGTTGGCACCATTGATGTCAACATGAAGTTGTCCATAGGCTAGCAATTTTAAGGGTCATTTATTTGGAGAGAAGCTTTAAAAAACATATACACCTATTCCAATTTGCGCAACAAGTTCTATGCTTATTGTTACAGCTTCCAATGATAAGTTGAGTACAACTTTTAATCTATTTTTCAGATGACCAAATATACAAGAGCAAAGCAGAAACACTGTATTTTCTAGGTAGAGGAAGGGGCGTCTGGCTGCCTGTCTGGGAGTGCTGTTTGAAATGCTGGATGTTTCATATACTCCTCATGGAGCCTTGCGAGAGTGGGATAATTTGACTGCCAAGAAAACATATTTCATTATATTAACAAAATAGATAAGGCATATGCATGGATAGAGTAAGAAGCACAAGAACAGTACCATGTTGATTTGAAAACGAGTCACTGCTGCATAAATCTGAGGTGCGAGGAATACGTCTGCCTGCATGTGTAAAGGAAATGCAACAGTTACTGAAGCCAAAAGAGTGATTGTTAATATTTGGAGTGTCCACAAACATGATTACATAAACAAAGGGAAAGTTAGTAAATGGCAATATATGGTTCTCATGAAGAGTACAGTGAATATGAGGATGCATTTTTAGTTTATCACTTCAGTTTTATTTTTTTTTCACATGGGAGAACTTCACTCTGTTTTAGGGGGAAAATGACACATTTTGCCAGCAAGATACACGAAAAAAAAAAGACAAAACCTTAGAAAAGATCTCCACACAAGAAAGGATAAAACTCTTAGGGCAGCATACACACCAATCGGACTTCATCTCCTGTCGCATACTTCCCAGCACAGCCTTTTACTAGGTTCTCAGCAGCTACACCATTGGGGAACGAAGTGAGCACGGTGTGACATAAAGGCAAATTTAAATAGGCAGGAATGTGAAAAGGGGAGGACTATGGGTGAGCTTCTCACAACATGCAAAACAACCGAGTTGTGCATAACACATTATTTTTTGAAGCAGATTTGATGATGGAAGTAAAGCTGCAAGATATAGTCCTTTGATTAATAAAATAAAGGATACGTCAGTGACGAGAACCTGTGAAACCTCTGTCGATCTGTTGTTGAGTCCATGGGATGCTCTCCCCTGTACCAACCTTCTGCTCAATGAACCTCTGCAAAGAAATAAGTGCTCCGCAAGTTATTCTGTTATACAATATTTTTTCCCTAATTGAACTGTACTATATTAATTTTAATATAAAAGCACAAACTGTTTAATATAGAGTTAATCTGAGGCACAAAAAAACATCTTTGAACAATGCAACCAGATAGCTGTTTGCCTATTTCTACATGGAACACAGGTGCACTGAGTAATCAAATTCCAGACAGAGAACTTGAGCGTAAGTCAGTTCTTACCAGTACAGTAAGATTGTGAAGAGGTTGAATCCCAGAACATACAATGCTTGCTATCTGCCATAAAATTAGTAGATGTCATGAAAGGTCACACTAGGCATGATGAATCGATAGGGGGGGGGGAATCTAGTGTATACAGTAAGCTATATTTCTGGATTAAGGCTAAGCCTATCATTTTCGATGTGCTCAGCATTCTTATTATCCTGAAACATGGATTTTTGTGAGCTGTTACTTTTCCCTTTTTATTCTTCTTCTTATGTGATCTTTCCTTCTTAAATAGACACTAGCTGAATATCGCTGTTCAACCTCAACAAATTACAAATAGCACTTGTAGATCAAATTGAACGTTAACTATTTGAGGTCATCAACCTGCACATAGCAGCACAGAATCTATTATTACCTGAAGATTCAAGGCCTTCATTTTAAGGTCTTGAGGTAAAAGAGGGCGCTCAGGGTACTTGTCCTCCAAATACTGCAAAGTCACATGAAACAAGTCAAGCAGAGACCAATTTTGATGCTATAAACTACTGCATCTCAAAATTCTGAATGCTTACCAATGCTATCGCGTAAGAATCACCAATTACAGCATCGCCATCGACCAATGCCGGGACGAACTTCATAGGATTAACCTTCATGAATTCTTCCACCGACAAACAGAAAAGAAAATAGTTGAGGCTACCACACATGGCTCGCATACAGAGTGTTGGATAGTTCTCCATGTGTTCTATCTTTCGGTTTGAGTTTCCTGTTGTTTTGTTCCTCCCCCACGATTCTGAGCTAGTTGTGCATGGGTTTGTGCCACTAATGGGTGGACATCGTGGCACGCCGTGTGCGTATCATGCGTCGAGTTGCAAGAGCACTAAGGCCATGATCTGCATATATCTCTGTGCTTTATATTGCATCAAGAAAATCCCAAAAGGGGGCGCTTCTGCAAGCTGCACCAAAACCCCTCATGTTCACCTCAAATTTCACAGTTGTGCATTTCGTCGAACACCTTCCTATTCATCTTTCCCCCCAGAGCCTCGCCCGTGGATTTTGGGCCGATCGCCGACACCACACAGAACGTTTATGCAGCTGTGCTCGAATCTCACCCCTCACCATGCAAGCTCAAATTTGCAGCGGCAATTGCACGAACACTCTAGACACAGCACAAACCGTACAAGTATAGATAGGGGAAAGCAGATGACGACGGTGGCGTAGCACCTAACCTGGATCAGAGTGCTCCCCCTTGAGCAGGTTCACCGCCTTGTACTCGTACTCCAATCCTGCAGATACACCAATCGCACGCATCAGGTTCACTCGCTCTTCCCAACCAGCCAACCATGGATAGAGGAGACGACGAGAGGAAACATGGAAGCGATCGAGCAGCCGATCGTGGACTGCGGCTCCGCACGGCGCGGCACGTACCTTTGAGGTTGAGGGCGATGCGGACGCGGTGCGAGCATGAGCTCCGCCAGTACGAGTACAGGCCCAGCTTCTCCGCCGCCGCCTCCGCCATCGGAAGCCGCCGCCGCCGCCGCCGCCGCCTACTTGGCTCGCTTGCGAAGCGTACACGTCAGCGAGCGAGCGGCGGAAGAAGACGAGTGGTCTCCGACTCTCCGTGGGCCACGATACAAAACTAGAAGAGCCCAACAACCACTCCGACAGGTGGGCCCCACGAGGTGGAAACCGGGAAGTTTTTCGCGGTGACTCCCTGTAATTTTTGGTTATTTACTTTTAGGTCCTCGGCTGGACCTGGCTGCGATTTTGCCCTCCTCTCTAATCCTCTCCGCTTCAGCTATCTCCACTACGAGGCCACCACCACTCTCGCTCCCCACTCCTACCCCATCCCAAGCTCGCCGAAACCCTAGCAGAAGCTCCGGCGGATGGACGAGGGCGGCGGCGGGGGCGGCGCTGGTGCGGCTGCCGCCGAGAACGCGGCGGGGGCGGCGGCGGTGCACCACAACGCGCGCTCCGCCGAGGACGTCTTCCGCGATTTCCGCGCGCGCCGCGCGGGCATCGTCAAGGCGCTCACCACCGGTGGGTTCCTCTTGCGCCGCTGATCCTCTTTCTACCAGCCAATATGCTTTCGTGTTGTTTGGGATGCTTTTGCTGATTGATTTGATGGATTTGCTGCTATTGTTGTGGTTGCACAGATGTGGAGAAGTTCTACCGGCAGTGCGACCCCGGTGAGGCTAAGCTTCCTCGACCCGCTTGTTTATTGTGATGTTCGTTTGTTGGAGGCCAAATTCTTGTGTGGGGGATGTGAGGCTTTGGCCTTTTTGCGGCTGCTCCGGAGTCGCTTTTGCTTCTTATGGATGGACGGAGCTCAGTATGGTTGCATTTTTAGGGTTTACTCCAGTTTTTCTTAAAGTGCTTTAAAGCTCGAATAATTGATTCCTCAAAAAAAAGCTCGAATAATTGGTTAGTTGTAGCCCTAACTAATTTGTCGTAGTTATGTTGGTTTTAGTGTTTATCGGTGAAGCCTTTTCTTCTTAGCTGGTATCTTGCTGTTGCTTGCCAGTTTAATTGGGTCAATTTAGGTCAGTTTGTTAGGGTGTCAAGTTTCAGCAAATTAAAGTACAATTGTTGTTGCAGTTTGCGCTATCAACATCTGGGACCTCAGAGAGCATGCTTAAATGATGATTGCATTCAAAATACTCTATATGAACCACAATCAATGAGATGTATTTAAATGTTCATTTCATTGGAGCTAGTGTATTTGCTCAGTGTAGAGGCTGCAATTCAAATCCTGATCACATCATGCTAATAACTATTCTCTTTTCCAGATTGATCATCATGTAAATCTATGTTCAAGTTATTGGACCGTAGGATTGGGAGTCTGGTTGAAAATTTTAACACATTTTTAGGCCAAGGTTTCATGGGAGTTATTCTAGTTGGCCATACTCTTTCTCCACCCTTATGTAATCCTCACTGCATTTTATTAGCAAACAAAAATTATTTTCCATAGTAAAAACTGGGTTTTGTGAAACTCATGACTCAAAACTCAGGGTTTTCTGAAATTTCCTATAAGTAAATATTTTTAGTAGAAGAAATTTCATGAATTGAAGACAGAAATGGACAAAAAGGTACATCCAAATTCAGTTAGTGCTGGTCGCCTGGTCCTATCTGTAACTTATGTTAGCATGTATTCATAGGCTTGGCCCACATCATACAGGACTGATTTATCATTACAATTTTCAAGGCCCATTAAATCACTAACGCAGCCTATTCTACAGGCCCAACAGCATACTTACATTGCTAGGGAGCCATCGAAGCATACTTACATTGCTAGGGAGCCATCGAAGCAGCTTCTGCTAGCATGATCCAAAATATAAGTTAATTGTAATTGTATACTGTAATTGTATGATTCAAAATATAAGTCAATCTGCTAGTATACTATAATTGCATCATTACTACAATTAAAGGTGAAAAACAACAGTAGCTCCAAAACTTATTGTCCTGTTGATGTTTGAAGACAGGTTTAATGTTTTGGGGGTTACGTGAGAATAATTTGTTTTGAGTAAATTGGTTTATTGACTCCCTAGGCATAGCCCCAGTATGTGCTTCAAGCGTGTGTGGGTCAGTCTTCAACTATATGTAGCCATTTTGTGCTGTACTGTCCATTGAAATAATGATGAATGGTACATTACATCACAAGTAGTCTGTTGGATGAAGTTTTTTCCCTTGTTTTTGTCATAGTGATGACATAGTGATCTCCTATTTTTTCAGAGAAAGAGAACCTGTGCCTTTATGGATTGCCCAATGAGACCTGGGATGTGACCCTTCCAGCTGAGGAAGTACCTCCTGAACTTCCAGAACCAGCACTGGGCATAAACTTTGCTCGTGATGGAATGATCGAAAAAGATTGGTTGTCACTGGTTGCAGTTCATAGCGATGCATGGCTACTGTCTGTAGCATTTTACTTTGGAGCTCGCTTTGGATTTGATAAGGAAGCCAGGTTTGCATAGTTTTCGTTGCAGCTGTCGATGCATTTCTTATACAGAAATCAACCGTGATGAGGCATTCTGATTCCATTTGTCCAAGTTTACAAGAGGATTTTGCATCTTTTGTGTAATTATCTGAGCGACATTATCCAGTGCATTGTCACTCAACAATCAACATTATATTGTGTTTTTGCCAACCTAGTAGGCTGTTATTGGAGAAAATGATAATAGTCCATAACTGGACTTTGAATTTCAGGAGACGGCTCTTCACTATGATTAACGGTCTTCCCACTGTATATGAAGTTGTGACGGGAATTGCCAAGAAGCAAACAAAAGTCTCCAATGGCAGCAGCAAAAGCAACAAGACCAATCCCAAAGTATGTAAATGTGATCATGTACAATGTCTAATATGCATTATATAGCGCCCATATCAACACAACCTTTAACTGTTTTGTTTCCCTTCTTTTTCAGCCATCGAAGCAATCCAATTCTAACAGCAAGCCTGCAAAGCCGCCTCAGCCAAAAGATGAGGAAGACAGCGGCCCAGAAGGTGCAGAGGATGAGGACCAGGCTTACATGTGTGGCGCTTGCGGGGAGACTTACGCGAACGGTGAGTTCTGGATCTGCTGCGACGTCTGCGAGAAGTGGTTCCACGGCAAGTGCGTCCGGATCACCCCTGCAAAGGCGGAGCACATCAAGCAGTACAAGTGCCCTGGCTGCAGCAGCAAGAGGAGCCGAGAATGACCATGGGAGGCTCCCGGTTGACATGTTTTAGAATCGTTAGGAATGGTGAAGCGGTTCACCCGCAACCTGCTGCCGTGCAGCAGCAGACCCGGCGTGCAGACCGGTTGTTGTATTAGTTTCAGTCATGTGTTGTACCCGACATGGTAAGTAGCTATTGTATTTAGCAAGCAGGCAGGCTAACTGCTGTGGTCGTAGTGTGATGTGAACCTCTGAGAGAGTTGGATACTCTCGGTGTTCAGTAGTGGTTAAATTATGGGTTAGTGTGTATGATTCTATGATAACTGCATCCCCTTTCCTGAGGTTTCTACCCTGTCTTGGCTCCTTTATTTGTTCTTTTTGTGAGACTTTGGGTTGCTGATGTTCAAGACTTGAGAACACCAGCTTCTTGGACAAGTTCAGGAACCCATTATCAAGTCTCCTCAAACTGGCAACTTTGTGAAGGACATGTGTTTCTTCAAGCAGACTCAAAAGAAAAAAGAAAGGCAGAAACATTGTACACATTTGTAGGTAATAATATTTGAGCAGAACAACAAAGAAGTAGTATACAAACCATTGTTTTCCACCAATGCTTTAGCTCTTGTGAACTTGTGCGAGCTGGCCTAAACGCTATGAAGAGGATGGAAAAATCTCACCATGAAAAGGTTGGATGCGTATCAATTGATTCCCTTTTACTGCGATCCAGGCGTAACAGATCACTGCCATTGTCACAAAACATATCCATGTAGATTGCAGTTCAGAGTGAAGCAAAAGCAGCCACTAGTGTAGCTCGCAATACAATTTGATGGTAGGGCAGGCCAAATGGCCAATATCTTAGCGGACAGTGGCAAGTGGCACCTAGCTTGCAGCACGGTTCAGCGTGTTAAAGCGCAATGGTAGCAGATCATCAGGTCGCCAGGGCCAACATCTGCGCTGGAAACAGTTGAAACAAGTTATGGAGTGTAGCAAATATAAAATCAAATCGTTCAATGTGTGTTGATAAAATATGCCAAGATGAATTACCAAAGCGACTGAAGGAAGGAACCAGTGGTCTTCAGTTCTTCACAAAAGACCAATATTACCTACTCTGCAGGATCAAGACGCGGAGCGCTTTCTAGCAGCTTCGACAGATGAACTATCACCACCTCGCATTCTGTATAAGATATAGAAGAATATCATGGTATACTTGACTAAAATGGTTTGCTAATACACAAGCTCTTAAGGCTTGGTTCCCTAACAAGTTTCATCTGTTGTTACTTTTGTCAACGCTATGCAGATACATGGTTGCTACAGTATGTGCATCTGATAGAATGATAGTTTGCTACAACGGAATCTTGAGGACATACACCTAATTCCAAAAAGGCAATACTGTTACATTTGAATAGTCCCCAAAAAGCATACCCAAAAATCAAGAGAACATAACATGTTGCTATCAAGCATGAGGATAGGACATGACACTACATTAACCTGGATAGTGTTTTGGGGGCTGGCTGGGTAGATTACCAACTCATATGAAACCACTTGTCCTGTTAGGAGCGACGACTACTTATTGGTCCATTGGGTTCTGTAGAAATGATGTGGTTTTTGATAAAAAAAAGTTTTTTTATCTCCTTTACAGGTTATTTCTTTACTTACCCATTGGCTCCACACATGGGTTATTATTTAGAAGCCTGGTATGCAGGACCTGGTGGGTGTGGCTTGTCTATGATAAGACAAGGTGGTCAAAGAATGTTTTACCTAGGAGCATGGGTGACGACCCAGTCTTAGGATTGATGGTCCTTAACAGTGGTGAATCCAGGTTTTTAGTTTAGGGTATGCCGTCCAAAAAATTTCATATTCAATTCGGTAAATCCATTATAGCAATTCAATAATAATTTATAGAATTAACATAAAAGAGTACCACAGACTTACAATGCTATTTTTCTGACTATTTTATTCAACGCTTTACAATATAAACAGTTAAAAAGTCATACTGATATTTTAAAAGTTTAGAATACCAGGAATCCAATCTGAAAGAAAGATCCTTCTATTCATTAAATTTATTTCAAACAAGCAAGCCAGCTAGGGTTATAGTTAAAGCAACCAATAGAAAACCAAAATAACTAGTTACAGTAAGTATGAACAGGTTAAATTTCATATTTTTACTACACTACATATGTTGGTAAATCACTTAAAAAAGAAATGCAATATCTGAGTTTCTTTTCATAACTGCATAAATATTAAAAAACATTGCCAAAAAAATAAACAATTCGCTATTTGTGATGTTAGCAAATTGCTATGAAAAATAAACAATATTTTTTCTGTAGAAAGATGAAGAGTAGAAGAAACCGAAGAGCAAAGATTAAATTTTACCTAAAATAGCAAATCAAGACGGTAAGCATTACTGTTGTGGCCGTGCAGGCTACACATGAGATGAGACATGGACAGCAAGCCTCCGATCCAATCCAGCATCAGGGCGGAGGGTGGCGCTGCGGCAGAACCAGGGCGTAGGGGTCAGCCGTCAGGCGGCGTGCGTGTCCTCCATCCTCCCGTCCGGTCGAGATTAGATTAATTAGGAACCGGAAACATTCGTGTACCTAACATGTACTGGACGTCTGGACTTGCCTATTGCCGCGTGGGCCGCGTCACATGGGCCTCCCGTCCTCCCGTGATGGCGTGATGCATACTATACATACTACTACTGCTGCCGGTCTCGCAGGGTATGCCGGTGCATACCCGGCATACCCTGTGGCTCCGCCGCTGGTCCTTAATACTCCTTGTAATCTCTTTCTTATGGGTGTGTGTGTTTTGGTTGTGTGCATCTTAGCGAAGATGCAGAGGCCGGGAGTGTTCTCAGGGCAATTGGATCACCTTGATGTAATTGACTGAGATCAATAAAGTTTCCTTTATCTAAAAAAATTAACCTGGATAGTCAAAACTTCACGGCAAATATGGATGGAGGAGATCGTGGGTGTGAGTCAAATATGTAGCCTTCCACATGTTTCAATGTGGCCAACCTGCAAAAAGGAGGAAAATAGCTCTTGCCAATAAAAATAGCATTAGATAAAAGCATAATTCAATGTTGGAATAATATAACGTTGGATAGATATTTATGGGGAAATCAAGACTTGATGCTGACTTTTAGGTGTCATCAAGAACCATTTGTTAATTTATCTATTTTTGGGTTCAATTATGGGTAGTGTAATATGAGTATTTAAGAAGAGAGGAACTGACATAAAAACTTCTGAGATATATCAAGCATAGGCACATAGGTAGCAAGAGTAGGACTAAAAATCGAAAAAAAAAACTTCATCTATCAAATTTCTGGTTTTACTACTGAATAAGCACAATTGATACTTCCATGAAGTTAATAGACAATACACAGCTTAATGCAATTGAAGGTCAAATAGATTTTAAACTAGGCATAGAATAAAGTGCATAAAATCCAAAAGCAACAATCATGAAAAAGCATTTCAAAATTCGAGTATCATTTTTGTCAGGCATTCGAAGAAAATCATCGTATAACTTTCCAAAAATAATCAGGAAAAGAGTGCACATACTGGAATGACTAGAAACAGGCAGAATGGACCCAGCTTAATACTACAATTCTAAACTTAGGTTATATAGTACTGATAGTATAGCAGAGGAAAACTTACCACCCAATCATACAACAAGTAAGCACGGCTCATTGTGACTTAGGATGGATGAAGTGTAATCAACAGCACTTGCCGCTTGGGCCAATATGTGGAAAAACCCCACAGCTTAACCCCAAACCAGAAAAGCACACATTAAATCAAGTTAACTGCCTTACTTCCTCCATGAAGCTCTTACCTAAAACTCCTTTACAGCCTAGCTTGTTTATCAATTCTTTTGCCTCCTCAAAAAAGCCCTCATGAGCCAGACCTTCAATAAGGATAAGATAAGTTGATTCATCAGGCAAGCAGTAGCTCCCCACCATATAAGCTAAAAGATCAATAGCATGGCCTGTCCTATGATTTTTACACAGCCCAAGTAGCGAGCATTGTAAAACATATTGTCAGGTGATATACCCATATCTTCCACTCTGTGGATCACTCTGACAGCTTTTCCGAGACTATTCTCTCTAGAAATGCCAAAAGCTAAAGATTGATAAGTAACTGTATCAGGAATGAGGCCCTTCGATACTATGTCATTCAACAAATCTAGGGCTTCCTCCATTTTGCCAGCCTTTGAAAGAGATGCAATAATTATATTGTAAGTAATCACCTCAGGAACACAAAACCTTTTCATTTCATTCAATATGTCAAGGGCTTCTTGAATCTTACCGTCCTTGGAGAGCCCTCCTATTACTATGTTATAAGTAGGTAAGTTGGGAAAATAACCTTTCTCAGGCATTATCCTTAGAATTTCAATTGCTTGCATAAGCAATCCTTTTTACACAAGGAATTGATGAGCACATGAGGAGTCAGTGTTTTGGGTGGTTGGTCATTCTGGGACAATCGATTAGCTCCTTTATTGGAAGCCATTGATCATACTGGTGTACATCACTGAGTTTGGTGTGCACCCATATTCCAACATCTGCTCAAGAAATTCAATAACCTCCTCAAGAAATCCCTTTTGGCACAAAAAGTTTATTATTGTGTTGAATGTCACTTCATTCGGTGGACATTTCCCATGAACCATCTCCGCCATTATCTCCTTAGCATCGTCCCACCGCTCAATGCTACATAAACCCTTCAATATGGTATTATATGTAATGATATCCGGTTTACACTCACCAGATTGCAGACTATTTAATAATTCCATAGCATCATCAATGCGCCTTTCTTTGCACAACCCATCTACTATACAATTGTATGTGACGGGGTATTTGGCATGCATCCATGCTCTGGCATTTGCTCAAGAACTTTAATCGCGAGATCGACCAAACCTTTTTGACACAAGGAACTAAGAAGCGTAGTAAATGTTACCACATTTGGTGGCAGCCCTTCCGGACCATCTCAGCCATGAGCTCCTCAGCATCCCCCCACCGTCCAGCAGTCAATAAGCCCTTAAACACAGTAGTGTAGCTAACAGCATCAGGCTTGCAACCATATGAGGGTAAATCACTGAACAGATCATGGCCTCATTGACGTGCTCATCTTTGCACATGGCATTGATGAGCACATTGTATGTGACAATGTTTGGTGTGCACCCCTCAGTGCACATTTTTTCAAGATGCTTCAATGCACTCTTGTAGCCGCTTCTTTCACAGATTCCTTCCAAAAGGATGCTGTAGGTGAATTCATCTGGTGCGCAATCATTTTCAGCCATTTTGGCTACGATCCGCTCAGCATCCTCCCATCTCTTGGCCACAAGCCCTTCAACAGAATGCTATAGCTAATGCTATTGGGTCTGCATCCACAGGAAGGCAGGGTATTCAGGAGCTCAATAGCCTCATCGACATGGCCCTGATTTCAGATGGCGTTGATGAGGACATTGTATGTCACAATGTTGGGCGCGCATCCCTTGACATGCATCTCGCCGAGGAGACCCATGGCCTGCCCGTAACCGCTCTTCTTGCACGTAGCCTCGAGGAGGATGGTGTAGGTGACCACGTCAGGGGAGCAGCCCCGGTGGAGCATATCGTCGAGCACCGCGAGCGCATCCTCCATCCGGCCGCGGACGCAGTAGGCGCGGATGAGCGGGTTGTAGGCGTAGGAGTTGGGCGCCAGGGGCATGGACGCGATGACGCTCTGTGCGTCGTCGATGCGCCCTGCACGGCAGTAGCCGTTGACGAGGGTGCTGTAGGCGACGACGTCGGTGGCGCCCGCGGTGACGAGGGCGCCCAGCACGCGCTCCGCCTCCGCGAAGCGGCGGTCAGTGCAGAACTTCTTGATGAGGACGCCGTAGGTGATGACGTCGGGAGGGCCAGGCATGGATGCCGCGACCGCGACACGGACAGCCTCGTCGAGGTCACCGCGGCGGACGAGCCCGCGCAAGCGGGCGTTGGCCCCGCCACCAATGCGGCCACCGCGGCGCTGACGCTGCCTCTCCCGTCTAGCGGCAAGGCAGAGGCGGACACGAGGGCAGCATCTTATGGCTAGTTGTCTAGAGGACGGCGGAGTAGGAGGAGGCGTGGCGAGCGCCGGTGGTGCCGGCGTCGAGGGCGCCATGGGATTTGGAGGCAAATGTCCAGCTAACGTCACCGAAGAAGTTGGTTTGTACATCTACGGGACGAGGGCTCTGTACGCAGGGTTTCATGATTTGTATGAAAACTAGTTTAGTTTTTTTTATAAAAATTCTTCCAAATTTTTGTGTTCCAATAGGAGGCCTTATTATCAATTTATCACCACCATCGATCTGTCGTAACATTAAAGCAAATATTTTAATATTACTAACATATTAGTAATGATTTTTAAAAAAAACGTCATCAACCCATTTTTACTAACTTAATTTCTTTTTTAAAAAACACAATATACACGCAGCCGCTCACAATGTGTGCACATTCATCCCAATAAACACAAACACACACACATACTACTCTTATAAGTACCTCCAAAAATTAGGTCGGCATATCTTGAGATTAACGATCGCTGTTAATGAGTATGTCATTTATCACTAGAAAAATAATTAGCCATAAATACGAGCATCCATGTCAAGTGTAAAATTTAAACCCGGATGGCTACTTTCACCACAAACAAAACAAGAGTTACACTCACTTCGCACTAACTTAATTTCTTAGAGATGTCAAGTGTAAAATTTAAACCCGGACGGCTACTTTCACCACAAACAAGAGATACACTCACTTCGCACTAACTTAATTTCTTAGAGTGGACATGTTGACACTTTAGTTCATGGACATGTTGACACTTTAGTTCCACATCCTGTTTTTTTCACGTACAAAAGAAGTAGAGAGTTGGTGATAGTTGTGACAGATTTATCGGTCACTACTAGTGTTTTGACTATATAGATATCTAAACCAATTATCGTGTATGCTCAGATTAGTGCACAAAAGCCATAGTACTTTAAATTCCTTTCCAAAAATGTGACTTGTGCGGGTTTGTCTTTCTTTTCAGCCATGTGGTTCCGCTATTCTACTCTAAGAGATCCTGGCTAAAGAAAATAACTGGATAGTGACTATGTCTATATTCGAATTTAAAAGTTAATTTTTTTTCCTACGATAAAGGGGTACGATTGCATTCTCATCAAATTCAAAACACTGTTAAAACTGTTACCACGAGCAACGGGGAAAAAACAGGATGATAGCCATGCTGAAGTAAATTGGGGCTGTTTTCTTATTCGCATCTTAAAAAAAATAAACCCCCTCTATTTTGAATTACAAACTTCATAAAAACCCACGAGTTGAAGTATAGGTTAGCTACTCTAGTCTGCAGAAGCAAAAACTTGGTGTTCAATTCAGCAACGTCGATACTACCAGGACCAATCATTTGTAGTATTCGGCATCAAGGACTACAGTTACCTTCCAGAATCTCTTGCAGCTCCAGTCCGCACTTGCTTCACCGCCTCTTGTATACCAGCTAGTGCCCATGGCGTTCATCACTTCAGCAACGGATGAAGTTCATAAGAGACAATAGGCAAATATGAGTCCAGGAACTTCCCCCATCATCATTTTTGTTTCAGAAAGGGACAACCTGATACAAATCGATATGATCAAGTACAGAAGACCAAACAATGGCATTAAGCATGTAAACAAACTGGGAAGCATTTAGAGAAGGATCTAACCTGCCAGGATGTTCACCAACAAAAACTCTTCATAGAGCAGAAGTAATCCATGTCATGAATTACAGTAGACTTCCAATGGATGTTTAACACATGCATAAGCAAAAGCGCAAATATAACAGGCACACACACGGTGCAAATGCACGTGAGCATCAGCGATGTGAGTAAGTTGCACCAAAAATGAAAATGGAATGCAAGTATGGCCTGGAAAACACAATTTTGCATCGGTGAAGTATCTCCATACCACATGGCGTAAGCTTCAAGGTTTCTTTGAGGCTCTGAGCATTCCTGAAAACAGACACACATCTTTAGTGTTAACATTTCTTCCTGATACAAATAAGGCGAGTAAAATAACAGATCTTGTAGAGGAAGTGTCTGTTGAGACAGATATAAGAAAGTAAATTTCTAGTAAAATGGAAATAAAATACTCTAATCACTTTTTCTACAACCAGTATGCCTAAAAGTACAGATGGAAATGGTAAACTCAGAAATTAGTGAGACTTAAGGATGACATACCACTACATCAATCTGACGACTGAAAATAAACGTGAAATAGAGCTGTACACTAGAAAAGTTACAAGAATGCAGAGTTAAATGTTGGAGTGAATATATCACCACCTAAACTTCCTGACATGGGGGTGTGGTTGTATGCTTACCATTTGCTTGGTGTTCAGTCTGTTGACTTCTGAAACTATATAACCAAAAAGACACATTCTTTACCTTTACCTACCAGCTGTATAGAAGTATGCAAAGTTCATCATGACTTCGAAATTAGAAGGATACAAAGAAGCCAATTTGGCACTTGCTAACACAAGCAATATGGCCCTTGACTTCATCACATTATGAGAGGCGTGATATTCAATCTGACAAGTATATAGTTCTACCCCTCAATCAAGCTCTTATCTAGGAGCCCTCTAGAGCACAAATTGCCTAGCAGTTCTTTTGCCTCCTCCAGAAAACCCTCATGAGCAAGACCTTCGATTAGAATTATGTATGTTGATCCATCAGGCATGCAGCCATTGGAGACCATATAAACAAAAAAATCAATAGCAAGATCTGCTCTCCAATTTGTACAAAGATTGATCAGTACAGCATTACACAGATTGGTGTCAGGTGATAACCCAATATCCTGAACTCTGCAAAACATTCCAATAGCACTGTTCAATTCATCCTCCCTAGAGAGCCCAGAAACTAAAGATTGGTAAGTAGCTGTGTCTGGGCAAAGGCCCTTGGAGACCATCACATTCAACAAATCCAGAGCTTCCTCTGTTTTTCCAGCATTTGCAAAACTAGCAATTAATATATTGCAAGTATGCACATCCAGAGTACAATCATTTCGGATGCCATTCAATATCTCAAGGGCTCCATGTGCCTTTACAGACTTTGTAAGCTGATCAAGTATTATACTATAGGTACTTGAGTTGGGAATGTGACATTTCTCATGTATTAGCTTCACGATTTCAATTGCTTGCAAAAGCAACTTTTTCTTGCACAAAGAAGTGACTACTGTAGTGAATGTCACTTCATCCGGAGGGCAATCCTTTTGGATCATCTCGAGTATGAGCTTCTCAGCATCATCCCATCGTTCAACAGTACACAGGCTCTTCAGTAAAGTGTTATAGGTAATGATATTGGGCTTACAACCATAGAACTGCAGGCTGTTTAATAGTTTCACGGCATCGTCAACATACCTTTTGTTGCACAAACCATAAATAATACAATTATATGTCACAATATCTGGGATGCATCCGTGCTTTGACATTTGATCAACAACTCTAGTTGCACGGTTAAACAGTCCTTTCTGACATAAGGAAGTTACGATTGTGTTGAATGTCACCTCATCTGGGGGACAATTGTTGCGGACCATCTCAGCCAAGAGTTCCTCAGCATCCTCCCACCGCTCAATGCCACATAGGCCTTTCAAGACAGTCGTAAAGGTCACAATATCAGGCTTGCACCCATATAATTGCAGATCCCTCAGTAACTTGATTGCATCTTCAACACGTCTTTCTTTGCACAAACCATTAATAATAGTGCTGTATGTGACAATATCTGGGGTGCATCCATGCTTTGACATTTGATCAACAACTTCAATTGCATGATCAGCCAGCCCTTTCTCACAAAAAGAGGTAATTATCGCATTGAACGTCACCACATCTAGGGCACAATTGTTGCTTACCATCTCGGTCAGGAGCTCCTCAGCCTTCTCCAACTGCTCAGAGCTACACAAGCTTTTCAACACAGGGGTATAGGTCACAGCATCAGGTTTGCATCCGTAGGAAGGCAAGCAATTCAAGAGCTTGATACCTTCATCAACATCACCCTCGTTGCACATAGCATTAACGATGACGTTGTACGTCACGATGTCCGGCTCGCAGCCCTTAGCACGCATCTCGTCGAGGAGCAACATGGCATGCCTGTAGCCGCTCTCCTTGCAGGCGGCCTCCAACAGGATACTGTAGGTGACCACGCTGGGGGAGCATCCCCGGTATACCATATCGTCGAACATCTCGAGGGCGTCGTGGACGCGCCCGCGGACGCAGAGCGCGCGCACGATGGGGTTGTACGTGAACGTGTCCGGCGCGAACGGCATGGTGCCCATGACACGGCGCGCAGCGTCGACGTCGCCGGAGCGGCAGTACCCGTTGACCATGGTGTTGTAGGTGACAACGGTGGCGGACGGCCCGAGCGCGTCCACCACCCGCTCCGCGTCGGCGAGGCGCCCCTCGGCGCAGAGCCTCTTGATGAGGATGTTGCAGGGCACCACCGCCGGCCACATCCCGCCTCCGCGAATGGATCCCACTAGGCGGAGCGCGCCGTCGAGCTCCCCGCGCTGGACGAGACCGCGGAGCCGCCTGTTGGCTCCGCCTCCGCCTCCACCCCCGCCGCCCCCTCGGGAAGGGGGACTCTGCCTCGTCCTCGTCCATTTCGCGACGACGCGGCGCCGGTGGTGGCTGGAGCTATCCCTCCGGCGTCCCCGCCTGAGCTCCGGGACGCGAAGAGCTGAAAGCGTGGGGCACAGCGCCGCCGAGGTCGAGGTGGTCGTCGCCATTGCCGCTCTCTCTCTCTCTCTCTCTCTCTCTCTCTCTCTCTGGGTTATTTTCTTGGGCTTAATAAGGCCCAATTTAAAACGGGCTGGGCCTCGCATCGCATACTACTACCACTTGGGCTTTCGTGGTGGTGTGTGTGGCTGTGCAGTGCGCGTCGAGGAGAGAGAGAGAGAGAGAGGAGGACGAGGAGGAGAGCGGCGGCGGCGGAGGCGGAGGCGGAGGCGATGGCAGGGAAGGGGCTGAACGCGACGGGGGAGTTCTTCCGGCGGCGGGATGAGTGGAGGAGGCACCCGATGGTGGGGAACCAGCTGCGCCACGCGACGCCGGGGCTCGGCATCGCCATCGTCGCCTTCGGGATCTACCTCGTCGGCGAGGCCGCCTACAACCGCCTCTACCGCCCCTCCGGCGACCACCACCACCACTAGATCGAGTCGGCGGTCACGCGGGGAGAACCGCGCTGCCTCCCGGAGGTGAGCGCCCCTTGTAAAAAAAACTCCTTGTTCTCTTCCTCCGGCTGAAATGGCTTCGTTTCGTTAGATTTGGATCGATTTGAAGGCGTTAGGGTTGTTCGGATGTGCTCACCTAGATCTATCTATTAGAGATCGTGTAGAACTTCGTGTCAAACGGATAAGGAATTTCCATATTGAAACCGGGGTTGGACTGGCTATTTGTTCGTTTGCTTTCCCTGCCAATTTATGTTTGCATTTTTTGCAAGGTTAGGAGTCTAATTTTATCGTGAAATAGTTCATCCATGGGAATACTAAGAATGTATTTAACACGTACAATTGGCGGAGAACAAATTTCTTGAGAAATGTATATACTAGGTGCCAATGAAGTCTGAACATCATTAGTTCTAGTCTTAGCATTCGTGCGACATATAAGTATATCTTGCCCTAAGAAGAGGCATGTCGTGCCAATGAAATGTATATTGATTTGGTCATCAAGTCAGCACATGTGGATAGCACTGGGTAAGATAACTGACTGGATGGCTGGATGCCTTTCCCCTTTAGCTGCATCTTAAGCTGTGATACCTGAAAATTGCATCTTTAATCTAGATAGGTCTGTTTTACTATAACCCTAACTAGACTATCATGTGAAGTATGTTTCTGTAATGTATGACATGTTGCCATCTATGTTGGAGCAAACATTATTCTTTTTTCAGTCCTGGTTGAATTCACTTTAAATGCAAATAAGTATGCTTCACATAATTGAGATATCACCTTTTTTCCTCCCCTTTTATGCATGCTTATTGTCGGAGTCTTAGGTTTTTCACCTTCTAATGTTAACTTAATAACTTGTCAGTGCACCACTGTTTATGTTGCATTGTGTTAGGTACTTAGAGTTACATAGTTAGGAGGGTGTCTTTTTTCTGCGTATTGTGGTGAAAGGAGAACCAACATCCTTGCGGAAGTTAATCTGACTTTAACATTGTTTGCTGTTACACGCCACTGTCTTCCCAGACTTCCATAAGTCGATTATACTCTGGCAGATCCATTTGATCACTTCACACGGATTAGTGTTTTAATTTGAGAGGGGCAACTGCTCACATAGTTACATTTTCTTATAACTAGTTAGATGCCCATGCCTTGCAACGGGATCGAAAGATAGAAATATGATTCAGTCTCTTTCTATACCAGTTTTTCAAAAAGAGTTGGGTTTTGGGGTTTTTTGAGCGGTATTTTTTGGGGGAAGGGGAGGGAGCGTTTTTTTTAGGGGAGGAAGGAGGATGACTGTGCTTTTTTAAAAGTAAAATTTCATTGATAACTTTTCGGTTAATGGAAATCGTGGAATCTATAGTTTATATCTATTAAGGAAGTCACTTCAAAATCGGGTTTTCTGAACATGTATTTTTTTATTAAGCTTTTATGTATTTTTTTATGTTTTGCATGCATGATTAGTTCCCTCCAAAATCTGCTCTAGCACATTGGTGGAGGAGTTAAAGCAAAGTTCTGCGCTGTTTGTTGTCCAATGTCTATTTCACTCCTTGGTATTTCCGTGATTAATTGCCTAACAGGTGTATTATATGTTGCAGGTGAAGTAGTTGGAGCAAACTTTACCAAGCACCAATGTTGTTGATCTTTTCCAGTTTGAGTTCATAAGGTCTGCCATGAGGCCCATGACCATCATGTAATTTGCAACCAGGGAGACATGCTACTGGAATCATGTACTTTTATATCGATGTTCTGTGCTTATAACCCAACATTTGGAAATTGGAAGTGACACTTATAATTCTGAAGTTACGTGAAATCTGCGAACTGCAATGCCCTTGTTTGAATTCTGACCTGCACTATCTGACCAGGGCAACCAAGATAACTTTCAGATAAAAACTGCCAAATCCGTGATGAGCTTGTTTGATCAGCCTTGTATGGTTTGGCATTATTTATATGGAAGTTAGAGCAGAGACACTGGTTAAGAACAATATTATTGCTTGCGGGCAGTTTTGCAGACGAATGGTTTCAGTGATGAATTGTTTCGCGTCGCATAAGCTGAACAGAAGCAGATGCCGTATGCTGTACATCGCTATTGGACAGATGAATTGGTTACATAAAAGTTAGCCTGCACAAGAAGCGTTATTAGTTTATCATGATTGTAAACTACATTTCATCTTTCTATCAGAAGGGAGAGAAAAAAAAAACTACGTTTCATCTGATTCCTTCTGCCTCCGAGAGTTGTGCAATTCTGACGTTGGGCGTAGCGAGTACCCGTCTCCCCTGCGTTGTGCTCCATTTCTCCTCATCGTGTAGCTACCATTCTCACTGCCGGCTTCTCTGTTGCTGTCCATAGCATCCAACAATCTCGCTGCTCCATTGCTACCTCTCCTGAATCTCCCATTAATGCCATCTCCATAGCTACCTTTCTTAAATCTCCCAACCATGTCATCGATGTACTCTTTGGGGCCATTGTTCATCCTAGCTCCACTCTTTCTTCCCGGCTTCCATTTTGGCTCCTCCAAGTCTGAGGCGAAGCGGTTGACAAACGGATTTCTTCTTCCATCGCCATTGCTGCCCCTCCCACCCATATCATCGATGTACTCTCTGTGGCCATAGTCCATCCTAGCTCCACTCCTTGCCGGCTTCCATTTTGGCTCCTCCAAGTCTGAGGCGAAGCGATTAACAAACCGATCTTTTCTTCCGTCACCATTGTTGCCCCTCATGTATCTCCCAGTCCTCTCCCCATTGTTGGTATTAGCCATATATTTCAGCTCCGGTCTATCACCTTTCCATTTTGGCATCAGCTTGGCATCCATTCCCCTGCCTGAATTTGAACCAAACTCATCGTCCGTCCAACCCTTTCTAGGAACATTGCTACTGCCTTTGTTGGGGGGATTCCACCTCCTAACACCATTCGTTGTGCGCCCTCTAGTCGTGGCTCTCCATTTTGGTTCAAAACCATCGCGAGTTACCTCAGAGTCAGAGAATGAACTGCCACCCACCATTCGATCCTTCCCAATGGCGCTACTGCCATCTGTGTTCAAAGCCTTCCTTCTCCCTGCAGGACGCTTCCCTCTACTCCCACTATTTCTCTCTTGCCAGCTTTGACCAAGATGATATTCGCTTGTGCCTTCTGGTTCCAAAGAGAAGCCATTGACATGCTGATCCCTACCATCATCGCTACCGACGGCTTTAGAAGTTGTAGCTTCCCACCTTGCCACATTACCTTTCCTTCTACCTCTCCCAACCATTGATCTTTGCTTGGGTTCAAAATCGACATCTCCCATGTCCTCCAAGTCCGAGGTAACAATGTCATCGTTCCATCCACGGTCGCTAGAACTGTTGTCGTCACCACCATCCAAGTTACTCACTGGCTCCCACACTCCACCCCTTTCAATGTACTCAACCGCGGGCTCATGATCACCACCAATACCATGCATTTCCTTCTTGGCCGCATTCTCACGAACACCTTGCAGGCGGTGACTCCGGTCCGTTGCATTGGAAGAGTCGATGCGAATGGCCGGTGTGCTCTCAGCGCCACCACCGGGAAGCGCGTAGGGCTGGACGCTATGGACGGAGCCCTTGGGGAAGAAGCGTGCGGATGCCCTGCCGGTGTCCGGTGAAGCGAAAACCTGCGGCCCGTCGCGGTCGTTCCAGAGGTCGACGCCGCCGGGGCGGTGGAAGCGGTCGGCGAGGGCCTTGAGCTGGTCGTCCGCCGCGACGGAGAGCAGGTTGGGCGCCACCGTGGCGGCGGCAGCGGCGGAGGATGCGGAGGCGTCGGGGTCCCAGGGGCGCTCGAGGTGCGCGACGGCGTCGCGGAGCTCGGCGCGCTTGCGCATCTCGTACAGCTGGCGCTCCCGGGCGAGGCGCGCCTTGAGCAGCTGCTTGGCCTTCCTCGCCTGCATCCGCTTCCACTGCCACTTGGAGACGCCGCCGGGGAACGTGCGCGGCCCGCCGCCCATGCGGATGGCGAGGTCCCCGCGCCGGAGCGGCGCGCGCGGGCGGGTCTCGCAGGGGAGGGGGACCCGCAGGCTGCGGGAGCAGAGAGAGAGCGAGTGGAAGGAGGACAGCGGCGCCACCATCGCCGCCGCCGCAGCCGCCGCGGCGAGGAGCGGCATGGTGGAGCGAGCCGGGGATAGCGTCAGCGAGCGCTCGAGCACCTGCGGCTGAGGAGGAGGAGGGAGAGGAAAGAGGATTTTTTGCGGATGCTATCTGACACGCGCGCGTCACGAAGCTAACCGGCGCACACCTTCCGAAGAGGGGCAATTGCATATTCGCCCACTGGATTAAACAAGTATCATGAATCTGCCACTAAAAAAAATTACAATTGCAAATGTGCCATCAAAACAGTTTCAACCCACCTGCTGCTGGACTCGCGGTTTAGACTAACACAGTTAGATAATAGCTTTTCAAGAAAACTAAAAAAAATGCCTCTGCGCACGAATATATTTTGGCATGAATAAAAATAATATTAAGCTAACATGTAAGAATACATTTAACCGACATGATTTGTAGCATACAAACTAGTTCAACCAATAAAATTTTAAGGTTCACATTCTTGCACTGGCTGTTGTTGCCATGGTGCTCCTGCTGTTGTCGATAATATTTGAAGGTTCACATCCATGGTGCTCCTGCTGATTGTTGTTGTCGTCTATAGTAGCAGACGTCGCCGCTCGATATAGGCACGTGCCACAGCCTGACGCAGTCGATGCCGTCCCCCGCCACAACCTCGCCCTGAGCCATGGCTCGCCTTGCTGCCCTACTCGCCAAATCCATCTGCATCTCTTTGATTGCCATCTACTGTTTTAAAGTAATTGATTTTTTGGTTGATTCCTCCCGATTTAAAAGAGAGGATGAGAGGACTTGGGGTTATAGGATTTGTCGTGGGAAAGGAGATCGTCTCTTGATTTTCGTGTGCACTAATGCGGATATAGATCGAATTTGGCAAGGGCAACACCTTGTTTTTTAATTTAACTTCATGAATTATTTTTATCCTCTTAATTACATGAATTGAAACGGCAATGACATAGAATATGCTCAATTTAAATGGTAAGTTTGTAATTCCATGATTTTATAATGGCTATTTCAAGTTAGGAGGACAAAAGTAGTGGCAAATATGCAATTATCTCCAAGGGCGGCATGATGGGCCTAATAAGGCCGGACCAAAGTGGAACAGTCTCGCCAGTCGCCACTCTTCTTCTTCGTTATCGCTGCCAGCGTCGCCGCCGGAGAAAGAGAGCAGGATGAGGAGACTAAAGATCAAAGCATCGACATGCAGGAGGCTCACGAAGAAGCTCCAGTCGTATGAGGAGGCGGCGGAGAAAAAGGCAGCCAAGACCGCCGGCATGAAGGAGGAAGGCGCCGACCCCCACGACCTAAAGCAGCAGGTGAAAGCCTTCGAAAAAAACAACAAAGTTTTTTTGTTTTTCTATTTTAGATGCACTTGCTGATCTTGGCTGCCTAGTACTCGTGAATTCATGATAGCAAGTGCAGAACCGGTGGTAATGGATCATGATCAGTGCAATTCAATACCTGTGTTGTTTGTTTATCTCCTCTAGAATGGTTGCTTGTAGAATTGCCTATTTAGTTTAGTTAGGATGGTATATCCGTATAATGAGTAAAGCATGCATGTACCAATCATTTTGATGCTGTGACAATTAGTTGCATTGCAGTTAGTTGGCTTGAGTGGTTGTATTGCACGTAAACCGGTATTGCGTCCTTTTTTTCCTTGCTAATATATTGATGTGTAATTTTTTTACGTATTCAAAAAAAATGATTGTAATATTTTTGGTTGTTGTCGGTGTTGTATATAGCATACGTGATCCGCAAATAAAAAGAAAATTTTATTTTTTATCATTTTTATGCAATGGTCGCGGTGTAATAATCTGTGCATTCTTTACTGTTGAAATCTATTATACGTCACCAAACTGCATCGTTGTTTACTGTTTGAAGCCAGGTTTTGCTTCTTCCATCCAACTTATATGTTTTGATAATTGTTCTAAAGGACTGGCTTCAAAGTTTTCAGCATCTATCGTGGCTCACTAAACACGGTGGTGGTTGGTTGTAGTTCCATCTTTTAGTTCTGTCCTTCTGAATGGCTTGATCATGTTGAGAGTGAGACAAGCTATTTTTTACTTACACATGGAAAAGAAAATCTTCCTTTTGAAACAAATTTACATTCCTCATGTGTGATATTACCAATAAAGCAACCGCAATGGACATAGTCATAAGCAGAATTGCAGATATAATGGACATTGAGTGTATGAATTCTTCAGGGCACTAGTTTTACCATGTTCATTGATAATCATAACAACTGTCTCTAAAAGTCTCTTAATGCCATTTGCACCTGCTTCTGCAGGAGAATGTTTTAGCGGAGTCGAGGATGATGATCCCAGCCTGCCATAATCGACTTGGAAGTTGGAACTGCACTTTCAGATCTGAAAGCAACTCTGGTACTGTGAAAAAAAGAAGGGCTAAGACTTCTGAAACTCTCCACGACCTTTTTACTCAGACATTTGCAACCATTTCTCCGTTGCAGGCTGAATCGGAAGTGTCAAATGAACACGGTGCCGAGATTGGAGAGGTTGAGAGTACAATCACAGAAGTAGAAGCTGTATTCACGCCAATGGTAGATTAAATTGAAGCCTTCATTTTTTTTCTGAAATACCAGAGGGGCATCCGATTTATTGAGACCTAGAAAGGCTCATCTAGCATGATGTTTGCTGTGAACTCCTGGGCTGTGTTTGCTGCTATGTGTGGGATATCTTGTTTGCATGGTTTAGTTATAGGGACATGTAAACAATTCCGTTTGCAAACTCCGGTCGCCATTTTCAGTCAGTTACCGCTTAAAATATGGGAAATTTTGCTCAGACACTGAACAACGTTGTTATTTGCTGCTGGACACCGCCAACTCGATAATCGGCTGAGTACCATTATAAAAGCCAGTTTCTTTGCCAAAAGACACCGCAGCCAATATTTTAATCGTTTCCGTGGTTTGGGAGAGAGAAGCAGCGGTGGTGAATGGACAATATTGACCCTGGTCTATGCAAGTGCGTGCCACATCTCACATACCCAGAAATCATCGCGTTCCAGGACACGACATCTCGCTCAAGTACCTGGTCGAATAGCTCCCTTGCCAATGCCATATCCCCCTGCTTCGCATACGCGGTGATCATAACATTCTAGGACACAAGGTCCTTCACAGGACATTCGTCGAACAGGTCCCGTGCAGCATCAATGTCCCCTCTCCTTGCACACCCCGCGATCATCGCCGACCAAGCCACGGCATCCTCATGAGCCCCGTCGTCGAACAGCAGCGCGCGACGCCCAAATCCCGCAGCTCGCGTGCATGCCAATTAGCGCGTTCTTGACGAACGCGTCGGACTCGCAACCAGCCTTCACGACTTGGGTGTGCACGTGAGCCCCGGTGTCCCCCGCGCCCATGGCTGTGCAAGCACGGAGCACCAACGGGAAAGTGAGCTTGTCGGGCCTCACGTCGCCGCCGCCGCCGCGCCGTACTATGCGCGCGTACAGGGAGACGGCGTCCCGGGGCGCGGCCGTGTGGGCGGCGGCGCGGATGAGGGTGTTGTACATGAAGCGGTCCGGGCGGGGTATTTGGTCGAACACGAGGTAGGCGTGCGCGATGGCGCCGCGGACCGCGAAGGCGGAGGCGAAGAGGAGCTCGCGGAGCTCGGAGGGGTCGGAGAGGAAGCCCCGAAGCACCATGACCGCGTGCATCTGCTTGATGTGTCGCAGGCTGCGGCCCAGGGTCAATATTGTCCATTCACCGCTTCTCTCTCCCAAACCACTAAACGATTAAAATATTGGTTGCGATGTCTTTTAACAAAGAAACTGGCTTTTATAATGGTACTCAGCCGATTATCGAGTTGGTGGTGTCCAGCGGCAAATAATAACGTTGTTCAGTGTCTCTGAGCAAAATTTTTCTTAAAATATTGGTTAGCATGTACTAGTACATTCCAGTCCTTCTTTATTCAATGCTGAAATATTGGATGAACTGTTGGCCGAGCATTGTTTAATCAGAGATAATTGTAGTGCAGACATTGTTCAATCAGAGATAATAATTATTAGTTAACTGAAGAATATTTTTTAGTGATGCTGACATTATTATTTCTGAAGCAAGAATGCAAAATTAACACATCATGCTTTATCAGGAGTTCAATCCACATGCAATTTAACTAGATCGGTAAATTACCAAATTGAGGAAATTTCCTAAAATTGCACAAACAACCGCCAAACTATTATATCTAAAGAGGAGCATAAAAGAACTAAATATACATATTATATTTAGTTTCAAATTTAATCGCATAAAAACTATATTTAAGATAAAAACTATATTTAAGGTGGAGTATCACGAAGTTATCACCTAACATAGAGTTTAGGCCCCCGACATTACGATCCTGTTTGACACTTATCCATATTTCAAATCCTTGCAAGACTCGAAGTTTGTTGGTTAAATTGAAGTGTTTCAAAATTTTATATTTTATTTAAAATAGAACTGACATGATTCATTGAAATGCTAGCGATGTAATCTGAATTAATGGATTTCCAGAGCTACGAGTATCCGTCTCAAAAAATCTTGGATTTAAAGCCGTGTCATACAAGCCATATTATTTTACTGTGGCTGTAAATGATGCAATTTTGTTATAACATTAATTACAGTTTTGTGATACACCCCTTAAACATATACGGTTTTGTAACAGGGTAATTATGTTCTTACCCATGTTTTCAACTCCAATTAGTATCTTTACCTTGCCCCTACCTTTGTAAGTTTATGATTTTATCCTCATTTTTTCCTTTTTAGAATCTAAAAGATAACTTTTATATGCCATTAGGTTCTCCATACGGAATAAGGACCAATATAAGCTTTGGTTTATAAAAACATCAGTAAAATTATAAAGATGAGAAAGTAACGGTAAAGTCAAATTGTAATTGAAGTTGAAATAAGAGTAAGAACACAATTAGCCCTTTACAATAGATTTAATTAAAGTATTTGTCTAGTTATAATGTTTAAATGTTATTTTAAATATTAAATATAAACTATTTATAAAATTCATTTATAATCGATAAATAATTTGTAAGACGAATCTAATGAGTCTAATTATGTCATGATTTAATAATATGATGTTACCGTAATTAACTATACTTAATAGATTTAATAGATTTGTTTCATAAACTATTATTCGATTCTACAATTATTTTTATAATTAGTTCATATTTATTTCTTAACTAAAATTTAATCACTGAATAGAAACACCCCATTAATCTGCTGAATTCAATCTGGAATCCAGACGGAATTTACAAGATTCTGAAAACGAAAATACTCCGAGAAAGACAACAGCACGAATCTCGAGTCAGCACGGAGGAGCCATGATCCAACCGCGCAGAAGCCCTCCTTATCTGGTCCCGAGATTCCGGCCCCGCCGTCTTGGAATCCACCACGTATCCTTTCCCACCGTAAAAATTTTCCTAGCAAAAAAACAAACAAACAGGGAAAAAATCAGCTCGAAAATCGCTATCCACACCCCGCAAAGATCCCCTCGAAAACTCTCTCTCTCTCTCTCTCACACACACACACACACTCTCTCTCTCTCTCTAGACTCCACTTCCCCCAATCCGCGCGAGCTCAACCTCCTCCTCCTCCTCCGCCATGTCCGGCCTCCTCCGGTGGAGGCGCCTCGCCGCCGTGGCCACGCGGGCGGCATCCACCCTGACCGCGGCGGAGTGCTGCTCCCCGGCGGCGGCGGCCCTGACCGCCGCGGCGCCGCTGCACCGGCGCGTGCAGGACCGGCGCAAGTGGGAGGGCCCCACCTCGTCGTCGGGAGGAAGGAGCTCGAGCTCCTCGTCGGCCGACGAGCACGAGACGCGGCGCATCCGCGCGGAGGCCCACTGCCCGCGCTGCTCCAAGCACATGGACATCCTCTTCTCCCACCGGGCGCCGCCCCCCACCGGCTGCGGCGGCGGCGGGTACCAGGCGCTCAACCTCTGCCCCAACTGCCGCAGCGTATACTTCTTCCGCCCCCACCTCCTCGCGCCGCTCCAGGGCACCTTCGTCGAGATCGGCCGCGTCCGCGCCGAGTTGTTACCCCCGGACGCCGTCAGGGCCAGGGACCCTTCTTTCTGGGAGGCCATCCGCGGGAGCTCGTCGTCGTCGTCGTCGTCGTCGCGGGACGACGGGGACGGCGGTGGCGTGGCCGTGCACGTGCCGCCAGGCCGCCGTTCCACCCCAACCTCAACGTCGTCCGCGTCGCCGGAGGCGGTGGCGGGGGAGGAGGAGCTGGTGGCGGCGGCCGTGGTGAGGAGGGTGCGGGGAAAGACGGGTGGGGCGGGTCAAACCTCGGGAAGGATTTGCCAACGCCCAAGGAGATATGTCAGGGGCTTGATAAGTATGTGATTGGGCAGGACAAAGCCAAGAAGGTGAGAATTTTTCTTCCAATTTTGTTGAATTTGTTCCAGTGCACTTGTCTCAGTTATTACACATCATGATTAAAGTTGGTTAGCTTGTGTAATCAAAAACATGAGGCCTTTGCTGAATTACATCGTATCTTGTTCTTCGCTCGAGAGAATTCTACGCTGCATTTGGTTGTTTACGAGTTGCGATGGCAGCGAGATTTAGCAGCAAAGTTATTGAGCTAGCTGTGTTGATTGTGATAATGCTTTGGGGCTTTCAGTAAGGAACAAGATTTACTTATTGGCCTCTTAAGCTATCTGATAACATTGATATCTTTGCAAACTGGTTTTTAATCAGGGGCTCAAGTGAGCTTCTACTGGTTTGACACTATGAAAGGATGGTGCAGAATTGATTTATTGTTTAGTCAAAGTTGTTCTAATTTGCGGTGGATGAACCACTTCTACATGTCTACATGATAGCAAACATGTAGTTTTGTACAAAATGTATATAGAACATTGATCTGGATTGCTGATGGTCTCCGCATTCAAATAAACCCTTATTTGCACACACTTATCCTTGCTCTTCATTGTCCAACCTAATACATTTCAGATTCCGTACATAAATTTAGTACATATAGTGTTAATGAGATCGGTAAATCAAGTGTTGGTATTTTCTAAGTGTCACTTTTTTCTCAATTTAATATATATTTGTCATGAGTTGCGAAAAGCTTCAGCTCGACATTTGTTCTTGTTCATCAAACTCAGATGATAAGTCAATTTCAAGTCTTTTGCTTAGTGTTGCATTAATCAACAGTAACACCTCCATACTTTTGATATGCTGATCTCACACAGCCTGTTAAATCTGCAGGTGCTATCTGTTGCAGTGTACAACCATTATAAACGAATATACCATAAATCATTACAAAAAGGGTCAGTTTCTTTCTACCACCTTTGTTGTTCTTCTCTTGTTCTTGGAATGATGAAGCTCGTTTATTCTTGCGCAAGAACAATTAGGATCGATGCATATCTTTCAGTGACTAATTATGTGGTATATAAGCTAAAACAATTAGGTCTGGAGCAGATTTGGGTGGTTTTGATGGAGAAGCTGATGATGACGATGGTGTTGAACTAGAGAAAAGCAATGTTCTATTAATGGGGCCTACTGGCTCAGGTAAGCGTTTGCCACCAAATTCAAAGTTGAATGTTGATGTAATGGGAACTGTCAATAATTTCTTCTACAATATTAGATCAACTATAACAGAGAGGGTACTCAGCACTGTTTTGTTTGGATACATTGTTTATTTCACAGGTAAAACTCTACTTGCTAAGACATTAGCTCGCTTTGTGAATGTGCCATTTGTAATTGCTGATGCAACAACATTGACACAGGCAAGTTTTTACTAACTTTTACGATCCATGTAATCATACAAATGCATAATGTCCAAGCACACATGTTTATGATTTGAGCTCATTACTTACAAAAGTTAAAATGGTGAAGCCATTAAACTGTGAAAAGACCCATTATATGCCACCAAGTAACTGTGAGTTCAACATTTGGCCACTGGTTGACTGCATATTCCTTCCATGCACACCTCCTGACTGGGGTGAAGAACATGAGTGAACAAATTCCACAGGCGACCAACTATTGGCTCAAGGTTTATACCAGAACTTCATATAGTTGCATACAGCTGCAATGAAACCACCTCCATTACCTTTGCATTGGCTACATGGCTTTTATAAGTATGAGCTGCTGCTTTGAAACGTGATGATGAGAGATGGACCGGACTAATGTTGGTCTGGCTTGGCAGCAATAGAGAAAATGAGAGAACAGCATGCAGGGCATGTCTGTTAGTCTCATGCTCATAGGTGCTGAATGGCCTTGCAACCTTAACAGAGAGCAATCAGACCGAGAGGACAGAGATTTCATAGAAGGAAGAAATTGAATCCTGATGCCATGGAAGGAACACACAATTATTCAATGGCAGTTCGTTAAAGTTATTCAGTGACAAATAATGGAATTTTCCTTGGATTAAACAGCAACAAGAATGATTATATACAGCCACCAGCCCATTTGGATTAAGTTCAGAGTGATATTGTGAATGATCATTCATTTCTGTTTGCTAGCATTTGCAATCTTCATCAGTTTGTTTTCCCCTTCTTTTCATATCATATTAGTTCCAAAAGTAAAGCTTAACTCCTGCACCTTCCTACAGGCAGGGTATGTAGGAGAAGATGTAGAATCTATACTATACAAGTTACTGACGGTATGGTTCTTAACTCACAAATTGGACCTGCTTATTCTCTTTACACCATGCCTTTGAAAGTGATTTTGGATATTCTATTTTCAATTAGGTGGCAGATTTTAACGTGCAAGCAGCACAACAAGGGATGGTGTACATCGATGAAGTTGATAAGATCACAAAGAAGGTTTGTCTTTATTAGCTGAATCAGTATGTTTTCCTTGGTGACATTAATCAGCTGATGTGTTCAACATGCAGGCTGAGAGCCTTAACATTAGTAGAGATGTCTCAGGCGAAGGTGTCCAGCAGGCTTTGTTGAAAATGCTGGAAGGCACAGTAAGTGGTTTGCATTGATCTTCTGATGCCTGGTTAGCTTATGTGTCTTTTGGCATACTGAATCACAATATAAAGTGAAACCTTAATAAGCAGATATTGCTTACCCTCTACATCATAGTATCCCTCGGCAAATGAAAACAACATAGTATTAGTAGAGTGTGAGCCTGTTCAGTAGTATTGATGCATGATCCTTTGCTCTATGCTGTATTCAAATATTCCAGTTTGAGTCTTTTCTTGTGATATTGAACACATATGGTACAACTACAAATCATCAAGTTAAAAAAAATATGGTAATCCATCTAGTGACTATTTAAAAGGAACTCCTTTTGCTTATTTGGCTGAAATATGTAGTGTTATATCATATGATCTTTGTGGGATATTTTACTTTTAAGAAAATCAGAACACACATGGACGTCTTTTGATATTTTTGTGAAACGTTGACATATTTAGATTGTCAATGTCCCTGAGAAAGGAGCAAGGAAGCATCCTCGTGGTGATAATATACAGGTACCGTCACAGTTTATATATTACAATCTTCAACAAGAAAATATTTAGCCTTTTTGTGCCTGAATAATTACCATATCATTTTTATCTTCTGCTGCATGATAGCCCCAAGAAAAATATGGCAATATGAGAGTTTTGGGTGTTTCATGACTGAATAGTAATAGAGAAAACAATTCCTTTGTCCAAAATATACTCTGGATAGGTCCAATCCCAAATGCTGCTTTATACGCACATGCTATTGTTCCTTTACACCATAAATGCCTGGTCTAAACTAGCGCAATTTCAGATTACCAACTGCCTAGTGAAACCTTGAATTTGTTTTTCTACTCATTCAGTGTGCAAACATGGATTAACTTCAATTGTATAATGGTCTTCATGCCATACAGATAGATACAAAGGACATTCTTTTTATATGTGGTGGTGCTTTTGTTGACTTGGAGAAAACTATATCAGAGAGGTATTGCATATTGATCTTTGAGAGACTACCTATTGGAACGATTGTCTCCAATGTTTTCACAATCTTCATCTAATGTATTTGCGCCTGCTTTAATTTTTTAAAATTAGGCGGCAAGATTCTTCTATTGGCTTTGGGGCACCTGTTCGTGCTAACATGAGGGCAGGTGGCATCTCAAGTGCTCAAGTGACATCATCCTTGTTGGAATCAGTAAGCACCAAAATTCTGAGTTAACTTTTTTGGAAACGTCATTTTTTAAAGGAGAATACATGTGTGAATTCAATGAATTTGCTGTGTAAAACCTTAAACCTAGGTGTTTAAACTGTTCGTTTCTTAGGTTGAGAGTGGCGACCTAATAGCATATGGACTCATTCCGGAATTTATTGGACGATTTCCTATCCTTGTTAGCTTGGCAGCTCTAAACGAGGACCAACTTGTTCAGGTAGTCCAATCATGTGCTGTAGTTTATTTTCTACCTAGCATCACCTTGTGATCTATTTATGATATCTTATCATGAAAAAGCTTGTAGAATGCTGTAAGATATTTATAGATTTTACCATGGAGCACTGATATAATCATGTTCTATTAGGTTCTCATGGAGCCAAAAAATGCTCTGGGTAAACAATTCAAGAAATTATTCAGCATGAATAATGTGAGTATATCTGTAATAGAACCATGCAAATTAATGTCCCCTTGGTATCTTATCTCAACCCCAACTGTGTCTTTCAGGTCAAGCTTCATTTTACAGATGCTGCACTTAGAATAATTGCCAAGAAGGCAATGTCCAAAAATACGGGTGCACGTGGTTTAAGGACTATCCTTGAGAATATTCTCATGGATGCCATGTATGAGGTTTGTTATGTAAATTTTTCTTCCTTAATATGACTTTACAGTGTAGACATAAAGTCAATGGAGCTGACACAGTTCTTTTTATGTTTTGCTGTGCCTTGCAGATTCCAGATGCAAAATCTGGTGAGAAGCGAATCGATGCGGTGGTTGTAGATGAAGACGCAGTCGGAGCAGCAGACCAACCTGGCTGCGGAGCTAAGATCCTTTATGGCGATGGTGCTTTTGAACACTATCTCTCCCAGATAAAGGTAAGGATTCTTAATTCTACAAACTGATGGATGCATATGTATATAATCTGCAACCATAATATTCCTTGGGAAAATGCTGCAGGTAGCAGGGGATGCAATGGGAAGCGAAGCGGATGGAGAAGCGGAGCTTTCCTCTTCAAGAGCCATGGGGATGTGATTTATTGGTTCTCACATCTCCTGTATAACCCTGTAAAATCTAATCCCAGATGTAATAATAATGCAAGTATTAGCCTTGTAAAGGAAAATTGTGTGTAGTGTCTATTGCTAGTTAAAAAGGCCAGTGCAATGTTCAGTCCCCACGCTCTTTACTTAATTTGCCGCAGGGTTTGGGAAGAGTATATAGCTCAGGGGATATTTATGGGTTGTCGTGCAGACACCCCTGGTTGTCATCAAAATGTAATGTTCAGGAATTGTGATGACTGCTGATAGATGTAAAAAGCACTTGGATACAATGAAACGCATGCAGTGAAAGGGGGAAGGAAATGCCAACAATGCTGTTGTCAAAATGCTGGTGTTTGTTCAGTGTTTACGTGATAGTGGAGCCTATTTTGGAAAGGCAGAGGAAAATCTGGAAGCACTGAAATACAAAGTTGTTTAGAGCAAAGGGAAAATTTCGACATATTCCCTGAACTATTCCTACAAAACTGCTTGTTCCATAAGAAATCTTGTGGAAATGACTTGTATCTTGCATGTTTCTCGATCCATGTTACTGAGTTCTTTATGCTGCAATTCACCGGGTATCCAGACATGCTAGTCTAAACGAGATCAGTCATATGGTGATACATATATAGCTAACGAGTTATCATTAAGATCATAACACAAGAAACTGAAGAGTTATCATCAACGCTTAGGGTCTGCCTGGTAGAGCTGAGCCAAACGAGATAAACTCCAAATTTGCAATCTGGAAGAACTTATTAGTAGCAGGAAAATCCAGGAGCAACCAAAGGAGAATCCAAACAAACTGCACGGTAAACGTTCGAATGCGAAGTGGAAGTGGTTACCATGTACAAATGTGGGGGGAAGAAGGGGGAGAAGTGAGAAAAAGATAACATATGATCTCTGAGCATAAGACGCACAAGTCCATGTCTTCACATCATCAGAATGACTACACAGGCTAATTGGGAAAGATGACTCCCCTTCCTCCACTCATCAAAATACACAGTATATTTTACAGATATATCTATGCGTCCAGCAACAACAAGTAGATCAGGATGGTCATTCTAGAATTCAGTGTCGAAGCAAGACGTCATCACCTTCGAAACAACCGAGCGTGCAAAGGGTATATAGCTTAGACTGTACCTGCAAATACCAACATTTATAGCTTGAGAATAGCTCTATCCCTGTGATCACGCGACACTTCTTTTATGCTGCTATCCCATTTATAGACCGTAAAATGTTTCAGCCCATGTTAAAGAATGAGGCAATATTACTTTGGCGATTTACCGTATCATATATTCATGTACAGAAAACTAGAAATACAGTACAAAACATGTTTGAGCGGCTGGGGAGTCAAAAGTAATGCCATTATCCTAGTTAAACAGATGACTAAAAATCAGCCATTGGAAGCTATTCAACTTACCAAACAAGGGCACCAAATTCCAAGATAATGGCAAGTAGAGTCAGCAGCCTGCTGTGAACCTGTGAATAAAAAATAGAGCCATTTAGCATATTATACAATGAAATTGAAGCGTGATGCAAAACTGATTTACACCTATTAAATTTAAATTTGCCTTACAAAGAGAGCGCAGAATAGAGCAATTATGATGCTTGCAATGTATACAGCAGTCGCATATATCCGCACAGAATCAAGCATCATATCAAATTGCCTTTTGGGACCTATAAGAAACGCTGTACTGCCAAACAAATGATCCCATCAGTAGTTGACATGAGTAAAAAAACTTGGTGGCTTCAAAGATATAAATACCTAGCAGAGAAATGGCAGCACATTACAGTCTTAAAATTGTGTACGTATAGTATTTTTATAAAGGAAAATATTATACCATGGCAAAGTTAAAGTACAGGTTAAAATATTATAGTATTTACATAATTCAAGTTGAAAACCCATCCATAAGAAAAGGAAAAAAGAAAAGCAACCAAGATGAGAATATGAAGAGCAATAGAATTTGTACGTTTGCATTGATATGCAACTGTGAACAGTACACCCTTATTTCTTGAAGTAAACATTATTCTGATTTTACTGGTGTCCAAAGGCATGTAATAAAATAACTTGGAAATAGAGTAAGATGGTATATTAAACAGAACTTTGAAACAGACCTTCCAAGTGCCATCAAATTGCCAAGGGTGAATGTTACCCCGAATTTCACAGGATTGAAGAAAACAAGCATCGACTGCAATAACGGAGATGAAAAATATCAAATAACCAATAGTGGCTAGAGGGAAATGAAAATCAATTGAAAAATATCAAATAACCAATAGTGACTAGAGGGAAATGAAAAATATCTTTTGGGTCTTATTGTTGGAGAAGACAACAAATAGGTATTGAATCCATCCTTTAACTGTAGCGCTACCCAAATATAAAATAGGTCTTGTATTTTGGGTATTATTGTTGGAGATAGCCTTACAAACTCAATTATGCACCCTGTCCTACGAACTTTTGAAAAAGGATGGTTGCCACTAATTTTGTGAAACATGTTTGCAGCAGTATAACTAGGAGTAATATAATAAGCAGTTATATTGTAACTGACTACAGAGAGTCCAACACCAAAAATGCATCATTACAATAATTTGAACAATATGAATCAAGCCACAGCTGCATAACATATAGTAGCAAAGATGAGGAAGTATCGTAAATCTTCAGAAAGCATGGAATCGAATGCTTCCTACATTACTTTGTATACTGAAAGCATGGAAGCAACAAATGTATTGCAAAACATCGATGGTGAAACTTACCAAGAAGGTGCACGTCAATCCGGCAGCCAAGCATATCGCGAAGCCGTACAGCCTCTGCACCGAGATTCCAAAACAAGAGAATTTCAGCACGATTAGCAACATGCGATCTATCTACCAGCGCAACCGCATTGCTAGAACAATCCTAGTCGCATCCAGATCTGAGCGGGGACAGAGCTCAATCTGGCTGGGTGGGTCGGGGGGATTGCCTGGGTGGTGGTGAGGGCGCAGTTGCGGGTGACGTCGTCGAAGAAGGACTGCTCCTCGGGCGGCGGCAGCGCCGACTCCTCGTCGACCTCCATACCCACCAGCATCTTCGCCCGCTCCAGCGCCCCTCTCATCGTGTCCATGTCCTCCCTCCGCTACTATCCCCCACCCCCTACAGCACGAATCGCCTTCGCCTTCGCCACCGCACAGCCGGAAGCAGAGCTTCCTTCCTCCGGCGAGCTGCTACCTACGACGCCGCTCCTCCGACTCCGGTCGGCAGCGTGGGCCGCCGATCCCAAAATCCAAAAAAAAAATCTCTGAAATTTCTCCCTTCTCGAAGATGAAGATGACTAGACTAGACTAAAGTGCTATTTAGTGCTGGCCGGATGGGCCGGGCCGTCCCGTGCCAACCCGGGCACATAAGTACTGTAGCTTGGCCCGTCACGGCAAGAGAGATGGTGGATCGTGTCTGGACCGTCACCTGAGCTCATAGGCTGACACGACACGACACGGTTATTATATTGTGTCGGCCAGGCACAACACGGTTACTATATCGTATCGGTCTGGGCACAACACGGTCATGGTCGGCATGGCACGGGCGAGGGGTGCAGCCAATCCGATGCCGACGCGTGGCAGAGGGGAAGCGGCCGGCCGTCCCGCGCCATCAAACGGCTCGCGCCTGAGCCAATCACACGGCGACGCGTGACTAACGGTAATTTTTTTTCAAATTAGCGTTGCAGCTCGAAAAAATTCAAAAAATCTAAAAAAGGAAATGTTATCCTATTGTCACCCACCCCAGCCATTTCTCCTCACCTCAAACATCTTATCTTGTACCCTCAAGTGCTCTTTTATGCTTTCTAGTAGTTTGATTTTTTTTATTTAAATAAAATTTGCTCAAATTTTGTCAAAAAATCAAAAATAGTTTCAAAGTTGAAAAAAAGTAGAGGTGTGAAGACAACGCGGTAGAAAAGTATGTAAGTGATATATTCATTTGTATATATTATTTGTCTTTTTATGTGAAGTGAATAAATAATCTGAAATTTGTTTATTTCGTTTCAATATTTCAGAATGGATCCGAACTATCCATATCACTCGTTGTTGTTCATGTTGGGTGATTTTGACCCTAACTACATGTCGGGGGCATTCCTAACTAGTGATTACGATGCCACCGGATCGACTCCAACACCACCAGTTGTGGAGGAGGTACCGGTTCAGGGGCCAGCGGCTTCAGAAGGATCCGGCACTGTGAGCCGGAGTGCTTTGACGAACATCGGCATGAAAAGATCGAGAATTTCCGGTGTTTGTCAATATTTCGATGAGGTGGTCGTGACCGGCCCCGACAAAAAGAAGGTAACAGTAGCACGTTGTAGAATATGTAGAAGTAAATTATCTGCAAAATCATTTAGTGGTAGGACGCTTAAAGCACCATACGGAGGCTTATACGAGGAAACAAGGAATCCAACTACGACAGCATAACTTCTTCTAAATCCTGATGGTACAGTACATAGTTGGGAGTATGATCCAATGATAGCTCGTGAATCTCTTGTCTGGTTAATCGCTACACAAGATTTACCTTTGAACTTTAGTGAGAGTCCTGCTTTTGAAAATTGCATTCAAACTTCAATCCTAGGTCTAGGTTTAAAGCTGTCAGTAGGCAACCCAACCCGTGATTTAAAAAATGTCTATGACAAGGGTTGTAGTTCACTTAAGGATTTACACCTTTTCTACCAGTGTCATCTCAGACATATGAAGTAGTGGAGTTAAGGAGGATTATCTTAGTATAGTTGTTCATTTTATTGATGATTGGCGGCAAGTGGAGATGTTGGATTGCATGGTTCAGCCGAAGAGTTGTCCAACTATTTGGACAGCGACGTCTTCAAGCATGAATTACAAGACTTCAACGTACTCAGATGGTGAAATGATCACAATTCACAAGATGACATCCCGTGCTTTCAAAACTAGCGCGAGATGTGTTGACGGTGCTCGTGTTAATGGTGTCCTCCGAATCGGCTTTTAGTCTTTGCGAAAGAATCATCGAAGACAGGAGGACAAGTTTAAGCAAAAACCATGTCGAAATGCTACTAAGCGTTAAAGACTGGAAGCTAGCAGCAGAACATGCCCAATATACTACTGACAACCAAGAATTGGTCGCCCAGTTTGAGAACCTCCATATAGATGAAGACCAAACCCAATAGCTTCAGACTATTTTATAAGTAGCAGTGACCTTTTGAGCTGTACTCTTTTTTTGTCACGGTTTTCTCATATTCCCATATGAGATTTTACATGATAAAGATTGTAATGAGGTAATATGTATCATTGTATTATATAATGATATAAACATTAATAAATGTCATTATTATTTTGAAATATTTTACTAAGTATGTATGTTTTTTAAATTGTTAGACAATTCATATTTCCATGAGGAATGGTTTATTTTTTGAATTTTTGGATGATGAATAGTTTTTTTTAATTTTTGGATGAGGAATAGTATTATTCTCAAATTTTATTTTTCGACGAGGAATAGTAATTCGATATTTTTGCATTTTTGGATGGTGCACGGTGTAGACCAGATTAGCCTTGGCCCGTGGGTCTACAGCGTGCCCGTGCCGGCACTGTACGGCCTGGGCACTCTGTAGGTCATACTTGGGCCTGAGGGTCGACACGTGGGTCGACACAGCACGACCCGCTACAAGCGTCGTGTATAATGGATTGTGCCGCTACCGTGCTCGGGTTGGGCCGTATTGTGCGGCCCGTTTGACCACCACTAATGCTATTTGACACGGCTCAGATCTCAGATTCACATTAGATTTAAAGGTTAAATTATAAGAATTTTAAATTTTATTTAGAATAAAAATAAAATGATTTATATAAATATTATCATTATAATTTTGAATTTAAATTCATGAATTTATGAAGGATTACACAATTTCAAAAAATCTTGGATCGGAGCTGTGCCAAATGAGAGCCTAAAGCAGTGGACATTGGGAGGAGTAGACTAAGCACGCCGCAAAACTTGGTGTTCCCAGCCCAAGATTGAGCCCAAACCTCTCGCTTCTCCTCTTCGTACTGACTGGGATCGGCTGGGCCGGAACGATTCAACCGAATGGGCCGGGAGCGAAGCGTTCGACTTGCAGCGCGAGAAAATTGGGAGGCGCGCCCCGCGGCGGCGCGTCGCGCGCTCGGCTCGGCTCTCATCGCGCCGCCAGTGGGCGGCGCCGAGGAAACCCTAGCGAAACCCTCTCCTCTCCACCGCACCCGCCTCCTATTATATTGGACCTGCACCTCCCACCGCGTCGCGCCGGAGGCAGAGACCACCACTCTTCACCTGACACCTCTCGCCGCCGCCCGATCGTCTCTCTCTGACACAGAAGAGGAGAATGCCGCTTTCCGCCGGACAACTGCTCTCGCTCGGGTGGGTACCCGCCTCTCTCTCTCTCTCTCTCTCTCTCTCTCTCTCTCCTATGATCTTGGACGGTGTTCTTCGTTCTTGCTTGGTTTCTTGGATTCTGCGAGGTCAGGTCACTGACGACGTGCTCTGTTGCTGTGGTGTTGCAGCCGCCGGGGCTACGCGGCGGCGGCGGCGGGGTTGCAGCAGCGCGGCTCCTCGATGGCGGCGAGGATCTCGGCGGCCGAGGGTGGCGCCGGCGGGGCGGCGGCGGCGGCGGCGAAGGAGATCTTCTGGATGAGGGATCCCAAGACCGGCTGCTGGGTCCCCGAGAACCGCTTCGGCGACGTCGACGCCGCCGAGCTCCGGGCGCGGCTGCTGTCGAGGAAGGACTAGGCCATCAAGTAATCTTTTCGTTCCATGAAGAAACCAACCCTGCCAAAATTCGAGCGAGCGACCTGTTCTTTCGACACGATTTGTGCCCTGTGTCCTCAAATTGAAATGAAATTGAGTTCGAGTTCGGTTTACTGCCTGTCTCGCCATCCTCAAATTCATTTAAAAAATGCATGAAAATTATTGCGAAATGCTATATTGAGGATCGATCGTTGAGAATGACAACAGACTCCTTAGAACATTGATGACTAATATTATAATATACTAAAAGATTTATGTACTGCTCTTACGCTGACCAAGATTTCATAAATATATAATTTTGGCATTTCATTTAGTATTTCTCACTCAACAAAATCAGAAGAAACCATGCATGGGGGAAGACAAAATTTACAACATACTTGTGAACTAAGTAGATCAAATATCATGGTACTCGATGACATTGTCCGCAACATTACAAAATATATAATTTGATGACTACCTCCATAATAATTTTCTAAGGACCGGAGCATTACATATTGTCCCGGCAAAAAGTAGTTCGAGGTCACCAGTTGCAACTTGCAATTAAAATTTCATAAACATACAAGTAGAAAAATGTTAGGATCTAATTAAGCACCGTAGAGCAGAGGTTCTAGCTAGAGCTAGGAACCTCTAGACTCTGGACCTCATCTCCTTCGGACGGCCGACGTGAGGCCTCCTCTGTGCGTCAAACTCGCCGCCGCCACCGCCGTTCTTCTTCTCCGGTCGGACCGCGGCCGAGGACGTCCCCTTGTGCGTCGATATCGCCGACGCCAGCGCCACCGGCATGAGGCAGAGGCCCTTGCTCTGCAGGTACTGCATCGCCGTCGTCATGTTGTCCTCCATCAGCTTCACCACCTCCTGCTCGAACGTGGCGCCGCCGTCCAGGAGCTCCGACTGATCACCGGGGAGCCCTCCTGCTCCTGCTCCTGCTCCTGTCTGCATTTCTCCTGATAATCTTGGGGACAAGAGAAGCCCAGAGCTCTGCATCAACAGCTTCAGTAAGTGAATTGTAATTAAACAGGATTAACCGCTTCTGTTCTTTGACCTGATTGCATCAGCAGTGCAGTATACAAGGTAGAATGTGGTGTGAATTGATTTGTTGTTTACATCAGTTTGTGTTTCTGTCAGAAGAGGGACAACGGCTTCTGCGGAGCCAAGCCTGCTCATGCTAAGGACCTTCATTGAGAGCAATGGCATTAGTACAGAAGCAGAAAAGAGCTTGTCAAGTGAAACAAACATAGCTGTGAAAACGAGCGGCTGTGGTGGCACACAAACCTTGACTTGTAACTGAAGAAATTTCACATAGTCGATGATCTCATCAAGCATGGATGCCTTGTTAGTCTGCAGAACAGAAAAAATAATGCCATCTCAGATCACAAACATCTCAACGAAGTACTACTAAATCTTGCATTATCTGGCAAAGAAGCATGGCAGTAGGTAGAGTACCTTGTTGGAGTTTGGGACAAGCTCCTGTAAATCCTTCATCCTGTCAGAGATCTTCTCCCTCCGGAGCTACAAAAAGGAGATAACCACAGAGTCAGTCAGTCTGCTGTAATCTGTTGTTCTACAGTTCTTCTAGCTGAACTAACGACTGAATTCAAGCAGAACAAGAATCATATGAACCCACTTACCCTCTCTGCGATGCTGTGGGGATCGGTGGCCTGGCCTCGGCGAGCCCTGACACGAGGCTTGGGTGCTCCATTCCCAGCACTGCTACTTCCATTGCCATTTGGTAGCACCTCAGCCAGGTTCACAAACGGAGCGGCGCCGCCATTTTTGCTGCTGCAAGCTTCAGTACGCTGTATGTATGCACAACAGTTCTTGCTCAGGTTTTCAGGACATCAGTCATTGCAGAGGAATTTGACTGATGTCCTAAACACACAAAGATTGGCAATCAAGATGGACAAGGAAGACAAGAACCTGTCTATGGCTCTGTGTTGCATTGAATGATGCGAGTGGTCCAGATATCAGCGAGGAGACATTGAGGTGGTTCAGGCCGCTGAATTCCTGAAAATTTTGCAGTCAGCTTGTTAGATAAACTGAAGCATCAGGGTCCAAATCTATCTCAGTCTTCAGCCAACTAATACTGTACTATGCTGTGCTGCTTTATTTAGATAGCGATAAATCCGTACTATATATTGACTTAACATGCAGATCTACTTAGAAGAGTTGAGATCAAGCATGTCGCATAAAACGAAAGACAAAACATTTTACTGATCTCACTCTCACCTTCTGATCGATCTGCAGACTGTCAATGCTGGGGGTAACTTGCTGTCCAGAAACAAAAGACAGCAATTTTCCAGTGTTGAAATCAATGTCATCCTGCAACCAAGACAAGTTAAATGTTACCACTGGATGAATGATGCAAGAACAATGTTAATTGTCAATTTCAATTCAGGGTTCTGTTCTTGTGGAGCCACTCACATTCAGATGATGCGGCTGCGACGAGGGCACAGCGCCCAGCTGCTGTTGCTGATATTTGCTCCCATTCGCCTCCCGCAGGAGATCACCATTGAAGAGGCTGCCAAAGCCAAAGCTCTGCTGCGTTTCTTCTCCCGCGGCGTAGGCCGCCGGCACGTGCTGCTGCTCTCCGACGAGGAAGCCTCCTGCAGGCAGCGCGGAATGCTCGCTCCCGCTGCTGTCGTTGGAGCTGCTGCTGCAGATGACCGGGGCGCTGTCGTCCGTGAGCGGCATGGCGCACGGCTCCAGCGCGCCGAGCATCGCCGCCGCGGCAGCGGCGCTGTTGTCCATCGCGGCGAATCCGCCTAGGCCGTCGCTCTGGCGCAGCAGCTCGGCCTCCAGCAGCAGCTGCTCGTGCAGCCTCGCCGTGGGAGACGACGCGGCGGTCTTGCCGAGGAACGCGACATCGTCGTCGACGGCGGCGGCGTCCCCGTAGCTCCCCAAAGTGTCGGCGAGGGAGGAGACGCCGCCTGCGGTCCACGGCGAGCCGGCAAACACGATGTCCCGCGACCACGCCGGCGACGGCATGAACGGGTAGGGGAAGCCACCCATTCCGATCTCTGGTGCAATCCACTGAACAAAAACAAAAACGAAAAATGAAAAGAAAAACAACTCCTTTCAGTGACTAGAGGAAGAAACAAAGAAAGCCATTTCAAGATGCCTAAAAATGGATGGATCATGGTTGACTACAGTTGAATTTCAGATCCAATAAAACAACATTGTTTTTCTTTAAAAAATGATTGCTAGAATCAATAAATAATTTATCCATGTGGTACTCCTAAGCAAATCATTATGCATGGCCTCATTCATGGTCAGACAAGTGATCAAGATTAAGACAAAAAGAGCAAGTTGTTCTACTCAGACAGAACTGCATCTTTGTTTTTTTTTCTCCGGGTTATCTGGTCTGACAAATTGCAGTCCGACAAGGTACTACTATACTAATATCATGGCCCTCGAAGGAGAAGAATCTCCAAGAACTTCTTACTAAAAAAATTGTCTAACTCGACCGTTAATTTGCATCTGACATAAACAAATGCATCAATCCAAAACAAAGTCAAAGAGGCACTACACAACAGTGTAACCATAATGCAGTGTGATTCTTTTCATTTTTTTGGGCCCGAACCTGAAGAAATTCAGAACAACAAAAGAAACCAGACCAAAACTGATTACGAAATCTACACCACTAATTCAGCGAGGCCAGAGAGATTAATCAACCTCCCGTTCCAATTCGGATCAACAACATTCTAACTAAAATTGCCGCATGTTCATCAGGAACATGAACGGACTAATTCTGAATTTCCTCAAAAAGAAACCATTTTCACCGAAATAACACGAGCTAATCAATCCTACCCAGTAAGGACAACCAAAAAAAAGAACTGCCGGAAAACGCAATTCACCATCAACATGCAGCAACAGCACCACACCGACGAATCCGCCTAGAGAAAATGAAGGAACTAGAAGCGCAGAGAGAGAGAGAGAGAGAGAGAGAGAGAGAGAGAGAGAGAGGATGAGATCGGCGAGCTCACCGGGTGACGACGTGCAGCGAGTAAAGAGGAGGAGGGGCGAGGGCTGTATATATATATAACCGCCGCCTCCGCTTTCGGCGGGGAGGAGAAGACCGGACCAGAGAGGAGAAAAAGCTTATTTAGGAAGACGAGGAGGAGGAGGCGCTGCTCTGCTCTCGTCTCGACTCGCGCTAGCGTAGCGGTCGCCCGCTTGGTGCGTCCTTCGTTTTGTAGCTGCGCCTGCGCGCGTGTGCGTGAGATGAGAGATGACCGTGTCTACGTGCGTCTCTTGTGTGGGGGTGTGGCTGCTTCGCTTCTTTTGTGCCGCGTGCGTGACAAGTGTGCGCAGTGGGGCGTGCAGTGGTGTACCTACGTTATGTTTCTCGAGAAAATTATTAAATCCTAACTAAAGGTGTGTTTGCTTATTAAATTTGATGTCCCGTCATCTCGGATATTTATATATGTATTAATTATAAAAATAATTATAGAATTGATGAATAATTTATGAGCGAATCTATTAAGTTTAATTAATTTATAATTAGTTTTACTGTAGCATCATATCGTTAAATCACGATGTAATTAGGTTGATTAAATTCGTTTTGTAAATAATCCACATTTAATATTTTAAAATAATATTTAAATATTCGATGTGACTAATTTCCGTCAAACAAATATACCCTAAATTATACCGTCATAACTAATATATTATTCAATAATTACATAATTAATATGCTTCAGATATTCGGTATTTTATCTGGTTCACTACTGAACGCCTGGTGGTTATATAATGAACCGGACCAACCGAGCAAGCGATCAGGTGACACCCCTGTTCGCCTTTTTTCCCTTCGTTTTCTTTAGGCTGCCATATTTTTAGCTATTTTCAATACATATTTTTTAAACTGCTAAATAATATTTTTTTAAACTGCTAAATGATATATTTTATATAAAAAATTTTTATATAAAAAGTTGTTAAAAAATTTAATAAATTTATGTAACAATATTTATATATTAATACTTAATTAATCATATGCTAATACTGTTTTTATGTGAGACTAATTAGCTGTTTCAAACATAGGAAAAGAACGCAGCCCTACCCTTTTCATGTTTTTTCAAAATATATCGGAGGCATACACATATGAATACATGTACGTTTATTCCTACAAACATGTCGTCTACGAACATATCTAAAGACTCGACCAATATTTCTAAAGATTGGCGATGATAACAATGACGTTTTGTTGTCGATGAGTATGTCGCTTACCACAAAAATAAATATAACTAGAACCTAAGTGGGTTGATTCTATCATCAGAAACTAACCAGTTGAGCTCAATTTATCTCAACCTTTTTAATTTATTTCAAAATGAAGAATGAAGGATAAATTATCTCATTTTATAATAATATGCTAGGACAATTGCACGTTTCACCATGTTTTGAAAGCTAACTACCAGTTCGGTCTTATTTTTTCATGCTTTTTACCCTGGTTTTCAAATATGGACATCAGACATGACCTCATTCTGTGAAGCTTACATGACGGTGTTAATTTAGGTCGAAATACCGTTTATGCCCTTGCTCATTATCTCACAATTTTTTCTATTTGGCCTAGTTTTATGTACTTGGTGTATGTGATGTAACTTCTGATAAATTTAACTTGCAATTGACAGTTTTGTGTAAATTTGAATTAGATTTGAATTTTGGCAAAAAAAAGTACAATTAAAAATACTCATTAGCAGCTGTCCATTTCCATATATTAAAGACAAAATGCAAATCAGCATGCAACATCACATTCAAATGCCTGGATCAAATCCCCAAGTCACAACATGCAAACAAGAACCGGAAAATAGACGTCGTTGACACAGCCAGAAACAGCGCACTGCTTGTCGCAGTCACCATTGGATACGCCTCCACACTCTCCATCGCCGGCTCCCTCAATGACGGCGACAGCTTCTTCAGCCTCCGGCTCCTCGGCTCCAGGTACTCCCCTTCCGCCGCCGCCGTCTTCTCCTCTTCTCTGTAGCCTCTGCAACGTGAGCGCTTGGGCCCAGGTGGCAGCGAGCTCCATGACGGGGTGGGAGCATAGGCGGAGCTACACCCGACGGTTCATGTTATCGCGTATGCGGCCATCGAATCGAGATCGACCTCAAGCGAGAACAGGGTGTAGCGGCCGGCGACTCACGAGGACCTCGCTTGATCCTAGAAACTCGGGGTGACGGCAAACGCATAAGCTGTGAGTAGCAACCAGGCGAGCGTCCAGGCAGCACTGCAACAGCCATCAGGATCAGCTGATCATCAGGTACGTTGGTCGCCGGCCGGCCAGCTTCACAGGGGCTCTGCTACTTTAGCTTTCAGAGAGTTCAGAGCTAAGCCAAAGCCCTACGCCTACTCTGTAGTCTGTACTCTGTACTCACGTTTCTCCTTTTTTTTTCATCTTGTTTTTCTTTCAGCCAGGATCAGAGATTCAAAATTTCGGAGGATCCACGTTTTCGCAATTAGCAAGCCAGGAACGGTAAAAGTGTACAGAGTATGGGAATAAAAAACTAATTTAATTTTAATCATATGTTTTTGTAAAGTACTGGATATTGGATTATTGGTTTGGTAAATCGAAACATCATATAATTCTTATACAGATTTGATAAAAATGAAGAGGAGTGGTGATATTGCCTCTCTTTTTCAGAAATATGAATCTAAGAAGAAGACTTGTTCTCAATTTCCTTCGGTGGATGCAGCTGTAACAAAAGATCAAATGGAAGAACAAGAAGATGGACAAGATCAAGATAGAGTGATCGAAGAAAATGTAACTCCAACTTCAATGCTTGTACAAGAAGATGGACCAGATCAAGATAGAGTGATTAAAGAAAATGTAACTCCAACTCCAATGCCTCCAAATCTACCTCCAATTGCCCCAAAAGAACCTATTTATGATATCAGTCGGCTTTCACCTGATCCATAGGAAAGACAACCCATTGCAAATTATCCCATCAATGATAAAGATGCAGTTCGACGATCATATATTATTAAAGGTCCATTGCAACCCTATGCACATGAATTTAAAAGTAGAAAATTGTAAATAGGGATCGGCAATTCAATCCCATATGATTTTATAAATATCATTGGATTGAATATAGTGTCAAGAAGAAAGCAACATTTTGCTTTGTGTGCTACTTGTTTGGAAAAAAAGTAAGAAATCATCATTTGTTGAAGGTGGTTGGAGAAATTGGAATAGAAATGATGCACTTGATTTACATGTGGGTGGTGTGAAAAGTGCTCACAACACAGCTCAAGAAAGATATAATTTATTTATAACTCCACATGGAGCAATTGATTATAAAATTATGAAGGCGGATAATGAGAAGCGTCGTCTCTACAAGATCGGGTTGACTTATTCATTTAGATGTTTGAGGTTTCTTTTGCAGCAAGGATTAGCATTCCGTGGGCATGATGAAAGTGAAGAGTCTAGCAACAGAGGGAACTTCATTGAGCTTTTGAAGTGGCTTGCTGCAAATAATGAAGAGGTGAAGAAGTTTGTTTTGAATAATGCTCCAGGTAATTGCACATTAATTGGCCCAGACATAAAAAAATATTCAATGTTATGCAATGGAGACTAGAGATCAAATCATTGAGGAAATTGGTGGTGATCACTTTACAATTTTATCTGATGAGTTAGTGATGTCTCTCATAAAGAACAACTAGCCCTTTGCTTGTGTTATGTTGATAAATCAGGCATATCATGTGAGTGGTTTTTTGGAATTGTTCATATAGATGATACTACTTCTTCATCACTTAAGGAAGCAATTTAATCTTTACTTGTTTGACTATAATTTAAATCCATGGGCAAGGCTATGATGGGGCTAGTATCATGAAAGTAGAGATTAAAGGGCTTAAAACCTTGATCATGAAAGAATCACCATCTGCTTATTATGTTCACTGTTTTGCACATCAACTTCAATTGGTTCTTGTTGTTGTTGCCAAAGACAATAATGATTGTGTATGGTTTTTCGATCGAGTAACCCTCTTGCTAAATATTGTTGGTAGTTCTTGTAAACGTCATGGAATGCTTCGACATCACCAATATGATAAAACACTTGAGTGTGGTATACTAGAATCTGGTAGTGGGTTAAATCAAGAGATGGGACTGCCTAGACCTGGTGATACCCGGTGAGGCTCTTATTATAAAACTGTGGTCAATATGATTGCTATGTAACCCACAATTCATGATGTACTCATATCTCTTGGACGAGATACTTCACAAAGAGATGATTGGCCAAAAATACATACTATGGTTGAAGTGTTTGTGTCATTTAATTTTATTTTTAATACTCATTTGATGCTTGACATTCTTGGACATACAAATGAATTGTCTTAGTGTTTGCAAAGAAAAGACCAATATATTCTTAATGCAATGTCATTTATTCGTTTGGCAAAGAGTAAAATGTAACAAATGGGGTCTGATGGGTGGGTTTTATTTCTTCAAAGGGTTACAATGTTTTGCAACAAATTTGGCATTCAAGTTCCTGTAATGGAAAATTATTATGTGTCATATGAAAGACCAGTATGTTTTGCTCTAGACCAAACAAATGATGATCACTTTAGAAGAGAAGTGTATATTGGAGTCATTAATAAAATTAATCAAGAGCTTGACAGTCAATTTGATGAGGTAAATATGGAGTTGCTTACTTGTATTACTTGTATGGCTGCTTTGAATCCAGCAGATTGATACACAGACTTGCTGAATTTTACCCTAATAAATTTTCACTTGCTAAGAATCGGTTTGCAGCTTGAAAACTTTATTAATGACATGAGAAAAGATGAATTGTTCAAAGGTATAAATAATCTTGTTGACCTCTCAGTAAAACTTGTTGAAACAAAGAGGGACAAAGTTTATCATTGGATCTATTTACTTATCAAGTTGGTATTGCTTCTACTAGTGACTATCGCAAGTGTTGAAAGCATATTTTCTGGACTTTTATCAAGAACAAGTTAAGAAATAAGATGGACAATAGCTTTCTGAATGATTGTCTAGTGATTTTTATTAAGTGAGATATGTTCTTACAACTGAGTGAAGAAGAGTTTATCAATACTTTTATGGCTATTAAAAGGTACAGACCTGAGAAGAAGAAAAAGTAATGACATATTGTTTTTTAACTATTATGAGTATGATGAGTGCATAATTTTAAATTTTATGTTAAAAAATTGGACTCATTTATTTATTTTATGAACTCATTACGTCTTTTTTTAATTATGTTTTGTAATTTATATATTTATGTACCGATATGTTAAAAATTTTAGACAATGAACCACCATATCTATAAATCCTGTCACTGGATGGAAGAGGGAGAATTGAGGAGGAAGACGATGAAAACGAGAAGTGCAACAGCAGCCGTCGACGTTCCCTCTCCCCATATCGCAACCAACGCTTCCTCCACTCCGTGCGCTACCGCCACATCTCCCTCCCTCCACGCGCAGCGGCCGCCGCTCCCCTCCCTCCGCGCATCGCCGCGGATCCCTCCGCCTGGCCGATCACAGCTCCCTCCACCGCCGGCGACAAAAACCCTACAACTAGCCACTGCTCCTTCGCGTCGGGACTGAATCAGGATGTTGGGGATCAGGATGTGATAGGTTTGACTAGTAATCCGGGATATTTTGGTCACTTCGGGGCTAGTAAATTTATTTTTTCTTTTTTTAAACAAAGTACTAACAGAGTGAAAACAGGGTTTGACGGAAACTTTGAAAAACATAATTAAATGAGTTTATAGGTAGACTTTAAAATTGGATCAAATAAACAATTGTTCCTAGTATGTAATAATATGTAAGGATTTAAAAGTTGGAAAGGTTTTTTATATAAAATAGTAATACTCCCTTATTGAAAATTATTTTTTCAAAAAGTTATCGTTCAGTTAGAAACTTAAAAACATACCCATGATAATCCATAATTCCTTAGAGGAAAATACTAATGACTATTAAGGCATGATGAGGCAGACAAAGTATGTGCATATAGACGAACAGGCAGTTACTCTTTTCTTTTGGAAAAAAATTGCATAGAAATTTGTCACATAATTGTCCTAGCGATTAACTACTCTACGGTAAACACTAAACCATTCCGGTTATTACTTAGGGAGTGGTTGAGAGTAGGTAAAAGATAAAATTAAGAGATATATAAAGTTAACCATCAACGCTAATTTTTAAAATTGGATTAGGATAATTTTTAAAGTAATTTTTCTATATAATTTTTTACAAGAGACAACGCATGAGCAAGAAAAACAAGGCAAAAAAATTTCTCTCAATCTTCTTAACGAACACAGCCTTAGCCACTCCTGTCCATTCCGGTGAGATCATTTTTTTAAAAAAACAACGTACATTAAGAAACACACTACGTTTCACTGACAATATACGTACACTTACTCCTATAAACACGTATACACCTATTTCTAAAAGCATCTTCAAAAGACTGAATCGACATATATTCCAATAAAACATAGTATAAATACAAGCACTAACAAACTGTGCACTCACCCTTATGAAGGCGCACACACACATCCTACCCCTATAGGCCAATATATACCGAGATACAAACACAGACATTGACAACATGCGCACACTCATCCTCATAAAGACATGCACATAGATTATCCTTATAAAAGTATCTTGGAAAATTGGTCGACATATATTAAGATTGATGGTGATATTATTTTTAAGATTATAAACACAGGCATTGACAACACACGTATACTCACCCTTATAAATACACACACTACTCCTATAAACATCTTCGAAAGACTGGACCAATATATATATTGAGAATGATGGTGAGATCATTGTTTAAAAAACATGATACAAGCGCAAATGGTGACAACGTGCATACACTTATTTTTCTATGCGTATATACTCATATCAAGCGTATATACTCATATCAAGTCTATAATTTAAATAGATAAAGTAGTTTCATCGTAAAAAACCTAACCTTCGTTTCATCTGATGAGATATTTTTTAGTTACACGCATAGCTGCCGCTGAAAGAAGAGATGTATACAGATTCTACACGGGCGCATAAGCTGGTGATCATTTGATTCTTCCACATCTGGACAGCAGGGATAAAAAAAAAAGGTTCGGAAGAACTCCCAGACAACGACGTCACACATAAGATATAATCACTATAACCTTTTTCCAGTTCTGAGATTAGCAGCACCAGCGTCGCCTAACTCTATCCGCGCATGTGATAATTAGGTTTAGCCGAAAGTTGGAGGTAAATCTGGTTGCAATTAGCTACCGGCAGTAGAGTAGATTCGGGTTAATTAATTAATTAATTAATTACATAATATAACGTAGCGAAGATAATGATAACTAACGATAACTAGCGCGCGGCTGCCGATCCCGAAAACGATTTTATTCTAAAGAGGAGCCAATTTTTTTTTGTTGTTGTGTTGCGCCACCGATTGCGGTCGCATGCGGCTTTTGCTGGGTCTCGCGTGCTCCGGAGGAGGCGCGGCATTGCAGCGAATGACCAAACTGCCCCTGCATGGTAACCGTTGGTGATGATGGCGTGGCTGGCTACCTTTGCCAAGCCAATGCACTTGCAGTCTTGCTGGCTACCGAATGTCGTTTTTCAAATTAGATTCATTAAATTACCACTTTCAACCGAAGCCTACAAGCTACAATATCATCCCAAACGAAAATCCCTTTATTTTTCACTCCTCCAATCTGACCTTCAACGAATCTGAGTCCAATTTAGATATTTTGGTGTTTCCTTGATTTAGACTGGGATTTCTCGAATCCTATTTGATTTATAAGCCTAATAGGACGTAGGAAAAACCATGAGAAGCCAGTCCACCTCTCCTATAAATATCAGGGGACTAAGACCAATTAAAACAACAATTGAGGAGGGACCTCGTCAAGGTGAATGCGCCTCGGTTTGTCCTAGGCTCGACAGGTCAGCTAGCACGTCCTCTAACACCGTGAAGACGAGAGAAAACGATGAGCAATTGAGGATTTGAGGAGAATAGACCTTGGGATAAGTAGCAAGAAGGAGGAAGATGAATATATAGGGTTTGGCGACATCTATCACTCCTTACGATGGCGTGTCTCCGGGTGCCACTACAGGTTGCACATAACGTGCTCAAGGTGTGACGGCGCGATTCTATGTCAACACATCTTTTTGGCGACCGCTGGGGACGATTTCAGTTACTATAGCCGAAACCCTAGTTCTCTACCATGAGCTCTCATACCGATCTTGATCAAGACAATATCATGACCGTAGATTATGAAGAGTTGCCGGAAGTTGATTGCCAGGAACTTGAAGCTCACTTTGAAGAATTGTGCGGCGGTGAAAGATGGCTTCATGCTACCGGAAGACGAGGCAAGGCATCGTCAAGTAGGAAAATTTCACGGTGCTCGTTGATGACAAATCAAAGGTAACAATCGATTCTAGCAATCCCCGTTCGTGCTTCTTAAGTTGCTCAAATAATAGACGGTGATGTTATTGCTACTTTGAACAATCGGTTTACTACTTTTAGTACTACCTTTGAGAAAACCCTAGATGCTCGCATGAGTGAATTGGAGAATCAGCTAAGTAGCCAGTTGTTAGATGGTGCATCTACTTCATACCATAGCAAACATATGTATGGTTCCATCGGATTTCCACATACCAAAATTTCCTGTACAACAAGGTTGGCCGATGAAAGCTACCTATAATTCTATTGGTACAACAGACCCTAGATTCACCCTTGCGACACCATACGCTAGTTCGATTGATGTGTTACCGCTGGTCAAACCGGATGCATCGAGTGGTCAGACTGGTGTAATACCATCGGTCCGACCGGGTGGACACCGCCGATCAGACCGCTCCTAACGACTGCTGTAGGATCGGCTCATATATCAGTCATTCCTACTTATCCTATGGCCAACAACTATGTTCCAGAACAAGCTTTAGCACCCTATGTTGTTGTTGCCCCTAATCCTCCTATTAGAGAACCGCAAAATTCAGGCAACTGACATGGAGTATTGTCAAATCCTATAGTTAATGGCACACGTACAGAACCTAAGAGTCTTAGTGATTAGATTGTCGAAGTTATCAAAAATACTTTCAGTATAGATACTAGGGTTAAGAAGTGTACATATCAAAATACTTATCTTGACCACTATGATAATGGCCCATATCCTCAATGGTTTAGAGTGCTTGATTTTGTCAAGTTCATTGGAGAAGATGACCGATCTACTTTAGAGCATATCGGCCAATTTATCATACAACGTGAAGAAGTTAGTGCTAGTAGCATTTTGAAACTTAGCCTTTTTCCATTGTTTTTATCTGGTGCGGCATTTACTTAGTTTATTTCTCTTGCACCCAACTCTATTCATGATTGGTCTCCATTAGAACAAAAATTTCATGATTACTTCTTTAGTGGTAAGACCGAATTAAATTTGTCACACTTAACATTAGTTAAACAAAAGCATAATGGGCTAGTTTCTGAATACATTAGAAGAATTAGAGACAAGAAACCGGTGTTATGGTTTAACATTTTCTGATAAGGACTTCGTAGATTTGGCTTATTCTGATTTAGTTGAATATTTAAAATAAAAGCTAGATGGTCATAGTTTCTTAGGTGTAAGCCAATTACTTCAAAAAACTATGCAAGAAAGCCGAGTTAAGGAAGCCAAGATCTCACAAAAGTCAAAGTTTGACCGTCCACATGTGAATATAGTCAATGAAGTCAAATCTTCGGACGATGAGACAACCAATCTATACGCAGATGAATGGGCTTGGTCCTTTGCATCCAAACCATTCGTTTGCTCTACTCTTAAGCCAATTGGGTGCAAAATCGGCAAGAGGAAGTAAAGTTCATGTTTGATTGGGCCAAATGTGGTAGGATCTTTGACTACTTGTTAGAGAACAAGCAAATCAAATTGTCACAATGCCATGTCATACCATCACTTGACGAATTAAAGCGCCGAGCATATTATAAGTGGCACAACTCTTATTCTCATGCCACCAATGATTACAATGTATTCCGTAGACAAGTTCAATCGGCCATCAATGAAGGACGATTGGCATTTACAAGATGCAAATAGATGAGTTGTCTTTTCCTATACACAACATTAAATTGCAAGAGGAGAAGATCCCCAATGACAAAAATAAAACCACTTTGAAGACATCAATGCTTGGGGAAAAAGATGACAAGCCAAAGATTCCAAAAGATGACAAATGACCAAGGAGATCAAGTTCATCTATCAAGCGAGGTGGGAGACAAGCGAGAACGGACCACCGACACCTACTTCTTTTTCTTCATGGTATTACCCTTGATATGCACCATAGAGCTTGAATGGTACATGGATGATGTTTACTTATCTATCAGATTATTATTCATTATGGGCATTGCCACAAAGACCGATTTTGAATAATCAATCGTGCTCTTCTTATAGCTGGTTGAGAGAAAAGAATTGGTTACAAAGGAATCAACACAAGAAAGTGGTGAGGCAAGAGTGGAGGCCAAAGAAAAGCAAAATACTATCTAAACAAGAGGGGGCCTCTCGTAGAATTCTTAATCACCATTAAACACATAAGCCTTAGAGGCATTCATGGTCGGTATTGGTGAATATTGCCCTTAGATGATCTCATGCTTAGTGCTTGTCGGCTCACAAGTTTGCCGAAAAGACAGAGGGCATGTGTTGATAACCAAATTTGGCACTAAGGTCAAGTTACAACAAGTTTGAGCCAAATTTTAAATAAATACCAGAGCTTTCCCACGAAGGTCGGTCTGACTGTCGTTGTGTGGCCGGTTAGACCAGACTTAAAAAATGCACTATGATCAGACCTCAGGTATCCGAGTGATTGTTGACGGTCGTTAAGTGCAAACTTTAACTGTCAACTCCTGCATAAAAGATATCAAATATTATATCAAAACTCAATGGTAGGGGATTACTACTAACCATTTCCACTAGTCTTGGTAAATATATGTACGCATGTCATTTATGGATGAAAATACACCCGTCATATGACAAAATGAACCTCTGGCCAATCACACGCGAGTACCAGGATTAGAGGGCCCATATGACGGTTGAAACTGACTTAAAGTGGGACCAAACCATCCTCAACCACCATAAGGGCCCACCTGTAAGCCACTGGAGAAGGTCGGTGGAGAGTGGTGAGGCCCAGGAGTCTGCCGAACCCCTGGTTCAGCTGAACCACCCTTGGCCCACCTCATCTCCACTTTACACGTGGAGGGCCCTGATGCTTCCCCAATGACGATTGTGGAGGAGTAACCACCATTCTAACCGTCATAGGAAGACTATAAAAGAAGGAGTTCACACATTTTCAAAACACACAACATCAACTCAAGTAGAGTACAACTGACTTGTTAGGCGTTACTTTAGTATGTTGGGTTAGTGAGAGAGTGAGGAGAAGCTCCGGAAGGAGTGCCCCAAAGTATCGGACATTGGAGTTCCGGAGAAGCACCAGAGTTGTGTTAACGACCAAATTTGGTAAGCAAATTCCCAAGTTTGAAGCTAAGATTGAACCGGGATCGAAGAAACGTAATCTACGGAGAAACAGAGGCCACGTTGGCTAAGTCCAAATCGGCTGCAGAGCCAGTCGGCTGTGTCCGAGTCGGACTAGGACAACCGATAGCTGATTTCGATTGAAGATAGAAGTGAAGCCAATCCCGAAAGGAAAGCTTGAGAATAAAGTGTTGGATTCGGTTTACAGAGTACGTTAAAGATATTGCCATCTATGGATAAGGTCCTACAACGGCAATTGTATCTGTTAAGTTAGGATATTTTGTATAGTTTTCTTTATGATAATGTCGGTTTGTTTTGTAATCTAATCTGTAATAGAAATCGTATCCGTCATGGACTCATTACGTATGCGGGTATAAATAAGACCCGAGGGTTTGTAAAAACAGATATCAACAATCAATACACCTTCGGCGCATCGCCAACTTTTTCGTTCTACTTTTTCTCGACAAGTTCTTGCTCTTGCTCGGGCTGCATCAACGTTGATCTCCGAACGAGATAATTTCTTGTTACAAGTGGCTTGTATCGTCGGAATTAGTGCTTCCATCATCATGATACTCTAATTTCGATGCTATAAACTGCTTAAGTTATCATACGTGGCATATAATCTAGAACAATGTCTAGATCTATCTCGCAGTCGGCTGTGTTCTCTCTGGAGACGACAACCAATAGAGCTAGATCTAGGTGTTGATTTAGATTATATGGCGTGTCTATCGTCTCGAGGGGTTCTCATTGGCTCATATAGATCTAGTGTCTCTTTTTGTACTTAATGTTGCATCAAATCGACCTGTTAAGTCGCTTTTAAAGATATGTAGATTTATTCGGCATAATGTTTTCCATTAGATATAATGCCGGGGTTTCAGCCGGCCTTACCTGTTTTAATCGTCTTTTTAGTATTAATTGTTATTAGATGTATTAGAGCTGTCTTTTATATTAAGATCTCAATCTATTCAAATGCCCTAAACCAGTATCAATCTGTTGAGTAATATCAACAGCCGATTGATCTAGGTTTATCACATTTAATTCAGATTGATATCTTTTTATAAAACATGTCGAATTACTAGCTGATTTATATTAGATCTGCAACATCGGCTAGGTCAATAAATGCATATAATTTTTATCCTAATATACTTTTGGACTTAAGTGGTTTATATTGTCTCGGTACACTACCAATCTATACCAATCATTTAGTCTAAATATGCTTTGGGATAGCGATTATATGTTTATTAATTGCTTCAGCTGATCGAGTAGGATCTAGTCCTAACCAAAACACATATTTCTTGTTTTCTTGTTGGTTATTGGCACGCCCATACTTCACCAAAGGCGACCAACGTAGACCTACACTAGAGTAAAGTAAATCTCTCATGCCAGTGCGTGGGAATCTAATTTCTCATCAACAAGTTGTCAACATTCTTTTTACTTGTATCTCGATGGATGCTTCTTTTATAACGTAAGTATCCAATATCTCTTATGTTATTTAATTAGTTTCATTAAGTGAGATATATTCTCATCAGTGCGGGTTCGTCGCTTAGTTTATAATTAAATGCTCTAATACTAGGATTCTGGATAAAGAAGAAAGTTCCTACGTAAGGCTAGAGTAGTAATCAATAACTTAGGCGTGGTGTCTAGGTTAGCGGTTACCTTCGTTTGTTATATGCTCCATAGAAAGTGAGGTAGACGGCAGGTGGTGATAGTTCTGTCCGTCCTTTGCATCCCTTCATGTTTGGGTACATCATAGAGCTCAAGGCCGGACTTACCCTGACATATCAGGAGAGGGTCTATGCCAGAAGCATTGGATAGAGTTTTTTAACTTAAGATAACTAGTCGAATCAATAGAAATCATCTCTAACCAATCTTATCTTTTGTTGTTGTCCTTGGGTAGAATGTTGTTCATATATGTACACACATGTTCTTTGTGTTAGATATCCTTGGAATACTCTAAGAAAAAATGCTACAGCGGTATCCGTGCGCTTGCAAATATCTATGTACGTAGCAAATACCAACAACGGTCAGACCTTCAACACAGAGTCCGAGTCCAATTTAGGTATTTCTCGTATTTCTTTGTTTTAGTCTGGAATTTCTAGAGTCCTAGTTGATTTCTAAGCCTAATTAGATGTAGGAAAGACCATGTAAAGCAAATCCACCTCTCTTATAAGTATAAAGGGGCTAAGGCCGATTGAAACAACAACCAATCAATTGTCAAAATCAATCTATTACCCAAACACTCTATATTCTGCATCTTCCTCCTTGCTACCTATCCCAAAGTCTATTTTCCTCAAGTCCCCCAATTGCTCGTCGTCTCTCATCTCTACGACATTAGAGGATGTCCTAGCTGGCCTGTCGAGTCTAGGATAAACCGACATGCATTCACCCTGACAGGGTCCCTCTTGGGTGTTCGTTCGGCGGCATCTATCACTCTGTATGGCGGCGCGTCTCCGGGTGCCGCCGCAAGTTGCAACTAACGTGCTTAAGGTATGGTAGCATGATTCTACATCAACATACCAAGAAGAAAATAATTCGTATATTAGATGTTTATATATTTACTGGGTCTAATATTTTATTCTTGACTTTTTTTCTTTAACAAACTAACTTCTCATGCCGACATTACACTGTATTCTCATGATGAATTTTATCCAAGTTGTTGAGTGAATATTAGCTTTGAAATCATCCATCCGCCGTTTGCACGCCCTCAAATGTGAACTAGAGTGGTAGGGACTGAGATAGAATTATAGAAAGGAGCTAGAAGAGATGCGCAGATGGTCTCCTTAGACCATGGACAATAGTGTGATGTCAGTGTTACGCACAAATCAGCCTATTCATACACGGGTTGGGTTGGTTTAGCTGGCTCCCACACCGAACCAACAATTGGATGGTTTTATCTGGGTTGGACCAGTTCTAGCAGGTTTGACGGAGGCTGAGTTGGTGGGTTGGTTTGGCTGGTTCACCGATTTAGATGGTTTGAGCCCGTTTAAACATGTTTTTTAGCACTGTATTACTGTAGTAGATGCCATAGCTAGGATAAAAAAATGGAAACACACACATACATGTCGAAACTTGGTTTCGGCAATAGAGTTTTGGGGGTGCAGTCAAGATCGCCAAGCTTGATGGGTTAGACGAAAAACGAGATTTAGACAGGTTCAGGCCCTCTCGTGAGGTAATACCCTACTCCTGTTTCGAGGATTCGATCCGTCGAGTGTCTTTATTGATCTCGTGATCTTGTGTATCTAAAGCTCTTGCTTATGAAATCTAATATCGCCTATCGCATATCCCTCAAGGGACACCCCTTACCCCCCTTATATAGTCTTGGGAGGCGGGCTTACAGATCGAAAACCCTATCTTACTCTAAGTCGGTTTCCTCAATCTTACCAAACCGTGACTATGGGCTGTTGCCTTATCTCAATCGGCAACGTAACACCCAAGTCATATTTGGTTTACAGATATGGCAGGCGCAATCTATCCCTACCTTCAGTCGGATAAACTTGCCATGTAGATACCCGATTGCCATAATCTCCACAGTAGCCCCCGAGTCCTTTTCAATCGACGAGACAACTCAACTTCAAACCAAGACAGTACACAGCCAAAAAACCTCGTGGCTCCAAAGACTGTGAAGGGCTGGAAAAAATATCTAAAAAATTCTCAAAAATAATATCTAAGCACATCTCTTGATATACCTAGTTAGATGTAGCCCCCGACCGTATGTTAGCCAAAAATAAACCAAAGATACGATCAAGGACTATAAAGAATCATACTCATGTAAATGCTTAACTCATGTTAAAGCGTATATGAAAAATCTTATCACTTAGCAAGCTCGTGCTCATCCGAGTGAATTTGCCCGAGTCGCCTCAAGACAAATAACCCAATCAATTCTCTTAGGTGGAAAGCACTCGGTAAACTCGTGCTTATCCGAGTGGATCTGCCCGAGTTATCTCGGAACAAATATTTTAATCATCCCTCATGGGTAAACAAGTTTTTCAGTCGTCTGAAAAATATGACCAAGTCATTAAACAGCTCTTGCCATAATACTGGTCTCAATCTAAAAAAGATCTTCATCAAGGTGGAAAAATAGCATTGATATAATCACTCAATCAAATGCTAAAGAACCAAACAACCCTTGTTATCAAGGGAACTATAAAAAGCTTAGCTGTTGGTCACCTTTCAAATTGCATCGTGCTAGCTTCTCATGAAGTCAAGCAAACCGCGGTATGAAAGGATTTCCAAAGGTATAGGGCATTCGGACACGTGCATATCGCCAAGGTAAATCTGCTTAAGCTCATCCACTTAAGTCCCTAAGAACACGCGTCGGGCCACACCTTAGCTGGGCCGCAGGTCTCTCATGAGCTCGGCCCAATCACGAGAAAACCTAGCGCAACCCTCAAATCTCTTTACAAAGCCTCGAGGTCATCCCCGCCACTTCGTCTTCCCAAAATTTCCTCTTTTCGCAAAGACCTGTTCACCGCCTCCCGCGGAAAACCCTAGACTCAAGCGCACCCGAATCCATCAATCCAGGAGCTCGCCCTTCGCCACAAACTAGCCTCCGCATCCAGCTCCCAAGATCCCTTGCTCAAATCCCCATCCTTTTGGCCAGATCTACTTCTCACCCAAACCACATTCATGGCGGATGAGAAGAAAATCCCCTTCGAGCAGTGGGCCACTTCGGATGTGAGGGAGTCCACCCTCAAGGAGATGGTGAAGCACAGCGTGCTTCCCCCCAAGGAGATCGTGGGTTGGCACCCGACGGCGGGCGAAGATTTCCCAACACCAAACACTGGTGAGCTCGTTGTGTTCACATCTTTCTTTTATTGTGGGTTCAGCCTCCCCACTTCCGAGTTCTTTAGGGGGCTTCTGGATTATTATGGTCTTCGACTCTATCATCTGAACCCCAACTCCATGCTTCACATCGCTCTTTTCATCCACGTATGTCAAGCTTTCCTTGGCATCCTCCCCCACTTCTAACTTTTTCGCTGCATGTTTTACCTCAAACCGCATCCGAATAAGGACCATCCATGCGTTGTTGGTGGAGCGGGTTTTCAACTCTGCGGATCTCTCCGCAAGGAGTACTTCTCTCTTCCCTTGAAATCCTCCAACAAGGGCTGGCATTCAAGCTGGTTCTATATCAGCAACCTCGAACTCAGCCTGCCAAACTTTATCGGTCTTCCCCCTGTGCCTAAGCATACTTGGAGTACTGTGCCGGTAGCCCAAGATTGGGATGAAGCCAACAAACTGCTAGCGAAGATCTTGGAGATGAAGCAGAAAGGTCTTCGCGACGAACAGATCACTCGGCACTTCATCAGGAGCCGACTGGCGCCAATCAAAGAACGATCGAAGCCAACCTTCGAGTACGAAGGCGGGAAGGACCCCAATCGGGAAGACCAGGATCCCCTTAGTTTCGAGATCCTGAAGATCCATATGTACAAGATCTTCTCGACTGGAGTCGCAGTCGAGCACGCCCTCGTGCTGTCGGTTCTTCCCTTCAGTCTCTATCGGCCTCCTCCTCCGGTAAGCCGACTGACCTCTTTGTACTGTCTTGCAATCTTGATGTCATACCTCTTAGTATTGTGAGAATTTCTCTTGCAGGAAAATGCCTCCATTTTTTCAAAACCGTACAAAGTTCCTCATGATGACGTGTCGCTTCGCCCTGCCAAGAAGCCGACCGGTGGAGTGAAAATCCAAAGTGATCCAGTCGGGAAACGGGCGGCCCCGAGTGAGGACACCAACAAACGGGCGAGCAAAAGGAGGCTTGTCATCGACGACTCGGACGATGATGTCCCGGCTCCTCCAGTCGAAACCACCCCTCCAAGGTCATCGCCGAAAGCAGCGCCGAAGATTCACCGGTCGTCCAGGTACGCCTCATGACTGAAGTTTGAACTTCATTGTTGAGAATTTCTTTGTCTTCATTTCGATTGAGCGCGTCGTTGGTTTAGCAGGAGGCCCCAGGATATAGATCCTGCTGAGAAGGGTGAAGGGCCAACTCCGGTTGTCGCGTCCGAGGCGTCCAAGCTGCGGAGCCAAAACCCGGGCCCTCTCCCGAGCGGGAGTGCTCGGCAAAAGCCCTTGCCTCCAAAGGAAGATACCCCGAGGAAGGAGCCCCGACCGCCAGCCGGATGCCCGACCTGGAGCTCGGCCGGCCGTGGAGAAGCCCAGTGCTGCGGCCAGAAGAGCCCCGATCAAGACCGGTCGGTGAAAAGCCGAAGGAAAAGACCGGCGGTGCAATGATAGAGCCGGTAAGTCTTGAATCGAAATCTTGTCTTTAATCTTCGTTCAAATCTTTCGTGTCTTCATCTGTTCTTCCCGATCGCACCACGGTAGAGGAGATCCCTGTGTTACGCCTTCGAAACCCGGGTTCCCCGATTAAGATCGAGTGGCGAGATTCTGAAGGCCAGAGGCAGGGCATCATCCTAGATAAGCAAGCGGAAAGCGAGGAAATGGATGCCCTCATCAACAGCCTGAATGAGGCGACTCGGCTACTCTACGTAAGCCTTGATCTTTTTTCTATTGTTGTATCATCATTTCTTTTCAGTCGGTCAACTTCGGATCTTGCGTGCAGAAGGAGTATTGTCGATCCATGGCCAAGTTTGAGGCGCTGGAGAAGTTGGTCCCGCATTTAAACTCTCTGGAGGATATCCAGCAAAAGCTGAAGACCACTCGGGAAGAGGCCACGTCGAGGGAGGCAGCTCTGAGGAGGGAAATAGCTGAGCTCCGGGAGGAAAACCTCGACCTCCGGGGTTCAGTCGGGAGTAAGCTTAACCCTCCCAGTTTCTTTATGGCTTCCGCGTTGATCCTGGTTGCTGATAGACTTTCTTGTTTGTAGAAAACTCGTTGGAGGTCCACTCGCTTCAGGTCCAGCTAGAGGCAATCAGCCTCGGGAAGACCGAGTTGGAGACCGAGTTCGAAGGTGAGCTTCTTTGACGTAACATTCCTTGTGCTTTGTCTTCGAGTACTTTGCGTGATCATGTTCTTTTGGCGCTTACAAAGTCAAATCCCGAGCTCAATACGATGTCTTACTTGAGAGGGTCAAACAAGCTGGAAGGGTCCGCGAAGATGTAGCGAACGCCGCAATGCCGATCCTGCTGTCTCTATATCATCAGGGAGTCGGGGCTAGCTCACTGGATCCAGTCGAAATCTTCGATAAGCTGCGGAGAGCCCCGACCAATACTTGACGAACATTACCGAGGCTGCTACCATGGGGGCTGGCCTTGCTCTTGCGCAGACCAAATCTCTCTACCCCCGAGTGGATGTCAACTCAGTCGGGGAAGGCTTCGCCGACGGCACCTCGGATGAGCAAGCCCTGGACATGATTAGTGAGGCGCAGGATTCAGCTAAGAGGATTGCCATTGATGTAGTGAACAATTTCCGGCCTTAGTTGTCTTGTAATCATTGTCTTGTATACATTGTATGATTGTGACGTTCGATGCTTCCCGTAAATATTCGTCTATTTATGTTAACACTTTGATCCGAGTTTTCATGTACAATTTCTTAAGTAATTTCCGTCCGACTGTCACCAAGCCTAAGCCTGATTAGGTCATCGAGAAATTCTCAGTCCTTATGCATTGAACTCGAATCAAGGATCGTTAAACAATGATAAACCGAATCAGGCGCAAAAGTTGATGAGAAAAAATTATGCTTTATTGACATACGTACAGCCCCCGACTGCTAACTCAAGAAGTCATTTTGCTTGAGGTTGGCAGTCAAGAAAAACATGAAACTTAAGTCAGTTTAAGCATAGAATCGTCGAAGATGCTCAATATTCTAGGAATTCTCGACCATAGATCCGTCTTCACGCTTTAGTCGATATGCGCCTGGTCGAGTCACCTCGACAATTATATACGGTCCTTCCCATAAGGGGGATAGCTTGTGACGGTCCTTGGTGGCTTGAATCTTGCACAAAACCAGATCGCCAATGATAAAAGCTCGTGCTCGAACGTTGCGACTGTGGTAGCGTCTGAGCCCTTGAAGATATTTTGCCGACTGGATGAGGGATGCCTCACGGGCCTCTTCCAGTCGGGTGAGGTCATCCACTCGGTCTGGGTCGTAGCGTTCATCATTGAAACTGCAGACTCAGAGAGATTCATACTCCATCTCGTTTGGCAACATGGCTTCTGCGCCATAGACCAGAAAGAAGGGAGTTTGGCCGGTAGCCCGACTGGGTGTGGTTCGCAGGGACCATAGAACCGAGGGGAGCTCTTGGACCCACTTGCTAGCGTAGGGATTTAGGCGATCGAACACGTGGGCCTTAATGCCTTGAAGGACCATGCCGTTGGCACGCTCGACTTGTCCATTGCTTTTGGGATGTGCAACTGACGCATAGAAAATCTTGATTCCGAAGTCTTCGCAGAATTC